>JAENPR010000016.1:668405-1336810 GCA_018135685.1 Themeda triandra | reverse complement strand
GAGCCTAGTGAACCCGTTCCGAAATCGGGCCTAGCAAGAATTGTGTACCTCGAATCGATCAAGGACTCGAGCAAGGCGTAGCTCATCCCGTGGTGTCCCGCTCGACCCGCACCAAAGTTAGGTCCAAAGACCTCTCTCATGATCTCGGGAGGTGGCACTACTCCTCCCCGTGCACGGCGGGGTGGCTCAATTCCCGGAAAGCACAAACTGATGCAGCTTGATGGGCTGCTCTGAAATCCCCAAGAAGTTCCTGGCTTCCTCACTGGACAAGTTCTGTCTCTGACCACGAATGGTGTATGAAATGAGTGAATGATTTGGAGCAATCCACAATGTAGCATAGAACTCTAACACCCATTCTGGAATATATCTGCCAGATCTTCCAATTAGATCAATCATGCCTGGCTGTGCACCCAAATACTCTCTGAAGGCCTGGCCCAACACATGTGAGAAAGTGTCAGCTATCACTGTCCTCTGCTTAGTGATCTTTGATTTCTGCCTGTATGCCTCAACTAGGGACTTGTGCAAAGCCGTGTAATAAGGTGCACCAGCTCTCTCTCTCGGAAGGTGGAAACCAGGTGTTTATGTCCACCTGCCTGATAGCCTGTATCTTCTTTGCACTGGCCTTCAACAGCTCCTCTGTACTCAATCTAGGTCCTGTAGAGCCCCTGTGGGCCGTCTCTCGTGGAGTGGAAGAAGGACCCGACTCCCGTGGATCGCCGAGCCGCTTGTGCTTTGGAGAGTCCCGACACGGGAGGACCGTCGTAAAGGAGAAAGATCCTGCTGCTCAAGTGTGGTCTCCTTCGCCTCCGGGGCCTCTCGCCTCTCCCTCCCGTGCTTCGCTGATCCAGCTCTTGTATCGAATGCCTGCACCCCTGCGAGCACTCCTCTCAGCACGCTCTGCTGCTGCCTGAGCATCTGGTGGCTGCCTCTTCCTTCCTGATGGTCAATACTTTCTTACCCTTTGCTTTCTCAATCATCTGAGGAAGATTTGGTCTTCTATTTGGATCATCATCTCCCCCTGAACCTCTGCCGGTACCCTTGCACCTTGGCATCACTGACACTGTCTTGATCAATCAAACAAGCTGCAAGAAGATGAACTGCCACTTGTGAGGCTTGGCCTCAAACCATACTCCTAGGCTTGGCCTAGAGTTAACCGCCCGCCCCCACTGTCGGAACCCAAGAGACCAGCTCGCTGCAAGAAATGGAATAGAGGGAATATATAACCATAAGCATTTTCTAGAGAAGCGAGGACCTATCGGAAGCATAGCAATCGGGCAATATACCTATGACACGACGAACTCCTGTGAAAAGAGAAGAAATGACGACGTAGGGCACACCTCAAGACAAGGGCTTGATCACTGCATGAAGATGGTGAAAGGAATCGAAGCAGTGAGCCAAGAGAACTGGTTGGGGCATTTCAACGAACACCTTGAGGACAGGGTGTGAGCTCACCATGGATCGGCTTCCCTTGCTCATGTATGACGCCTGGCGGCGAGCAAACACGTGGAGGAGAAGATCACAGAGGGATATGCCGCGGACGGGACAGCCTGAGCTCACCGGAGAAGATGACGACCTCGAGTGGCGGTGTCAATGGCGGCGCCGGTGGTCACTGCGGCGAGTCGGGGCGGCGCTGGCCTGAGGAATGGGCGCGGCAGCCGGACGAATCAATGGCGGAGGCTTGCGGGCGCGCGAGCGAGAGGAAACAGGGCGGCGCGGGACAACTGGGCGGTGCGACGGCGAAAGGTAGGGTTTGGGTGGCGAGGCGGCGCGCCGACGGTTGCTGGAGGAGGAGAAGGCCGCGGGCCGATTGAAGAAGAATAAGGAAATAAGGTGGCCCCACACGTCGAATAAATGAACCGATTTTCTTCACGCTTTTCCACTTCGCGCCGGACGCGTCCGGGAGTCCGGGAACTCCGCGGACGCCGACCCGTAGACATCGAAAATTTTTCTGCTCAGGTCAATCTCGCCGGACGCGCTGCAGACGCGGTCGCCGGACGCGGAAGGATCACTGTTTTGCGTCCGGCCAGTGGAACGTTGCTGGTTCACGCTGAGTTCTTCTTCACAGTGCGCCGGACGCGTCCGCCGGTTTTCCAAATGCGCGTCCGGCGCTCTTCAAAGAGCTGATTTGACTCTTTTCTTCGCGGCACCTGCTCCCAATTGATTCCCAAACTTTTGAAGAGACAACTAAACACAGTTTGGAGCCAATATGAGATCCTCACTCTCAACCACTCGCTTTTCAAAATAGTTTGCCATAGGCTATACTTAGATTTCAAAAATAGGTAATAAATGCGAGCGAGGAACAACGTATGGCCATGAGCTTGAGTTTCTAAACCAATAGAAGCATCAAAAGCTTTCTCAATTCATGGACGAACATAGAGGTTGCTCAAAAGATAAACGAAAAGAAACGAAGAGCAACACACAAGCAAATCAAAATTACTGGAAATTGAATCTAGGTGGCTTGTCAGGTTTGAACCAAGGGTAAGCTTCTTCACACCTCCAAAGAGTGTTATCTTAACCATGTTAGACAAGCCCTAAATGCATTACAGAAATTTAGACGTGCTTTATAAACAATGCAATGCAACTGACAACACCTTTCACCTCTTCCTTGTGAAGTTGCTTAGGTCAAGGATATTGAGCTCATTCCTTAACCTTCAAAAGGTTGATTCATCCAATGGCTTTGTGAAGATATCCGCTAATTGATCCTCACTTCTCACACCTTCTAGAGATATACCCTTTTTAGAGACATGATCCCTAAGAAAGTGGTGGCGGATATCTATATGCTTTGTGCGAGAGTGTTGAACCGGGTTGTTGGCAATCTTTACCGCACTCTCATTGTCGCACAATAGAGTCACTTGACCAAGATTCACACCGTAGTCAAGGAGGGTTTGCTTCATGTACAAGATTTGTGCACAACAAGCCCCCGCCGCTATGTACTGCCTACGGGATGTGGATAGAGCAACACTGTTCCGCTTCTTTGATGACCAAGAGACAAGTGACCTCCCAAGCAAATGGCACCCTCCGGATGTGCTTTTTCTATCAATTTTGCAACCGGCATAATCCGAATCGGAATAGCCAACAAGTTGGAATCTTGCTCCTTTGGGATACCATAGACCAATGCTTGGGGTGAGCCGCAAGTACCTAAGGATCCTCTTGACAAAGACTCGGGTGAGCTTCCTTAGGATCGGCTTGAAAACGAGCACACATACACACACTAAACATGATGTCGGGCCTAGATGCGGTGAGATACAACAAGCTACCGATCATAGAGCGGTAAAGAGTTTGATCCACGAGTTACCTTCCACATCAAGGTCGAGATGCCCATTAGATGCCATAGGTGTGTTGATTGGCTTGCAATCCTTCATATCAAACCTCTTGAGGAGGTCCTTGGTGTACTTCTCTTGAGATATGAAGGTCCCTTCCTTCATTTGCTTGATTTGAAAACCAAGGAAGAAGTTGAGCTCGCCAATCATAGACATCTCGAACTCTTTTGACATCATGTCACCAAACTTCTTGCATTCTTCTTCATTTGTTGAGCCGAAGATGATATCATCAACATATACTTGACAAATGAAGATCTCTCCATTAAGCTTCTTGGTGAAGAGTGTGGTGTCAACCTTCCCGATAGTGAACCCCTTCTCAATGAGGAAGTCCCTAAGGCGCTCATACCATGCTCTAGGGGCTTGCTTAAGCCCATAAAGTGCCTTGGACAACCCGAAAACATGATTAGGACAGCTAGGGTCTTCGAACCCGGAGGTTGATCAACATAAACAAGCTCATTAATGAAACCATTAAGAAATGCACTCTTCACATCCATTTGAAATAGTTTCATTTTATGGTGTGAAGCATATGCAAGGAGGATACAGATGGCTTCAAGTCTTGCAACCGGTGCAAAGGTCTCTCCAAAATCTAGGCCTTCAACTTGAGAGAACCCCTTTGCCACGAGCCTTGCCTTGTTTCTCACAACATTGCCTTGGTCATCTTGCTTGTTGCGGAACACCCACTTGGTACCTATGATTCTTGCATTTTTGGGACGCTCTTCAAGTGTCCAAACCTTGTTGCGGGTGAAGTTGTTCAATTCTTCATGCATGGCATTCACCCAATCCGGATCTTGAAGAGCTTCACCTACATCCTTTGGCTCAACACAAGAAACAAACGAGTGATGTTCAAGAAAGCTAGCAAGTCTTTGAGATCGAGTCATTACACCCCTTGATGGACTCCCTATGATTTGATCTTGTGGATGATCGTGGAGTTTGGGAATTCTCTTTTCAACCACTTGAGGAGTAGGTTGAGGAGCATCAACATCTTGAGCTTGTGCCTCTCTTTGTTCATGGGAAACATGAGTGTCTTCATTTTCAGTCATCCCATCTTTTTCCTTGTCATCTTGAGGCACACTTGAAGAAAAGAAAGGCTTGTCAATGACTTGCACTTCATCATCATCTTCTTTAGGCTTGATGTCTCTCACGGGCATGCTCTTCATTGCTTCCCTCAATGGTTCATCACCTACATCATCAAGATTCTCAATTGCTCCTTGGGAGCCGTTAGATTCATCAAACTCCACATCATATGTTTCTTCTACCAAACCAAAGGGCATGGTTGAATACTCGATATGCTTTGGATTTTGATGAGTAACCAACAAGAAAACCAATATCACAACGTCTTTGAAACTTCCCTAGGTGTTGCCTTTTCTTGTAGATGTAGCATTTGCAACCAAACACCCTAAGTAGGAGACGTCCGGCTTCTTCCCATTGAGCAGCTCATAGGGGGTCTTGCCATGAAACTTATGAAGATATAACCGATTTGATGCATAGCATGCTTTGTGTTGATAGCTTCAGCCCACAAGTTCTACGGGGTGTTGTACTCATCAAGCATTGTTCTTGCTAGAGTGATTAAGGTCCGGTTCTTCCTCTCAACTATGCCATTTTGCCGAGGTGTGTAGGTGGATGAGACTTCATGTTTAATCCCAACTTCATCACAATAAGCTTCAATGTTGGTGTTGTCAAATTCTTTGCCATTGTCACTTCTAATTTTCTTGATCTTGACATCAAATTCATTTTGAGCTCTCTTTGCAAACTTCTTGAAGCAAGGAGTAGCTTCGGATTTGTCATGAAGAAAGAAGGTCCATGTGTATCTTGAGAAGTCATCAACAATCACTAGACAATGGAGTTTCCCACCAAGACTCTTGTACGTAGTTGGTCCAAATAGATCCATATGTAGCAACTCTAGCACTCTTGAAGTTGATAGAAAAGCTTTGGTTGGATGAGTGTTTGCAACTTGCTTGCCGGCTTGACATGCACTACAAGGTTTGTCCTTTTCAAATTTAACATCTTTCAAGCCCCTTACTAACTCTTTCTTCAAAAGCTTCTTGAGTGTACTCATCCCAACATGTGCTAGCCTCCTATGCCACAACCACCCAAGTGAAGTCTTGGACAAAGAAACAAACATTCGATTTGCATCTTCGGAGGTGAAATCCACTAGATAGAGATTGTTGTATCTAAAGCCTTTGAATATCACAGTTGAGTCTTCTTTCTTTGACACTATCACTTCCTTCTCATCAAACAAGCATTTGAATCCAAGATCACACAATTGACCCACTGACAGCAAGTTGAAGCTCAATGGTTTAACATAAAGCACATTTGACAAAGAGTGATCATTTGATATTGCAACTTTGCCCAAACCCTTGACTTTGCCCTTTGAATTATCACCAAATGTGATCCTATCTTGATTTTGCTCCCCTTCATCTAGTGAGGCAAACATACGAGGTTCACCGGTCATATGTTGAGTGCAGCCACTATCAATAACCCAATGACTTCCACCGGTCCTGTAGTTCACCTACACACAAGAGATCAAGCTTGAGGTTTAGGGACCCAAACTTGTTGAGGGCCCTTGACTTTCTCTACTAGAGACTTTGCAACCCAAATTTGCTTAGGCCTATTCTTATTGGGGGGACCTAAGAAGGTGACATTCACTTGTCCTTTTGAATCCTTTCTAACCACATAATGAGCATTGTATGCAAAGGTTCTAGCATGCTTGGGCAAGGGTTGTGGTGGTGGAGTTTCACACTCATGAGCAAAGTGACCTTCTTGTCCACACTCAAAACATCTCTTTGGCTTTGGCTTTGGCTTTTGCTTTTGTTGACTTGCTTGCTTTGCTTGATGTTGCTTCTCTTGATGTGACTTGAACCCAATGCCACTTCTATCGGTCTTCATCACGGTGTTCATCAAGAGCTCACTTTGAAGTGACTTTCCTTTTGCAAACTTGCTCACCCAATCTTGAGGTGTTCTTTCTCTTGCTTGAGCTTCTTGTTCTCTTCTAGAAGTGACTCATTTGTTGATTGCTTCAAGCATGACATCTCAAAGTGGAATCTTTTGTTCTCTTCTTTGAGCTTCTCATTCTCAAGTGCTAGTCCCTCATCTTCAATAGTGACGGTGTGACTGATTTTTGCTCGTTCAAGGTCTTTCTTGAGCTGTTCATTTTCATTCTTTATCTTGACATAGTCATCATAGTGTTCACCACCACCACCGACTTGCCTTTGCCGCTAGCACCTTGCTCAATGATCTCATCACATGATGTAGCTACATCATTCTTAGCAACATTGTTAGTAGCCTCATGTGTTTCGGTAAGAAGCTCATAAGCCATCGCTAGATTCCCATGATCAACTTTAATAGTTGTGTACTCCTCTTTTAGAGAGCTATAACTAGATTTGAGCTCATCATGCTTCTTCTCAAGGTTCTCATTTTCAACTTTAAGCTCTTTTGAAGAAGCTTTGAGTTCCTTGAGTTTAGAGGACATGATTTCATTTTGATCTCTAAGCTCATCACTAGTTTTCTGCATAGCTTCCATCTTTTCTAGAAGAGAGGTATTTTCACTATCAAGCTCATCACATCTTCCTCTAGTCTTAATGATGGTTTTTGAGTACTTTCTAAGCAATTTGACAAGCTCATCATAGGTAGGTGACTCATACTCATCATCACTATCACTTTCACTACCACTATCATCACTATCACCATGTTTGGAATGTACCTTCTTTTCACTTTTAGCCATAAGGCAAAAGTGGGATGGAGTAGATGATGATGGCAAGATTTGTGGAGGTGGTGAAGATCCAATGCCAATAGCACCACTCCTTCATCATCACTTTCCTCATCGGATGACCCACAAGAAGATTCAATATCGGTGAGCCGAGTCACCAACAATATATGCCTTGCCATCCTTCTTCTTGTGATGCTCTTTCTTTTCTTCCTTCTTCTTGTGATGCTTGTCTTTCTTCTTATTTTCTTTTTCTTCATCATCACTTGAGTCATCCTTCTTGTCCTTGCCCTTCTTCTTGTACTTCTTGTCTCTTGGAGGCTCCTGGACATTGATGAGCTAGATGTCCAGTCTTGCGGCGGTTGAAGCACTCCATTTCGGAGATGGGCTTCCTTTTGCTACTTGTGAAGAACTTCTTCTTGCCATCAAACTTGACACCATTTTTGTTGAGCTTCTTCAACATCTTGGTGGTCTTCTTCACCATGAGAGCAAGACTCACATCATCAATTTCAAAGATCACTAGAATCATCATGAGTTGCCTTGGCCTTGCCTTTTCTTGAGTGACTTGCATTGAGGGCCAAATCTTTCTTCTTGGATGATGAGCCATCCTCGGGGTGAGATGCATGTACATCACATGAGCATTGATCTTTCCCAATATTTGAGTCGGTGTAGCATTGGAAAGATCACCTTGGTGAAGCACGGTGACAATGTGCCCATATTTCTCAATGGGGAGGACACATAGGATCTTTCTTGCAACATCGGATGGCGACATTTGATTGAGTCCAAGCCCATTGAGTTCCTCTACAATAGTGTTCAAACGGGAATACATCTCATTAGCACTTTCATTAGCTTTCATCTCAAAAGAATTTAACTTGCGCATAACAAGATGATAGCGTTCCTCACGCTCACTCTTAGTTCCCTCATGGAGCGCACAAAGGTCGGACCATAGTGCATGGGCGTCCTTGTGGTTCCTAACGCGATTGAACACATCCTTGCAAAGACCGCGGAATATAGCGTTCCTTGCCTTTGAATTCCACTTCTCATAGTTAGCCTCTTCACCGACAAGGTTAGCTGAATCCTTGGGTTTTGGGAGTCCTTGAGAAGCGGCACGGAAGCATCCAACATCTATCGCTTCTAAATGTGCTTCCATGCGAATTTTCCAATAAGGAAAATCGTCTCCCTCGAACATGGGAGGAGGTCCATCCCCATGGGACATCTTTACTCAAGGCGGTTAAGCCTAATTTAGAGCAAACCGGCTCGATACCACTTGAAAGGATCAAGATGCCCAAAGGGGTGAATTGGGCTAATTCTAAAAATTCTTGCGGAATTAAACCTACTAGCCCATGATTCACCCCTTTGTGCCAATGTGTGTTCCTAGACAATCGATCAACTAAAGTTTTGCACCCTAAGTTCCAATCCTATTCTAGCATGGCAATTCTATGAAAGTAATTGCAAGAATGTAAGAGCTAGAAAATAAATGCGGAAATTAAGGGGACAAGGAACACGGCGATCTTTTTTCCGAGGTATCGGAGAGTCGCCACTCTCCACTAGTCCTCGTTGGAGCACCCGCGCAAGGGTGTAGCTCCCCCTTGATCCTCGCAAGGACCAAGTGCTCTCTAGGGCTGATTCTTCGTCGCTCCGACGCGGTGAATCGCCAAGAACCGCTCACAAGATGAGTTGGGTCATCCACAAGCACCGCCGGATGATCACCAAGCTCCAATCACCACCAAGCCGTCTAGGTGATGGCGATCACCAAGAGTAACAAGCACAAACTCTCACTTGACCTCGCAAAGCCTAGGGAGAAGAGTGGATGCACACTAGCTACTCTCGATCGCTCATGAACTCATGGATTCTCAAATCTCTTCAAGTCATGAGGCTCTTGCAACTCTCCTGCTCTCACAAGGTGTCTACCAGCTGAACAAATGAGCAAGAGTACCGAAATGGAGGGGGTGTGGTTGTATTTATAGCCAAGGCTGAAATCCAACCGTTACTCCGCAATTCAGCTCAGTCGTGAGCGCCGGACGCGTCCGGCGCTTAAAAAGATTCAAACGGTCAGCTAGCCGTTGAGCTACAGTGCACACGCCGGACGCGTCCGGCGCCAGAGTCCGGAGCGCGTCCGGAGCGCACTTTGTCCCAAGGCCGGCTTCCGAAAAGTTTCGGTCCGCGTCCGGCCGAGCGCCGGACGCGGGACCGCGCGTCCGCTCCTCGTAGCGCAACAGCCAGAAGAGTTCACCGTGCGCCGGACGCGTCCGGCGCCCACGGCTGGCGCGTCCGGCGCCTGCTGAAGCTCCCGTCTTCACTTGATCAGCGATCCTTTGAAAACGGCGACAACTTCAACGACTCTCAGGGCTCACAAGTAACTTCCTAGCGCTAAGATTTCACCAGTGTGCACCACACCTAAACCCGAGACTCAACTAGGTCAAGCTACCCATTCGCACCCCCCTTAATAGTACGGCCAAAGGAGAAAAACAGGCCTAACGACTAATCCGATGTCTCTCAACACCATCGACAATCGGAACTAACCGTCCTTAACCTTGTCGTCCAACCTTTGAAAACCGAAAACGATTTCCATCGATAAGAGGGCATGCCAACCAAATTGCCTGAGATTCCATTACCATGACCTAACTCCCATTGTTTCTGCAAAACACACGTTAGTCATAGTAATCTATATTGTCATCAATCATCGAAACCCACATCAAAGGGCCTAGATGCTTTCACACTGGCGTTACCATCTCCGGAGGTAAGAGGGGGTGGCTGGATAATGATGTCTCTGACCACCGACGCACGCCGCCGACTTCCGGATGCGACTTGGTCGGGGTTGGGTCAACTACCAGGGTTTGCGGATTGCTCGATCGGAGGTTGCTCGGGAGGGGGTTGGCGGAACGACACCTCCGCCGCCGAGGGTCGGATCCGCATTGACTCCCCGCGCCGAGGAAAGTTCACTGAGGTTTGGAGCCATGGCTTGCTTCTTTTGTTCGGTCCCCACGGACGGCGCCAACCTGTTGGTATAAACTCTTGCCCCCTACCTTCGCCGGGTCCGGAGGGAGGGCGAAGGTTTCCTGCAGAATGTAAGGTCTAAACAAATTGCCAAAGTGGAACAAGAGTCGTGGGGCCCCACCAGGGGTTTTTTGCATTAATTGGGACTAAAAATGTCAAGAGCTCCCCTTCACACATGCCATGCCCTTGGTATTTATAGGCCATACCAAGGGTCATGTGGCTTTTTACCCTAGGGTTTCAACCATTGTTACACTTATAGATGGGCCTCAACAAGGGCACTTTTGTACATTGTAAAGCTAAAAGCATCTCTTCCTAAACCTATCCTAAAGCGCCAAGTGTTGCGCCCTCAGGGAATCCACGTGTCGCCCTCTGCCGCCGCCACGCGTCGGGTCCTCAGCGTCACCCCGTGCCGACTTGGAAGGCGACCGTCCGGAGGTCTTCCGCCGCCTCAGACGCTGGACGGGCTGACCAACAGCTCCGAAGGTCTTTGGAAACCCTGCTCATCGCGGAGGTATTGGGGGACTTCACCGAACCTTCGCGCACCTGCGCGATAAAAGGCTTGAAACGCACGAACGCGAAGGTATGACGTACCTTCGCTGAATCGTAGAAACGGGCTTGACGACCTCCGCCGTAGATGGACACCTAGCGGCGAGGGTCTTCCAAGGTTGCTTGGCACTTTTGCGCGTCTTGGCCCTTGCTGGGGCCGCGGAGCTAAGTAGGGGGGTCCTAACGGAGGTTGTTCCCTCCAACATGTATCCTCGGTCGTGGCGTCCAAAAGAGGCCCGTCATCTATCCCCGTCCTCATGTCAGTCCTATCCTATGGGCGATCGCGAAACTGCGTACCATACCTTGCTCTCAAGACTACCGTACCGGCCTGTGCACAAAGGTTCGCGAACACTCCGGCGCAGCTCACCGTGCGGCTCTCAAGCTGCAACTTGTCAACGTCCTCCTCAATGCACGAGAGATGTAGTATTTCTTTCGAATTATTCTTTCTAAATTTAAGTGACTGTTTTATTTGTTGGATGCATGCATGCAAATGAACATGTGTCGCAAATCCATGATGGATGCGTATAGTTGCTTCGTGAGTACCTTCCCCAAACATTAGCATCAAGTGGATGTAAGACTTCCTGTATTTTGTTAAGCTATAAGAAAACCTTTGCAGAGGAACTTGGAGCTCGAATCCTTCATTCTAAACAATGTATAACGTCAGAGAAACACAGGTTTACCATTCCTTTCAAATTCCTTTTCCATTTCAAACAGGGGCGAGGCTCCCCTCTCCGACAAAGAATACACCATATAGCATCCATATAACTGTGAATATGAAAACCTGGTGAGGCGTCTCATGGCATGTTAGAAGACGGTGATCTGAGCACCAAATTATTCATCTACGAAAGGGGAATTACCCCTACCCCTGCGCTCCAAACGCTTCTAATAACACGTTGGTTCCCCCGTTTGTTCCATCCTTGACAAACAAAAAAGAAAACAATCCATATCAATATAGAACTACATGATCCAGGCAAGCTGAGCAAAAGCAACATCCATGTGACATCCGTAGGGCTGCAATCATTTTAGTCAATCATCTTCAGGTGGTGAGAACTCGACCATTTGCATGCCCCTTCCAGCAACAGCAATGTGGTACTTTCTCTTTGCCCTAACAAGGCAACCACCACCAGTATTAGAATTCAGAAACATCAAAAGATAGAGGTAGGCACACACACAATCAAATACTTGCTCACCGGTCATGAAAAACATCTAGAGTTTCAGGCTCAGGCACGCTAATGATAGCATGGGAGTATTCCTTGAATTGGCTGGTTAATCCCATCTTCCAGCATCTTACTCTTTGATCAAGGCCAGTAGAGAAAGCCCAAGTGCCGTCTGTCCAGATTCCTAGTGGAAAACATGCAGATGCTTGCATAACTCCAACAAAACAGGCTGAAAGAATGGGATATATGAACTACGTTGATTTAAATGGTGACAAACCTTTAACTGCTGCACTATGAGCTGATGATGCCTTGTGTTGATATAGAATTTTAAGTGTGTCATTGTCATGTGAATTTGATCTTAATGTGGTTGTTAAGCAATCCTCCGAAGATACTACTCTGAAGTTGAAGCACTGAACAGCTTGATCATCCCCGCCACTTATGATGCAGTATGACTTGTCAGGTGTTGAGTATGATATGTGGATGCAATTAACGCCTGACTGGTGAACACCAGATAACAGGTGCATTGGTTTCAATTCAGGTATATCACATGATTGGGTACTTGAAGGCATTTCAGTGTTTGAGCTGGCACTTGCTTCATGCATTATATTCTGAGTGTTCTCCACACCAGAAGCTTGAGATGAATTTTCAGCAGTGTTTAGGCTACCTGGGTTGCTCCCATCAGAGGGTGACATATCTCCATCTCTCTTCTTCAAAGCGCATGCCAGTGGTCTCCATCGGCGACGACCGCCTTGACTGCCTCTTCCGGTCCTGGGACGCTTTTGATAATCAATACTCATGTGAGGTTGAGTCTCCGATATTAGTTGCATGAAGCCATGAATGGTCTCTGTCAGGTTCCAAAAGGTAATGCTACCATCTGTTGACCCACTTGCAATAAGGTATCTGTCTCCAGCATCATCTGAAAAACAGAGCGCTAATTTCATTAACACAAAATATCTGAAAAAACAGAGCACTGATTTCACTAACAAAAAACCGTTGTCAGGTCAGGAGAAAAGAAAGACAGAACTGACCTTTATAGTGGCTACCATTGATGATAATATGCCGCAGCACCAAAACTGGTGATGCCTGTGGAACCAATAAGGCAACATCAAACCTGTACAAAAAGGTAGCAGCTCAGAAACAGCCAAGAACACTACATATAGAAAATTTGTTCAGAAATGCACAATGCATACCACAATCGAGAAGGTAACAGAAGAGCACGGAGCACAACTGTTGCATCCGAGCAAGCAACAACAACAAAACATACTGTCAACCTGCTGCGAACGCAAGAGATTAAATTAAGAATTTAAGATTACAGGATGCAAGAGCATGAAACAAAGGCAATGCTAGCTACACTCTACTGCCAGAAGCACATGAATCACAATACTGGATCTTACCTGAGAACCGGATGTTTCAAATGAAATGCTGTAACAGAAAGGTAACGCCAGTCATTTTCCATGTGATCCATAACGTCCATATTTGGCTGTCCAACACAGGAATTTCCTTCCTCAACGCTCTGTTTTATGTGGCCAGATTTCAGCCCATTCCTAGGAAGCTTTGGTGGCATGTGGGTAGTTAGCCATTGAAATGACATGGCTGAATCAACACTTTCCAAGTTTTTAGACTTTTGCTTGGAGTCAATATCTAAGCCACTCAAACATACTTGTCTGTTTTCTGCATTCCTCAGTTGCAAAATCCAAGTAGTGAGGACTTGCTTTGATCCAACAGATATGAGTAAGAAAGTCTCATCTTTTTCAACAGCATCAGAAATGTCATTCAAATTGTAATTACATGATTTATATGTTACTGTGTAGGTCTTTGGGATGAAGCATGTAGCTCGCACAGCTGACCCACCTACATGCTCCCCAAGCAACTTTGAGGAATGCCATTTTCCAGAACTACCAGTCAAGAATCTGTAATAGACATCAGTATCAGAATGGAACATACGATTCACAAACACTTATCACTTAAGAAACAAATTTACCCTGTAAGACGCACAGTTCCATCTTCACATCCGGTTGCTATCAATAGATCTGAGCTATTCTCAGGATCTGAGTGGCTTGCTGCATCTATGAAGCACAACGAGTGCACTTCTCTACCATGAAACTGCAAATGGAGAACTTGAAGCAGTAATTTCTTATCATGAGTTGGAGCCCAGTGCCTGTGAATGTGAATATCATGATCCTGTTTGAAAAAAAAAAATAGCAAAAAGTTAACTATGTGATGAAAAAAGTGCAATGCAAGTCTAGTCACCAACAGCAAAAGTCAACAATATAATGGAGTATGCCTTAGGTAACTCAGAGAAACTATTCTTTTTGGGTGGTAAAGAAAATTATGCCTTAGGTAATGACCAAAACAAAGTAGTCTACACTTGCACATAACTAACCAATTAAGAGATAGGGGAAATGCTGTTAGTTAGAACACAATCAAATAATAATTAAAGACTAAAACCAGTTTGCCCGATAGCATTTTAGAGTTGACACAAGATTGTGCATGTCTCAATACGCAAATAGATGGAAACTAAAGTTGCACTCTCTTCTGATTCTGACTAATACAAAATTACAAGCCCCTCAAAATAAAGCTACCAATGGCAAGCCTATGAACATATGGAAGCTTCAGAATGGAAGAAATAATTCCCATGGGGTGTGTTGACTTTCACTGGAACATCATCTGAGGAAAAATCCAGAAAACACAAGTAAAGAATTTTAGAACACAAACCTTTATAAAGGCAAAGCAGTTTTGATATTCAGGGACTGTGCCAAGATAATAAGAATAAGGGCGCCGCCAGCCCCCACAGGATACTTGAGCCATCTATATAGAAGATAAACGTTTGAAACTGCTGATTAGCTGAACCGTTGATTCTGACTGGACAATTTATATGGTAGATGTGTTCTGTTACCTTTGTTTCATTCTCAAGGTCCCAAATGATAAAATCTGCAGAGGTGAAACCTATTGCGTAGGTACTACTCAATTGGCTCTCGGATGCAAGATTAGTGTAGACGGATTGAATGGTGCCCAGTTCTTTTACTTGCCTCATTCCAAAAAATTCAATCTTCTGCACATTTCTTCCATACTTAAAAAAACAAATGCAGCCATCTCCCCCGGTCTATAAAATTTGAAGGATGAGGAGCACATGTCAGACCGAACCCATGATTTGATAATATGAATAACAATATTGTTCTGGACATACAGTGTGAATTTCGATATGATCAGAAATCAAGTCTTTTATACGAACACTTGTGACACTAGAAATGCCATGAGCTCCTTTAAAACGATCACATGGAAGCATCTTCTGTTGCATCAAACCATTGTCATGCAGTACCAATATTTTAGGGAAAGGAAATGCTGTGATGTTACCCCTTTTATCACCAGCTATAAGGATCTGCACAAGAAAAAGGAGAAAAAAAATGTCTCACATATTCACATCTTATTTGTAGTTTCGTACTTTTATGAGAAGTTCAACTAATTAGCAGTTAAATGATGTGATGCATTTCTCCCCAACAGGGCTGTATCATACTATCATCCTCTTCTAGCTTCCAAGCTACAATTTAAAGCTTCCTTATTATCCTCATTCTTCTGTTGGCTAATCCTAGACATACAAACATTATCACTATAGTCCCAGTTACTAATGCATAGTGTTCACACAACTGATTCTATCAGTGAGAATTTATGATTTTGTCTTCAATTGAAATCCGAAAGGCTTAAGATCATCACCTCCTCTCCAGGAGATACATCTAGACACATGATTCGAGCTCCAAAGGAGATTCAAACACTGCTACAAGTGGAAACATCTGAGGTGCATTGATACTATCAGTACTTGAGAACAGGGCATCTCTTATGTTCCACAACTTAAGCACACCCCTAGGATCAGCTGTGAAAATGTGGCTGCAAGTGAAAATAAATGTGGTGAGAATAATGGCTATCTGCTATTTAAAATGTCTTAACAAGAAAATTTACAATTCACTGACCTACATTCAAGAGTCATGCACCAGTATACTCCTAGTAGTTGCCTATCTTTTTCTGCTGACCAGGTTAAAGATAGATCAAGTTTAGGTTCACTGCTGCCACTGGTTAAACGGACAATAGTAACATTTCCCCGTCCATCTCCAAGGGCAATTATGTCCTCCCTATTCAAAGAAAGGTCTGAGTATGTTGTCATGACATCCATGCAGATAATTGGTGCTTTCTCAGTGACCTGAATAATCTCAGTCCATCTTACATCCTCTATGTTAGAGAGTTCGGCATGATGCAGATATCCATTATTTGTGGCAATATACAGAACATTTTCTTCTGCAAAGTGTAGACAACGAACATACTCGCTTTTGCTGTTATGAACCAATGAATAAACAATTTCACTGTCACAAGATGAGAGATAGAAGTACCAATGTAATTTGTGAAACCATAAAGAAGTACATCACACCTATCTAGGGGACCATACTGTCCCGAAACAGAAGGAGAAGATACTACAAAGATCTCAGAATCATAGTTCAGACGATCAGAGACCCTTTTATCTTCCACCATGTCATGAAAAATGGAGTTGCGTAAATGGTGCACTTTGATTGCTGAATCAAACCCAGCAGTGACCAGGAGCAGTGAGCTTGGGTCAAATAAACATCGCCATATTCCTCGCCCACTGTAGATTAGAATAGCACAATGAATTATTTTCACTTTAGATTCCAGATAGTTAAACACCAGCTTACTAAAAAGTTACAATCTAACAGCTACATCTTTCCAACTTACATGTGTTCTTTGAACATCTTGATTAGTTTTCCATCGATTCCCCAAATGCAACAAGTACAATCCTCACCAGCAGTTATAACCATCTAGTACAGTTGCAAACAGTAAGAAGTCTAAAAAACGATGAACATAATTTTTTTTTTTAAAAAATCTATTTATTCAGGGGGAAAAGAATTGGTGATATCTTTTCAAACTAGAAATACAGGTAAAACAATGAATAGCTAAATAATGCAAATGCGAAGAGTGAGGAAACAAATTATCACAAACTTACAGAATCATAAACATAGCAGTCCCATATCCTAGCACTATGCCCAAAAAGAGTGAGTTTTGGTATAATTTCAACATTGTCTTGACTGGCTATCTGGTTGACAAAACCCTGTGATTTGAAACTCAGCATCCACACGCGAGCACTGCCACATCAGTGAAACTAAATAGGTCAACAATATCATGAAAGACAGTCTAAAAAAAATGTTATTGGTGCAGGTAGTGAGAGCCCAAATCAAAATAAACCAACCTACGGTCATCAGAAACAGACATAAACTTTGATCCATCAGAGGACCAAGCTATTCGGAATATTGAGCCTTCATGCTCCTTCAGCCTACCAAGATGGACTGTCATGCGCTGATTATCATCAGGATTTATAATTTTGGGACTGTTTACATCAGAAGTATCTCCTTCATTGGAGCATACCATGGAGGATCCCAGAACTTGTGGTGCCAATTTCCATATGAGAATCTGGAAAATAAGACTAACATTTAGAAAGATTCTCCTCAAACAGTTAAACTGGAACTGAAACAGAAACAGCTCGAGAGCCTGGAAAGCTTACCTCATTTAAAATGGTCCCGGATGCCACAAGAAGCTCTCTAACCGAGTCCCCCCACATTCTCATGGAATACAGAAGGCACTTCTCTGCACCCCAAAAGGCAATTTTGTAAGCAAACATGAACAGGAAATTAGCACAGGTCATATGCCAATTGAACCAAAGCCAGCACGGAGATGCATGGTCATCAAACCTGGAGACTTCACTCGGGTAACCAACGCACACTTGCTCAGATCCCACAGCGTTACTGAATTATCACTCAGACCAATCGCAAGCAGCCCATCGACCTGCACCAGAGTCATAGCGACCACATAAAGTTGGTAAAAACGAAAAGCTCCTGTCCAGACACCACAGTATGAGCGTTAACCAAGCGTGGTACCTCCAGGAAACGAGCGTCGAGCACCCAGTGGTCGAACCCCGGGAGCCTCTGCTCCAGCTCCAGCCACGCCTGGCCCACTTCACCGCCATCTGCTTCAACACCGAATCCGAGGGAGAATAGCTTCACCCTCCTCTCGCCGAACACCGCGAGCGTGTAGCTGTCGGGGCCTCCGCTCCGGGGCTCGATGCCGTGGACGCGCACACCGTCGAACACTCGGAACGACGCGACGAGCCTGGCGGCGGCGCCCACCTCGTACAAGAGCAGCTGCGATCCAGTGCCTGCGGCCACGGAACGAAGGACATGGATGTTATCACCCGTCCGCTCAGGCAAGCAGAGACGACACACGTATGTCACAGCGGCGCGGGCGAGCCAGGTAGCAAGGCGCGGGAGGGCGTGCGGCGAGGAGGGGAGGAAGGAGACGGGAGCTTACCGGCGAGGAGGAGAGGGTGCGGCGAGGAGGGGAGGAAGGAGAGCGCGGAGACGTCTCCCAGGTAGGAGCCCGGACGGAGGTGGCCGCCGGCGGCCATCGGCGAGGCGGCGTGCCGTAGGCTTGCGAGTAGCGCTTGGAAATTGGAATTGGAATTGACTGCGACGGCGGCCGCTCGTAGCTCGATTAGGTTTGGTTGGGGTTTGGGCTCGGTTTGCATTGGGCCAGGGCCCTGTGCAGTGCAGTTCTGGGCCGAGTTCTAAAAAAACCAAGGCACATTTTTTTCAGAACTTTTTTTTTTAAAAAGAAAAATTACTAAAGCATGGTTTCTTTATATAGAACTAGAACTAGCTAACATACATGACTACATCACCCGCAGAACGAACAACGGGACTCCAACCTACTTGATCAGATCTTTTGGGAAGATGATGCCCAGCTGATAGAGTCCATTCCAATCCACCCGGATTGCCCCGAAAGGAATTTTCAGTGCATCGGGCCAGCGTCATGAGGACAGAGCAGGAACATAACGTCGGGGGCTCAGGGAAGCAGTGGAGATTCAGATTTCTGGAAGAAATTATGGAACCTCGACTGTCCACCAAAACTGAAACATTTTCTATGGAGTCTGAGCCACAATACACTGGCTGTTCGACGAGTGTTACCAGAGAGGGATGAAAATTGATACGAAATGTTGTATCTGCAACCGGCTTGACGAAGATGGCAGCCACCTATTTCTGAAATGCGAAGGTGTGACAGCTGTATGGAGGGAGCTAAACATGGAAGCGACACGGAGTCTGCTAGCTCAAGCAACATCTGCTCGTGATATGATGGAAAAGTGGAGGAAATGGTGTGGGAGAGAAACAAAAGAAGGTAGGAAGGGCGCAGACGAGCTCCTGCCGAACATCCAGCTATACTGAAAGTTGTCTAGAACCAGCACCAGATCAGCCATTGCCGGATAATCATTAGTGTGTGCAATGGGCGAAACGGGGAGCTGACAAACTGAAACTGAATTCGGATGGTGTTTTCGATCCAACTAGGAAATGTTTTCAATCCAACTAGGAAAGATGGTGGATGGGGCTTCGTGATTGGTAGAGATGAACAGAGAGCTGTGATCAGAGCAGGCGCAGGATCATCTTGGAGACTGACGCCACACTCGTCAGGGATGCACTTTCAGGTGATGATGACTACAGTCCACCGTTGGGGGACTAGTTACGGAGATGAAATTCCTGATTAGAGCAGAACTTATATCCTGCACTATCTGTGTGTGTAAACGCGACTGTAATACAGTAATGGGGTGGCTTACGTTTTAGCAGCTGTCGGGTGTAAGTTTTCTTGTGGTGCAGTACCATAGTGCAGTACTGCTCTATGGTACTGCACGTGGGATGATGTACCTTAAAAGTTTGAGGGTGTGGTAACCAGGGTTTGGCTAGCGTTGATGAGTAATATAATGCTCAGGTTAAAAAAACTAACATATCCATGCATTGCATTTAGAAAGAATTAAATTAGCTTTTCTTTATTGGATTTTATTCTGGCGTGATCTAATCTTAAGAGCGCTCACAGTGCAAACTCTATCATAGAGTCTAAACTTATTTATTGAAGAGAGCGGGATAAAAATCAAGACTTTTTTCAAAATCACACCCGTGTACATATTGTGTCGATGTTTCGCACCCCGGGGGGTGTCACACCAACGAGTAAATTTCTAAGCGTGCTCCCTAATCCGGATGGTGATGCAAGAAGGACACAAGATTTTTATCCTGGTTCGGGCAAAAGAAAGCCCTACGTCCAGCGGGGGGAGGAGACTTGTATTATCTTGCACCTAGGTGCTCGTACAGGGGTGAGTACAAGGCAGTTCTGAGACTTTGCGAGTGAGAGCGTAAGTGTGTATGTGTGAACTTAGGCACCTGCCCTAAACTAGGCCCTGGCATCCCCTTTTATAGGCCAAGGGGAGGCTCAGGAGTACAAGAGTTGGTAGGGCAATCGTATGCATGACATCGTGGTACGGACGTCGGGTCGAATAGCTGGAACTGTGGATGCCCCTCTTGGTCCGGTTCGAGCCTGTGGATCCCTCGCTTTTACCCGGTCGAGCCCGTAGCGCATGGTCGATGATGGCCCGCCCATCTCCTTCTGACATGTGCTGACGCGCTCGAGTCATGGACGACGATATCCTGCTCGTCATCGCAGGCGTAGGCTGATGCGTCGGGGTACGGTGTGGTCGCGCGCGAGTGCTTGTCCCCGGGAATCACGTTGTACGGTGGTCAAGGCGGGATGGACGGGTCGATGCCCATACTGCTCCTGGAGCTTGTCACCCATCACTGCTCGAGCGGTGGCAGTCTGCCTCGAGGAGCTGACGGTCAGGTCGACGAGACTGGGCAGAGGATTTCAGAGGTACGGAGAGTTGACCACGGTGTTGGAGAGGGCGTCGTACGCGGCATAGTGCACGGCGTGGTGGTACAGTGGCGCCTGTCATCCATGAATCTAGGATATGGGCGGCGTAATGGTGGAGGTGACTGGCGTACGATCCACTATTACGAACCCTGTAGCCATGGGGTTAGGCAGGGTTGGTGTACTGGGACACTGTTTCGAGCCCTGTAGCCATGTGCGCGCCCTGGGAAAGCAATCATGGAAGGCGGACTCGAGCGGTCGCTTGCTCGAGCGGTTTCCGCTATCGTCTCGAGCGCTCGCTCGCTCGAGCGGTTTTCGTCGCTTTTCCTCGAGCGAGCGAGCGGGTGCGTCTTGAGTTAGCGGGTCTTGTGGCTTTGCGGGCCTGATCGTGGGCCGGCCCAGTTCGAGGAGGACTGGGGATTTTCCCTTGGTTAGCTTTTGGGATTTAGAGAGGGGTGGAGCTGGTTTGCCTATCCCTTATCCCCCTAGTTTAGGACCCCCTAATCTAGGTACCCGACAGTAGCCCCCGAGCCCTTGCTTGATTGTGAAAAACTTCAAGCAAGGGATCATGAAGTGGAGTTGAAGTACCTAGACTTAGGGTCGTGTTGTTTCGAGGAGTTATTTCCTCTTTTTTCCGTGGGGGGCGCGCGAGCGTCCCCCGCGGGGGTAGCCCCCGAGGCCCCAGAGGAATGAGGCATTCCTCTGGGGGCTTTGAGATGAGCGGTTTCGAGCAAGAGCATTATTAACTGGAGTTGTAGCAGCTCGAGGCAGGGGATTTTTGACGACCCCTCGAGCCCCCGAGTATTTCCTGCTCCTCCCGTGTCGAGGGAGCTCGTTTGTGTGACTCGAGCCCCCGAGCCTCGAAATACTGGGCCGTAGTCGTGATCTAGTTCCGGCTAGATCCCTTGGATTGGATCCAAGTGGTGGGAGGACCGACGCTACCCGCGGTCGAGCGAGCGCCAAGTCTCCCTGTGAGCTGGTAGCGGGGAATCCAAGTGAGAGTCCGTCTTCTTTCGAGGGGAGGCGGCATCGAGGCCCGAGGGCGCTCTCATTAGAGCTGGGAGCATAGCTTTTAGAGGACCGGCCTCGTTCGAGGGGGCCGACGGCTCGAGTGCCTCCCGTCGACGGGATCTCTTGGAAGCTTAGCGCCCCGCCTTGGATGCGCCTTTGGGGTTCGAGAGTTCGTTCTCGAGCAGAACCTTTCCAGGGTCCCTTCCCAACGGCGCCCCTGACTCGGGTGCTCGAGGGCGGCTGTTCAAACCCGTTCGTGGGTCAGCCTCCGCTCCCTCAAGACTTACAGGTGGGACCAGGGTCCCGGGTTGTCTTACCGTGTAAGGAAACGCCTGCCGAGACGTCCCATCGTTACGCCGGTCGAGGGAAGTCCGTCCGTTGGCGGCGCTCCTTTTTAGGCGGAAACCGGCGCGTTATGGCGATCGTGGCCTGGTGACGGTTCGGTTCTCGCCTCGCGACGCGTGCGCCCTGTGAGTGGAGGTAGGTGGCGGTTGTCAGTGGGGATTAAATGCGGTTACCGTTTCCCGGCGCGTCCGTCGGAGTCGCCTGGCCGTTGGATTGCGGAATCTGGGCCGTCGGATGCGCGCGACGCGGATCGGCTTGACGCTATAAATTTGGGGGAGGGGATTCCCGGTTTCCTTCCTTCGCATTCATCGCCTTCTTTTCTCCTGCCGCCGCCGGTTACGCTCTCGCTCCCTGCCCTAATCGCCGCCGTCGCACTTGCTTGCAACCGCCGCCGCTCCTGCCCGCATCCGCCGGAGAGCCTTAGGAGGGGAGAGTAGAGGTTCTTTGAGCGCACGCATTGTCGGAGCTGCGGTTCTCGCCTTGCGCCGCCGCCTCATCGGATTCCGCCGCCACCAACTTCCCGGATCACGCCGTCGCCATGGTTTCCAGCCAGAGAGTCAAGAAGACCGGCCAGGGGTCTGGCCAAGGCGCTGGAGGCAGCAGGACCGGCGGCAAGGGCACCGGCGGCAAGGGTGCCGCCGGCCAGGAGCCTGCCAAGCCCCCGGTGCCGGTAGTGATGTACGACGCTCTCCCGTGGCCCCGGTCTTCGGTGACCGAGGCGACGCTGGAGGGCCTCGTTGCGGAGGGGCTGCTCCTCCCCAATCCGGCGGAGGGGCCGCCGGAGTGGCAAGTGCCGGAGGCCACCCCCCGAGAGCCCGTCGTGCCGGAGGGCTACGTCCTGAGCTTCGTCAAGTTCCACAAGCGTGGACTTGGGGCGCGGCCGAGCCGCTTCATGCGGGCGCTCCCCCACCATTTCGGGGTCGAGCTCCAGCACTTCAACCCGAACTCCATCTCCCACGCCGCCAGCTTTGTCGGCGTCTGCGAGGGGTACCTGGGAATGGCGCCGCAATGGGACTTCTTCGTCCACATATTCAAGGTGTCGCTGTTTACCTGGCGGTGAGCGGGAACGACAATGACGATGATGACGAGGAGAAGGAGAAGGTGAACGCCCGCCGCTACGTTCGAGCGGGCTCGTGCTCGCTCGGCTTGAAGAGGCGGGAGCACTGGCTGCCCGGCTCATGGACGTCGAACAACGCCGGGTGGGTCTCGGAATGGTTCTACCTCCGCAATGAGGGGAACCATTTCCCAAGGTACACCGGCGCCGTGCTGACCGCGCCCCAGCACAATTGGGGCCACGGCAACCCGGCCAAGCTCCAGCCCCGTCTCGACCCCTTGACCAATGCCATGGCGAGGCTCCGCCGTCGGAGGGCCGGCGACATCACCCTCAACATCGCCCACATCGTTGCGGGGTTCCACCGCCGTCGGGTGATCCCGCTCGCCGAGCGCCCGCTACGGCTTGACCAGATGACGGAGGGCGCCGACCCTGAGGCGCTCGAGGCCAGCAGGATGTCGGACCAGCCCCTCCCGGCTGCCACGGTCGTGGCCCGAGTGCGCGAGGAGATCGACGGCGGCAAGAGTTTTGGGGCGAACCAGGTCGATCTCTTCCCCATGCGCCCGGATTCTGACCTGCTGGGCTACGTAAGTTCTCTTCGAGACCTCTTTCTCTGCTGATGTCGCTTTTTCTCTGATTTGCGTCCATCTCATCGAGCCGTGCCTCTCCAGGAGATCACCGACCACGCGGACTCGGTGCCCCCGGTGAAGGAGGACGCGCCCGACCGCGAGGTAAGACGCCTTAGAAACGATCGAGAACATGCAGCAGCGCTCTCGAGGAGGGAGGAGAAGGCAAAGAAGGCCGTCGCGCTAGAGGAGAAAGAGAAGCGCAAGGCCAGGCGCCGTCGGCAGAGGGAGTTGCGCTTAAGGGCAGACCCGACCGACTGGAGTTCCAGTCTGGAGTCGACTGATGACGACGAGGAGGAGGGAGATGAGGAGGACGACGAGGCGACCGATAGTGACGATGCCACCGTCGCTCGAGCGCTAACGCCCCCTCGATCTCGCGTGCAGGAGGTGTCCCTGGCACCGGCTCGTCTCGAGCTGGCCGGCAGCTCGTCGTTGGCTCGAGCGGGCCAGCAGCAGGAGGAGTCCTCCCACCGCTCCGGCCACAGCGCTCGGGCGCCATCTCCGACGCGGCGGGACTCTTCTTCCCGTCGCCAACCATCTTCAGCGGGCGCGCGCACCCGGCAGCAACAGGCTGCAGATGCGCGCAAATCATCCTCAGTCCAACCCGGCGAGCGCCCCGTCGAGCGCCGGGCTCCTTCTGGTGGCCGGCGAGCCGAGCAGACCCCGCCCCGCAGGATTCAGGAACCCGCAAGGGCTCCTACGCCGGATCTGGCAAAAGAGCCAGTGGGGGAGGGCGAGGCCACCAAAGCCACAGAGCCCCCGAGCACCTCGAAGCGGGCCGCTGACGCCCAGAAGCCCCCGAGTGGCTCGAGTGGCCCGGTCGAGGCTCGGAAGCCCTCGAGTGATTCGAGGGAGTCGGCCGCGGCTCGGAAGCCCCCGAGCGACTCGAGCAAATCGGGTGGTTCGAGTGGCACCGCCTCAACTACAAGGTAGGCCTTTTGGTCGGGCCCCCTCTCATCGTCTTTCTGCTTTGCTCGTGGGTTTCTTATCGTCATTGTTTTTGTTTTTCTCTTTCTTTTAGGAACAAGCGTCCCCTGCAGTCCCTCCCATCCCTTCCCCCCATTTTGCCTTCCAAAAAGCTGAAGGTATCCGGAGGGTCGAGCGGCATCCCGTCCGCCCCAGGTGGAGTGACTCTTCCCCCTACTGCTCCAATTTGGTTAGCGCGAGCCAAGGAGGCAATTGAGCGCGGGAAGCTGATGGTGGCCGCCTCTCGTGCAGATGCTGGGATCGTGACCACGGCGGCTGGGGAGAAGACAGCCACCGCCTCGACCGCCTCGACCGTCTCGACCGTCCCCTTGCTCGAGGCATCATCGTCACCGGCTGTGCAAGGCGCTGCAGCGGCTGGCGACAAGGAGGCGACGGGGCCGGAGACGTTGGCCGCCACTCCACCGGCGGGGACTGGGTCAGAGCAGCATCCGATCACGCTTGGGGACGAGAGCCCAAGCTCTGGCTCCAAGACGTGGCCAGTTGGCCTACGCCGGCTCGAGGAGGAGTGCAAGGAGAAGGAGGAGGAGGTGCCGGCAGCCGTCGATCGGCCGGCGGTTGACGTGGAGATGCAAGAGGCGGGCCAGGTTCTCGATCCCCAAATGGACCGGGTGCCCACCCCCCCTCGAGTCATGGAAGCCGACCCCTCGGCCGTGCGGCAGGTCGAGATGCCCCAGGTCTTCCCGGTCGAGCAGGGAGAGGCCCAAATTCCGGTGCAAGAGGGGGCGCCGGAAGAGCACCCTGCCATCATGCAGGAGGAGGAGAAGGTGGAGGAGTAGGTGGAGCAACCTGCCGCCGCGGAGGGCGAGGGGCAACAAGGCGGTGCACAGGGAGAGGAGCATCCCAAGGAGCTCCGCCTGGTGCCATATCAAGCGCCGCTGCCGCTGCTGCAGTTGAAGGAGGTTCTGGTGCCCCACCTCGTGCCTGACTCGGCGACAGGCGAGGTGAGGTTCGAGAGTATGACCGAGGCCGACCACTGGGAGGAGGCCCAGAGGAAGCAGACGGCGTCCGCCATCGTCGACAGCCATATGCAGATGGTCGGCTTTGGACCTACCGAGCCCACCGACGTGTCCATCGAGGAGTGGAGGCGGATCGAGGCGCGAGCGCTCGCCCAAGAGGCATCATCCTCCTGGAGTCAGCCGCAACGCCCGCCTACCCTGGCCGAGCGGGTGGTGACGGCGGACGTTGACTTGGAGGCGGTGAGGAGGGTCCATACGTCCGTCGACAAGGAGATGCGGGAGGAGTTCCCCCTATGGGAAAGGCCGCCGCTGGTGCTTCCCGATCCCCTCGACCACGAGGCTCCTGCGATCGTGATGAACGATCAGAAGAAGCTAGAGGTGCACGTGGAGGCCGAGGAGCGCCGGCAGTGGCTCGAGCATGCTCTGAAGGCCGCTCTGTCACTCGTCTCCGAGGACCTGCTCCGGCTTTCCTCTGTGAGTATTCTCGAGCGCGGTCGTTTTTCATTTAGACTTATCGTAGTTTGTGTTTGATTTTTCGTTTTCGTGATTCAGACGGCGCAGAGCTGCTCTTACGCCAAATCCGTCCACATCCGCGCCTTGGGAGAGCGAGCACGAAATCAGGCGGTATGTGCGGATGGGGCAGGATGCTGAGGGCGAGCTGCACCGATCTGCTCGGCTCCTCCGAGAGGCCAACGCCGCCCTGGACGTCGCCAAGGGAGATGCCAAAAGGGCTCAGGACGAGCTTGCTCGAGCGGCGCAGGAGGCAGAGGCGGCTCAGCAGGAGGCCCGTGATAAGCTTGCCCAAGCCGCGCGGGAGGCGGAGACCGCTCGGCAAGAGCACGAGCGGCTACAAGGGGTCTTCGAGCAGCTTAAGAAGGACGCGGCCATAGCGGTAAAACGCTACAAGGCCAAGTGCCAGCAGGTGGAGCAGCTCGAGAAAGACAAGGCCACCGCTGAGACGTACACGAAGGACCTGCAGTCGACGGTCTCCCGAGAAACCGCCGAGAAGGAAGCCCTCGCGAGCGCGCTCGAGACGGAGAAGAAGCGGGCGGGCGATTTCCAGACGGAGGCGGCCAATCTTCGTCAGATGGTGACGGAGAAGGACCTCGCCATCCAGGGCGCCGGCAAGGCCTACGAGGAGCTGCGGGTGGAGAAGCGCGACACCGACCGCGTGCTCAGGAGAAAGGAGACCGAGCTCACTCAAGCGCTCGAGCGCGAGCAAGGGCTCTCGACCCGCTGCACCCGTAAGTAGTTCGAGCCTTCTATTCTTCTTTTTCGTATGTGGTTCTTGCGCGCTGCTCGAGCGCTTAACTCTCGTCGTTCTTTTCCAGGTCTGGAGGCGGACTTGGCGGCGGCACGTGAGGATGCCAAATCGGCCCACGCGCTGGCTGATGGCGAGATCTTGGCCAAGGCCTTGATTACCGGCGCCATCGACACTCCCAGCACCAACTGGGGCTTCCCGCCGGTGGTGGACATCGAGGGGCCGGACGCCGGTCGTGGCTATGCTAGCCGGGTCGTCGAATTTGGCGCCTCTCTGCGGGACCGTGTCCGAGAAGCCCTCGTCTTCGCCGCGCGTCGGACCATGGCCATCTTCTACTCCGGGTTCGACACCTCGAGGGAGGCTGCCCAGGCCGGGATGGATGCGGTTGCGGGCGGCTTCACCTACACCGAGGGCGAGCAGGAAGGGGGTTTCAACCCCCGGATTGAGCAGCTCAAGGTCGACGCCGAGGAGCCCGGGGCCCGTCTTGCAGAAAGCCTGCTGCCTGAAGTCCTCCCGCCCGATGTGGAGTAGTTCTTAACCGGCCTGCGAGCCAAGATTTGGGCAACAAGGCCCTTGTAAGAAAACAAGTATTCTGGTCGTGGAATGGCCCAAGTGGCCTTGAAACGTGATGTTTATAACTTAAGCTGTTTGTGCTCTAGTTTTTTCTCTGTGCTTCAAGTTATCTTTCGTTCCTTGCCTTTATTTCTTTTCAACTAAGTGCTAGCGTTGTGCTCGAACCGCTTCGAGGGGAGATGAGTTGGGGTGCCGTAGCTCGGAAGCGTGGGAGACCTTGTGCTCGATCATCCCGGCTCGAAGGGCTCGAGGTGACGCTCATACTTAGTTTTTGCAAGAAAAATTTCGAGGCGAGAAGGAAAAAGAGTGCGTCGAGCGTCTTTGAAAAAACTAGGCGCGTTTTTTCGAGGACTCCAGGGGGGTCCCCCTGGTCTAGCCCCCGAGGGGGCTTGACTTTGTGGAGACAAAGTCGAGCCCACCTTGCATATGGACGAAAAGTAAGAAACTGACTTGCAGGTCTTTATTCATTCATACTAGCGGTACATTTAAATGAAAAAATGTACAAGGCATTGAGGCCTAGGGGAAGAAGCGACGTAGCTGTTCGATGTTCCACGCGTTGGTGAGGATCGCGCCGTCCTCGTCGGCCAACTTGTAGGTCCCTGGCTTCAGCACCTCGACCACGATGAATGGGCCTTCCCAAGAAGGAGTGAGCTTGTGGCGCCCCTTGTTGTCTTGTCGTCGACGGAGCACGAGATCGCCGACCTCGAAATCCCTCTTGCGCACATTCTTCTCGTGGTACTGACGTAGCTTCTGCTGGTAGCGCGCAGAGTGCAGGAGCACCGTGTCTTGAGCTTCCTCGGCCTGGTCGACGGCGTTAGCTAGCCTTTCCTCGTTGGTCTGTTCGTTGTAGGCCTTGAGTCGAGGGGACCCGTATTCGAGGTTAGTGGGGAGGATGGCCTCTGACCCATAGACCAGGAAAAACGGGGTGAACCCGGTGGCTCGGCTCTCAGTTGTTCGTAGACTCCAAAGAACTGACGGGAGCTCGGCTGCCCACTTCTTGCCATGCTTGTTGAGGCGGTCGAAAATCATTGGCTTCAACCCTTGCAAAATCATGCCGTTGGCACGCTCAACTTGGCCATTAGTTCGAGGATGGGCAACTGCAGACCAGTTCACACGGATGTGGTGCCGATCGCAGAAGTCCAGGAACTTTTTGCCTGTGAACTGGGTGCCATTGTCAGTGATGATAACATTAGGGACTCCAAAGCGGTGGATGATATCGGTGAAGAATTCGACCGCCCGCTCCGAGCGGATGTTGGTGATGGGCTTGGCCTCAATCCACTTGGTGAATTTGTCGATGGCCACGAGCAAATGAGTGTAGCCTCCCATCGTCTTTTTGAGGGGTCCGACCAGATCGAGCCCCCAGACCGCAAATGGCCATGTGAGGGGGATCATCTGGAGCGCGTGTGCTGGAAGATGAGTGTAGCCGTGGGCCAGTAGAAGCCTCGACGGAAAGCGCTTCCGACAAGGGTCCTCGGCGCAGCGTGATGGCCACAAGCCCCCGAGTGCATGTCTCTGAGCAACCTCCTTCCCTCCTCGATCGAAATGCATCATTGGAGTATGCCCGTGGGGCTGCGACGAGGACGTAAGTTTTGACTCGTCGAGCTAGGCGTCTCGCCTCCGTTCGATCCTCTGGCAGCTCCCCTCGAACAAGGTATTCGAGGAAGGACGCACGCCAATCTGCTGGTGGGCTCGAATCCCGATCGATCTCCATGACCTCAGCCTCCGTCGAGGGGGGCTCGGTCGTTGGAGTGGGCTCGATGACTGGTTCTGCTCCAGCCCCCGAGTCCCACTTCACAGATGGCTCGTGAAGATCTCTCGAGAAAACATCTAGGGGGAGCGGCGCTCGAGACGACGCGATCTTGGCTAATTCGTCTGCAGCTTCATTGAAACATCTCGGGATATGGTTGAGCTCGAGGCCGTGAAAGTTTGCTTCCAGTTTGCGCACCTCGCGGCAATACGCTTCCATTTTTTCGTCATGGCAGCTCGAGGCTTTCATCACCTGGTCGATGACGAGTTGTGAGTCGCCCCGAGCATCGAGGCGTCGGACCCCGAGCTCGACAGCGATACGTAACCCAGTAACGAGCGCCTCATATTCTGCCATATTGTTCGAGGCAGCAAAGTGGATCCGCACCACGTAGCGCATGTGTACTCCGAGGGGTGAGATGAAGAGCAGGCCCGCGCCCGCTCCTGTCTTCATGAGCGACCCGTCGAAATACATGATCCACAGCTCGGCCTGAATTTGTACTGGGGGGAGCTGGACGTCGGTCCACTCAGCGACGAAATCTGCCAATACTTGGGATTTGATAGCCTTTCGTGGGGCGTAGGTGATGGTCTCGCCCATGAGCTCGACCGACCACTTAGCGATCCGGCCCACTACTTCCCGGTTCTGGATGATCTCTCCGAGCGGAAACGACGACACCACAGTCACCGGGTGGCTAAGAAAGTAGTGCTGGAGTTTTCGACGCGTGAGCACGATCGCGTAGAGCAGCTTTTGGATTTGTGGGTATCGAGTCTTGGCATCCGAGAGCACCTCACTAACGAAGTAAACCGGCCGTTGGACGGGGAGCGCGTGCCCCTCTTCCTGCCTCTCAACCACTATGACTGCGCTAACCACCTGAGTGGTTGCGGCAATGTAGAGGAGTGGCTCGGCGGGTTTATCCGGTGTAGCTGGTCGAGGTGGCACGAGCATGGGAGGGGAGGTGAGCATGCTCTTTAGCCTCGAGAGGGCTTCCTCTGCCTCGGGTGTCCATGCAAAGTGCTCGGATTTTTTGAGGAGTCGATACAAAGGCAAGGCTTTCTCTCCCAGGCATGCGATGAATCGGCTAAGGGCGGCTAGGCACCCTGTGATTTCTTGCACTCCCTTCAGGTCTCGAATCGGCCCCATTCTCATGATGGCCGTGACCTTCTCGGGATTGGCCTCGATCCCGCGCTGGGAGACGATGTAACCTAGCAGCATGCCTCGAGGCACACCAAAGACACACTTCTCGGGGTTTAGTTTGATGTTCTTGGCCCTGAGGCACCCGAACGTCAACTTGAGATCCTCGACAAGGTTTTCGACTTTACGCGTCTTGACAACGATGTCATCTACGTACGCCTCGACCGTTTCTCCTATGTGTTTGCCAAAAACGTGAAGCATGCAGCGCTGATATGTTGCCCCGGCGTTTCGAAGGCCGAAAGGCATCGTGACATAACAATACATGCCCATAGGAGTGATGAACGAAGTCACGAGCTGGTCGGACTCCTCCATCTTGATTTGGTGATAGCCAGAGTAGGCATCGAGAAAGGAAAGTACTTCACAACCCGCAGTGGAATCAACGATTTGGTCTATTCGAGGCAAAGGAAATGGAACTTTGGGACATGCTTTATTTAAACTAGTGTAGTCCACACACATCCTCATTTTTCCATTCTTTTTCTCTACTAACACAGGATTAGCTAACCACTCAGGATGATGTACCTCCTTGATGAATCCGGCCTTCTCGAGCTTCTCGACCTCCTCGCGGATGATCCTGCGCTTCTCCTCGTCGAAGCGGCGCAGGCATTGCTTGACAGGTCTCGAACCGGGACGGATCTCCAAGGCGTGCTCGGCGACATCCCTCGGTATGCCGGGCATATCCGAGGGACTCCACGCAAACATATCAGCGTTTGCGCGGAGAAAGTCGACGAGCACTGCTTCCTATTTGCTGTCGAGGGAGGCACTGATGATCAGCGCCTTCTCATCCGAGGAGCTCGGATCGAGCGGGATCTTCTTAGTGTCCTCGGCGGGCTCGAAGTTGCCAGCTTGTCTTTTCGGCGCTGGTGCGGCGGCCTCGGCTGCTAGGCAATCGAGCGTCTTGGCTAGCTCCTTGGATGCGACCATTTACTCCCCATATTCAACACATTCCACGTCGCAGCAGTACGCGTGCTCGTACGTGGAGTCGACGGTGATGATCCCCTTGGGCCCCGACATCTTGAGCTTGAGGTATGCATAGTTGGGGATTGCCATGAACTATGCGTAGCATGGTCGGCCCAAGATCGCATGGTAGGTCCCCTCGAAGCCGGGCACGTCAAAAGTGAAGACCTCTCGACGGAAGTTCGAGCGTGTGCCAAAGTAGGAGGGGAGGTCGATGCGGCCGATCGTGAGCGCCTTCTTGCCGGGGATGACACCGTGGAAGCCCCCAGCGCTCGGTTTGAGCTGCGCCCTCGTGATGCCGAGCAGGGTGAGCGTCTCCATGTAGATGATGTTGAGGCTGCTGCCTCCATCCATGAGGACCTTGGTGAAGCGGGCGTTGAGGATGATTGGGTCGACGACGAGAGGATACGCGCCGGGGTTGGTGACGTGTTCTGGATGGTCGTCACGGTCGAACGTGATGGGAGCATCCGACCAGTCGAGGAACTGAGGCGTGGCGGGCTTCACCGAGAAGACCTCCCTGCGCTCGTTCTTCCGTTCTCGACGCGACATCTGAGTTGTAGGGACGCCATATATCATATAGCAATCGGCGATGGGCGGGTGCCCGTTGTCGTCGTTGTCCTTGGCCTGATCGTCAGCTCCCTTATCCTTCTTGTCATCGTCTTTGTCAATACCGAACCTCTTGAAGTAGCCTCGAAGCATACGGCAGTCCTCGAGATTATGCTTGACCGGCTCTTTATGGTACGGGCATGGCTGCTTCAGCATCTTGTCGAAGACGGCCCCATCTGGAGGGGGTCGAGGCTTCTTGCGGTCGGCTGCGGCCACCTCGTCTTCCGCAACCATGCGCTTGCCTTGCTGATTGCCCTTCTTCTTCTTCCCATTCTTCTTCTGGGCTTTGCTCGAGCCCTCACCGCCACCCGGGGGCGGTATGGGCTTGCTCCCGGCTCCGCCAAAGAAAGCCCCCACGGCCTCATCAGCGGCAGCGTAGTCGGCAATGACGTCCATGAGCTCATCGACTGTCTTTGGGCGGTTGCGCCCGAGTTCCCGCACGAGCTCTTTGCATGTGGTGCCCGAGACGAACGCCAGGATGACGTCATGGTCAGGGATATTGCAGCAGCTCGGTGCGCAACTTGGAGAAGCATCGAGCAAAGTCTCGAAGAGACTCCTCGGCATGCTGCTTGCAGTTTCGGAGGTCCCAAGAGTTGTCGGGTCGAATATAGGTGCCCTTGAAGTTCCCCTCGAAAATTCGGACCAAATCAGTCCAGTCGTAGATCTGATTTGGGGGAAGTTCCTCGAGCCACCGCCGAGCGGTGTCAGAGAGGAACAGGGGGAGTTGGCATATGATTGCCTTATCCTCTCGAGCCCCTCCAAGCTGGCAGGCCAGCCGGAAGTCAGCGAGCCAGAGTTCTGGCTTGGTTTCCCCGTTATACTTAGCCAAGCTCGTGGGAGGTCGAAACGGGTTGGGCAACGGCGTGTTTCGGATAGCTCGACTGAAGACTCGAGGACCCGGCGGCTCGGGAGCCTGCCGGTCCTCGTCGCTGTCGTAGCGCCCTCCCCGATGGGCGTTGTAGCCACGGTCCTCGGCGCCTGCGGCCTTGCGTCGTCGGTTGTCGTTGATGTCGTGACGCGCATCTTAAGGCTCGCGGTTGTCGAGGATGCGATCACGGACGGGGGCCCTACCGCCTCGAGGGGGTACCTCATGGTGGACCGAGCCCTCTCGTTCGTGCCGTGGCAGGTGGGCCGGCTGGTCTGATTCTGCCTCGCGCAGTCTTGAGGCCGAGCTTTCGGCCTGCTGGGCGGCCGCGAACTGGAGGAGTCCCTGAACCTCATTCCGTATCCGCAATGCTTGCGGATTCGAGGGCGCCGGCATGTCTCGCAGTAGCATGGCTGCCGCGAGGACATGCTGGCTTGCTCGAGGGAAGTGGGCTGGCTCGACCGGTGCTTGCGGCCGTCCATCGTTGACGATGCGGTGGAGGACATCCCGTGCCTTTCCTCGAGCGCCAGGAGCTCGAGGGGGAGGGGGTTGGTTCTGCTCGAGGGCACGTTTGAGCAGCTCCAAGTTCGCGCGCTCCGCGTCCATCTTGGCCTCGATTTCTCGGATCTGAGCCCATTGTGCGGCCCGGGCGTCCTCTTCAGGTCGCAGGTTAGTGTGTCCTTGCGGTCGTTCCTCATGGGGAGGAATTACCTGCAAGGCTCCAGCCGCCGGCGTTCCAACCGCCGGCGCTCCGACCGGTCGGCTGGCTGCGGCGGCGGTCGCAGCGGCGTCGTCTCTGGTTTCTGAATCTGACGGGACGTCATTTTCAAGACGAAAACACTCACGTGCCGGGTCATAGCAGCCGGAATCCGAGTCATCGGAGTCCGGGTCGGCACCAGACGATGTCCAGGGCCTTCCCGTGCTCTCCTCCTCGATCCAACGGCGCATATTTCCGACCGTGGTGTTGCGTTGTGAGCCAGGCGCCCTATCGAACCCGCGGTCCACCGATGCTGGCCACACGATCTCCAAGTCCATGGTGGCGCGCAAGAGGGAGCCAGGGCTCTCCTCTTGTGACCCCATTACTGACCGGATCTCGTTGGCATACATGGCGGCGGCGTTGGTGAGTCCGAACGGGAGCCTGCGTCGAGCTCGATAGAGCCCGTGTGGCAGGAGGTTGGGTGACGTTGACCGCGCGCGCGCTCGAGGTGCCACGCCGGGCTCTCTCGGCGAACGCATGGCGAACGTGAAGTCGGGGTTTGCGTCGAGAGCCACCCGCGTACGGGCCACCCTCTGTCGTGTGCTTGGCGCCCCAGCTGGGTGTGCCATGGCGTCCGGCTGGGATGGCACGTGGGTGGTGCGCTCAGGACCCTGCATGGGCTGGTGATGAAGCTAGTGCTGGTGGCGCCTGCGCCTTGGCGGTGAGCCGTGGTGGCGTGACCTGCGCGTGACTCCACCAGCACGTGGGGGTGGAGAGCGTCCCCCGCTCGGTTCTCCGATCGAGAGCAGGGCCATGTCGTAGCCCGTACCGAGAGACACGAACTCCAGGCTCCCGAACCAAATCACCGTGGCGAACGGGAGTGATGGAGGGGAAGATGCCATCCGGAAAAATGGCGGGAAATCGGGTGAAAACACGCAGTACCCCTACCTGGCGCGCCAACTATCGGTGTTTCGCACCCCGGAGGGTGTCACACCAACGAGTAAATTTCTAAGCGTGCTCCCTAATCCGGATGGTGATGCAAGAAGGACACAAGATTTTTATCCTGGTTCGGGCAAAAGAAAGCCCTACGTCCAGCGGGGGGAGGAGACTTGTATTATCTTGCACCTAGGTGCTCGTACAGGGGTGAGTACAAGGCAGTCCTGAGACTTTGCGAGTGAGAGCGTAAGTGTGTATGTGTGAACTTAGGCACCTGCCCTAAACTAGGCCCTGGCATCCCCTTTTATAGGCCAAGGGGAGGCTCAGGAGTACAAGAGTTGGTAGGGCAATCGTATGCATGACATCGTGGTACGGACGTCGGGTCGAGTAGCTGGAACTGTGGATGCCCCTCTTGGTCCGGTTCGAGCCTGTGGATCCCTGCTTTTACCCGGGTCGAGCCTGTAGCAGTATGGTCGATGATGGCCTGCCCATCTCCTTCTGACATGTGCTGACGCGCTCGAGTCATGGACGACGATATCCTGCTCGTCATCGCAGGCGTAGGCTGATGCGTCGGGGTACGGTGTGGTCGCGCGCGAGTGCTTGTCCCCGGGAATCACGTTGTACGGTGGTCAAGGCGGGATGGACGGGTCGATGCCCATACTGCTCCTGGAGCTTGTCACCCATCACTGCTCGAGCGGTGGCAGTCTGCCTCGAGGAGCTGACGGTCAGGTCGACGAGACTGGGCAGAGGATTTCAGGGGTACGGAGAGTTGACCACGGTGTTGGAGAGGGCGTCGTACGCGGCATAGTGCACGGCGTGGTGGTACAGTGGCGCCTGTCATCCATGAATCCAGGATATGGGCGGCGTAATGGTGGAGGTGACTGGCGTACGATCCACTATTACGAACCCTGTAGCCATGGGGTTAGGCAGGGTTGGTGTACTGGGACACTGTTCCGAGCCCTGTAGCCATGTGCGTGCCCTGGGAAAGCAATCATGGAAGGCGGACTCGAGCGGTCGCTTGCTCGAGCGGTTTCCGCTATCGTCTCGAGCAGCCGCTCGCTCGAGCGGTTTCCGTCACCGTCTCGAGCGCTCGCTCGCTCGAGCGGTTTTCGTCGCTTTTCCTCGAGCGAGCGAGCGGGTGCGTCTTGAGTTAGCGGGTCTTGTGGCTTTGCGGGCCTGATCGTGGGCCGGCCCAGTTCGAGGAGGACTGGGGATTTTCCCTTGGTTAGCTTTTGGGATTTAGAGAGGGGTGGAGCTGGTTTGCCTATCCCTTATCCCCCTAGTTTAGGACCCCCTAATCTAGGTACCCGACATATTGCTTTAAGAGAAAAAGGAGTTCGACACACGGTTTGGCACAAACAAAGGCGATTTGCCTTGGTCCATGACTAGCAAACACACTACAAAAGGCACCAGCTCAAACGGTGGGACAAAGACATTGTACTAACTAAGAAAACCGTTGTGCGACGTTGAGGGCAGCGATTGGCTAGACCACCGTCGCGAAAAAGCAGCGTGAGCTTACTGAAGCCCGTCACGATCTAGTCGTCACCCTCCCCCTTGATGTGATGGAGAACCTGTGTTGTGGTGGAACTTACGCCGTCGAACGTCCTGCGGTACCTCTCTTTCCAGATCACTCAGGAGACAAGCATAACCAGGGAGTTGAAACCACAGCGGAAAGTGGCCGGCACCGTTCCCCTGGTCTGCATCCACCAGCCGTCGATGATCGAGTCGACATCCGGGGCTAGCTGCTGAAGCCCCACAAAGGAGAGTAATTGGTGCCAGACCTCCCTGGAGAAGACGCCGGAGGCGAGCAAGTCTTATTTAGACTCCAAGCCTATGATATCTTCGAGGTAATAATGGCTTAGACTCTATGCTGAAGTCTGCGTTGTGAGTGCCCTAAACAAATAGATTCTAAGACCATACTAAATAAAAGTGCATTAAAATATTATAACTGCATATGAAACAACAGGAAACTAACTCAACTTAAATAAGTGGATATTATGTGCACATGTTGCAGGACATGATATGAGTGGTATGGTGTTAATAAAAGTTTTATAGCTCCAAACTCAAATAAGAAGGGTGAGAATAGGAAACCATGCACATGCCATGATATGAGTGGTGTGGCGTCAACCAAAGGCGGATCTATGTAGATTTTAGGGGGTGTGGGCGCACCCATAAAAATATAGAAAAACAATGATTATCGTCAAATTTCCACCGTATACGTATCTCCACAGTAAAAGCCTATGCATCCATGAGCAAATTGTACTCCCTCATATTTTGTTCTATAGCTTCATTGCCCTTGGCATCAACAATAGTTTTTTTAGCTTCAAACTTGTAGCAAGCGTCAGAGTGAGGGACTAAGGGACAAAAGAGGAGTGAGATATGGAAGAAAGAAATTGACTTGAGCGAGGGTAACGGGCAAAATGATGAAAAAAGTAGTGAGTGCTAAAAGACGGACGAGAGAGAGTGAGAGACGGAAGAGTGAGCGAGAGAATAGGGGGCAGAGGCCACAAGAGTGAGCGTGATAGACGGATGGAGAAGAGTGGGAAGTAGAAGAAAGGCATTTTGTTCTTTAAAAGTACGTATAGACGAATAGATTATAACTACAAATGCATATTCTTTGAAGTACTACTACTGAGCAAGAGTATAATGTTTGCCTTGTAATTAACTCGGCTTTGGACTAGGAATTAATTGGAATAGTCTTCACTCATTAGGGTCACGAAGAAGACGAAAGAAGTCGGACACAGGCACAACTGCCATAATGGATGGAAGGTGGCTTATTCGGTGGTCCCCCAGGCCCCAGCTAACCCAACGATCGTACAGTACCTCTCAGCTTCGTCTGCCATTGTACCTCTCAGCTTCGTCTGCCATTTTCTCGGGTGCGGGTTCCACGTCCACCGCGCCATGCAGAAAGCAAGGTTGACGGTTGACGAGGACGACCGACGACGACGTCACGGCCACGCTGCGCCGGCGGCTGCACGGGCGCGCCGGTTGTTTTGTTTCTGCGTGCACAACGCGAATGGGATTATGGGAATGCTGCTGGGCAGGCAGCCAGGCACACACAAGATCTTGAGGTATAGGTAAAAAAAGAACTGTTGTGACAGAAACAATTTATTTCGAACCTAATTTTAAACAACCAAGGCTATCTATAACACGCAAATGTATGTAGACGTGTTTGTCCTGTGTGTATAGTAGTACCAGGTGAGGATCCAGCCTAAGAATACAAAATGATGTTGTCGCCTCTGTTAATTAAGTTATACTATGAGTCACCTTCACATATGAATCTGAAATTGACAGTGAAAATAAACAAAAAAAAATTATTATTGTCATGTGACATGGCAATATACAAGGTTGTGGTTCAGAGAGTTGGCCACTGTCAGAGTACAAGGTAAACATATACATACTCCCTCCGTCCCTAAAAGACTGTCACCGTGGGAAGCGTGCCACAAGTTTGACTCAATTTATAGAAAATACGTGCAATATTTAAATATTCAAATAAATTTGTTAAAAAACTAGATTTAAAAATCTTTCTAATGATACTAATTATATACCATAGATACTTATAGTTTTTAATATATAATTGGTCAAAATTACTTCTCGAAAAACGCAGTGACAATCTTTCTGGGACGGAGGGAGTATACAAGGACGAATGAATGCATATGCTTACATGGTGCAAGCTCTTGTACGTAGTATATGAAAAGAGTCCAACATGGCAGAGAGCTTGAGAGAGAGAGACGCCGGCCGCCGGTAGGGTAAGGAAGGAGAAGAAAAGCTCTTCTCTTCATGATCCCAACAGTCTCTGTCTCTCCGTGCGTGGAAAAACTGGAAAGAACTTGAGCTCTAGTACTGCACATCCAAATCCAATCGAAGTGGACAGGTGGGGCCTACACTGACTTCAACTCAGCTCAACGAGTTTGTCAAAAAACAAAAACAAAAATCAGCTCAACGTCTCAGGCCTGAGTACACAACAGTCGCAGATCGCAATGCAATGCAGCTGGCCAGCACAACACGCTCCCCCTTTTGTTCACAATTATATTCTGCCATCAGTTGCCAGTTCTCAAAAGAAATAGTAGCTCTCCGGGTCCGGGGTCAACCCTGAAGGCAGCTAGCCCTCTCCGGTGCCCCCTCTACCGACTAGTGCTATCCATCCAAATAATCCAAGAAGGCTAGCTAGCTACTCATTCATAGTTGAGCGAGATCGATGGCCCAGGTTCGCGGTTTCTGACACCATGCATGCATCTACTTCCTAGCTTCCTCAGTTCGTTTCTCCTCTTTTTCATGGCTGAAAAAGGAGAGATCAGTCTGTCTAACCATGTCGTTCGCCGGTGCCCGCAGAAGGTGGTGCTCCGGGTGCCTACCATGACCGACGACAGGACGAAGCAGAAAGCCATGGAGGCCGTCGCCGACATCTACGGTAAGCATACATAGCAATCAATACAAAAGCACGCCGTCGCCGTTGCTGCCGCGTTCCTTGTTTTTTCTTTTAGCAGTCAGTTTATTAATGAATTCGGATGGAGACAAAAAAAGAGAAGAGAACCGTAAAAAAAAGTACGCATGATCTCTGCAGCTGAAAGCCTGAAACTAGATACGTACTCTAGGTTGCTCGCTTTCACCTTTTCTCTCCTTGGTTTCATTGCTGGCCTTGTGAGCTTGCTAGAGCTGCTTACGTTATTATTGTTAGTCAGAATCAGGGAAATGGCTTTACGACCAATTGCTTGGTAGCTGAACTATTCGATCTTGTGATCGTATCACGGTCATCAGGTCAGATCGTTAGTTAGAGATGGAGTCGGATTGCGATGCCTGATCAAACACGGGGCCGAGAGAATCAATCAGTTGTCAGAATCTGAGATGGCCCATCACTCATCAGACATGACTGATGACATGAGGTCAGAAGATAATCAAAACAGGAAGATAGAAACAGAGAGAAGGGAAGTACTAAAAAAGATATTGCGTAAACGACATGGCTAGGTAGCTGATCGATCGAAACCAGAAGGCAGCAGCAGCACACGGAGGAGAATCCAATCATCGATCGTGGTCGTGAGTGAATTACACGATCCCTCGTCAGTGCATATGCCACCAGTTCTCTGCCTGCTTGTTTAATTATTTTTTTGAAGTAATGCTTGTTTAATTATTAGCTGACAGAATTATTATTATTGCATAATTGACTGACGGAGTGCATCGTACTCGTACATCATGTTGGTGGTTGGTTGGTTCATCAGGCATCGACTCGATCGCGGCGGACGTGAAGGAGAACAAGATGACGGTGATCGGCGACATGGACACGGTGGCCATCGCCAAGAAGCTGAAGAAGCTCGGCAAGGTCGACATCGTCTCGGTGGGCCCCGCCAAGGAGGAGAAGAAGCCCGAAAAGAAACCCGAGGAGAAGAAACCAGAGGCGGCGGCGGCGAAGAAGGACGACGGTAAGAAACCGGAGGCGGGGGCGGGGAAGAAGGACGACCAGAAGAAGAAGTGAACGAGCGAGCCCGTTTTCAGCTGAAGACGGTTTCAGCGGCTGATGAGATGAGAGACTGGGAGTGCTAGCTTATAGCTATAGCTGTCTCCATTGCCGAATCACCTTGCATTGTGTGTCCTGCTCTGCTTTTAAGTACCAATATAATTACCAAAGAGATCGAGACGTTGGCTCATTTGCGATTTTTGGTGTTATATATATTTTGTACGTGATGAATCACTTCACGCCAATCTCTTGGAACTAGCTACCTAGGCACTGACGCTTCCCGGTCTCAGGCCTTGTTTAGATTCATCCAAGTTCCAACTTTTTTCACTCTCTCTCCATCACATCAATTTTTACCTATATGCATAGAGCCTTAAATATAGGTAAAAAAATAACTAATTACATAGTTTGGTTTAAAATCACGAGATGAATCTTTTGAGCCTAGTTGGTCGATGATTGGACAATATTTGTCAAATACAAACGAAAGTGCTACGGGAGTCGAATTCTACCCTGGCCAGAGCGAATCGCCGGCCTCTGGCATCTGCTGCCTAAGCAGGTGGCCGCTTCAGAATGTGAACGCAGTTGTTAACATGAATAACACAACAGTTATGTCATGGAATGTGCGCGGGCTGAACGCGCAGGTAAGACGTGACACGGTCCGGACGCTGGTTGATGACATCCGGCCATCTATCGTGTGTCTTCAAGAAACTAAACTTGATGTAATCTCAAGGTACCTAATTTTTGGGTTACTCGGGAGAGATTTCTCCGAGTTCGCTTACCTCCCAGCCTCTGAGACCCGTGGCGGCATCCTCGTCGCCGGCCAAAGGGCACACGTTACTTTTACAGATGTCCTGGTGGGTTGTTTTTCTGTCTCTGTTGAGATACAGGCGACAGGGTCCAATGCTGAGGACAGGTGGTGGTGGCTTACGGCTGTCTATGGTCCGGCAGACGACAACCACAAAGATATTTTCTTAGAGGAGCTCGAGGCAGTCCATGATGCGTGCTCTGCAACATGGATGGTTACAGGGGATTTTAATCTCATCCTGTCTGAGGCGGATAAAAACAATGATCGAATCAACAGAGCCAACCTAAGGCGGTTCAGATCAACGGTGGCGTCCCTGGGGCTGCAGGACGTCCACCTCCACGGTCGTGCTTTCACCTGGAGTAATGAGAGGGTGTCACCGACTCTTGTACGACTGGACAGAGTGCTTATCTCCATTGATTGGGATCAGAGGTTCCCAAATGCGCATCTCCGAGCGCTGGGGTCCGACGCCTCGGATCACTGTCCATTGTTTCTTCAAACAAACATTGGGCAGATGTCTAAATCTAGGTTCCATTTTGAGCCCTTCTGGCCCAAGTGTGATGACTTTGACACAACACTTTCACAAGCATGGAGGCGACCACCTGGTGTACCCGATGCCCTGGCCCGGTTGGACGCCATGTTTCGAGGACTGGTACGTGACCTGCAGAGCTGGGCCGCATCAAGAATCGGAGACATCCGTGCCCAACTGCTCATGGCACGAGAGGTGGTCAGGCGGCTGGACGCTGAGCAAGATCGTAGGCTGCTCAGCCCGGTGGAGGACGAGCTGAGGCGGAATATGAAATCGAAATGCCTCGGTCTGTCCTCATTGGAACGGACCATGGCAAGGGAAAGAGCACGTGTACGACAACTCAGGGAGGGAGACGCCAACACGGCATACTTTCATCTGATCGCGCGCTGAAGGAAGAGGCGAAGCTTCATCCCATCTCTACAGGTGGAGGGGCACACCATAGCCGATCAAGAAGCCATGGAGCTTGCAATGCACCGACACTTCTCATCCATCTTCGGTTCTGCTCAGGCTACAGGAACCTCGATCAACTTCTCCGAACTGGGAATACATCAGGTTGATCTCAGCGACCTGGAGTCTGACATCGAGGAACCAGAGGTATTTGCAGCGATCAAAGCAATGCCAGGAGATCGAGCTCCGGGACCTGATGGCTTCACTGGTACATTTTATAAACATGCCTGGCCAACTATTAAGCCAGAGATCATGGAAGCCATTCAGGCATTCTCGGTTGGCAACACTCGGAACCTGCACAAGCTAAATAATGCCCTGGTTGTGCTGCTACCGAAGAGGATTGGTGCGAATTCTCCGGCGGACTTCAGACCAATCACCATGATACACAGCTTCGCTAAGCTGCTATCCAAGATCTTGGCTCTTCGGCTCGCACCCAAGCTGAAAGAACTCATTGACAAGAACCAAAATGCTTTCATTCAGAAGCGGTCCATCCATGACAATTATAAGTATGTCCAGCGTGCCGCCGTGCTCATCAGGAAGAGGAAAATCCCGATGATGCTGCTGAAACTGGATATATCTAAAGCATTTGACACTCTGTCTTGGCCTTTCCTTCTTGAGACGCTTCGCGCAAAAGGGTTTGGCCACAGGTGGTGCTCCTGGATGGAATCATTGCTCAGCACAGCAAGCTCCAAGATATTACTGAATGGCCAGCAGGGTCCCCAGATCAGGCACATGAGGGGAGTCCGGCAGGGTGACTCTCTGTCTCCGATGTTATTTATACTGGCAATGGATGTCCTTCACCGATTGTTCATAAAGGCAGCAGCAGATGGTGTGCTGCGCAGGATGCGTCCACCTGAGGTAAAGTTCCAGTGCAGCTTCTATGCCGATGATGTTATCCTTTTCATTCGGCCGTCAGCACAGGAAGCAAGAGCAGTGAAACAGATACTGACCATCTTCGGGGAGGCCTCAGGACTTCACACCAATCTCAACAAATGTTCCATCACCAACATATGGTGGCGAAAATAAATTGGATGAGATGGTTGCGATTCTTGGGTGCCAGGTGCAGCCATTCCCCATCAGATACCTGGGACTACCGCTCAGTACAAAGCGTATACCAAAAGCGGGTTTTCAGGCAACTGTCGAGCAGGTAGCCAGGAAGCTACCTCCGTGTCAAGGGTCTCTCATGGCACGGAGTGGTAGATTAGTCTGGATCAAGTCAGTACTACGATCCATTCCAATCTACGCAATGATGGCGGAAAACCTCCCGGTGTGGGCAAGGAAAGAGATCGACAGAATATGCAGGAAGTTCCTTTGGGCAGGGTCCGATCAGGCAGTACAAGGCAAATGTATGGTGGCTTGGCCAACTTTGTCGCCCGACATCTCTTGGCGGGTGGGAATTTCAGACATAAAGTTGGCTGGTTTCGCCCTCCAAACAAGATGGCTCGGCTTCAAGAACCGACGATGATCGCGTGGAGCCAGCTGCCCATCCAGACTTGCCCCGAAGTCCAGGCATTCTTTAGAGCCTCCACTTTCAAGGTCGTTGGAGACGGAAACAGCACTCTATTCTGGTTGGATCGATGGATTGACGGTCGTGTGTACAAGACATTGCGCCTTGTCTCCGGAGCCTAGTCCCCGATCGTGTCCGGCAACAGCCTGCTGGTTCGCGAAGGCCTGCATCAGAGGAACTGGACCCGCTGTCATTCAGGCGGCATGTCCTCACAGGCGATCACCGACTTCATCTTCCTATGGCACGCAGTCGACAACACGCAACTAAGCGACCAACCGGATAAAACGGTGTGGAAGTGGACGACGATGGTCGATTCAGCAAAGTCCGCTTATGAGATGCTCCATCGGGGCTCGATCCAGTTTGCGGGGCATAAGTTGGTGTGGAAATCGTGGGCGCCAATGAAGGTAAAAATCTTCTTATGGTCGGCTCTACGACGACGACACCGGACTGCCGATCGACGAAGAAGACACGGGCTGCCGTCTCACACTCGATGCTTCCTTCGTGACCAAGAGGATGAATCGGTTGATCACATCCTCGTCAAGTGCTCTCTCTCCGGGAGGTCTCGGTGCCTCACGATGAGAGCCCTCAACCTACCGCTGCCGCAGCGCGACCTCAACCATTGCCTGGTGGCGCCGGCTGCGTTCCACGGTCACTGGAATTCAGCGCAAAGGTATGGATACCTTGTTTGCACTCATCTCATGGCAGTTGTGGAAAGAGAGAAACGGGAGATGCTTCAGTAGATGCAGCCTCATCCATTCCGAGTTGCTTCAAGTCATCAAGCTGGAAGCGATCGGTGGATATTGGCGGGAGCAAAAGGCCTAAGAGAGCTTGCTGAACGTTGAGCCCTTGGCGCCTAGAATGTTATCTGAATGTGTCATTCCGCATTGTAATTTTTCTTTACAGCTTTCGTTTGGCTGGCAACGGCATTTTGTAGCTCTTAAAGACTTTTTCTTGCTCTCTTCTAATACAAAGATACGCACCCTCTCGTGCGTATTCGAGAAAAAAAACATTTTAAATTCTAGCTCCTATCTAAACAAGGCCCAAGCTGTCATCCAATCCAAGTATCCAACCATCAACTTCCTCTCTCACGTGCTCATGAATCATGATCGTGTAAACCTGTAAGTGCAATCTTGCAATGCCTAGCTGCTGTGTCGCTTGGGCTGAGGGTGGGGCTCAGGGCTCAGGGCTAAGGCTCCAGGGGTCTCGATTCAACCGGCGAGAAAGCACGCGCGGCCCGTCCCGTTCGTCCGACACGCGCAGGCTGAGCTCGTGCAGCTCGGCCACCAGCGCCTCGCACGTCGCGTCGCGCCGGACAGCGCCGGCGCGTACCGGCTCAGCGACTCCCAGCGCGCGTCGAGGATCCACGCGGCCTAGCGCAGGCGCCGCGCTGGGCCGTGTCCCGCGCCAGAGCCATGCATGTCCTCCGGCGCCGCCACGCGGAGGAGCTCCCGCTCGACCTCCACGCACCGCGCCACGTCCGTCGGCGTCCCCTCGAGGGGCCTCAGCATCTCGGCGTACCCGTCTGCCTGCTCGCCATGTCCGTGTAATTGCAGATAACCTTGACGAGAGTGGTGGCGTCTACCGCTGGGACGTCCAAGAAGAGCAGGAACCGTCCTTTCTTGCAGTCAGCACCGTCATCGACGCGGCTCTTGTACCGGCCGGACTTGACCGCCTTGACGACCATGTCGGGACACCAGCACTCGACGTTGATCCAGAGGCATCTTGCACGACTGTCGATAGGAGTCCGCCTATGCACTGCACCAGCGCGTTCTGGATGACCGTGTGGTCCTCGGGGAAGGAGAACATGCCGCCTGTGACCTCCGAGATGTTGTGCATGGCCGACGCCGCCGCGTCGTGGCCGGACCGGGAGCCCAGAAGGAACGTGTGCACCAGCGTGCGCCGGTAGCCGCAGGGGGGGCCGGAGAAACGGCGGCACAAGGACGTTGTTGCAGTCGGCCGTGTTGCCCTGTCCGCCGGAGACATCGTTACGGCGCTGGCTGCCGTCGAGCACCTTTGCTGCCTCGTCGAGGCTGGCACGTACGTCGGTCGAGCCGGCCGTGACGAGGGACTCCACGGCGCTCTTCGGCATGGCCTTCCCGTCCCGTCCTCCGTCATGCGCGTCAGCCTGATGAAGTGATGAGCGGCCGCACGTCGCCTGACAAGGCAGCGACGCTAAGACGGTCGCGGGGGCCAGGCGGTCGATGACGAACGCCATGGCGCGCTTCATTCACCTGCGCCAGCTTGGCGCCCGCCATGCTCTCGCTGACGTTGGGCACCACGACGAGATCCAGCGGCACTGAGGTCACCAGCGCTGGCGCCTTGAGGTGCACCATTACCGCGAACTCGTGGTGGTCCGCGCCGTTGGCAAATGCCGGGTACTCGCAGTACGTGCTCTGGTCAAGGCAAACGTTCAGCAAGCTGAGGTCCTTGACGCCGAGACCGCCATTCTACCTAGGCCAGAAAACTTTCTCCCAAGCACACTAGGGGTGTGTTTAGATTGCGGGTTGGTGTGGGTTGGACCCAGATGAACCCATGTTTGGTTGAAAATGTAGTGGGTTGGGTTCATCCCAGGAAGGGAATATTCTCCTCAGATACGGGTTGGTTGCATCCGCTCAAAAAGAGCGGACCATCTCGACCCACATGCACGGCGTCGCTGCTCCGTCGTCTTCTTCTCATTCCCTCGCGTCCCCGGCCCTTGTGCTCGTCTCCTCCGGCTCTGCTCCTGCTCCTCTTGCCCTTCTCTGCTCCTCCGGCCTTGGTCCTAATCCGCGTTGGTCCTGTCCCCATCCTTGGCGGCGCTTACGGGCGAGATCCAGTCGGCCACGCGCGACGCTGGGGCGAGCTCCAGCCCAACCATGACGGAGCTTCGGCCATGGCGCGGATTTTTTTTTGTTGTCTGCATGTAGTTGTTGTTCGATTCCATGGATTGCATGGCTTGCGTGCAATCTGTTGCGTTCTAAGTCAGCACGGCTATTTCTGGAAGGGATTTGTGTGGATGCGGTCAGCGCCATCCATGGCGTCGCCATGCAATTTTTGCGCCATTGTATTATTACTTTTTTGTTCTATTTTTAGCTCGTTCCATGGCGGCGAGGAGGGGCGAAGCACCGGCGGGCGGCGGAGATGGGGTCCCGCATCCACATGCGGCGGGGAGGGCGGCGAGCACCTGTAGGCGGCGGAGATCGAGCGAGCGGCGATGAGGAACCGGCCTCTGGCTGGGAGGTGTGTACAGAGGAAGAAGATGGAAGAAAAAAAAGGAAGTGGATGACAGGTGGGGCCGTGGATGACAGGTGGGGTCCACTAATAATTGATGCTAACGCCTAACGCTGTTAAATTGGCATCCAACCCACTTCTCTTCACTCCACTAACCAAACAAAAAACTAGGTTGAACCCAGCCTCCTATCCAAACATGAGATGGGTTCATTTCAACCCAGAAAACTGGATTGGACCCAACCCAACCCACTTCGCCCCTGAACCAAACACACCCTAGAGAAAGGATCGGCGACGCTTGTCCATCAGCGCAATGACCCCGGGCGGGAGTTGCAGGGAACACATTGCATAGATAAGCATAAGCTGGGAATCAAGTAAATGTTGTAATTTTTTAGATAATGGAATAAACATCCGGCTTCATCTATCCGAGGATAGAATCAGGCCCATTATTACAGACTCCTCAACAAATACAAGGTTCACTGGTGTACACCAGGCACAAACGACTATAATGAAATAAAAAAGTTCATGGCTAAATGAAACCAATATGTCTTTGATGGAGCCATCCATTGGAACTGAAAAAAGCTAAAGCCGACGTCTAAAAAAAAAGTAAATGTTGTAATTGTACCGTAAATGTTGTGGATGGAAAACAAATAGCATAATATTATTATTAATAATTATTATTGTAAATATATAATTATTATAATTATAAATATAATTAAATTATAAAAAATAGAAAAAATCACCGTCAGCTCCAGTTCTAAGCCAGCAGTGTTGGCTCTTAGCCTCTTACAACACGGCCGACTCGTTCAACGAGCCGACAACAATACTGTCGTCTCCTAGAACGAGCCGGCAGTGTTGGCACTGTCGGCTTCTGAAATGAGCCGGCAGTGTTGGCAATGACAACACTGTCGGCTCCTGAAATGAGCTAGCACTGTTAGCCTCGTAAAACGTTGCCGACGTGTGCTACAAGCCGGTAGTGTTGTATGTTCATCACTGCCGGGGCCAAAAAACCGACAGTGATGTACCCCCCACATCACTGCCGGTTGTTCACTGACGGTTCAATTTCCGGCAGTGATGAGGGTTGCGAACCGGCAGTGATGTAAAAATCTGTAGTAGTGAATTGAGTTATTTAGAACCGTTCTCCCTGTTGCATTAAGCAGGTTAGCTTGCCATCTTACCATGCAGCGATCATTGCCTTTTATTTCACGAATACGGAAAAGATTTACGTATCATTGTATTAGGTAGAAGAGTTTAGACAAAAACATATATTTAATATTGTCAATGAATGAGAGACGCTTTTGTACAGAGAATTCTTTTATGAAGTGCTTATCTCTGGTGATAATCTGAGAAATACTAACTTATTACACCGGTCCAGTAGTACCATACTGTGCCGGCACCAAACAGGAGCAGCACCAAAATCACGACACAAACTCATCCTAGAGGCCAACTCATCTGCCTGTGTTATTTTGTCCCCCAACCAACTCCTCTCTCTCGCTTTCTGACCCAAGACCCTACCAAGGTTGAGCGGAAAAGCAAAAAAGACAATTATTTCCCAAGCAAAGCCCTTCCCCAACTCCTGTGCCTCGCCTTCCGATGCGAGATGCATCATCCATTAATAACATATATAAGTTATCCACATTAGCATGGCACGCTATCCACTAACATTAGTTTATAATAGTTAATCTTCTTAAGTATGATCACTCGGTAGTTTCCGCAGCAACGCACATGATGTTCTCCTATTTTCTTCATAAGTGGACGTCTCTTAGGAACACAGTGGGGGACGTATCGTAAAGGAGGGAATTGAAAATATGAGACGTAAAGTTAAGTGGAATCAGCCCATGTTATTTATAGCGGATAGGCCTACACATTCACTAAGTTAAGTGGAATCAGCCCCATGTTATTTATAGCGGATAGGCCTACACATTCACTAATGCTCCTAGATATTTTAGGGTGAACCACTTACACTGAGGCCATTATGGTACAACCAACATTTTATCAGTTAGATGGCCACGCATCCTGCACAAATATTCTTTGCCTCAATGCAACATTTGTGATTTTGCCACATGTTGTGCCATTCTTGATTGGAACCTCCGCTTGGGTTTTGATGCCAAAAACTAGAAATCGTTGCTAGTGGTTTTGCGGCCTAAACCACCAAATTCGATCTTGAGTAGCATACTCCATATGCATCCCCCGCTCCTTGACGGATGTCTCACCACTGTCCTCGACCGCCCAACCAACAAGTTTTTAAAGTCTCCCGCTCGACTTGCTTGACCACCATCTTGACATGGTCAACATGATCACTTCCTATGTATATTTGCACTTGTCGATGTCCCCAAGTGTCAGTCACCGCGGCTAGTCGTCACCTGACCTTTTGGTCTCTTGGTCTAAGACTCACGTCCACCCTTCACCGCTTTTCGCTCATTGACACGACACGTCTCAACTTGACCTTCACCTCTTTGTTGGCCACCGTACCGCCTCCAAGCTCCACACCTTCGCACCACAAGACAAGAGAAATGTTGTACAACCCAACTCACGTCATGGTTAGTCTTCAAATTTAACTTAAAGCGTTGACAATCACTCATCACAAATTTAAACCATAATGACATATATCGACCTTGTGTTCATAGAAAAAAAAACTTTGCTCGTCATGCAGGATGGATGGAGTAGCTGCCACCTCATTTAAAAATTAGTACAAAGACAAGCTCTTCTAATTGCAGTTTCCGGAGGAGCTAGAAGGCCTACCAAACACATGAGCGAGCTTCATTTTCTAGTGAACAATATAGAAGTTGGAGCCGTTTGTAGAGCATAGGACGGCAAAAGCAGCTTCTCCAAAGCACCTTCTCCATCTGAGATGTTTGAGCTTGGCAAAATATCGTGACTGTTGGCGCTGACGTGTACAATGGAGGTCGCGGTGGGCCGACCGACAAGATGGGGAGTGTGGATGTGAACAAGTTCGGATCGACCTTGGAATTGTTTTCATCAATGGCGTCGTCGTCTTTTGTTTGTGTCATGACACCGTCCAAAGAGCAACGGCCAACCTACTCAATTGACGTGTGCAATTTAAGGGCAGAGTAAATGCAGTCCAAGCATATGGCCATCACGCCGGTGCAAACAGCTAGGTGTGCGCGCATCTGCTGAACAACAAACGTTCGTGACACCTTCCTGTACTGCAGATTACGGAGTGCATGCTGTGCACACCGGCATCCACTCTAGCTAGTGCAGTGTCTGTTCGATGGATGCCATTATGCCAATAACAGTTGCCGGTATCTATCGTCCAATACTGAGGTCCAGAGGCCTGCATCATATCATATACGTGTCGCGCGTTCCCCTGCGACAAGGCGCCCGGTGCGGTGCGGACACACCGCCACTACAAACACCAACACCAGTACACCACCCACTCGATCGACCGATGAGATAACATGTCGAAGCAGCAGCGGGGCATGGCGATGGCGCCGGTGGTGGTGGCGCTGCTACTGGCCGCGGCGGCGGAGATATGGCGTCGTCGCCTCCTGCGGCGCCGCCCTGCCGTGCTGCTAAGTGCTAAAGCCCACAGGCCAGCCACAGCCCACAGGCCAGGGGAGAGAAGAGAGACTACTACTCCTCCTACTTCTGGAAACTGTAGTCGCCCCACTATTCCTGCTAATAAGAGGCAGGCCCGTTTTGCTCAAAGAAGAGACAGGCCCGTGACCGAGACCAACAAATACAAACCCGGTTTGTCAAAAAAAAAAAAACTTAAACCTATCTCCCCTCATAAAAAACGAGATCTTCCGGCGGCCTTCTTCCCGTGCCGAGCCGGGGGCTGAGGTAGCAGGAACGAAGATGTCGGATCCTTGCGTAGATGTCGAGAAAGGCATCGCCACCGCGCTCAAGGAGGAGGAGAAGGCTGTTCATCATCAATTTAAACACCTCGAGATCAAGTGTGTGAAGCTCTTACTGGTGAGGATTTTGCTCTTCTCTGCCCACATATGGGATCGATCGATCTAGTATATGTGTTTTTTTTCCTTCCTTCTCTTTAGATTTAGATCCACCGGTTAGTTGACAGACTCCTTAGTTGGAACTAACGGAACCCTTTTTTTTTACTAACGGAACGAATTCTCTGAGCTACTGTGTAGCCGAACCCGACATAGCTAAAAGCAATAGTTATTAGATCTCAATTTCAGTTTCTTCTTTCTGCCAGTAATATACACTAGCTAGTATGTTAGTATATTAGTATGTGTTGCCTAAATTACCTGTAGTAGTTTTCTTTGGGTGGGGTTGGGGGGCGGCAGCTGGTAGTAGCATCCTGTTATGACTATGTGAGCTTCATCTTGTTATAACATGTTGTGGCCTTTGGCTGCTGCAATTTATCTTTTCTGATGAGGAACTAACACATTATTCATCATCTAATCTTTTGCTTATCTCTTCCCTTGTAGGATGTGTACCCCTTTCTGTTATTTGTGGTGGTCATGTCTTTGGCGCTGTATGCTTACTGGCAAAATCACGTCTGGTGGCAAATTCCTGTCGTGTCGTCTGCTGCAATCGCCAATTTCTGGGTCTGTCACAAGATGAAGCACTTATATATTAAGCAAAATACAGTAGCAAGCGCCGACAACGATCTTAACACCACACTACTAGGACCATCTTATAGAAATAAGCCAACAAGGCCTAATAGAGATAAGCCAACAAGGCCAGTGAGTTAACTGAATAAGGGCACTGTTTGTTGCTCCTAATTAGTGGTTGAAGTGTGGTGCCCTTCAGTGAATAAGGGCACTGTTTGTTTAATTAATAGTTCACAAGTGGGGTGTCCGAGTCCTAGTACTGGACTGGGTAATAAACTTATGTAATGAGCAGGCACCCCTGGCCTCTATTGAGTCTACCTTGCATATTTGCTTCTTTTTTTCCCTTCCATGAGTGGTTGGATTCTACAAGCACGTCTATTGTAACATTGCGTCAGTCAGTCCTGTTAGCAGAAGAGAAAAAGACTGGTTGCTCATCTGAGTTTCTTTGAATACTTAATCACCGTTGTTGGTCCTTCGCACCGTCTGTTGGTTCTGTTTGCTGTCTGGTCTCGCCGTGGTATCATGTGGTGTTTGTAGGGATGAAAACGGTCGGAAACGATCGGTAGGAGGCCAAATCATTTTCACTTTCACATTGTTTTCACGAAAACGAAATCGATACGATATTGTCGGAAACAAATACGGCGCTGGTTTTCGGTAATTTCGAAAACGATAGTAGTCGATCAGAAAATTTATCGATAACAGTCGAACTTAATGAGAACGGTATCTAAAAAATGATAAACATACAAATCATAGAACATGAGAAGAATCGTTATATAACTCGTTTCACCTATCTCACATGACAATAATATAAAGTCACAGGTTCTAAATTGACTTGACACAGCGTAGTTATAAAGACATGAATTATTAGAATTACTTCTCCAGTGGGGGTTGCAGGCTTCGTAGAGATAAACCTGCATGTATGTGGTGACTGTCTGACTAGCTAGACATGGGTACTAGTGCTTGATCCAGTACATGATTGTTGCCTAATTGCCCGATTAACTTCTTGTTTCCAAAGGCATAAAATAGTTTTCTAATAGTTTTTTTTTTAAAAAAAATACACTTATATGCTCACGTGTGCAAATGGATGGTAGGATGGGCATACTTATGTGGGTCAATTGGACCAAACTCCTAAAGCATGTGTTGTATCGGTAATTACCACCGGTAAATTACCAGCTAAATACGGAAATCTTCGAAAACGGTCGAAAGAGGGCAAAATCATTTTCACTTTCGTTTCCGTTTAATTTTACCGTTATCGTTTTCGTTTTTCCGATTACCGCTACCATTTCCATTTAGGTCTAAAAATCGGAAGAAACCCTAAAACGATTTCGGAAAATCAGAGATTTTCATTTTCATTTTCATCCCTAGGTGTTTGTGTTACTGAAAATTGAAATGGTAGTGCTAGCTCTTGAGCCTGCGGAGTAGTGTGGCAGAGAAGTAGCCTATGACGGACGTGCCACCCTGAAATTTGTAGACCAACGGATTAAGCTGATTCAGTCTGGATCAGGTCTGAAACAATGTCAACCGAACTAAATCCTCAGGCGTTATCACCTGAGCTAAAACATATATAGCAGAGCCCGGGTGTGATTGGTTACGCGAGGACCTCAGCTTTAGCTCGTACCGACCAAGTCAAACCCACCACGTACTAGGCTCAATCCGTGCTGCAGCACTTGTTTGGTTGGTCAGAGACACAACCAGGCAACACCGCAACAGAGAGCCGGTACGCGCTTGCCTGTGGTGATAATAATTACCCGTGCGTTGCAACGGGAAAAGTTGATCTCAAGTGTGTTGTAGTATTAGAAAAAACAATACTTTAGATAGTGCAAGAACATAAGGATATGATTACGATCTGTAACGCAATTGAACTAATTACATTATTGTTGTTGTGAAACTACATTCAGTCTGAAGCTATGAATTGCAGGCAACAAAAAGGTGAGCACAAAGAGCATCTCATCTATGTAGAACCATTCTAAACTTACACACTATTGGCCAGCACATATTGTCAAGAACCATTCTGAAAATAAAATACGCATGGCTACAATTTGTATTATTTGACTGTTCAACATTTATTTATGCACGACCATGCTTTCAGTGGTATGGCGAGGTGTCACTATATTCAGGAACAGGAACATGACTTTGGTCTGTAAAAATTGAATGAACATGCGTGAAGATCAAGTTGCAGGTATCTTGAGATGAGCAGCGTTGGGCCTAATAATGCACAACTCCCCTCGATGTGTCAAGCCTGCTACTGCAATGCTTCTGTCGGCCTGGAACAGAGGTCACCAATAGATTTAAGCAAATAGAACAAAGAAGTGGAAACAGAAAAACAAAACAAATCTTTATTTCTCTGTTGGCTGACAAATTAAGTGCTAACTATTTTGTAAATTATTTCCTTGATCTTTTTCTTGTTGCTACAAATCAGTCATGCCCCGTCCAATTTAAATCATGCTCTATGCAAAGCCATAATAATTTCCCATCTGTGAAACAAAAGTCCAGCCTGCAAACCTCCACGCACGACACCAGTTCACAGTTCGAGGCTCAATGGGACAAAATAGTGAGTGAACCAACTAAGAAGGGGAAAAACTAAATGAATTTGTAGCATACTCAGAAATTAGGATATAGTTTGCTAACAAGAGTGAGCCAACTTTGGAGGTAAAACTAACTTTGCTAACAATGAATTTCCAGCGTGTTCAGAGAGTGCATTCCTTCAGTGACTTGCATAGAATTTTGGCGGACAAGATGGCAAGATACAAGGCATTGCATAAAAACAGTTAACTTGGTGAATTTAAAATAGCTAAATCTTCCCAATCAGGTAGGGATATCTGCCACCACGGGGCTGATCACCAGCATGTGGATCGTCCACTTCTCAGTGAGGCACTGGAAACTGGGCACAAAGTGATTCATTTCATTGAATATTAGTACTCAAACAAACTGAGCTCAGATGTTTGTTCCTTGTAAAATGGAGAAAAGAAACAATGCATCAGTTGGGCTTCATTGCCTTCCACACGCTTGAGCCTGCACAAAAAAGTTGAAAACCTTGAGATGCATCTTCATAAACACTGTGTTTAGGAGAACCCTAGCATCATACTCCAAAGAGAAGACACCCCAGCCACAAGCACCCTCTCCATGATTCATCATCTTTAACTTAACCGGTCAAAGATATTAGGGTCATCATACTCAGATTGCAGTCTCAAGCAACACAAAATAAAATATTTCCTGACGCACACCTCCATGGCCTGTGGCAGTGCTACCTCCTCCACCTCAATGGGCAGCGACTTGTTGGCCACTTGCCTCCGATGCCCCCAAGAAAATCACCCACAGAAATGTTAGTCCAATAGTCTACAAAAAAAATGTTCAGTGCAAATTGCAGCACTCCTAGATCATATCAAAACAGTATCATGACTAACTACTTCCAATCTCAAATAAGGAAAAGATTGGTCGCCATTATCTTGATGGCGAGGAAAGCTGTGAGATGAATGACAAACCAGAACGTCCCTCTCGTCCCCGTGCTGCACCGGGCTGGCGCCGCCGCCGCCGTGAGGCCATCCCACGCCGCTAATGCCGCCTCTACGCTGCCGTCGTCCATCTCCAACGCGGCCGCGCGCGACCGCAGGAAGGCCCGGGTGAAGACGACGCGCCAGATCTTGGCGCTCAAGAAGATGCGGCATGGTGTAGAGGCCGAGCAATACAGGGAAGAGAGGGGCGGCGCGGCGCAGCAGAGTAGGAGGGTTACCGGGAGAGACAGGGAGGGGCCGGCGGCATGGCTGCCAGGTGGTCCGGCGGCGCATGGCCAAACGCGAGCAAGGTGGGTAGGGACGGATGGGGAGGGGGCTGGAGTCCGGAGGAGAGGCGCGAGGCGAGGTGGGCGACGTGTCCGCTTGGTGCCCTGGTCCACATGTTGGCGTAAGGCCGGATGGAAAACTCGAAGCTCGTTAGCTCGCTCGGCTCGTCGCTGGCTCGGCTCGACTCGACTCGGCTCGTTAGGATAATGAGCCGAGCCAAGCCTAAATTTTAGCTCGTTAGTATAACGAGCCGAGCCGAGCTAACTCGCAAGCTGCTCGCGAGCTCAACGAGCTATGCATCCGGGAAACGTTCAGCTTGCAGCGAACAGCCCACCCATGTTTTTATGATTAGTTAATTATTGTTTACGCAGCCCATAGCCCACGTTCAGACTCTCCAGCCCACACGCACTGCGGCATACACTGATACACATACATATATGATGTTGTACTTCGCAATTTGAATGGATGAAAGTTGATGGATGAATATGTGATGGAGACATGGACGATAGACCTAATTTATATGTGCATGCATATAATGCTTATTGCTAGCATGGATAAATGTGTGTCTTATGAATCACTGAAATGTATGGTAGTCTTCATTTTATATTTTTTGTCCCTGGCTCACGAGCCAAACGAGCTAGCTCGAGCTTTTTCCCGAGTCGAGCCGAGCTAGCTTTTTAGCTCGATAGACTTAACGAGCCGAGCCGAGCCAGCTCGCTATCCTAACGAGCTTGACCGAGTTGAGCCGAGCCGAGCCGAGCCAGCTTGATATCCAGCCTTATGTCGGCGCAAAAGGGAGTTACTGAGCGGCTTCACTGGCTGCGCGCGGAGGCAGGCCGATTAGAGAAGACTACGATATCATTTGAGTCTTCGTGGGTCCCACCGTATCCGCATCCATCGTACCTTCTCCCTGCCCAGAGCTCGCACTCGCCCGGCGGGGTCGCGCCATGCCGCAGCGGAGGCCGAAGCTCGTTGTCGCTCGGCGGGGTCGCGTGCAGGTGCCTGACTCCCGCAGCGGCCTCGCGCAGAGGTGGCCTGGCTCCCGCGGCAGCCTCGCGCGGAGGTGGCCCGGCGGTGCGACGGCCTCATGCGGAGGTGCTGCTACACGGATCACAGAGATACTGCAGGTGCTCTGGTTCATGGTTCAGTCCCCATCGGTGCTAACTGATTTAGCATCTTGCATCCCCGTTCATCTCCTGAGTAGAACAGAGAACAACAGGAGCGCAAGAATCAACAGAATCTGAACAAAATCGAAACGAAAGGCACCCAGATTTTGCAGAGATGCAATTCAGATTAGCACGAATCTATCACCAAAAAATCATCGCTTGTAGGGTGGAGGCTAATCTGGCCGTTACACGAGCATCACCCGTGGCCCGTGGCAGAGATTCCGCGGAGCGGAGCGTTCTCCTGCCCGGCCGTCGCTCCGCTCGCCTGCGGCAGCCGCAACGCTCCACGTTCGCCCCGCTGCTCCGCGCTCGGCCACCGGCCGCGGCGGTTGCTCCCCGCGCCGGACGGAGGTGCTCGGCCGCACCGCTGTGGGAGGCGCTCGCCCGCAACGGCGTGGCTCGCGCGCACGGGATCGAGGAAGACCAGATGAAACGCCTCAGCGCAGAGTTTCATTCCGTTTCACACTCTGGGAAACAACGCCAACACGGTGTCACCATGGTGAAACGCTGGTGCTCTCTCTCCTCCTCGTTTCAATTAAATTGCTGATGTGTCACTTTATTTAATGTGCATGACACTATAGTGAAACTCCCACTGAGACTGGCCTAAGAGTTTCCACCGATCAGAAACCCAAGTTAGATATTTATCACATTTGAAAGCAATAGTTACAGACTTACAGTTACGTCAACTTGCTAATTAAATGTATACTGTTCAATGCCTGATTAACTATAATTGCATCTTTGAAGGTGCAAGTGTACTCCTCATGGCACCCTTGAAGCTTCCCTAGAGGAGCTGTGTTATTGTTGGAGATGTCTGAGCTTTGTAAAAATGTCGCGACTGTTGGAGCTGACGTGTGCAGCGAAGTGGTCGAGGTGGCCGACCAACACCGACGTACAAGATGTTGGAACAAGATGGACCAACTGTGTTTGGAATCGTCGTCTTAATTTGTGTGTGTCATCGCCATCGTCCAACGAGCAACGACCAACCTACTCAATTGAAGTGTGCAATTTAAGGATAGAGCAAATGCAGTCCAAGCATGGCCATCACGACGGCGCCGGCCATAATCATGACGGCCGTTAGCAGTAAGTAAAACAATCGCCCATCGCCGTTGTCGTCTCTTGCTGAGTTGTTGTGGATTGATCATGTACTACCACCGTGCTGGAAAGAGTATCATCGTTGAGCAGTGTCCTGCATTTAGGCGGTCAAGTTAGTGATGGATACCTTCTGCAGATCATGGATTGATGCAGTGCACACCGGCCTTGTTGTACTGCGCACTCTAGTTAGGCCTTGTTTAGTTCACCCAAACTCCCAACTTTCGCACTATGTAAAAAGAAGATTCTCCGTCACATCAAATTTCCAGTGTACGTCGAAAGTCTTAAATATAGATAAAATTAAAAACTAATTGCGCGGTTTTTGTTGTCTTTGTGAGACGAATCTTTTGAGTATAATTTATTAATATTTGGATAATATTTCACAAATACAAACGAAATCTTCTGATCTTATACGATGTGAACGCCTAAATTTAGACTCCCAATTTTAAAATGTAAACAAGGCCTTAGTGCAGTTGCCGGTATCTATCGCTCCATTACTCATCGAGGCTTGCATCCTATGCTATCGTACACGTGTCGCGCGTGTCCCTGCCACAGGGCTGCCAGTCTGCCACACGCCCGCCCGCCGCGATCCGTCACAGAACGAAAAGGCCGACCGGCCGGCTATAAATGAGCGACAAGGCGAGCCGGGCCTCTTCACTCGGTGCGGTGCGGACAGCCGGACACCACAAACACCAAACACCAGTACACCACCCACTCGATCAATCGAACATGGCGAAGCAGCAGCAGCAGCAGGGCATGGCGATGGCGCTGGTGGTGGTGGCGCTGCTACTGGCCGCGGCGGCGGAAACGGCGTCGGCGGCTACGTGCAACGCGGGGCAGCTGGCGGTGTGCGCGGCGGCGATCACGTCCGGCGTGGCGCCCTCGGCGGCGTGCTGCTCCAGCCTCAAGGCGCAGCAGGGGTGCTTCTGCCAGTACGCCAAGAACCCCGCGTACGCGGGCTACATCAACAGCCCCAACGCGCGCAAGGCCGTGGCCTCCTGCGGCGTCTCCCTGCCGCGCTGCTAATAATTTTAAGCCGTGTCGCGCCTCTCTGTCTCTATAGTCGTCCGTGCTGTGTGATGGTGTCGTGTACTACGTACACGGCTGCTGCCAGCGCCGCTCTCTCGAGCTACATATACGTATATATACATATATACGAGGAATAAAAAGGATGGGTTATTCGTCCATGCACTTTGGCGTCTGGCTGCGCCGATCCCCTGCTGTTATTATGCTTGTGTACTCGTATATGTCCATGGATATCTTTTTATTATATCAAGACCCAGTTTGTCACAACTCCACTTCAATAAGTGAATCAATTTTTCGGCTTCAGCTTTACGAATCACCAATAGCTTTACTGTTGATGCCAAGGGCCTGTTTGGCCTGTGCCTACGGTTCGGTTGCCAGGCCGCAACAGAGCGGCGGCGTCGTGCAACCTGTGGCGCATAATTTGCTCCCTGGACTTTTGGTAGATTATATATGGCACATAATTTGAACTTATTACTACGCCGTGGTTGTGTTGGATCGTGTCGCAAGTGCCAAACTTGAGTAGCAATCCAAAATTTCTTAAAGATGAACCATTTGGCAAAATAACTCTACACATAGTTTCATATAAAAAAAATAACTTTGCATGTAGATACCTTAAAAATGTTCTCAAAGAACAATGACTTGAAGCCGGAAAAACAATTATTTTCATTTTCATCCTAGCCAAATCTCTCGCGTGAGAGCACGTTTTGTTTGGCACGTAGCAGGAGTTTATGTCCTTCACTGTGCGATGATGAGCATCGATACAATCGAGGCTATTCGCGTCCCTCAAAAAAAAAAAAAAAAAAAAAAAAAAAAAAAGGCTTCTAGTCAAAGCTTTTCCTCTCTTCGTATATCAAAATTTTGGAGCTTGTTGAGCTTCTGCTGGGCCTAAAAGCTGGGCTTTTTTGACGGATCAGGCCGTCAAGCTAAGGAGCATGGGCCCAGCCTCACTTGCCCTTAAGATGATCTCTGTGTGTGTGTTGCTGTTGCATTTCCAAGCGTAAGGTAGCCAAAAAAAAAAGTGTTTCTCAAAAAGCAAAAATTGTAGTGACTACTACTTCCACGATCAGATTAGTGATGATTGGGTTTGGCTTGCATTAAGTTAGCAAGAAGCCAACAATTTTTTTTCCCGAGAACTGAGCTACGGTAAAAAACCTTGCTTGTTTCAGGTTCCAGTCCCTAACTTAACATGGGGTTTTAACGTTTTTATCAATTATTTCTTCTAAAAAAACGATACAATAATGGTGACATTTTTTTGAAACTAATAATGGTGACATTTTACTTGACTGCACGTAGTGTATTGTCTTTTGGATAAAAACTTGACTATGAGTAATAATATTATAAGCATGAAAGATACCCTTAAAAAAGCATGAAAAAGATCGATGGACATTTTCCTTTTTGTGATGTGTTCACCCAGTCATATTATATATTATACTAGTACGATGATGGTACTGGTTCCTGCTTTGACCCGGTACCTGCTAATTACAAGATGGCGAATGCATTAATCCGGGATTGCTGGTACGTTGTCAAATTAGGGAATAATTAGTAAAGCCAGGCTGCAGGTACGTGCGAGCTGCAGCAAACTGTACTTGTACATCATGGTTCATGGTCACGGTTGTCTCCATCGGAATCGTACGTACGTACGGTATGGTATGGGTTGTGTGCACGCAACAAGCGGTTATTTGCAGCTAACTGAGGCCCCTGAGCTTGTAAGTGATGATCAGCTCTCCTCGATCACGTCGACCATGCATGCATGCATTTTCCACTAGAACTAGATCTACAGGATTCATTGTATTGTCAATAAGCGCTCCTACTCTAAAAAAGTTCCACAAGTACGGTTCATGCTATTTTCATTACTGGTAATAATATACTTACAGCTACAGCCCTGGCCTGCGATAGTATCAGTACGTACGCTACACGCATGTGCAGAGTGCAGAGTGCTAGCTACGAATTCAACCAAATGACGTACGAGTAGCAATAATACTGCGGCAAAGTTAAGTAGTGACAGCATCAGCAGTTGAGTTGGGCCCAATTAAGCAGAAACCTAACTCCAAATACAAATCGTGCTGTGATGTTGTAGTATCTAAGATCTAAGACTATCATAATTGGTGGAGAATTGAATTTTGCGGTCATGGTGTGGTTTCTCTCACCTCCAAGCCTTACACCAAAATGGCTCCATTTATAACTACAGGCATCGATGCTGCCACCTTTCCAAGGACTTATTAGAAGAACTTTGATGCTTGATGGCATCATGATCTATGTTTGATGGTGTATTTAGAAAGAATGTAAGAACATCTCCAAGAGAGTTGGTAAGAAGGGATTGCTAAATCTATAATTTAGCTAACCTCTAAAATAGAAAACTCTATAAAAAAAAAGCAATACTAGATGGCTAGTGGCACATGCAAGATATATTTATCATGCAAGATTCTAGAAATAGCCAACTTACTATTTTACAAATATAAAACAAGATAACATAGATGTTAAAGTTTGCTTTTAAATACTAGCATACAAAATAAAGAGATGCTCTAACAGAAGAACCTTCAAATAACAATTAGAAAAGCTCCCAAGACAAGTCCCGAATTTATGGAAAGGTGATATTAGACAATACAACTTGATGATACAACAGCAATGATTTACTACAGTTTAGTTGGCTTAGACTTTCTAGAGTCATTTTTGAAAGACTCTCTGTATTCTTCACATTGTTAAGAGTAGATGTTTTGATGAAAAATGCCCATCGACAACTTCTTTGTTTGGCTATTTAAATATAGCAATCTTCTATTTCAGTTTCTCACTATAGTCAAACATAGAAAATGAGAATAACTCTCTAAAGTGCAAACAAGATATATGAAAACCGTTAGAGAGTTAGTTATATAGAAAGCGATTTTTACGCAAATGGTTCATCTCCGAATATTGATTTAGAGAGTGAGCTTTACAAAGACTCATGAAGATGCTCTTAATTCTCATAGCCCAGCTGAAGTTGTTTCTTTTTTATTTTTGTTGTATTTTGTTTTGTACTTGATTGTTTTTCTGATATCGTCTAATAAAAATAGCGGCAAATCTCTTGCCACTCTTTAAAAAATATTTAATTTCTATCACATTGTATAAAAACTCATATATTGTTGACACAAAATGTGGCGCACCGTGTCTCACACACGGCAAGCCGGAAAGCCTAGCTTCAATCGAGTGCCCGAGCGTTGAATCCGGAAGCGTGCGATCGATTTGACACGAAAGTCGACAAGGGATAAAACGGTAAGATCAAAACTGGAACGTGTCGGGTGAGACCGAGACAGTTCCATCTTTACGGCTCTACGAAGCCACTTACGACGACATATAGCTATAGAAGCTATCTGCCAACATGTTTGCAATTCATTCGGCTAATGTAATCATGAATGATATGAATAAAACTGAATTGCCGAATATGTGTAAATAAAGACATGTTTGAACAAGACTAAATCATTAGAGCATGTCAAACTACATCTCATGTTTAAAGCATCATCAAGCACTAATTACTAAAGATAAGTAACTTATAAATGTAAATCTACTAGATAACACATGCATAGGCTACTCCAACTAGTCTGCCGCACGTCTAGCCTTCATAAACCCGTCGAGCATAAACCCAAGCAAGCTAATCCACCGCATGATACCACTCACTATGAATTTACACCACTCCTTACTACTAGATCAATCCACCGCATGATACAATCTAACAATAAAGAGCTAAAAGCACATAATTGCCTAGGTAGATCTATAAATACTCGTTACATGAAGCATAACCGTATCGGCAAGATTACCGAATCGGGGTCCATGAAGGAGGAACAAACAAACTATTACGATCTAGAGCAAAGCAAAGCCTACATCTCGCGCACGATATCCAGCTTTAACTAAGATCTAAACGCTCTAATCTTACTTGAACCCACAACATGTAACAATCTTGATTGATCTAATTCGGCTATATGAGCTCGATCTACTTTATATTGAATAGACGGGAAGGGGTGATCGAGAGCCGAAAAGAGTATCAATCTAGATTGGGCAAAGAGAGTGTTGCAAATAAATAAACATTAAATAAAACGTGCAACACGTGGTAACTGAATGAATCTATTAGATCTTGCCAAATCTAAAAGAGCCGATAACTATCTCGCTTACACTAAGCTATCAAGCGGACGCCTGCCGCACAGCCATCTAGTCGAGATAAACAAAGCATAAGCAAAGACTTCCTGTTGTCAAGCAGACGCCTGCCGCACGGCCATCCCGTCGAGACAAACAAGACTACTTGCATCACATCTAAATCCACCGCATGATACTAGACATGATGGCAAGGTTGCCGGGACTTACGGAGGTCGACGGATCGATTTGCCCTCTCGAAGAACTCGACGACACGACAAAAAGGACTCGAAGGGTGGCACATAGCCGGTTGTGTTGATTTGGTTGTGAACCCTTATTACAATGGTCGAGGGCTTATATTTATACCCTGGACAAACATGAGTCCTAAACGCCTACGAGCTATAGAACAAAATCGGAAAGATACAAATATGCTAACTCTAATCATAATCGGAGTCCTTGACTTTTATGACTCCTTCCCTTTTCGGCCAGCCTCCTCTTTCCTTTTTCCGCTTCCAAATAGAGCCATCGCTCAGCCGACCGCTCGACCATTTGCCGAACATTTGGAAAGTTAACCGACCGCACACGTATTTGCCGAATCATTCTTTCTGCCGCTCGCGGGCCCACCTGTCATATCCCTGACCAAATTCTGTTGTGCAGATTCATCTTTTGTGGCAAATCCAACGAGCCCACCTTGAATCATATAGTGATGGCTGAAGAATTAGCTGCAGGTAAATTGATCCCTTTGGGAAAGTATCTCCTGGGAGCAATTTACCACATGATGCACCAGATTACTGCTCAAATGCGTGGCCAGGGTGAAATCTCCTGCGTTAATGGCCCGTGGTGGCTTGTCCAAATGTGGTTGCAACTGTATATGCATCAGATTGTCTCAGTTGATCTCCACAACCTGGATTTCCCCTCAATTAATTATGCCGAAGGTGAAAATCCCAAATAGAAATCTTGTCAGACATATGGGGAGGCTGCATCTTCCATTGTCATTGATCTAGACCTTGGCCATCTTTTCAAGATCTTCTACAAGGGATTCAACCACATAATCTGGTTTCCCTACGGAGAGAACGAAAATTTAACTCTCCCCCGTGATTTAGCTATGAACTGGGCTGCATAGATGATGACTCCAAGGATATCTTCAATTCTTTCATCAGGCCCTGCGCTCTGCCAGCAGAATTTCATCATGGCCGGTTGATAAATTCAACATATGAATTTTATAATCCAAATATGGTTGCCAGGCGGCTTGGACTTGGTCAATTGCCCCCAAGGCCATACTTTTCAAGTATCATCGAGACCTAGGGAGTCATTGTTAAACATTACTGAGGCCAATAAAGTTTTCAATCTTGGATGTAAGCTTCCAGTATATGAACCCAATCCTCTGGTGATAATTGAAGCTGCTCACCCCTCATTCAATCTTTGGTGGCAAGAATGGCATTCTCACATTTTCAGAGCACAAGTCCACCCTCTGTGCCAAGTTTTAATGCCCCTATTCACTTCGATGATGAGGTAAACTTCTTCATAGCTACCTTTTATTTCATGTTTCTGCTCTGTATCTAAACATTCTTTTGAACAGGACAATGCTTCCCCAAGTCCTCCAAAAGTCCAATACTGGCAACCTGGCCCTAAGACTTCTCTGGGACATGATGCTCCAAGTTTAGCAGTTTTCAATAATACGCCTGCTGATGACACAGTGTTCCTGAAGGACCTTAAAAGAAAAACTCCTTCCTCCCCTATCAAGGACACTGCGATCCCCAGGAAAACAAGATCAAAGAAGGTTAAGCCACTTCCTCAGGTATGAATGCTCTTGACCTCTTATTTACCATCTGTAAATGTATCTGTATTCATCATTCCTTTTCAATAGGTACGAGCCAATCCTCAAAGTCCTGACAGAGTGGTGAACTTGGAAGACTCTCCTGAAACTTCCACTAGTCAAGCAGATGCCAATGAATCTGTCAGTAATCCTGGTGTGTATCTATACTCGAGCCTTCCTTATTCTTCTATTTCCATACAAGTCTCATTTTATACTTCAACTCAGATGAACAAGGAGAAACTGCAGAAGAAATTCCTCTCCATCAAGCAGATGAATAAGGAGAACCCCCTTTCCAAGAGTTTCCAGTTTCAACAACCCTGACAATTCAGGATGTACCAAGCCATGATATTGTCAATCCTGAAGTAGCCACTGCACCATTCACTCAAAACATTGACGCTACTCAGGAAGCAATCGATCAAGCTTTTGCCGAAGAGGTAATACTCCGACTCATCTTTGGTTATTTCTCATTTCTGAATCATTCAGCTAAATAACTTTCTCTATTTATCACCAGGTGTAACGCCCTAGAGTCCAAACGGCTCAGATCCACTCTGCACGCTGAGCGAAACACACCTGCCACACCATCCCACTTAAGCTTTCGTCCTCGCTTCGCTTAAAAGGATTAACCCGGGGATGGTGGGATGGACTGTAGAAGCCTTATATGTTGGTCTATCCCACCTTTAACAACCAAGGTGCGACTAAACTCTCCACAACATCTCATTAACACACATGGGCCACTACGGGCCAAATGGGCCGGGTGTGACATACACCCCCCCTCAAAGAACTCGACGTCCTCGTCGAGCCCAACATACCCACAGGCAAACGATGACCAGGAACATTCCCCTCTTAGCACACGCGACCGTGCGCCCAGTGCCGGCACATGTGCCACGCCGTGCACTCCGCAGAGCCTACACGCGCAATGAACCCCCATGTCCGCACACCTGACCCGCACGCGCCCGTGGCTGCGAAGGTCGGCTTTGATACCATTTGTAACGCCCTAGAGTCCAAATGACTCAGATCCACTCTGCACGCTGAGCGAAACACACCTGCCACACCATCCCACTTAAGCTTTCGTCCTCGCTTCGCTTAAAAGGATTAACCCGGGGATGGTGGGATGGACTGTAGAAGCCTTATATGTTGGTCTATCCCACCTTTAACAACCAAGGTGGGAGTAAACTCTCCACAACATCTCATTAACACACATGGGCCACTACGGGCCAAATGGGCCGGGTGTGACACCAGGACACTGCTTTCCCACAAGCCAACTTTTCTCTCATTGTTGAAGAATTTGCTGAAGATGATGAGGTTTCTTCTAATCAGCAATTGTCATCAGAGAGTCAAGCCGAACTAAAGGACATAATCTCATTCCTAAAGAAGGACATTATTGCCTTGACTCAGGAGTCTGATAAAATAAGGGAAATGGCAGAACTAATTGATCAAGAGCTTCCTCCTGATCTTAAAACTGCCATAGATGCTCTATCCCAACTTGATGACCATTTTGCTGCTATCAAGAGGGCATCCAAAAATACATCTGAAAAGGCTGCCCTGGAGAATGATAAGGTAGCCAAAGAACAGCAGGTCAAGGAGCTCTATTCTGACTTTAAGTCAACCAAACATACCTTGGATACTCTGGAACCAGAGCTACAGAACATGAGAAATGAAAGAGCCAAATTGGTAGCTCAGTTGGCTCAACTGGATGCTAATATTCAATCTCATGAAGCTAAACTTGCTACTCTGCCCTCTCTTGATTCGGCTAAAGCCAAGATAACCTCAATCATCAGGGAAACCAAACAAATCAAGAACAAGCTGTTGAAGATCCAAGATTCTGAAGAAGAGGACAAGAAGGCCCTTGACGAAGTTAACCGAATCAAAGCTGATGCTCTTGACGTTATTAATTCCTTTCTGAATGCATAGATACTTGGCTTGTTCTTGAAGATGTAAATATTTAGTCGTAATGATTGTGTAAACACTATGCTTTCTTGGTCATGCCATGCTTGAAAACATTTATTCTGCTGAGAAATAGAAATTTTTTCCTTCTTTCTATTTTTACTCGTTCTAGCCGAGTGTCATCGGCTTTCTGAACACAACTGCTTCTTTTGATAAGTAACCACCTTTATCTGAATGCAACTGCTGTAAACTTAAGTACGTGCTTTAGCCGAATGGTCCTCATTCAGCCATGCAGCCGACCGCATACTGGCAACTGAATCGACAGCAATAATGGGCTTGGCCCAACCCAATATCGGCCCATAGAAGTGTGAAAACCCTACTTTGTCGCTTGGTTTTCCCGCAGGCTTACCACGGCTCCCAACATTCATAAATAGGACCACCTCTCGGCTCCCATCATCACATCCAAGCACAAGCAGTTGCCATCTCCAATCTCTTCCACTTCCTTCTCCACTTTCAATCCAAAAAACCCCACCACCACCGATGGCGAGCGGCGGTGATCGCGGCAAGCGCCCGGCCGAGGACGAGGCGGAGGGAAGCAATGCCCGGCGCCGGCGGTGAGATCACTTCATCTCTTCGAATCGAGTTGCCATAGATTTTATTCCTTTTACCCGATCTTGATTCTTGCCCCCTTGCGGTTACTGATTCATCTTCTTGATCATATTGAAGGGTGTCGGGATCACCGGCAACTACGTCTCCAACTTCGGGAGCGGGTTGCCGGGCCGGCACTCACACTCCTCCTCCTCTGCTCTGCTCCGGCGGACGCGCGGAGGAAGCAACCGCGCGTCGCCGCTTCGGGTAATGAAATAACCTCTCTGCCTTGTCTGCGGTTTCTTTTATATAGCCGATCTTGATTGCACTCTGCTCGCAGGACGGCGAGGATTAGCACCGGCCAATGGCGCCTTGTTGCACTAGCCGCGGTGGCCGCTGCGCCTGCTCCTGCTCCCGCTCCGGCCCCTGTTCCTGCTCCGGCTCCGGCCCCTGCTCCGGCTTCGTCGGGGTCCTCTTCGTCTGGATCCTCCTCCGGCAGTTCATACCACCCCTATCCATGGGGTAGGAATGATGAGGAGATCCCGCCGTACACCCGCTACGACGCCGCCGAATACCGCCGCGAGAGGGACGAGGCGCGGGAGCTTCTTGGTGAAGAAACCAAGAAGCATGGGATCGCCCTTAACCCAGGTGGGAGGATCGGAAACGGCGGTTCGCGAGGCCATCACCAGTATTGGCTATTCTTGACATTCTGCTTGATTCTTGTTCTTCCCGATTTGTTGGCTCATCGGTTCTCCTGTCTTTGTTTTTGCAGACCTCTCCGAGGAGCTCAACCGCCTGAAGGTGGCGGCGACGGCGGTGGCCGATCAGGTGAACGCCAGGGGGGCGACCGTGGCGGACCGCCTCGAGGCGGTACCTGGTCAGATTGATCAGGCCGTCATCCATGGTGTGCGCCTCGGCATCTCCCTTGGCCTGGCGGGGATGTCGTCCTGGACCGGGGACGACTATACTCCCATGCCAGTCGGCTTCCGGGACGGGCTCCCCCATGAGGTCGACGGCATCGAGGGTCTCCTGGCGGAGTATGATGACCACGCCGACGCCATGGCCAACGCCACCAACCCGGAGTCCGTCCTCAACAAGCTCTTCACCGAAGAAGAGGAGCAGCTTGTATTAGGGCCGTCGCGGGTTGTAATAAAAATTTTAATGAAGAATGTTGGTCTTCTCCTTGTTCTTGCTTGTCTGTGATAGCGTTACTCGTCACGTTTGCTTTTGTGAATTATCATCCCTTAGCTAGAATTTGACTGCAACATTCTTCCCGAACTCGAATCTCCCGAACACATGATGTCACCTTAGTCGATTAGATCTCGGTCCTGTTCAAGACTTGACGGCTTGTAGCGTAGCACTTCAATTCACTTTATCTTCTCCCGATAAACCTACCAACCGAGAGATAAAACTGTTCACTCATATTTTAAAATTGGCTAAAGGCGATACAAGCCGTATCGGCTATTTTACGCTAGAGCGATACAACAATATCGGCTGCTTTCTCCAACTTCTTTCCTTTATTCGAAGGCGATTTTTCATTCAATCGGCTATATTATATCCAAGTCATGGTCATAATTAAGATCCAACTTCAACACTTGGGTAAAACTTCTTAAGGTATCGCCATTGATAGCCCTTGTAAGCTCTTCTCCAAATAATGTTTTTAATATGTACGCGTTGCCGGTGCACAACTAACCACTCGAAAAGGTCCTTCCCGGTTTGGAGACCACTTGCCGAATGTTTTATCTTTTGTACCAATCGGCAATATCGTTTTCCAAACCAAGTCTCCTTCTACAAATTGCTTAACTTTGACCTTCTTGTTGTAATACTTGGCAACACGCATCTTGTTTTTCTCAATATTTTCCAAGGCTTTAAGACGGATTAAATGTAAATCTTCTAATTCATCCATCATCAAATTCTTATAATCCTTTTCTATCAAGTCTCTTTGCAACTCCACTCTCCTTGATCCTGACTGCAACTCCCAAGGCATTACAGCATTGTGTCCATAAACCAACTCATATGGAGATGCTTGTGTGGACCCATGGCAAGCCATTCGGTAAGCCCACAATGCTTCATTAAGGACCAAGTGCCATCTCCTTGGCTTCTCATCGATCTTCTTTTGGATGATCTTGATCATGATTTTATTTGATGCCTCTGCTTGGCCATTAGCTTGTGCATAATAAGGGGAAGAATTATATAACCTTATTCCCATGCTTTCGGCAAAGTCACAAAACTCTGAAGAAGTGAACTGAGTCCCTTGATCAGTTGTTATGGTCTATGGGATCCCAAATCTGTGAATTATATGCTCTTTAACAAAGCTGACCATATTCTCTGATGTAACTGTTTTCAAAGGAATAGCTTCAACCCACTTGGTAAAATAATCTGTAGCCAATAGCACAAACTTGTGTCCCTTGCTGGATGGAGGATTAATCTGTCCAATTAAATCTATACCCCATCCTCTGAACGGCCATGGTTTGATTATGGGGTTCAGAGTAGAAGCGGGTGCTCTCTGAATATTACCAAATATCTGACAATCTCGACATCCTTTGTAATATTCAAAGCAATCTTCCAACATAGTCGGCCAAAAGTACCCTGTCCTTCTGATTATCCATTTCATTCGGTAAGCCGACTGATGTGCACCACAAGCCCCTTCATGAACTTCAAACATCATCTTCTTAGCCTCATCTTGACTTAAGCATTTGAGCAATACTCCATCTATAGACTTGTAGTACAACTGATCATCAAGAAGCACAAACTTGAGGGCCTTATACCTGAGCTTTCGGGAAACTCTCTGAGATGGATCTTTCAGATAACTGATAATATCACTTCTCCAATCATTATCTTCTTGATCAGTATTGAAAGCACATTCTTCAATAACGAAGACTTCTTGATTTTCATGATATCCAGATGCAGTTTGAGCTAACTTGTTGGCTTCTCCATTGTGCTCTCTAGGGATATGATGCAAAGTAACCATCGAAAAACTTTTCAAAAGTACATCATTCTTGCACTCATATTGCCCTGTTAATTGATTGATCACCAATTCAGAGTCACCAAACACTTCAACAGCTATGGCTTTTGCCTCTATCAATAATCGAAGGCCTCTAAGCAAAGCTTCATACTCTGCTTGATTGTTAGTGACAGGATATTCAATTGAAAAAGCAAACTCAAATGTATTCCCACGTGGGGATATCAAAAGAATACCAGCACCACCACCTTTGTCACATGATGATCCATCGAAAAATAATGCCCATGGGGCAATGTTAGCCATCTCAACAGATAGATCACGGTGTTGAGTAATAAAATCGGCAATTATCTGTCCTTTCACTGCTTTTGCCGATTCATACCTCAAATCGAACTCTGACAGTGCTAATACCCATTTGCCAATCCTTCCATTTAAAATTGGCATTGATAACATGTGCCTAATTACATCGAAACTAGACACCACCACACATTCGGCATTTAATAAATAGTGCCGAAACTTGGTGCATGAGTAATAAACACACAAACAGAGCTTCTCTATAGCCGAATACCTTGTTTCAGGATTGTTGATGTCTATTAAGTGCAACTGAAATAAAGAGGGTTCCGCAAGCGCACGAGAATATATCATCGTAGCATTTTAACCGGGAGTAATCCAGTATCGTTATTTATAATTTTACCACTTTGGGAAGGGAATGCCTTGGATAATGAGTGATGAGCAATGCACATGCAATAATGGAGAGCTCAACCTTGTCTCGTATCAATCATCTCATACGGGGTAAGTGTCACATAAAATATAGGAATGAATGATAAATGACATAAGATAAATGAGAGCATTTAGCCACATAAAATAATAGTAATAAGCCATCTCAACTTAGCACTCTAAGCTTATAACACTAGCATGGACTAGGACGATCTAGGGTGTAATCCTATGTTATTCTAACTATAAAGTCAAAGCATACAATGATTAGTGCAAGAACATCTAGCAATCATGGCGGGAAAAGGTTACATCTATGCATAGTGATATTACCGAGAAGACAAGAGACATAGCAATGACTTCAATGTAATAGGTTTGTTACTAGACCTATACTCGGGAGAAGGGCTACAAAGGACTCAACAGGGGCCGTCACTCCCGCGATCTACCTCACAATCCGGAATATAGGGTGCAATCGCGGATAAATACGGTCTAGGCACCATGCCTACACAATATTTACCACTCACCCATCGATCTAATGAGCAAGCGCTATACGATCCTATGCATAAACATAATTCTAGTCCAACTATGCTAAACATATAATCAAAGTAGACTAAGAACAATATAATTGAGAACATAATCAAATAGAGCAAAGTCAAGTCGATATAATAGAATAGAATAAAGTACTACTCATAGTATCACGAACAATGATGAATATTACAAGAATATAGAGGGGAATTACCAAGAACTCGACAGATCCGGACTCCAAGCTATGCTTGATTCCCTCTAGATCTATTCCTATGTAGCTATGCTACTAAACTATGGAGCTCTAATTGAGATGGTGGCTCGGCTTCTCTGAATCCTCTCGGATGAATGAAGAGAGAATGAATTAGGGTTTCACCCGGGGGCCGGGGCTCGAATATATAGCCCCCTAGGATGAACCACAGCCCTCGGATCAAACCGACCTAAATGGACGATAATTATTCATCCTCAAAGGCGGTGGAGGCGGGATCCGCGAGACTCGACGTGATTGGTCGATGTGGGGAGTCGGCCGACTCCCACCTTGGGCGGCCGACCACGGAGGCTGCCGGTGGGGCCCGGCCTTCGGGGTCGCCTTAAAGAGTCTTCTAGATTATACTTTTTCACCCGTTCGGTCTTTATCTCTATGTAATCATGACATGTGGGCCTCCTTTGGTTCTCTTTACGGTAACCCCCTGCGAGAAATAGACAATCACCAAAACTCGTGGAATTACATTTAGTGTAACCCCTATATCTAATAGGTGAACTCATATTAGTCCTTTCTCTTGCTGCGTTGACGGTATAAAATTGATACTTAACGACCGTCAACAAACTCCCCCAAGCTTACCTTTTGCTCGTCCCGAGCAAAGATAGACTCGATGATGGATCGGGAGTTGCTACAATGCCTTCACTCCTCACAAGTACACATGCGTTCAAACAAGAACTCTCCTCCGGATTAGAGTGAACTATTCGACTCAAAACTCACTCATATTACCTTTCACCATGGGGCTTGTAACCGTCACTTGGGTCTTGAGTAGTTGAAAGATAGAACGGTCAAGTCAAGCGCCATGTTTCTCTCTCTTTGATCAACTATTATCCTGGAGTTTTTGCAAAGTTTTGAAATAAAACTCGAGTTCCTTGTATGAACCTTTCGGGTCTCTCATTTGTGGTATTTCGGATCCTCTCCAAGGCATGAGTAGTGTATGCCTTCTCTCTTCTCTCAAAATATGTGGTATTTATGGAACTAAGGCATAGTGAAAAGTGCCTTCTCTCTCTCACCCTACTTTCTAATAGGCTTATGTGGAGCTCATAGGTGGGGAGACACTCAAACTCACTTGCATATATTGCATAGTTAAGACATGGATCCAATAGGAACTAAAATAATAAAGTCATATGTGCATGTGATTGAGGAAGTGGAATGGATGATAAGATGATGATAGGATGATGATGATAAGAAAATGATTATGAGGAGTACTCAACTGGTGAACATCTACTTCCACACTTGCTCCTTTGGGGATAACATAACTCCCTTTATTTGGAAACCTTGAAACTTCTTGAAACTTCTCGAAAGGAAGGACTTGGCTACTCTTTCTTTTTTTTTTTATTTTTTTTGAGAGCAACCAATCCTCTGGAAACAAAACTTTAGCACGGGGAGTATATAACTTGAAATGATAATGACTGGAGCTTTGATGTAGGCAAATGGAACGGCGATGATTTTTCTAGATGTTCACTCCCAGGATAGGAGTAGAACCTTTTCTGGATGAAGTGAAATAAGTGGTGTATGTATATGTGGATGGATGGATGGATGGATGTGTACTCCCAGGGTAGGAGCAGCATAGGTGCGTGTCTCCGGGGTAGAGACAACGATAAGTGGAGAATGCGTACTCCTAGGGTAGGAGCGGCATAAGTGCGTATCTCCGGGGTAGAGATAGCACGATATGTGGTGGATATGGATCTATATGTGGGTGGTACTTCTAGGGACGAAGTAGCACAAAATGAATGTAGTAGTTATAAAATGGGTGCATGCTTCGAGGACGAAGTAGCATAGATCAATGGATGGAGAGCACATAGTATTGACTTTAACCGCATGACGATTCCTTATGGGTCCACAAAGATAACCACACTCAATGCCTATAAAGACTACACTCAAGCCTACAATATGATCTATATAAACAGATGGGTTTTCCTAATCTAGTAAGCATGAATATATGGTTTGTGGTAGGAATTTGAACTCTCATCATAAAGGAACTCATCATGCGGGAATTTAATATTTTCACGAGATAAATTCTCCGAACTCTAGTATCTCTAGGAACAAGATGGACAACAGACTCAAAACCTTCCCATATCATACCCGTCAACCACCTAGACTTAGATCAAGTGTTCGCTACCCACAAGTTTCGGGTTGAGCAAATCTCAAGTCTAAACGGTTGTGTCCAAAACTCGGGAGAGTGCAAGGTTGAAAACTAGGTACTTGAAAGGAATTACGGCGAGCAACTATTCATCATCTCCATGTAGAGTTTATTCTGGGACTATTTAAAGACAAATTGCAAGAGCTCTCCAAAAGATGAATAAGGAAATCTTTACGGGTTTCTATGGTTATGCATTTTTTTAGTAGTTTTAACAAAGCATACTTTAGCAAGGCATAAACGAGATAAGTTGGAAACACTTAGCTTGGTACGCGGGGATGCCCTCCCCCAAGCCGGATGTTGACATAGTCTGCGATGTTGGCGACGAGGCAATGAAGACGTTCTAGTCCTCCGGGAGTGTCGTAGATGGTTCTTTGTTGGAGACAGCGTTCAAGTGTCGCGGGCGGCACTCCCACGGGGACTGGATGTCCTTACGCCTATTGGCTCTTCTTGATCCTTGATGTTACGTGAAGCTCAAATAGACAACAAAGCTTGTGGAACTAATTAAGTGTTAGTGACAAAAACCTCTAGGCCTTAGTTGTCTAGAACTTTCCTAACTTAAAACTCATTCTAACGGGATCACAAGAAATATTTTTATCTTTTTATTAGTTAAGGAATGCGAGACGGGGAAAAATAAACATGCTTTGAGAAATTATTTTTGTGCCACCACGGTGAATGATTATCCTCATGGGGCTTAATGATTTTCTAGATGCAAATGCAAAACATCTTTATTTTCTTTTCTAATGCAGATATAAAAACATAACGAAGCAACTAAGATGTAAGTGGGAAAATAAATATGCTAAAAAAAATGCAATGCTGAAAAAGAATTGCTGATAAATACCAAGTTACCTCTTGGCGCGGCGTTCGGTGGTTTTAAGTCCTCCGAACAGGACTTGTCATGTTCGCTCATTTTTCAGGGGGCGCATTGGCCAGTGCCTCTGATGACGTCGCCTCTTGTGTAGGCTGATTTTTCTTTTACCTTCCATACCTTCTTTGTTGGAGAGGGTGACCTTGAGGAGGAAGCTTCTTGGATCACTTGTTTCTCTTCTGCTGGTAGCACCTCTTCTTCTTCAACGTTCTTCTCTTACGGGTACCGATCTTCATATCTAGACACTTCTCCCTCATAGTCGGCCCATCCATCGTAGTGATGTTCTTCTTGTTACGCGACGGGTACGCTGCCTTCTCCTTGCTCTGTTCTTCTTGGGCTCTTCAGTGATTATATAATTATTGTTGAAGTAGCGGCGTACCTTCTCAGTGGGAAAGTGGAAGTGAATCTCTCCTGTCCCAATATAGATGATAGCTCTGGTGGTGTTCAGGAATGGTCTTCCTAGGATGATTGGAGGGTCGTAGTCATCTCCCATATCGATGACTAGAAAGTCTGTGGGGACATAATGGTCATCTATCTGGATGAGGACATCCTTCACTTCTCCTTCGACGAAGCGGAATGTCTGATCTGCCATCTGCAGCTGTGCATAGGTGGGCTCCAAAGGCATAGTGCCATATAGATACTCATAGGTTACCTTGGCCATAATGTTGACGCCCGATCCGGTGTCACAGACAGCTTTATTGAAAGAGCTTCTGTTGATGGAGCATTGAATGGTTGGGACACCTGGGTCATCCTTCTTGATCAGACGTGGGGATTTGAGTAAGTGGTCATGCTCCTTGTGGACTGCAGTGGCCATCCTTACTGTCTCCATCTTCTTGGTCTTCTTATCTTTGTTCTTGCTCTTCTTAGCTGGATTCTTCTTCTTCTCACTGTTCTGTTGATGAGGGTGTGCTGGGAACTGCAGCACTCTATTCTTGAAGAAGAAGGTCTCTCTCTTGCCCTTGATATTGAAGATGATCTTGGCAGTGTTGGCATACATGATGGCTCCAGCGGTGTTCAAGAATGGTCGTCCCAGAATGATAGGGGACCTTTCATCACTGCCTGTATCCACTACCACGAAGTCTGCAGGGACATACGAGTTGCCTACTCGTACACAAATGTCTTCTAGTATTCCCAAAGGAACACGGAGTGACTGATCTGCAAGCTGTAAGCACATGGTTGTGTATGCTAAGGGGCATCTGAATAGCTTCTCGTATATCACTCTTGGCATGATGTTGATGCTTGCACCGAAGTCACAGACTACTTCATTGAAGTTGGTACTTCCAATGGAGATCGGAATAAGCTGGTCTCCCGGACCACCTTTCTTGATTGGCGAGTTGAATCAATCTATGACCCCTTCGATGGATCACTCCTTTGTCTTCTACATTGAATATATCAACAAGATTTGCGGTTTCGAGCTCTTCGGGTTGTCCCGCCAATTTACCTTGGCCGGCGAGAGGGAGCAAGGTTGACAAGTCATTTGTTGTACCTGCGACTCAAGTATTTTGTTGAAGCTGAAGCGACTCTTGATGGCATTGGAAAAGCCATCCATTCTGTTCTTGAGTGTCTCTAGGACCTTGTCATTTGATGCCGGCTTCTTGGACGGATTGTCCATCATCTTGCCTTGATTCGGCGCTAACTCTCTCAAAGGCGGCCGGTTGTAATTATTGTAGGAGGAGCCGTTACCTTGATAGTTGCACGAGTAGTTAGGCCTCTGCTGATTCCAACCTTGATTCTGCGAGGACGATAGTAATTTTTGTTGTTGTTGTTGTTGTTGAGGTAGTTCACATCCTCCTTCAGCTACGGCGGTTAGCACACAGTGTGCCCGGTCTCTCCACACTCTTCACATGTCATGCGAGCATCATGTATATGCATGACTTCTTTCTTCTCGTGGCTCTCTCATCGAGCCTCTTCATTAGCAGATCCATTTTGGCGGAGACGGCATGTCTACCTCCTTCAAAGGTGCATTCCTCCACCTCTCTTGCGGGTCTCGAGTTCTTTCTTCACTCCAACCTTGGTTGGATGCCATCTTCTCCACAAGAGCCGTGGCACGAGGAATAGTGAGTGATAAGAATGCACCACCGGCAGCGGCATCCATCGTCTCACATGTGCTTGTTCTTTGAGCCCATGGTAGAATGTCTGCATAGCGGCCAATTCTCCATGCCATGATGAGGACACTCGAGGATGTAATCTTGAAAGCGCTCCCAAGCTTCGGGACGGTCTCATCGTGATGTTCTTTGAAAGCTTGATATCTTCCCACGAAGAGCATTTGTCTTGCCCATGGGGAAGAACTTCGCCAAGAAATTGGTGGAACATAGTGCCCATGTAGTATTCTTCTCCTTATTGGCGTAGAACCACGCCGCTCTCCCCAAGAGTGAGAATGGGAAGAGGCGAAGTAGTATAGCGTCTCGGGGACATCCTTGATAGTGAATGTGCTACAAATCTCCGGGGAAGTGTTGGAGATGAGCACTAGCATCTTCATGGGCCTTCCCACGAACCGGCTTGCTTGCACCATATTGATCGGCGCGAGGCTTGAGCTCAAAAGCTCCTTCGATGTCCGCAGTGGTCCAAGTACGAATGTTGTCCGTAGTGGGAGCGAGAACTCGCGGAGTGACTTGTTCGCCATGGCTTCAAACGGGTGTCAAGTCTCGAACGAAAGGTCGACTTTCGCTTCCGACAAACTTTCAAGTTGAGTTGATGATGATGATTGATTGGTCTTCTTCAACTTGCTTTTGGCCTTCCCGAATAAAGCTTCTGGATTGTCAATATAATTATCAGGAAGAATTGTCTTTTTCATACATTACCCCGCATAAGATATAAAATAGACGAAAGACAAGGGTAAGGGTGTATGAGTAGAGAATGGTGACAAGTGCTCAATCTCATTATTTAGTGCAATGCTGCTCATTATCCATTGGCTTTCAACCTTCCCGGCAACGGCGCCAAAAATGCTTGTTGATGTCTATTAAGTGCAACTGAAATAAAGAGGGTTCCGCAAGCGCACGAAATATATCATCGTAGCATTTTAACCGGAGTAATCCGGGTATCGTTATTTATAATTTTACCACTTTGGGAAGGGAATGCACTTGGATAATGAGTGATGAGCAATGCACATGCAATAATGGAGAGCTCAACCTTGTACGTATCAATCATCTCATACGGGGTAAGTGTCACATAAAATATAGGAATGAATGATAAATGACATAAGATAAATGAGAGCATTTAGCCACATAAAATAATAGTAATAAGCCATCTCAACTTAGCACTCTAAGCTTATAACACTAGCATGGACTAGGACGATCTAGGGTGTAATCCTATGTTATTCTAACTATAAAGTCAAAGCATACAATGATTAGTGCAAGAACATCTAGCAATCATGGCGGGAAAAGGTTACATCTATGCATAGTGATATTACCGAGAAGACAAGAGACATAGCAATGACTTCAATGTAATAGGTTTGTTACGCTAGACCTATACTCGGGAGAAGGGCTACAAAGGACTCAACAGGACTGTCACTCCCGCGATCTACCTCACGATCCGGAATATAGGGTGCAATCGCAGATAAATATGGTCTAGGCACCACGCCTACACAATATTTACCACTCACCCATCGATCTAATGAGCAAGCGCTATACGATCCTATGCATAAACATAATTCTAGTCCAACTATGCTAAACATATAATCAAAGTAGACTAAGAATAATATAATTGAGAACATAATCAAATAGAGCAAAGTCAAGTCTGATATAATAGAATAGAATAAAGTACTACTCATAGTATCACATACAATGATGAATATTACAAGAATGTAGAGGGGAATTACCAAGAACTCCGACAGATCCGGACTCCAAGCTAGGCTTGATTCCCTTTAGATCTATTCCTATGTAGCTATGCTACTAAACTATGGAGCTCTAATTGAGATGGTGGCTCGGCTTCTCTCGAATCCTCTCGGATGAATGAAGAGAGAATGAATTAGGGTTTCACCCGGGGGCCGGGGCTCGAATATATAGCCCCCTAGGATGAACCACGCCCTCGGATCAAACCGACCTAAATGGACGATAATTATTCATCCTCAAAGGCGGTGGAGGCGGGATCCGCGAGACTCGATGTGATTGGTCGAGGTGGGGAGTCGGCCGACTCCCCAGAGGCGGCCGACCACGGAGGCTGCCGGGTGGGGCCCGGCCTTCGGGGTCGCCTTACGGAGTCTTCTAGATTATACTTTTTTACCCGTTCGGTCTTTATCTCTATGTAATCATGACATGTGGGCCTCCTTTGGTTCTCTTTCTGATAACCCCCTGCAGAAATAGACAATCACCAAAACTCGTGGAATTCTGTCAGTGTAACCCCTATATCTAATAGGTGAACTCATATTAGTTCTTTCTCTTGCTGTGTTGACGGTATAAAATTGATACTTAACGACCGTCAACAAGGATCTAGTAGTTTTCGGCTAAGGTAAGCTATTACCCTTTCTTTTCCATCAAATTCTTGCATAAGGGCCGATCCTATTGTTAGGCTATCGGCCGCCACATACAGCTTGAAAGGCTTCTTAAGTTGTGGAGGTACCAAGATCGGTGGTGCCTTCATATATTGCTTGATTTCATCAAAAGCCTTTTGCTGTATGTCACCCCAAACAAATCTCTGATCTTTCTTGAGCTTCAACAATGGAGAGAAAGGTAATACTCTTTCTGATAGATTGGATATGAACCTTCTCACGAATTTGATCTTGCCTAGCAATGATTGTAACTCTGTGAGATTAGTTGGGGGCACTATCTTGTCTATTGCTTCCATGCTCTTTTTCCCAACTTCTATTCCTCCTTTGTGGGTCAAAAATCCTAAGAATTCACCAGCCGAGACTCCAAAGGCACACTTATTTGGATTCATCTTCAAACCATGTCTTCTTGTGTACTCCAAAGTCTTCCTTAAATCGGCTAAATGTCCTTCATAGTCTCTGGATTTGACCACCACATCATCAATGTAAATTTCTACAATCTTGCCGATCAACTCATGAAAGATATAATTCATGGCTCTCTGATAAGTTGCACCAGCATTTTTCAATTCAAATGTCATAACTATCCATTCAAATAGACCAATATGACCAGGACATCGAATGCGGTTTTTGCAATGTCTTCAACTCGCCATAAAAATCTGATTATAACCAAGCATTGCCATCCATAAAGCCGATAACTTCATAACCTCGCGCTTTGCATCCACCGGCAAGTCGGCAAGCGGCATCGGGTAACCGTCCATAGAAGTAGCTTTGTTGAGATCTCTCGAAATCTATGCATACTCTCATCTTTCCATTCTTTTTGTAAACAGTACTATGTTTGAAATCCACTCGCATACCGCATGGCCGAATAAAGTTTGCTTCAATCAATCTTTCAACTTCTTTCTTTACATCGGCCAATACCTCCTCTTTATAAATTTTTCGTGGAGGTTGTTTGAAAGGACGAAAACCAGGCTTAATGGGTAGCTTATGCTCAACAATCGATCGATCTAACCCTGGCATCTCTGTATAATCCCAAGCAAAACAATCTTTAAACTCTTTCAGCAACTCTACTAGCTTCTCTTTGTATTCTGGGTCTAAATTTGCACTAACGTACATCGGCCTTGACTTTGAACTGTCACCAACATCAATTTCTTCTAACTTATCGGCCGACATGAAACCACGACCCAGTTTGCCTTTGTTGCCATCGATTGGATTGCCCATTAAAAATTACTGTCAGAGCCGACTGCTTGGATCGGCTATTGATCTCTGTTGAACACATTAACAGGACCTTCTTTCCACTGCTTACCCGAAAGGCAATCTAGTCCATCATATTCCCAGTAAGCAGGCTCCGAAGCAGCAACACTCACCGAATCATCAGCCTGAACCACTTCAACATCATCTCCAATCCACTGAATGAGAATCTGATGCATGGTTGAAGGTATGCAGCAATTGGCATGGATCCAATCTCTGCCAAGAAGCATACTGTATGCCCCCTTGCCATCGATAACAAAGAAAGTTGTGATCAAAGTCTTGGACCCAACCATCAGTTCAACATGCACAGCTCCACGAGTATCAAAGGCATTGCCAGCAAAATCTCTAAGGATCATGTCAGTCTGCAATAAGTCCTCACTTGTCATCCCAAGCTTTCTGAAAGTTGTATAGGGCATAATGTTGATAGCAGCCCCTCCATCAACAAGCATCTTGGTCAAAGGCTTGCCATTGACATATCCTTTCAAATATAAGGGCTTCAAGTGATGATTCTTAACTGGCTTATCAAAGACTGCTTGTCGAATCAACACAAGTTGAGCCATCAGATCTCGGCATTCAGTTTCATCAAAATCAGAATAAACTTCATCCTGAATATCTTGATCTTCAGGAGCCCTAAACTCCAGTGGGATGAAGAAAACCATGTTAGTATCAGCCGAAGGACCCTATTCATCATCCTTTTTCTTAGGACGCCATACTAGCTTCCTTTCGGCTATTTCTTGTTTCAGCTCTTGATTCCTCAAACGCTGAACTCTTCTTTTCTGGCTTTTCCTTAAACCAGGAGGACACCATTGACCTCTTTGCCATCTATATGAGCTTTCTTCTGCATTGTGATTGCTGCTATGAGCCCAAGCTTGATCTGCAAATCTTTTCCTCTGATGTCCTTCAAAATTATTTATTTTTAAGCGCCGATCGTCCTCAGGAACTTTTATTCCAAGTCTATCATGGACGGGACGGCGATTGACTCGAGATTGCCTGTACTCTGAATACTGATCACTGCATTCAGGGTAGTTGTTTCTAGCAGGCAATTTTAAACCTTCATTCCAGCAATGTCTGAAGAAGGAACAGTTCCAATGAGACTGTTCTTGCTCCCTCCTGTACTCCTCTTGTTCTCTTTGGCGCACTTCTGCTTCATATCTCCGACGTTCTGCCATGAACCTGCGCTCTTCTTCAATGAATTGCTGCTCCTCATCATGCTTCAGCTTCTTCTCTCTCTGCCATTTATTCAACAAGTGTCGTGCTGTAACTCTGTGCTTTGATTTAGCGTGCATTCGGCAATTTTCCTGGGCTGCTTCTGAAGTCTGGCCCTTTTCTGTTCGGCTATTCTTGAACCGAGCTTGCTGCACTTCCTCTTTGGTAACTTGCTGATTAGGGTCAACAACACCACTTGCCTTGGCTCTTTCAGAGGTTAGAACTTTCATCTTTCCCTTCTCTTTGGACTCACTAGCATCAACCATGCCTATAGAGAAAGAGATCATGTTCGTGGGAAACAGCTGATTATCTATTTTCATCTTGCCGTCGAACCTCAAGTGTCCATCTTGAATAGCTTTCTGAATCTTCACTCTGAACACTCGGCAGCCATTGATATGATGAGAGCTAGTATCATGAAACCCACAATACTTCTTATCCTTCACTCCTTCTGGGTGCAACATAGGATGTCCTTCTGGCAGCTTAATGCGTCCTTCCTTTATCAGATATAGGAAAAGCCTATCTGCTTTGCTGACATCAAAATCATAGGACCCATTCTGCTGCTTCACCCATCGCTGACTAACCAAAGTAGGCTCCTTTGTCCAATTCAGCTCTGCAGCAGCTACTTCATCCTCATCTTCATATTCAGATGCCTCTTCCAAAAAACCTTGATACATGTCAATAGTTGCACTATTTTTCTGAAAGCGAGCATCTCTCCTGAATCCCTGAGCTTGGTTACTCATAGCTGTCAATCTCTGCGCAAGCTGCCCAAGGTCTTCAAACTCCATGCCGAATAGCTTATCCCTGATGTGTGGCAACATGCCTGCAATGACCAACTGTGGGAGCTGATCATCGGGTATATTCAGAGAGTAACACATGTTCTTGGCTTCTCTGAATCTACGAAGATACTCCATTGGTGTTTCAGTAGTCTTCATCCTCATGGCCCACAGATCGACCATCTTCTTCTCATTAGTCCCTGTATAGAAGTATGCATGGAACTTCTGCTCCAATTCTGCCCACGTTCCAATGGAATTGGCCGGCTGTGATGCAAACCATGTGAAAGCCGGCCCTGTCAGAGACATAGGAAAATATCTAATCCTCCAAGCTTCATCACTAGCAGCCTCTCCAAGTTGCATTAAGTATCTGCTAATGTGCTCAATGGTAGTGGTGTCATCTTGACCAGAGAATTTAGTCAAGTCTGTTGGTGGCTTTACCCTTGGTGGGAGAGCTACCCTATTGTACCATTCGGGAAAAGGAGACTTGTATGCATATGCCTGATTCTTCGGTTTAAAGCCGAACTGGTTCTGCATCATATCAGCCATTCTGCTTAGGAGAACATCATTGGCATCCTGTGCCCCCTGTCTTCCAGAAGGTAATCCTGACGCACTCCTATACCCTGGATTCGGCAAAGCATTGAGGGCACTGTAATCAGTAAACTCATTGTACCCATCTCCATAGATACTCTTCTGCAACCTGTTTGCTACTGGGGAGATCTTGTAAGCAGATGCAGGTATGTCTGTTGTTGCACCAAAAGCTACTTGACCATGAGTTTGCTGCTCGGTTACAGGAGGTTTCTCTTTTTCATCATAAACAGCTCCATCCTTGCTCGTACCTATCATCTCTCCTCCCCCAGTTGGCTTCCCTGAAGATTGTTGGGTGTTAAAGAACACTGGTCCACCAAGCTCTCCAAATTTCTCTTCAAAGCGCTTATCAACTGATGGACCGAAGGTGTCAATCATGACTTTGCGGAAGGTTGTCAGAAAAGCTGTATTGTGGTTCAACATGGTATCTCCCACAGCTTTGTAGATGACTCCAACTACCCTCTGCATCTCCTCTTCGTCAGTAATATCAGACTGACCGGCGAGAAGAACTCGTGGCAGTGATTGCATGACAATCACTTTACCACTCTTGTTCTTGGAGAAAGACATCAGACACTTTTGCTGGTACTGTTCCATTGCTTGTTCCACTATCTGTCGTTGTTCTGGCTGCAGCTCGTCCATGGTCACGTTCAGAACGTGATTGTTGTCAACCTCCGATCCCATCTTAAACTGAAAAGTGGTCCCACCGGGCGTGCCAAAAAGTGTGTTGACACAAAATGTGGCGCACCGTGTCTCACACACAGCAAGCCGGAAAGCCTAGCTTCAATCGAGTGCCCGAGCGTTGAATCTGGAAGCGTGCCAGTCGATTTGACCTGAAAGTCGACAAGGGATAAAACTGTAAGATCAAAACTGGAACGTGTCGGGTGAGACCAGACAGTTCCATCTTTACGGCCCTGAAGCCACTTACGACGACATATAGCTATAGAAGCTATCTGCCAACATGTTTGCAATTCATTCGGCTAATGTAATCATGAATGATATGAATAAAACTGAATTGCCGAATATGTGTAAATAAAGACATGTTTGAACAAGATTAAATCATTAGAGCATGTCAAACTACATCTCATGTTTAAAGCATCATCAAGCACTAATTACTAAAGATAAGTAACTTATAAATGTAAATCTACTAGATAACACATGCATAGGCTACTCCAACTAGTCTGCCGCACGTCTAGCCTTCATAAACCCGTCGAGCATAAACCCAAGCAAGCTAATCCACCGCATGATACCACTCACTATGAATTTACACCACTCCTTACTACTAGATCAATCCACCGCATGATACAATCTAACAATAAAGAGCTAAAAGCACATAATTGCCTAGGTAGATCTATAAATACTCGTTACATGTGTAAGCATAACCGTATCGGCAAGATTACCGAATCGGGGTCCATGAAGGAGGAACAAACAAACTATTACGATCTAGAGCAAAGCAAAGCCTACATCTGCCGCACGATATCCAGCTTTAACTAAGATCTAAACGCTCTAATCTTACTTGAACCCACAACATGTAACAATCTTGATTGATCTAATTCGGCTATATGAGCTCGATCTACTTTATATTGAATAGACGGGAAGGGGTGATCGAGAGCCGAAAAGAGTATCAATCTAGATTGGGCAAAGAGAGTGTTGCAAATAAATAAACATTAAATAAAACGTGCAACACGTGGTAACTTAATGAATCTATTAGATCTTGCCAAATCTAAAAGAGCCGATAACTATCTCGCTTACACTAAGCTATCAAGCGGACGCCTGCCGCACGGCCATCTAGTCGAGATAAACAAAGCATAAGCAAAGACTTCCTGTTGTCAAGCAGACGCCTGCCGCACGGCCATCCCGTCGAGACAAACAAGACTACTTGCATCACATCTAAATCCACCGCATGATACTAGACATGATGGCAAGGTTGCCGGGACTTACGGAGGTCGACGGATCGATTGGCCCTCTCGAAGAACTCGACGACACGACAAAAAGGACTCGAAGGGTGGCACGTAGCCGGTTGTATTGATTTGGTTGTGAACCCTTATTACAATGGTTGAGGGCTTATATTTATACCCTGGACAAACATGAGTCCTAAACGCCTACGAGCTATAGAACAAAATCAGAAAGATACAAATATGCTAACTCTAATCATAATCGGAGTCCTTGACTTTTATGACTCCTTCCCTTTCCGGCCAGCCTCCTCTTTCCTTTTTCCGCTTCCAAATAGAGCCATCGCTCAGCCGACCGCCCGACCATTTGCCGAACATTTGGAAAGTTAACCGACCGCACACGTATTTGCCGAATCATTCTTTCTGCCGCTCGCGGGCCCACCTGTCATATCCCTGACCAAATTCTGGTGTTAACATATATGTAGCATCGACTTACTGTTATTAACTAGTATAGTGCCCGTGCTAACGCCACGGCTTTTTATTAGGGGATGCACGTAAAAACAACCAAACGACGTTGTTGTCCATACTAATGCCATAACTTTTTATTTTAGTGGGAGCACATAATAAAAACAGCCAAACAACGCTAGTGTCCATGCTAATGCCACGATGATATTAGGTAATACAAATCAAACTATTAAAGGTGGTGTATATATTTTTCTAATCAAACATGGAATGAGATTGATTTATGGTTAAAAACACGGTACAAAGATTTTTTAAAAAAAAGAAGTAAGCCAAGCCTCTATCTATCCAAGACTGCAGACAGACTCAAAGTCCGTCTCAACATAAGCTTGAGATGCCAAAGCTTGGACAAGCATATTTCCATAGAGGATTTAAGCAACAACATTTTTGTTTAAGACTTGATTCTATAGCTTGGGAAACCAAGGCAATGTCGCAATGATCCCAAATATATAGGAAAGCAAATCTTTGAGAAAGTATTGCTGAGTTGACGCCAATTACATGGTTAAACTCCCACTAAAAAATCCACCTGCCAATATCATGTCAGTAAAAGTTTCATCCTTGCTCAAGCTACACAAGGCAATCTTCAAAACAATAATGCACTGCAAACTATTTTCCACACATATAATGACCTGCAGCCATGAGTAACATTGTGAGTTTGATCTATGGATGGACATAAATTTGAAACTGGGCAAACAAGTTCCATGTCTGATGGCCTTATCTGCAGGCATGAAACAAATGTTGTACTCAAAAAGCTTGTGTTTCACTTGATCACAGATGCAAAAATTAATCAAATATTGCCCGTGAATTTGTCTAATACATCAAACATACAACCTATAGGCATGCACATTGTTAGGCTGTTACCTGTTGAGTAAAGTTATACACTTATAAAAAATAAAAAATACTAAATTAGTACATTCTAAATTGATTATGCATATTTGCAATACTAAAAAATCCCTTGCAGTCCTAATTATATTTTACAATAGTACAACACTGGCTAGAACAAACGGGAAATGGACACTCAAATCACCTCGTGGCATCCATATTTTCCTCCTAGAAGTTTTCTTCTTTGAACCAACAGATTCGCAGAAAATAAAATGCATGCGTAACTGAATGGGGTTTATGTAATTGTATGAACATTATCAATTTAATTGTTCTGCTGGAAGGTATGTTGGGAAATTATGTACAGAAAAGGAGAAGGTGGTCTGTTGCTATGTAATAAAAACATATATTTATAGCCTGCGATGCTAACCAAGATAAAATGTTCTCTCCGAAAGAAGAATCAGAATAAAACCTTGATTTACATGAGTTTTCTTTCTTGCTCAATATTTCCAATGTTTCAGCCTATTTCTGACATCACACCCAATTAATAGAGGGGCCTGAAACATAATATAAGGAACTACTAGCAGTTAAGACATTAGAGATTAGGATCTCCTTTCTCGCAATACTACGTGTTTGCACGCATTTGTTTCGCATAGGGTAGGGCTTGTTTCTTGACACTAAAGAATCCAAGAAAAAAAATATAATTTACAGCAGTTCAATATATGGCAAACCAAAAATTTATATAGAGGATTGTCAGGATCACTGACTGGACCACCAAGAAGGCGAAGGCAGCAGAGAAGAAAGGCAAGCTGAAGCAGAGGAATGTGAGGCGGAGGATGGATCACTCTTTGACATTTTCTCCTGGTATTCTTTCTTTAAAACCTAGAGGCATATATAAATCTGCCAGGTTAATCAAAAAATACATGCTCCACAAACAAAGCAATAAACAACCAGTTTTTATGAATTCCATCACTGTAGGTACATGACCATGACAAACACATATGTCCCCAAAAAAATTTACAGAAAAAAAGAGAACAAGATCAAAATCACTAATCAGGATATGATGTGAAAGAATAATTGGTTTGTGCTTCCTTTTGATGTCATCGCAGTGCTCCCTAGCTAGCACACTGACCTTCTTTGGTCCATCTCCATCTTGCATATGTTAGCCTACAAACGAAAATAATTTGCATATAGAATTCTTGTTTCTAGATTGAAGGTGCACATCACTCTGAAATATCAAAAGCCTTTCAGTCTTCATTAACATCAATAAAACCAATAGCCTCTGCATTCCTGATTGTGGCTAGGAGATCTGCTCCTGCCTTCCTCTGTAGTCGTGAGACTATTGTCCCTCGCCTGATTTTTCCTACTCCTACAGAGTCAGCGCCAAGGGCCTAAGTTGCAGAGTCAGTCATAGCAACACCGGCGACAAGGGCCTGAGTTGCAGAGTCAGTCATAGCAACATCACTGCATGACCGTGACAAAATAATTTTTGTTTCATAAAAAACAAAACGCTGCCTGTATACCGGACAATTGCTGAGACAATCTTGTAAATGCACAATGCTGGGGCGCATCGGTGAGTTCCGGAAAGACATGGCGAAACTTGAGCAACGACAAATACATATGACACAGGTGAAAGCTCCGGTTCGGTTTTGGTAATTAATGACACTCAACGTTGCTAATGCTTTGCTCTAAGTGTGGTTAGACACATAGCAACGTGATGGTGGATGATGGAGCATGGTGATCACGGTGATGAACATGGTGGACATGTGAAGTGATTGAGCTCCGACGGAGGCCCATGGAGATCAAGGCGAAGGTATACTTGATAGCGCTTTCCAATTTGGTGGTCAAGACACTTAGCGAGTGTGACCACATTTAGGATCGATAACCGACTATCAAGAGGGGTTTCTCGGTTCATTCGCGGTCCTAAGTGCCTCTAGGTTTAACTCGGCATGATGCATGAGAGGCTAACTAGAGTGCTAACACTTGTCGACGTGATCTTGAGAAGATACGCTAACTCCGGTGCTTGAGAAGTGATCTACACTGCGGGAGTTGGCGCCCAAGACAAGTGGTTTGGACATTGGATCGAAGACGGCGCGACAACGACGACTTTGGGCCAAAGGGGAGCTCTCTGGACGTGCCGGACGCGGCTGGCCTAAGTGCCGGACGCGTCCGGTGAGCGTCGGACGCTACCCAGAGAGGTCCCTGGCTGGCGCAAGCGGCGGATGCGGCGGCCGGACGCGCGGCCAGTCGGGCCGGACGCGTCCAGCGCGTGGAAGCTTGGCGCGGGCGGCTGGCCGGGGCGTGCTGTGCACCGGACGCCGTGGTGGCGCGTCCGGCGTGCGCCAGACGCGCACCAGAATGTTTCGGAGCTGGTCACGCGCGCGCCGGGGCGTCGGACGCGTCCGGGTGAAGGCGCCGGACGCACGTGCTGGAGAAGCGCCGGACGCTGACGTCACCTGAAATTCAAAGCCAACGGTCGGGAGCCGAGGGGCGCCGGACGCGTCCGGCGGTCCTGAGCGGACGCGTCCGGCGCGTGCTGCGCGGCTGCCCGAGGGGGGTAACGGTTGGATTTTCCCCTTGGCCTATAAATAGAAGGTGTGACGGTTTGGGGAGTCTCTCTTGGCCATTTCTTTCATTCCTGAGCTATCTTGAGCTAGAGACTCCCTCTCCCACTCATCTCTTTAATTCTTGATCATCTCTTGAGAGATTTGAGTGAGGATTTAAGTGCATTGCATTGAGAATTGCATCTAGGGGCACTTGTTCATCGAGTGAGCTGCGGATTCTTGTTACTCTTCGGTAATTCCCGTCACCGTAGACGGTTTGGAGCAGCGGGTGGTGGTTTGTTCGTTGATACTCTAGTGGATTGCTCGTGGCTTGTGGATCCTTGTCTTGTGTGGAGATTGTGGCTCCCCATTGGGGTCTTTGGCACCGAGCCAATTGAGCGGGCAACTCACCAAGCAAGTGCATCGCCACAACGAGGACTAGCTTGCCGGGAAGCAAGTGAACCTCGGTAAAAAATCATTGTGTTGATTTGTGATTGCCGAGGCTTCGACCTCCTTGTGCTTGTGCTTAAGCATCTCTAGGTGATTGGCTTCTACACCGGTGATTGGCTATCTTCTACTCTTCGCGGCAGTATAACCTCCCATCTCCTCTTTACTTCCCGCAAAGTAGAATTGCTTGTTGTGGTCGGTCGGGAACCACTCTTTGAGTAGTTTAAATCCCGTGGGTAGAATTGCTTGTTGTGGTCGGTCGGGAACCACTCATTGTGTAGCTTAAATCCCGTGGGTAGAATTGCTTGTACGGTTTCGGTGAACCGACTTTGTGTAGCTTGATCACCGTTGTTGAGTGTGCAATTAAATTGAGTAGCCTTGCATTGGTTAGGGAGGCTTGCATAGAGTAGTCGAAGCATTAGCTTTGCACATTTGCCACCTTGCCATCTAATTGGGTTGTTTAGTGTTCTTGCTAGAAATTTTATTAGGCTATTCACCCCCCCTCTAGCCATTGTGACCTTTCAACAGGAGAAGTTACCGTCATCCATGCCAAAATTCGTCGAAATTTGAAAGAGGCGTCACGGCCGACTGCCCTGAAGGAAGCTCTTGACTCCGCTCTGAACCTCCATGGCACCTGTGATCAGTTCAGGTTCACAGACATCTAAACAAACAAACAAAAACCAATGCTAGAGACAAAGGAACGGTTGGCTACCTGGTGGAGAAGCACGATGGTGTCAACGACGATGATAAGGGTGGCGTCGACGACTTTGTGCTCCACGGCGTTGGGGTTATGGCCAGCCAGCAGTAGCGGTGTTGACGGTCGTTAAGTGCCAATTTTTACCGTCAACTAGACATGAGAAAGGACCTAAATATAATTACCAACTCGATATAGGGGTTATACTAATGGAATTCCACGAGTTTTGGTGAATGTCTGTTTCTGCAGGGTGTTAGCTGAAAATACCAAAGGAAGGCCCACATGTCAGGGTTACATAGAGATAATCGGGAACCGGTGAAAATTCTGTAATCTGGAAGGTTCGAGAAGGCTCTGGACCAAACGGGAGCCCGAACCGGCTCGGTGGAGAGTCGGCCGACTCCCCACCTTGGGCGGCCGATCGCCCACTTCGGCCAATCGGCGTCGGCCTCGCGGATCCCCGTTCCACCGCCTTTGAGGATGAATAATAATCGTCCGTTTAGGTCGGTTTGATCCGAGGGCTGCGGTGCATCCTAGGGGGCTATATAAGCGGGGCCCCCGGCCCCGGAGGAGGCATCCCTTGAAACCCTAATTCATTATTTCTAGAGAGGATCGGGTGAGAGAGTCCCTTGAATGGATCTCCTCCCTAGAGCCTAGCATTCAAGATAGATAGAGAGAGTATAGGGTGGAGGTAGAGTTGGAGGAAGCCCGGCATGTCGGTGTCTCCTCTCCGGTTGTACTGCGGGATCAAGTCTCCTAACCCGAGGCTTGGTTCTAGGATCATTCGCAATTCAACTTCTAATACTAGTAAGTTCTTGTTATTATTGCTCTTTGGTTTACGAGTTTACTTTATTCGCTTCCGGTTGGGAATAGAGTAATCGTTCGTGGCGTAAGCGTGGTGCTTGGGCTAGGTTCACTCGTAGATGCTCCCTATCCGGCCGGAACCGTGGTAGTATCGAGGGAAGTGACAATCCCTTTGTTACCTTTGTAATCCACTTCCCGTCGAGGTAAGGTAGGTCCAAAAGTGCTAGGTTAAGCATCCTCTCAGTGGTGTCTTTTCTTAGGTGCTCCCATAGAGTAGTAGTTGCAAAGCTTGCCATAGGTTCGAAGAAGACTGTGGTAGTAATCCTCTCTATATCGCTCATTACCTTGTCGTAGCTCGGGGGTTAAGTATAGACTTGGGTTAGTCGATGCACGTTTTCTCCTAGCGGATAAATAAATAACGATACTCCGGAATATCTCCCGGGTGAAGTGCTCACCGATATCCGTGCGCTTGCGGATTATTTCTCTTTGATTCTTTCGTGTGCGTATCTAGTATCAACAAGCATTTACGCGTCGTTGCCGGGGAGAAAGACGGTCTGAGATAACCTTAAGTCATGCTTAACCTTGTATTATACTTTTATCTTTTTCTTGTTTTCTTTTGCCTTTTATTTTCTATCCTTATAGATAACCCAAATTCCATGCCTATCTATCAATTTCTTGCACCCATGAGCACAAGCTTAGAGCCACTAGATCCCATGATTCTCACATCTAGCTATGAGCCGCGCCCATGTGTGGTTGCAATAGGTCAAAGCCAACCCTTTTCTACAACTAGAGTCCTATCTTCTAATCAAGAAGGTAATGTACCCAAGGTCCTATCTTCTAACCATGGAGAAGGTAATGAACCCGAAGTCCTATCTTCTGATCAAGTAGGTAATGAACTTTTTGCTACAGTTAGGGAATCTTTAATCTTCCTATAAATTTAGGTTTAGACCTAGCCTTACAAGACCCTGTTCTTCTTCAACATCTGTATACGGGTCTTGATAATATCACCTTTGGAGGAGTTTTCCTTTCTTTATCCATTAGTGAAGTGAGGTTTGTCCTTATTATTAATGGACACACTCCTTGCACTAGCCTTCATGATAACATCCTAGAGGTAGAGAAGGAATCATCCCCCAAACTAGAAGAGGAAGTTTTCATAGCCAAATTGCAAACATTTCAATCCCATGATTTGGCTATCCATCCCAAACCAGTAGTACTCCAAAGTCCCTTAAGGGAAGAAGTAATTCTACCCTTAGAAATTCTTTTTGATGGCGATTTTGGGAGGAGCATAAACTTCCCGCTTCATAAGAGATCTTTTAGTGCATGCATTATAAATCTTCTCAGGAAGAGATCTCTTAGAAAGCGTCTCACATCTAATCCCTTTGAAGGACGTTTAGAAAGACTCAAGGATGGCATGTCAAGTGATGCCATAGAAGAAGAGCAAAGCCATCTAGAAGCCACTTTTATCTTCTCCCCTTCTATGCCCACATCAAATATAGAATACGAACCCATCTTTGAACCCATCCTTGACCCCTATAACTCATTCTATGCTCTTTCTCCTAAACCTCCTGATGATCCTAGAAATCCATCAAGCTATCCCATGCATAGGAATCATCAAAACCATATAGAGGATCGCGAAGAGCAACATCCATGGCTAGAGAGCATTAAAAACCTATGTGCTATTACCATTGAATGGATGGACAAGGCCTTAGATGAGATCATTTCGATAGACGATCCAGGGAGAATTTTGGACATTTATGTCGAGTCACCCTTGGAAGTGGAAGATGACGGAGGCTTCAATGAGCAAAGTAGTTACTTCTTAAACACCCCATCAAGACCTTGCTCATATGAAAAATCTCCAGATTCACTTAGTCTCTCCAACATTACCACACACGAGATCTTCAACCCCATCATGCTCCTTGTTTCTAAAGACATTGAAAGGGTGGTTGTAGATGCATATATTTTCCATAAACATTACGGATCTCGTCGTGTTGAATCTTGAGATAGTATACATAGACGGTGTTGGAGGGGGAACCACTTCACCAATTCACATCTTGAAGGTTTCCCAAGAACAAGCTTAGTGTCCTAAAACAAGCACTGTTTAGACCATGACATGAGTGTTCACCTTTCTACTATGCTGTCCTTGTTAAATGAGCATAGAGTTATAATTATAAAAATATTCCTTCGGGTATTCTTGCCACTAACCTTTCCAGGTTCGATACAAAAAGATCGAAGGAATAACAAATGCAAGGTATGTCCAACCAATCATTATGCAACATTGAATTACATTCATCCAATCTTGATTTCTGCAAAATTCAAGCTTGGGGGATATACTTCCATAAATACATCTTTTACCATGTTGCTACACTATCTTGGTTGTCCCTACCTTTAAGGCATGCTCAGTTTGCTAAACATCAATCATGCTCTGCCATCACTGTTTGAGTAAATCTCTGTAGTGCTCTCATGTTGCCTTTGTTTGCTATAGTATGCTTTGGTTTGGAGGTGCTTCATATGGGTACTTCTAAAGGCTTTTAAATTAGGCATGGTGCTTAGGTTAAATAGCCTTCCTTAATCTGATTAGACATGGAGTCTAGTTCGGTTATTGAACTAAAAACTGTTGTAGTAGACATTGGTATATTTTGTTGGACTAACCCCTGCAGAAAAACTTCCAAATCCAAATTGGGAAAGTCTTGAGATGAACTCACATTAGAGATGAAGCAAGGCATATGTTGAACTCGAACAACTTCGCATAGAAGACATAGTTCATTCATCGTCCAAGAAAGGATTGAAAGAATTTATGGCGTGCCTGTTCATGGTGAACCTGCCAAATCACCACTTCAGTGGTGGAACAAAGAAAGAGACAAGAGTGCTACAAGAAGGATCTACATCAATAGCACTCACCCAAAGGAAGTGGATGAACAAGGTGACAAGCTATGAGCAACCTTGAAGACATCATAGCATTGAACCCAAAACTCGAGCAAGGTCACCGATGAGAATTGGGTGCAACTCACCTCATTTTGGCCAATCAAAGACCTGCTCTCGTTATTCTTGAAGACACCATCTTGCACGTCGGCAGCAAGGACAAGCATGACATGATAAGCATGCATCCTTGTGTCAACCAATCACCATCAAGGGATTGACTACCGACCAAGCCCAAGAAGGCCATGAACAACTACATTTGCAGATGATGTCCCTAGGTCATTTGGAGATGAAGCTTGCATACAAATATTACTGAAGTCCCTTCTTTGATCATCAAGACGGATGGCGTATCATTAACTGCAACTCTTCGCCATGCTGCTAGAAGACAAAGACCATCAAGGAAGAACTCGAGTCTACATCTTCAATGAACATCAATTAGTCGACCAAGGCTCAGCAAAAATCAAGAATGGTTGACAAAAGAAGATCATGCAACTGTCCGTCCTAGATTGGATAGTCCAAAGAAAAGAAGAATGCAAAGGAGAGATCTTTGCTCAACGGACCTAGAATCGAGATCCCTCTCCGACAGACTTCAGAACAGAGGATGGACAGTGTCTAAAGAACATAGAGTTACAACACACTTCGAGGGATGATTCAACACACACACTTGGCTTCCAATGATGAGCAACAACAAGCTTGGGGGAGGAAGGCCGCCGACACCTCTAATGATGATCCAACAACACTCTTCCTCTTCTCAAGCCCTCGTCACTCTAGCACGCTGGTTTGCAATCCCTCCACTCACAATTACTTCTCCTTTATAAGTTTGATTGTTTTCAATACATGTCATACACATAAATCAAACTTAAGACAAAGTAAAATCAATCCTTAAGAGAAGAAGTAATGTTGAGTAAATGTTCCATGCTAATTAAAATTTTCACCCCAACTTTTTTGTAGCATAAAATTTACCTCTATGACAAATCTACCCTTGTTATTATATTCCTTCGGGTATATGGTGTCCACTAATCCTTCGCAGAAGAAATAATAAATGGAGCACAAGGTCTAGGGAAAGGACCACTAGAAGCATCTACACTTCATCTCAGGGTGCTCCAGTGATAAAGTTCTGAACCTGCAACATGCACACTAAACAAGATGCTGCTAGCATCACAATTAAAGGTTCACTTCAAACCGTTGGAGAAGGAAAGAACATGGTGACACTTTCCTCAAGAATTACCAACTCAAGGGGTGCAGTTCTCAAGGTCTCTACCTTTGAGATCAAATGAAGCACCGAAGGATTGAACATGACAAGAAGTCCCGTTCGAGGGACTTAAAACACCGAACCCTCGCCAAGGAGGTAACTTGGTAGTTATCCATATTTCCCATTGCATAAGTTTTTCCTTTAGCATATTTACTTTTTGCATAATCAATTCTTGTTGCATTTTTGCTTTGCTATATCTCGCATTAGAAAAGAAAATAGTTTTATCTTGTATTCCATCTAGAAAATGCTAAGCCCCATGTGAATAATTTTGTGGTGCGACAAACCACAAAGATATCCCTTGTGGTGGCATAAAAATAAGTTTTCATCTTAGTTGCATTTTTTCGCCGCATATCATAAAATATAAAAAAATTGCAAAAATATTGAGATCCCGCTAAAAAGATTTATGAGTTAAGGAAGTTCTAGACATCCAAGGCTTAGAGGTTTATCACTAACACTTAAATCGGTTCCACAAGCTTTGTTGTCTATTTGAGCCCGACGAACTTAAAGGATCAAGAAGAGCTAACAGCGAAGGACGTCCCGTCCCTTGTCGGAATGCTTTGTCTTCAACAATCGCAAAGGTTTGTCTCTACACCATTATCCCCGACACTCCGGAGGGGCAAGACGCCTTCACCGCGCGGCAACACCAACAGACTACGTCAACATCCAGCTTGGGGGAGAGCACCCCCTTGTATCCAGCTAAGTATCACTAGCTTATCTATCTATCTATCTATCTATCTATCTATCTATCTATCTATTTGTTAAGTTTGCAAAATAAAATAGAGGAGAGTATGTGAAAAGTCTGCCTGCTAAAATGAACCCTACAGAATAAGCTCTTATATGGAAATGATGAATAGTTGCTCTACCGTAATTCCTTTCAAGTACCTAGTTTTCAACCTTGCACTCTCCCGAGTTTTGGACACAACTATTTAGATTTGAGATTTACTCTGAACCTGAAACTTGTGGGTAGCGAATGCTTGATCTAAGTCTAGTTAGTTGACGGATATGATATGGGAAAGTTTTGAGCTGCTGTCCATCTTGTTCCTAGAGATGCTAGAGTTCTGAAGAATTTATCTTTGAAAATCTTAAAATTTCTGCATGATGAGTTCCTGTATGACGAGAGTTCAAAATTCCTACCACAGCCATACATTCATGCTTGCTAGATTAGGAAAACCCATCTATTTATAAAGATCATATTGTAGTCTTGAGTGTAGTCTTTATAGGCATTGAGTGTGGTTATCTTTGTGGACCCATAAGGAACCAAATCATGCGGTTAAAGTCAATACTATGTGCTCTTCATCCATTGATCTATGCTACTTCTGTCCTCAGAAGCATGTGCCCATTTTATAAATACTACAGTCATTTTGTGCTACTTCTGTCCCTAGAAGTACCACCTACATATAGATCCACATCTACCACATATTGTGCTATCTCTACCCTGGAGATACGCGCTTATGCTGCTCCTACCCTGGGAGTACGCATCCATCCATCCATCCATCCATTCATTCATCCATCCACATATATATACGCCACTCATTTCACTTCATCCGAGAAAGGTTCTACTCCTATCCCGGGAGTGAACATCTAGAAATAATCATCGCCGTTCCATTTGCCTACATAAAAGCTCCAGTCATTATCATTGCAAGTTATACACTCCCCGTTGCTAAAGTTTCGTTTTCAGAGGATTGGTTGCTCTAGAAAAAAAAGAAAAAAGAAAAAAAAAAGAGAAAGAAAGAGTAGCCAAGTCCTTCCTTTCAAGAAGTTTCAAGGTTTCCGAATAAAGGGAGTCATGTTATCCCCAAAGGAGCAAGTGTAGAAGTAGATGTTCACCAAGTGATCACCCTCATAATCATTTCCTTATCATCATCATCTTATCATTCATCCCATTTCCTCATTCACATGCACATATGACTTTATTATTATTTTAGTTTCTATTGGATCCATGTCTTAACTATGCAATATATGCAAGTGAGTTTGAGTGTCTCCCCCACCTACAAGCTCCACATAAGCCTATTAGAAAGTAGGGTGAGAGAGAGAAGGCTCTTTCCACTATGCCTTAGTTCCACAAATACCACATATTTTGAGAGAAGAGAGAAGGCATACACTACTCATGCCTTGGAGAGGATCCGAAATACCACAAATGAGAGACTTGAAAGGGTCATACAAGGAAACTCGAGTTTTATTTGAAAATCTTGCAAAAACTCCGGAATGACGAGTTGATCAAAGAGCGAGAAACATAGCGCTTGACTCGACCGTTCGTCTTTCAACCGCTCAAGACCCAAGTGACGGTTACAAGCTCCATGGTGAAAGGTAATATGAGTAAGTTTTGAGTCGAATAGTTCACTCTAATCCGGAGGAGAGTTCTTGTTTGAACACATGTGTACTTTTGAGGCGTGAAAGCATTGTAGCAACTCCCGATTCATCACGAGTTTATCTTTGCTCGAGAGACGAGCAAAAGGTAAGCTTGGGGAGTTGTTGACGGTCGTTAAGTGCCAATTTTTACCGTCAACTAGACATGAGAAAGGACCTAAATATAATTACCAACTCGATATAGGGGTTATACTAATGGAATTCCATGAGTTTTGGTGAATGTCTGTTTCAAAGGTGTTAGCCGAAAATACCAAAGGAAGGCCCACATGTCGGGTTACATAGAGATAATCGAGAACCGGTGAAAATTCTGTAATCTGGAAGGTTCGAGAAGGCTCTGGACCAAACGGGAGCCCGAACCGGCTCGGTGGAGAGTCGGCCGACTCCCCACCTTGGGCGGCCGACTGCCCACTTCAGCCAATCAGCGTCAGCCTCGCGGATCCCTGTTCCACCGCCTTTGAGGATGAATAATAATCGTCCGTTTAGGTCGGTTTGATCCGAGGGCTGCGGTGCATCCTAGGGGGCTATATAAGCAGGGCCCCTGGCCCCTGGAGGAGGCATCCCTTGAAACCCTAATTCATTATTTCTAGAGAGGATCAGGTGAGGGGGTCCCTTGAATGGATCTCCTCCCTAGAGCCTAGCATTCAAGATAGATAGAGAGAGTATAGGGTGGAGGTAGAGTTGGAGGAAGCCCGGCATGTCGGTGTCTCCTCTCCGGTTGTACCTGCGGGATCAAGTCTCCTAACCCGAGGCTTGGTTCTAGGATCATTCTGCAATTCAACTTCTAATACTAGTAAGTTCTTGTTATTATTGCTCTTTGGTTTACGAGTTTACTTTATTCGCTTCCGGTTGGGAATAGAGTAATCGTTCGTGGCGTAAGCGTGGTGCTTGGGCTAGGTTCACTCGTAGATGCTCCCTATCTGGCCGGAACCGTGGTAGTATCGAGGGAAGTGACAATCCCTTTGTTACCTTTGTAATCCACTTCCCGTCAGTAGGTAAGGTAGGTCCAAAAGTGCTAGGTTAAGCATCCTCTGTGGTGTCTTTTCTTAGGTGCTCCCATAGAGTAGTAGTTGCAAAGCTTGCCATAGGTTCGAAGAAGACTGCGGTAGTAATCCTCTCTATATCGCTCATTACCTTGTCTCGTAGCTCGGGGGTTAAGTATAGACTTGGGTTAGTCGATGCACGTTTTCTCCTAGCGGATAAATAAATAACGATACTGAATATCTCCCGGGTGAAGTGCTCACCGATATCCGTGCGCTTGCAGATTATTTCTCTTTGATTCTTTCGTGTGCGTATCTAGTATCAACAAGCGGCAAGCTGCATGGTTTCCGCAGGCTACTGTCCTTCGATAAGCTCGGCGGTTCACCACATCCTGCGGAGAAAAATCAACATGCAGTTGGTTCAGAGGTGGAGGCGAGGGATCCATGGCGTTCTCGACGCGTCCATTGGCGGCGGCTGTGTGGAGTGTTGTCGTCAGGTCGGAGGAGACGAACGGTGGCGGGCGTTGCCGTCGGGAGGAGACGGCCAAATCACCTCGCGCTCGATCTGTTCAGAGTTCGCGTCCGATGGTGGAGGAGGCCGGTGGGATCCTCGATCTGAACATGGGGACAACCTTGGATCTCGTCGGAGGCGGTGGATGTCACGCGCAAGCCCTATGTGCAGCGGAACATACCTCGATCAACAGACACAAGAAGACGACCAGTCAGAACAGACGGTGACCTCCGGGCTCCGGCGGTGCGCTCGCGACGGGCGATGTCGGGATCAGCGCAACACGACGTTGGCTACACACTCACCAAAACAGAAACACGCGACGTTTTCCTCGGCGGGCAGTAGGGTTACCTCATGCAAGTGGCGGACGGCGGCGGGATCACCTCGCGTTGTTTGGCCAGATCCCTCGCGTCCTCACGGGCGGCGGCGGGATCAGTGGTTCCATGGTTCCAAATTTGAATGAACGTTCCGTGATTATAGGAATATACCTTGCGGGTGTTGGAGGGCGAGAATGAGGAGGTGGGTGAGAAGCTAGGTGAGATGTATGGTACGCTTTTCACTCTTTTTAGAAGAATTCATTATAGTAGAGATATTAATTAATTAATATGGATCCCATTAATAATAATTGGCGCCCGCGGCACCACACCATAAAAGCAGGGCCGGTGTCATCGCATAATATGCAGTCCTCTCCCAAGTCACAAACAGCTCGGATTTGCTGTCGGCGGCCGAGTGTCCCTGTCACTACTCACTAGCTAGCCATGCACGCACAACGCTCCGATCCTATTAGCTAGCACCCACCTCATGCGTATCTTCAGCTCGGAAAGAAGAACCCACACAACCATGCATGATATGATTTAGGTGGGATTCATTAGACCATCCTACATTTCCTACTAATATATATATACGCATGCACGCTGTCACGCACCAACACATCTCTCAATTACATTTGATTGCTACTACTAGTATCTAATTAATGTTTTATTATATATATGTAACCATCCATCTTTTTATTATTATTACTAAAATATAATGAGGGTTTTAGGGCTTTAGGCAAAAGTAGGCTTTAGATTATAACTAACTGTTTCTCTCGTCGTGGAATTCCAATGATGATCTCATTTCCAGATAAGTACACCTTAGAGGAAGATAATAACATATTGTAAGCTGGCAAAATGTTAATGTGAAAGAGAGAAGAGAGATGAAAAGCGAATGCTAAGCTTACAACAGACTTGGGCTCAAAAACTAAGAAAATTTGTGCGAGAGAGACAAGTGGGCCATACATTAATAATAAAAAGTTGACTACTCTAGCAAGCCAACTATATTATTAGCCTTGCTTAGCATGTTGCTGATTGAGTTGGGCTCGTTATTGATATCCAACTGGTGGACTACTTCTGCTATGTTTTTATTTAGGGGCTGATCGAGTTGTGCTAGACAACAATGTAGCTATAATATAATCCGCACATCGTCCTTTTTTTTAAAGAAGATAATGTAACAATAACTACTTTATGGGAAGTGAGTCTGGTTCACTTGGCTAGGTGACTTAATGTGGCACTACACCTAGCCACCCGGTTTAAATCCCGTCGAGAGCGAATTTGGGTGCATATTTTCTTAAAAAATCGATCTTGTGGGGAACTCCTCCACAGTCTTTTCTTGTCAAAAATAATAACTACTTTAAATAATAGTTAAACACACTTGAGGTCTTTTAAACTTATGTCTATCTGCTACTTAGGTCCACGAACTCTAGTCTTGCCGCAGGTCCATACCTCTTTATACAACTGTTCATTAGGATAAAATTTTATAAGAACACGCATAATACTCATCTATGTTCAGCTGTCGTTTAGGGTACAAAACTATAGGTTTAAGGACTGTCAGCTTATTTAACTTTTTATATAAATGAGGGAGGCCTTACTGAAACTTTTCTTTGCTCCAGGTACAGGATAAAAGGCGGGCGAGGTGTAGAAAAAGGTACGGTGGCGATGGATCAGTGTCACAGTGGTGGTACCTGGTACCAGACCGGCGCGCCGTTCATGGTTTACCCCTTTATCCTAAGTTAATGGTATGATGATTGATGATTCTCACAAGAAAAAGCAACCCCGGTCGGGCCGGCCCTCACCATTATTCCATCTCCACGGATTAGTGTACGCTGTGTATGCATGACTTTGCTCTTCAGAATCCAGAGTACCCCAGATTCTCTGGCAGGTAGTCAGGTACACACATGACACATGTCTTCATGAAGTAGCTGGTTGACAGCGGAAAGCTCATGCTTGGAATCTCTCAGCTAGCTGTACTTAATTAATATATCATACGGAGTATTATATAAAAATGACGATTATTTCCCCGTGCAGTGCAATTTGGTCCTGCTCCTTCAAGCAAAAAAGACAGGTATGACAGTTGAACGAAGCATGAAACTGCACGCAGCAACAGGACCAGCTCAATCGATCGTTGCATTCATTGGATGTCTACAAAGAATAAAGAATCTATCTATCAAGCAGCTGTGAGCTGTTGGGGACGATGGATGGCATAGCAAGCTAGGCAGCAACCTGGAACACCGAGGTGGCGGCTGTCCTGTCCTTCATTGCCCGGCCCTTGCAAGGTTGGCAGGCGGTTGAGTTGAGTGAGTCGCCATGCATGTCCGCATGCGCATGACGTGCATCCGACACCAAACAAGTCATCAGAGAACATTTCGTGCAACGACCGGGCTTAATTTGGCGATTTTATACACTAATAATGCAAATTCGTGTGAAAAGAACATTTCATAACGGAGCGAGGTGCGTGAATGACCCTGCAGCTGCAGCTAAAAGCCACCACAACGTACTAGCACTGTTGCTCGTCTGCTCTTAGATAGACCTACCACATCTGCACCTTGAATGGATCCAAGAATCTCGATGATGCATATGCAGTTGGGCGCAAACCGGCCCACCGTCTGTCTCACTCACAGCGATCCATCGCCTGCCTGGAACAGCCCATCAATCCATTCATATTACACCACTACTTCCCTTGTTTATTAAGCCATCTTGCTAGATTGTTAGTTAAACAAACACTACTACTTAGCTGGTAATAATATAGTAAGAGATATGCTTTGTTGTACTTGCTTATAAAACCAACTATACTTTGTTCCTCTCTCTACAGATACGATATACCCTGAGCGGCTGAGCTAGCTAAGTAGCTAGAAAGCCACCTTTATTTGCTTGACTTCCTCTATATATCCACCACCTAGCAGCACCTAACTGTTTGAGCCCTCCCTCTCTTCGTGCCAGACTGCCCAGACACCACACCATTCTCTCCATTAGCTCTCTAAGCTAAGCTAGCGTCGTGTCTTAGTAGCTTGCAGACTCACCAGCTGCTGATTGAGAGGAGGAGACCCATCTGAATCTGACTGAATTCAGCACCAGCTAGCTAGCAGAGATAGATGGCGGCGGAGGAGGCCAAGAAGGTGGAGGTGGAGGCCACCAAGGACATCGCCGAGGAGAAGGCCGTCGTGCCGCTGCCACCCCCGCCCGCCAAGCTGGCCGACGACGACTCCAAGGCCATCGTCGCTGTTGTCAAGGGTACGTCACAAGTTACAGTGCCATCCTTGTTCGTTCATTCCTTCCCGTTTATCCCGACAACACGATTTCTGTTATGTCTGCTGCTTTGCACTAGCCAGCTATTAGAATTTCTTTTCCTATCTACCAAAAAAAAAAAAGGTAGGAGCTTTATTGGAAATCTCCCAAACCGAACTTTATAAAGATCATGCAGGGAGCAAATTTTCGTCTAGCCGTCTAGGTTCTAGAAAGGGGAATTTCAGAAAAGCAGAGTGATTAATTTGGGGACAGAAAGTTCCCTTTATTTCCACGGTACTGCTTCTTTTGAAGTAAAATTAACAAAAGTGTTGCTGAATAATGTTCCTAATATATATATATTTTTTCTGGTTACATGGATTAGTTTTCCTTCACAAACTGCAAACCAAGATAATTCAAATTAATGTGATGCCTAGAGGATCGGAGGTAGAAGAAGAAACAGCAACCGAACACTGAAGCGCTGACAACTGAATACTGACAACCAAACCTTTTATGTTCTAAAAAATCTGATATGTCTACTCTTTTTGCCAGACGCTGCTGAGAAACCTGCAACTATCGGAGGTTCAACTGAAAGAGGTAACTAACAAAATTCTGCTCGTCAAAATTGTCAGTTTATTTAGCGAACCAAAATCAACAAGAATTCTAGCTGGTTCAAACTCATTGCACTCATCTGGTGCTCCATTCATTCCCTTCTTCAGATGCTTACCTCGCGAAGATTGTTTCCGAGAAGAGACTGACTCTGATCACCGCCTGGGAGGAGAGCGAGAAGGCGAGAGCCGAGAACAGGTAAGAAGTCTCTCTGAGCTATATTTAATCGGGAGTTGCTTAAAAGTAAGTAAACAAAATCGAGCTATAACTGTCAGTTGCTTAATAAAAGCAATAAAAATGGATTCAGTCACCAGTGATGCGCGCTACTCGAATGGGCACATCACTCCGGTTCGTTTTGATGGTTGGGTGAGAGATACCATCACACACTGCTCTGCTATATCTTACGATGCACTCAAAGCACGATGAAACGAAAGCACACCTTTCGATCGTCGCCCCCGCATGCAGGGAGGATCGATGCAACTGACCCCTCAACCACACCACACCAACAGCATCAGCTCGTACGTTGTCTCTGCAACTAACTCGCTCGCTGCTTTTGCATGACAACAGGGCCGCCAAGAAGCTTGCCTTCATCACGTCATGGGAGAACGCGAAGAAAGCCGAGATGGAGGCCGAGCTGAAAAAGATCGAGGTGAGCTGAAAAAGAGAGAGGTGGACGATGACAGGTCACCTATTATTAGATAGTAATATTGCTGCAGGTGCAGCAGAGTCTGTTAATTACAGTGGAAAGCAGAGTTGTTAGTTAGTAACTGACGACGATTGAAAAACGCGCCTAGGCGTGATCGCAAAAAAAAGTAACTGACGACGATGACGTGCGTGGGAAATTGGCAATTGGCAGGAGCAACTGGAGAAGAAGAAGGCTTTGTACGAGGAGAAGCTGAAGAACAAGCTGGCGATGCTGCACAAGACGGCGGAGGAGAGGCGGGCGCAGACGGAGGCGAAGCGTGGCGAGGAGATGATCCTGGCGGAGGAGATGGCCGCCAAGTACCGCGCCAAGGGCGAGGCACCCACCAAGCTCTTCGGACTCTTGAAAGCCTGATGAACAAATGACTTGCCATGTGATTGTCTGATTGATATACGTATGGTGGAAGCCGCTGTTGATTGTAGATGTGGTGGTGGTGGAATGCGTGTTCGTATCTGAAATTAATGCCCTTGGTGTGTGTGTTCTTGTTGTTTCTGCTGTATTGGAACTTGGAAGGTTTGCTTGACATCTGGTGGTGGGTGCCGTCTCTAAAGGAATTGTGTATAATTAAGCATAGGAGGAGTGCAGTGCAGTGCAGTGGAGAATGTATACCTTCTGTTTGTTCTTTCTTCTCAATTCTTATGATGAAAGTTTTGTCAGTTTGAGAAACTGGTTATGCGTTTGGCAACCGGCAGATGTAGTCATGTACTGTATTTTCTTTGTTGGATGGACGAAAGACACCAAGGAATGTCATTGTCCTCTCTGAAGACTTGATGCACCAATGCTGAGAATTAGAAACCTATACATATATATTCGTCAGCCGTCCTGTTTCTTGGTCCTACTCCTAGCCTTCAACTGCACTACGGGAACATTCAGAGAGGAACCCTTTTTCCTTTGAAAACGGTCACCGGCAGATCCACCCAACTTGCATTGATAAGATAAGACGGATTAAAAGGCACTATCCAAAGGTCTAAAGGAGGACTCAAGTAAAGAAAAACAACAGCAGAAAAACATTCAGAGAAGAACAACTTGCTGAAACATAAGTAGGTGTGCTCACTGATCATCTATCACCAGCTAACCGGCAGAGAAACAGTAGTGAGAAACACACGGATGGCGGACCAAATCATCAATCAATTCCAACAAAGTGGATACAAAATTTATTACTCCCAGCGGCTTGATAATTTGACGCATTCCATCATCTGCAGTTGAGCAGTCCCAAGTCGCTTCAGTAGTTCAGCAATTCTCAAAAGACTTGGATAGCATACGTCGACGGTTTCTCTGGGCGGGCGATGGAGAAATCACAGGAGCAAAATGCAAAGTCAGCTGGACTTTGGTGGCACGACCAGTCCATGTCGGTGGCCTGGGGATTCTGGACATGACTTCTTTCAGTAGAGCCTTGAGATTGAGGTGGCTGTGGCTGGAATGGAACAACACAGAAAAACCTTGGGTGGGAACACAGCTACCTATTGATGAAACGGACCAAGCACTCTTCTCTGCAGCCACGCAAGTCACAGTGCATAACGGAAGGAAGGCTCGTTTCTGGCAATCGGCCTGGATCGATGGTAAATCACCTGCGCACCTTTTCCCCAACCTTTACAAGCACTCCAGAAGAAAACAGAGGTCAGTCCGTGAAGCATTACTGAATCTGAAGCTCATCAACGATGTTGCCTATGATTTGACAGTCGAACTACTAAGGGAGCTATTCCTGTTGTTCCGTTCAATTAACTCCCTACATCTAGATTTCTCTGATGAGAGGGAAGATGAAATTATTTGGACCTTGGAGAGCTCTGGCAAGTACTCAGCGAAATCGGCATATGAGATACAATTCTGTGGACAGGTGACTTCAGACTTTCCGAAACTAATCTGGAAGGCATGGGCAACGCCTAAGACAAAATTCTTCATTTGGCTGGCCCTTCAAGATCGGATTTGGACAGCGGCAAGACTACAGCAGAGACAATGGGAAAATCAATATTTCTGCGGTCTATGCGAGAGGAATCTGGAGACTACAACGCATCTCTTCATCGAATGCCCGGTATCAAGGAGGATCTGGGGACTGGTGTCGGCATGGAGTAAGTGTGCAAACCTTCATCCAGACTCATGGAACGAGCAGAATGATATACAAGATTGGTTCAGGGCAATGACGGAAGCGGGAACAAAGGAAGGTCACTCGGTGTCAATCTTGACCATGTGGCACCTTTGGAAAGAAAGGAACAAGCGAGTTTTCGATCGTGGTAGCAACGCGGAGCAGGCTATTCTAAGTGCAATCAGGGACGAGTTCATCAACTGGAGCTCAGCTAAGGATTGGGCCAGGCGCCCAAGGATTGCAAATAATGTAGGGAGTAATTAGTTTTAATTTTCTGTAGCTTTACATGGCTGTCTCCCATGTGAAGCAGCGCCTCTCGCGCTTGTAGTTTGAACTCTTTCTCTTGCTTATTAATGGAACGCCGGGTGACCGGATCTTTCAAAAAAAAGTGTGTAGCCTGAATTTTGCACCTGTAATTCGGATTTCTGAACGCGCAGCGCAACAACTAGAATACGCTTCTGCCACGAGAAGGCGTACTTCTGCTCCATCGAAGCGGGGCAAAAGCGTTCACCTACCGCTACTGGATCACAAATTCACAGTTCACACGACACTAGTACACGACACGACGATAAGCAATTGGCGCCACCCAATCAAAAAAAGAAAAAGGAAGCAGGCCCACCAGTCAGCGGGCTAGTTGCCGTCCGCACCAGTTGGAATCTGGAATCTCTCTCTGTATGCGGCATTGCGGCGCCCGTGGGGCCCACCACGGCGCCGCCGGCAGCGCCACCAACCCCCACCACCGCCTCCGCCTCCGCCTCCAGTCTCCCACGGGCACCCGCGCCCGCCCCTGCTCCACGCTTATGCGCTCGCATCCGCCTCTCCGGCGCCTGCTCCTCCTCTCGCCCTCCGCGCACCTCATCATCCGCCGCGCCATGGCCTCCACCACCGCCGCGCAGGCGCAGCCAGGTGAGCGGCGCCCGCCTGGGACCCAGCTTCCCTGCTTGCTAGCTTCGGCTCATGTTTGGTGAGGTGATGAACTGACGACGGCGGTGGGTGCGTGCGTGTGTTTGGTTATTGGGCTTTCTTCTCAGGTGGCGGCGTGCCGCCGGCGCCCGCGGAGTACGAGGAGGTGCTGGGCCGGCTCTCCTCGCTCATCACGCAGAAGGTGCGCGCCCACAGCGGCAACCGCGGCAACCAGTGGGACCTCATGGCGCACTACGTCAAGGTCCGTGCCTCCTCCGTGCATTGACAACTTAAGATCTCCTCCTCCTGCTGCTGCCAGAGTTGTTCTGAATCGTAATAGGATGGTTGGCTGATTGTTCGATCTGGTTTGTGTGAATGGTGGGTAGATTCTGGAGCTGGAGGAGCCGATCGCGCGGATGAAAGTGATTCACGTCGCGGGGACAAAGGGGAAGGTAAACTAACTAGTGATAGTGGCATCCTCGAGTGAATCCTGCTGTGCCACTTTTAGTTTGATCTGAAACTTCAGATTTAATATTGTACTGTAAAACAATGGCTACTCAATTACGGCTATGGTTGGAATGCAAATGCAAACAATGCAAACCGTTAAGCTTTACAACAGTCGCAGTTCATCGCTATTACCAGTATGTGATCCAACCATTTCTGTATCTGTATCGGCGAGCACTGAACTGCGACTTTCCCTATGTACAGTAATGATAACTAAATGCTGAATTCTATTAGGCCTCTGACATGGAGTCAACTGAACAAGGCATTGATTGTATCTACAGGGTTCCACATGCACATTCACCGAGTCAATCCTGCGATCGTGTGGCTTCCATACTGGGCTGTTCACGTCACCACATTTGATGGATGTTAGGGAGCGATTTCGGCTGGATGGGTAATTCTTTTTCCTACTGTTCTTTTATCTTATATCTGCATCTCTGGTTGTGGTGTTGACAACAGTAGATCCTAGAAACTTCCAAATGATCTTTTGTATGCAAATGTCAGATGTGCCGTGTCATTTTTCCTATGTTATCCCTGTAATTAGGTATTATGAATTTATGATCGCACTGACATAGCTCCTCCTTTCTGAGGGCATCAGGGTTAATATTTCTGAAGAGAAATTTTTGAAGTACTTTTGGTGGTGCTGGAACAAGTTGAAGGTAGGTGTCTTGATTACTTGTTTCATATAAAGTCGCTCTGTGCTGGATGCCGCCTAGTGCCTAGGAAGTGACAAAGCAGAAACCACTGAATTGATTCCATCAGAAACTTTTTGCATTTGTTCTGCAACTTGTCTGATCTCATAATATTGCATTTATTCCATATAAACTTGTGGATGATGAGGTAAATGGGCTTACTTCCAGGAGAAGACTGATGATGATATTCCCATGCCAGCCTATTTCAGGTTCCTTGCATTGCTCGCATTCAAGATATTTTCTGCTGAGCAGGTACAGCAAATGCAACATTTCCTACTCTGTCGGCCTTCTTTGCAAGATATTCAAGATGCTAAATTCATTTTACTTGCAATCCATTGTGTTAGTATGTGATTTTAAGGTAGACGCATTCACATATCCATCACATATATGCTTGTCTGACACTAGGAATTTAATGATCCTTTATAACTTTTGAGCTTCGCTGGCATCTGCCTAATCATTTCCCCTGTGCTTTTCTGACTCTAACAGGTAGACGTTGCTGTTCTCGAGGTTGGCCTAGGAGGGAAGTTTGACGCAACTAATGTGGTATGTGATGTTCTATTGCAGTAATGTACGACCGAAGGTTGTGTACAAATTATAAAACTCGTCTTCATTAGTCAAAACCCAGAGTAAACTTTTCAATATTACCACTGTTGTCTTGAACTATCAAAAATCAAAGATCTTAACTGGTCTCTAAGTTTGGGTGTCTGCAGGTTAAATCACCTGTAGTTTGTGGAATATCTTCCCTTGGATATGATCATATGGAAATTCTTGGTTAGTCGTGTAACTGACTGTTCAAGTAACCCTCTTATTAGTTTCATGCTTCAGTAATCCGCATCATGTTTACTTTGTTGCTTGTGAGCAGGGCATACGCTTGGAGAAATCGCAGGGGAGAAGGCTGGGATTTTCAAGGTTTTGTTTAGTTTCTTTCCTATAAAGCTATCCAAATATATAGCCAAATTCCCTTATGTTTCTGGTTCTCTTATGTCAGCAAGGAGTTCCGGCCTATACTGCTCCACAACCAGAAGAGGCGATGACTGCTCTCAGACAAAGAGCTTCGGAGTTGGGTGTATGTCCTATCATCGGTTCCATTCTCTTTTTTGGTTGCCTCTATTCTAGCCATGGCACTTAATGCAACATTGGTTTCTGAAGATCTCTCTCCAAGTCACTGATCCTCTGGAGCCCCATCACTTAAAAGATCAACATCTTGGACTCCATGGCGAACATCAATATATAAATGCTGGCCTTGCAGTTGCTTTGGCTAGTAAGTGGCTTGAGAAGCAGGGACATAAGGACAGGATACCACTCAATCGTACTGTAAGTCTTCTCAATCATGTTGCTTTGCCAAAAAGAAAGATGTTATGACAATTTGTCCTTCTATGATGTAATTCAGGATCCTTTGCCAGATCATTTTATTAGAGGACTATCAAGTGCTTCTTTGCAAGGCCGAGCACAGATTGTTCCAGATTCACAAGTGAATTCAGAAGAGAAGGATAAAGATTGTTCCCTTGTTTTCTATTTGGATGGAGCCCACAGTCCTGAAAGTATGGAAATATGTGCCAAGTGGTTTTCCCATGCCACAAAAGATGATAGGAGGCTACCATCTTCCGTGGAGCAGTCTCAGTCATCTAGGTCTCAAAAGGTATGTTTCAAGGCATATCTACTCCTTTTCATGCTTCAATTGACCTGCTTTTTTGTGCATGACATCTTTTTTTTGAACGGAAGTGTGCATGACATCTTACAGTAGGTTCCGCCCTTACATGAAAACAATATTCTTTTGAAACCAATTGCAGATCCTTCTGTTCAATTGCATGTCTGTGAGAGATCCGATGAGACTGCTTCCTCATCTCCTGGATGCATCAACTCAAAATGGTACCTTAACATTTTTTCTCATCCTCTGAAAGTATCCCTTGCAATCATTCATCATCAATTCATATATTCTCAATTTTTCATCTCAATTTGTTTATTGGGAACCAAATGCATTTACTGTCCACTTGACTCATGTGCGAAGTTACTGGTTTATTTACTGTTGAGTTCACTTTCAAGTGCCGCATTTTCCAGTTCTAGGTTAAATGGGTGCATTCTTATTTGTCTTGTCAGGAGTCCACTTTGACCTGGCCCTATTTGTGCCGAACCAATCACAATACAACAAGCTTGGTTCTAACACTTCAGCACCTGCGGAGCCGGAGCAAATTGATTTATCATGGCAGCTGTCACTCCAAACAGTTTGGGAGAAGTTACTTCAGGATAAAGGTTCTTCTGAAATCTGAACTTGATTTCTTTAGTATATGCTGCTTTTCTTAGCGCCTTGTATGTTTTTTCCCCCCTTGAAACAAGCATTATCTGGTCTGACTATAATTTAACACTTGCAAGTAAATGGTGCAGGTATAAATACTACAAAATCTAGTGATACTAGTCAAGTTTTTGAATCACTTCCACTTGCAATCAAGTGGCTAAGGAGAAATGCCCGAGAAAACCAGTCTACTTCTTATCAGGTAAAACCTTTCAGTCATAGAAATCTGTATATTGATATTTATCCTAATGTCTGTTGCTCCATGCATTCATAACTAACGCTTGTATACCAAGTCAAGTTTGCCATTGTTATTGTGTAACCTCTGTTGATGTTTTGCCCTCCCTTAGGATCTTGTTTATTTTCTCGATTTACTTTATCTCATTTTTTTCTTTGTTTTTTTAGCCAATTTTTCTATTTGTTTATCTAACTGGCTTCACACTCGATGCTGACACATTTTGATGTGATGATGGGATTGAACTAGGTGCTGGTTACTGGCTCCCTGCACCTCGTTGGCGATGTCTTGAGAATAATCAAGAAGTGATACACCGCTTGAAGTTCAAACTGGAACCGACCTATGGTCTCTCCCAAGGCTAATAGGATTAGCAAGGGCAGAAATTTCAACGGCTTGCTTATGATGCTAACCAAGCTGGCGAGCCTCTTTTGTTTTCTGGCTACTGTCGCCTTTCACCCAGGAAACCGATGTGCCCATTTTTCTTGTAAAGGCGTGAAATAGGATGATCACATGCCATCATAGAAGATAACTGGGAATTCGATATGAGACTGGGTCAAATCTGTATACTCACAAAATAAGAGCGCATGGGTTTTCTTTCTTCTTCAAATACAAAAACTCTGTAAAGAGACCAATCATTCTTCTCCAGACTAAAAAAAGAATTAATGTTGTGATGATGTATCCCTGTTCTTTCCCCCTGACGAAAAACTGATGGTGCAACAGTGTTGGCGGTGACCTCCATGTTCAGCCTTAACGGCTGACCTGACCTGACCAAGGATAGCTGTTGTTTATCGCAATGATACGGCCCAACAGTGTTTTTCCTGTACCGCATGCGTGCAAAGCCTTCTTTCCAAGTCAAGACACTATTCTGTTAGGCATGGCATGACACTGGAGTTTCGCCGTCAGCGACCTCTGATCCCATTCGACTTCGATTGCTATCCGGTGTCCGCACCAAGCCAAACTGGTGAGGCAAGCGCACGCCTGCCCCGGTGTCTCGTATCGCCTCAGCAATTCAACAGCAGCTCCCCCTTTGTCTCCAGATGGCCGAGCTGGATATGTTTGGACGGTCAGGCCAAGCTGGATTACTTTCTGTGCCGCTCTTTGTTGTCTGCACCCGCGTATATAAACTCTTATTCCGTTGCCTATGTCTGACCATGACATCACCCAAATGTATTATAAACTTTATTACTAGTACACGCTGTAGTAATAAACTATTAGTAGTTTAGTACTAACTACAGTATCCTAGAAATGCCGTCAGGTGATGGTTTTGACTTTGGGCACGATCATCCTTCAATGCATTGCACTTGCACGCTATATAGTATAGCGACTGAGAAACCAACCCACCTCTAACTGTTCAGAGTTCAGATTTGAGAAGATTCTCTTGCCATCTCCAGAGTCTTCCTCGACCTCTTGCTGAAACCCTGAAACAATGGGGTTGCCACGACAAAGCTTCATCAGGTTCATGGTCGTAGTACTCGCAGTCGTCCAAGATCGTGAAGTTCAAGGATTTGACAATCACCGATACTTTCCTTGTTCACTTGGTGTTTTCGTCCACCAAAAGAGTTTGAGAATTTTGTTGTGAACTACAACATGCATCCGAAACATGGGACTTAGAAAAGACCATCGCCATGTGTGCTCAAGAGGAAGAGAGGATCAAGGCCTCAAATGGTGGCTCCATCAACCATTTGAGGGACAACAAGAAAAAGAACTATAATGCTTCTTCCTCACAGAATAAAGGAAAGAGTCCAAAGTGCAAAACCGAATAAGCCTAATAACCAAAGCTAATAACCGCACTGTGGTCGAAAAAAGCCTACCATGCAAAGCACAAGCCTCGGCAGAGACCGGTTTGTGGTGGACAAAGATCAATGCCTCCACTTTGCAAGGGGTATGGACACTACAAGACTAGGTGCCCCGATTGGCTGCATGAAGCTCGAGAGAAAGTGGTGAGAATATTATTACTTTCGTAAATGAATCCTTGTATATAAGTTATTCTAAATCCACTTGGTGGATTGATTCGGGAGCAACTATTCATGTTGCCAATTCTTTACGGGGGTTCAAATCGACTCGGACAATAGCAAGAAGAGAAAGACACATTAGAGTGGCGAATGGAGTCAGAGCAGATGTTGAAGCAGTGGGCGATCTTCCCTTGAAGCTTGCTACTGGCTTTACTCTTTTACTTAGAGATGTCCTTTATGTTCCTTCGTTGCATAGAAACTTAATAAGTGTGTCTTGTTTAGACAATGATGGTTATTCATGTAATTTTGGAGATGGCAAGTGCCAGATTTATTGTAATAAGGATTATGTTGGTGTTGCTTTCCAGCAACAAGACCTTTATTTATTATCACTTTGTGAAAATGTTAATTCCATTTGTGATGATACGAGATACTATGTCCTTGTCGAGAATGCGAATAGAAAAAGAAAAAGAACTCAAGATGCGTCGTCGAAATTATGGCATTGTCGTTTAGGCCATATTTCGAGGGGAGAATAGAGAGATTAGTGAAGAATGAAATTCTTCCTTCACTTGAGTTCTCGAAATTAGAGCAATGCATAGATTGCATTAAAGGAAAGTATGTAAAGAAAATTAAAAAGAATGCCAAACGAAGCACAGGAATTTTAGAGATAATCCACACGGACATCTGTGGACCTTTTCCTGTGAAAAGTGTAGATGGATATGACTCATTCATTACCTTTACAGATGACTATTCCCGTTATGGATATATTTATCCAATCAAAGAAAAGACAGAGGCATTAGAAAAGTTCAAAATATTTAAGGCTGAAGTTGAAAATCAGCATAACCTAAAGATAAAGCTAGTCGAGTCCGACCGTGGAGGAGTACTATGGTCGGCATACCCTTATGGCCAAGTTCCTGGACCTTTTGCGAAATATTTACGGGAACATGGCATAGTAGCCCAAGATTCAATGCCGGGCGAGCCTCGTGAAATGGAGTAGCCGAAAGACGTAACCGTACCATTGATGGATATGGTGCGAAGTATGATAAGTTACTCCACATTGCCAATAAGTTTGTGGATGGAGGCATTAAAAACTGCCATTTATATTCTAAACAGAGTTCCCAGTAAATCGGTGCCCAAAACACCGTATGAGTTGTGGACAGGAAGAGTACCCTCACTAAACCACTTGCGTGTGTGGGGGAGTCCAGCTGAGGCCAAAGTGTTTAACCCAAACATTGGAAAATTAGATCCCAAGACAGTTAGTTGCCATTTTATTGGTTACACAGAAAAATCAAAGGGATATCGATTTTATTGTCCAGACAGATACACCAAGTTTGTAGAAACAAGACACGCTGAATTTCTAGAGGATGAGATGATGAGGGGGAGCGTGGTAGCTCGAAAGATTGATCTTGAAGAGAAGCGGGTGTGTGCACCCAATCCAATGATTCAAGAGCCATTTTTCGAGTTACCCGTTATTAATGCACCGATAGTGCCAGACACTGTGGTGCCAGAACCCATTCCTCACTCTCCTGTGGCAGCAATTCAAAATGAGGAACCTGTCCTTCAGGAGCCCATAGAAGAACATGCTGCCATAGGCGAGGGGGAGCAACAAGAACAACCCCAACCAGAAGTTGTGCCAAATGAGCAGGCCCCGAGAAGGTCTAATAGAGCCAAAGGTCAGCTATCTCGAGATGACTATGAACTTTACAACATAGAAGAGGGTCATATGGAGGGTGATCCCACCTCATATGACGAAGCCATGAGAAGTGCCGACTCATCGAAGTGGCTAGAAGCTATGAGAGAAGAGATGGAATCCATGAGCTCCAATGGAGTATGGGATTTAGAAGACATTCCTAAAGGAGCCAAAACAAAGAGGGTTTGTAAATGGGTCTACAAAACTAAATATGACTCCCAAGGGAATATAGAAAGATACAAAGCGCGTCTTGTAGCAAAGGGCTTCACACAAAGAGAAGGGATTGATTACAATGAGACCTTTTCTCCGGTCTCATGTAAGGATTCTTTCGGATCATAATGGCTCTAGTGGCACATTATGATTTAGAACTACATCAGATGGATGTTAAGACGGCATTCCTAAATGGGGATTTGGAGGAAAATGTTTACATGGTACAACCGAAAGGTTTTATCGTGGAAGGAAAAGAGCGAATGGGATGTCGCCTAAAGAAATCCATTTATGGATTAAAACAAGCTTCAAGACAAGTGGTATTTGAAATTTGACAAAACAATCGGAAGTTTTGGGTTTCAACGGAATGTAGAGGATAACTGTGTCTATTCAAAGTTTAAGAATGGGAAGTATATCTTCCTAATCCCGTATGTGGATGATATCTTACTTGCGAGTAGTGATATCGCTCCTTCGGGACACAAAGAGATTTTTGAACTCAAAGTTCGACATGAAAGATCTTGGTGAAGCCTCATATGTTTTGGGCATAGAGATTCACCGTGACGTAAGAAAGGGGGTATTAGGACTATCACGTAAAGCACGTATAGAGAAAGTGCTAGAGAAATATAACATGCACAAATGTAGTCCATCACCCGCACCGTTGGTCAAGGGCGATAGATATGGGGATTTTCGTGCCCCAAGAATGAGTATGAACTCAATCGATGAAAGCAGTTCCATATGCTTCGGCTGTTGGAAGTTCTGATGCGTTCAAGTATGTACTCGCCCGACTTAGCTTACGTTACCGGGTTACTTGCGATTTCGAGTAATCCGGGAATTGAACACTCGAAATTAGTAAAGAAAGTTTTGCGATATTTGCAAGGTACGAAAGGCCTCATGTTAACATATAGAAAATCGAGACTCTCTCGAAATAGAGGCATATTCGGATTCGATTATGCGGGAGACGAAAGAAAGTCCACATCGGGATATGTGTTCACTCTTGCGGGAGGAACTATATCGTGGAAGAGCAAGAAGCAACCGTCGTCACTACATCGTCCACAATGTATGCCGAGTTTGTAGCTTGCTATGAGGCCTCGGGCGAGGTGAATTGGCTAAAGAAATTCGTACCGGTTTGAAGGTGGTTGACTCTATCCATCGACCACTAAAGTTATACTGCGATAATTTACCAGAAGATACGATGCTCACAACAACGGGTCAAGTGGTGCTGCCAAACACATTGACATCAAGTATTATGTTGTGAAGGATAAGATCCGGGATCATGAGATAAAGCTTGAACATATAAGCACTGAAAAGATGCTTGCGGATCCGCTTACCAAAGGCTTACCACCCAACGTGTTCAGAGGACACGTAGCCGGCATGGGTTTAAGGGAAGCCCTATGATTCCTGGACAAGAAGGCCCATAGAATAACAGAATTTGTTCCAAATCAGAGAAATGTATTTGTAGTTGTCAAGTCTATCGGCCATAGACCGTGATGATGAAACAACTCTATGCACTAATCTGTAATGGAATGAATAAAGATGTAAGAGTTTTAAGAAAGAGTACGAGATAAAGAATAGAGTGAGATCGAGGGGAGAATGTTGGTTTGATCTCTCACCAAAGCCTTATTGGGCCTTGACTCGCGCCCTGATCGGGGGCGCCCAACCCTACATGGTTGGTGGGCCCCCGTCGCACTGCGCTATAAATAGAGGGTGGGGGCCGGCGGCACTGTTCACGAGTTGAACAGTTGCCACCTCTCCCCACCGACACTCAAACCCTAGTACCTCTGTTGTTCTTCGTAGTTGTAGTTTATTTACTTAGATCATGTATAGGATCTTGTTCTATGTCTACACACAGATAAAGATGTATCCAGATGTATTCCCGTCTTGATCTACAGCTAGTGATCCTCAGAATGTATTAACAGAGGCCTCTTCTGCCACGGCCGGCGGATTCCGGGCTCCGACGAGGTGGCCATCATGGCGCTGGCGCACGACGACGTCGAGTCGCCGCCGCTGTCGACGGAAGGACAAGGCCACTACTCGCCGCCGTCGTCGTCCTCCAGCAACCACGGCCGGCAGAAACCTCGCTGGAGGCGCGTGCAGGACCTGTCCGAGTCCAAGCGAACTGTGCCGTCGGGGCCCAACCCGCTGCACAACTGAAGCCTTGGACTCTGAAGAGGGACCTCGGTGCTCCGGCTCACTCAGCATCTGTCTATCTGAGATTCTGAGCCCTTGGCCTGAGCAACTACCAACAGCAACAGTAGAGGTTTTTTTTGTAAGTAGAAGAGTAGAATTGGCTGGCATACATGTACTGCACACAGACCGTGAGTAACACAATACAGATATAGTAGCGTGATTGTTACCTGTCTGTCTGTCACTGGCACTTTGTGTTCTTTCTAAGTGTTGTTTGCCTGGCTGCCAACAAGCGTGCATGGTCAACGGCGAATCAGATCAGGTGGTTGTGGTTCCATTCCGTCCATGTCGTCCGCTCGTCCATCTCCTCGGCAACTCCTTCTCCTCTATTGTGGGTGGGTGGTTGTTTGGTTGGGTTTCAGAGCTTCAAATGTTGTCAGGTTGAAGGTACCCTTATCAGTCTTATGATCCTGGGAACATAGACCAGGAACAAGTGGTTCATAGACGGCAGCGACTAGACGTGCGAGTACAAGGATGGGAGGGGACGCACGCCGCCCCGGCGCCGGAGCCGAGGCCACGCCAACCACAGCATTCATCCGCTCCTCACTTGTTGCCGCGCGCTGTGTGTCCTGACCGGTGACCATGGATCGTTGCCGTTGAAACGGCGCTGTCGATTTGGTCCCTGTCAGCGTACGGCAGCAGCATCACTTCCGGCCGCAGCCGCAGAATTTATTTTGCTCGTACGGCGCCACAAGATTTTTCTGGACAACGCATGGGGTTGGAGCAGGGACGGCCGGCCGGTGCGCGTCGATCGTTCTCCGGCGTCGCATTGTCCAGCTCTCCGGCCGATCTCTTGGAGGATGACAACCGATCCCGACCGCCGGTGAGCAACCGGCGACTTGGCAATTGGCATGGCTCTGGCCACCGTTGGCGGGCCACAGATCGAGCTACACGGGAGGCGGTCATCCAAATCAATACCACGGTGGTCGAAACCTAACCGTTGGCCTCCGGCGACCATGCTGGCGGACGGCAGACCGTCCCGCACTCCCGCGTTCTCCGCTTGCTCCACGTTTTTGACCGGTGTGGCCACGCAACGCAATGCAGTCTGGCAATGCTGGCAGGCGCGTCGGTGCGCTCACTTATCGGATTTGCTTTGTTTGCCGTGTCATGATGCTCTACAACTACTGTAGCAGCACCGGTCATCAAACTGTAAAACACACGAGAAAATCACAAATTGGGTTCACGCTTTACATGCCTGATGACATAATGACATCTGTGAAGTGACAAAGTAAGAGCTCAAGTTGATTCACACAACTTGGATTGGATCAGGCGCACCTCTCAGTTAGGCACTTTGGTTGTAACATTCATGAATTCACAGGAACAAGGAAATGTACACAGTACCCACGGTTTCTCGATGTGGGGGCACAACTTGCGTGCAGACGCAGTGGTAGTTCGATACAGTGCAGGACATCAAACAGTAATATGAGAAGGAGCTCCCAGCAAACAAACAGGCTGAAGATTATCTGCGTTCGGCACCGGTCTTTCTTGTCCAACCTGAACATTCCACAGTTTCCACTGCAGGCTTGCAACAGCTCAGAGAAAAGAAAAGTAGACAACTGACCACGTAGCAAACTCAGAGTAGTGAGAGCAGAATCCCAGTCATCCCTTGCTCGGTCTACATCAGCTGGTTCCCCACGGGGTCAACGGTGAAATGCAGGTGCAGAGACTTCTCCACGATCGGGTGGAACTTCGATGCCCACATCTGCAACTCACAGGCCAAACACACGAATTATACCTATCGTGGAGATGGCAAAGACTAGTAGTAGTCCTATGGAAGTGTGGATTCAGGCAATGGCTGTAGTTTGCTATCCAACCTTGCATGTGTGTGCAACATCATTCTGTATGTACCTCTATCTTTTTTTTTTAGTTTTAATTTACTCGGGTAAGTCGAATGTGGTATGCAGGAAACTCAAGATATGAAATCCATTCGAGCAGAGTTCTTACATCCTTGTACTCCATGCTCTCCCTGAACAGCTTGAAGTCGTCAACTGCATGATACGACAAATTGAGTAAGCAACTGTAGCTCTAAGATGCTGCTAACTTATACAGAGATTCTGACATATGCATAGGATGAGAGAAAACATATAGCCCACTAACATGATGGGAAACGGATTACTGCAGCATGATCGTATCCATTATCCGGATGATCCAAACAGCAGCCTATACAAAATAGAAGTATAACATTACAAGCAGTTTGAGATTTTGTAAAAAAATATTGGTAAGAGAAAATGCACATGTTAATAACAATCTATGTGAAACAAGATAAACAGGTAATATGTCTTCAGCCATAGCAACGTGTACAGCAAATACACAATCGCAGTGGCAATGTGACAGAAGAACCATAAGGATCTCATGTTCTTACCACAGGTTGCCTGCACAATAAAAGAGCTGCATTGGCTGATCAACTTCTGAAGAGAAGCTAATGCATTCTCCGTTGCCTCTCTAGATGCAGTCTTAAAGAAAGATATCAGCAGCATAAACTCGACACCGTAGTTAAAATCCTGCCACACGAACCAGCTTTTATGTTTTAGTGCAAAGTTGGACAGTTGCACTTTTTTTACATAGCTACAAAATCGTATCAATTTACGCCAGGATAAGGTAGCTTGAGTTACCTCCCCCCTACGAAAGAGAGGTATAATATCATCTTCCACCTCGGACTCGAAATCTACAGAAACCGAGCCCTGTAAGTTATCCAAACAGTGACTATCATGGTGCTATGAGCATAGAGAATCAGTATGGTGTAAGAACCAGAAAGAAGATTACATGCTGAGGCGTACATAGGAAACAGGTTTTACGTGCTCATCATGAATTTTCGAATAGTATGCACTGCTCTGGAACTTTGCAATGTCTTCTTTCTGCTGAAAACGCATGAAGACAGCGTGTGTGAAATTCTCGCTGTTGGGGTCCTCTATACGGCCTGCATCCAATAATCACAAATACCAAATTGAAGTTTTACTTATTAACTGATTCTGCAGGTTTTTTTTTTTTTTTTGACAACACTGATTCTGCAGTTGAAGTATATATATAAGCCTAACCTAATGAGACTGCGAGTATCCCTCTCATCTGGTACTGTGATGTATATAGGTAGTCCAGCATATCTTTTTCCTCAGCATCTGAGATGTTTGGCTTGGCTCTAAGCAGAATAATGTGCTCCACAATCTTTCTGCAAAGTGCACTAGATCAGCTATATACTACAGCCCCGCATAGTCCAGGCCATGAGGTGACAGTATGCAGAATTTAGAACACTGACTGTAAATATGATGCTTTCAGTGTCAATTTCTGCGCAACAATTTTACAGTTTTGAAGTGATTTGGAAATGCAGCGCTTAGAAACCACTCACCTTTTCTTCATAAGGCCACCAGAATGTGCACCATTGCTGGATTCAAGCACACCACGAGTGAAAAGAATCATCTTCTTTCCAGTCCCCCGCAATCTGCGATCTACACAAACACAAGGGACTTCAGAATCTGTACTCAACATGCATACAAAAAGAAGGCCAAAGCTGAGATCAAGAACTCACATAGGTCCAAATTCTGCGCAGATAGTTGATGCAACCTAAAGCAGCTCCCAACAGGTCGTACAGTGTGAGGCACCTGGGCTGATGCTGGCACAGACATCCTGATGATTCAGAGCCTGGAAGCTTTAGCTCTCATTGTTGTCACAATGGTTTTTATGGTTTTGGGTGGAGTTGTGGTATGGTGGTAACCGTGAGCAAAAAAAGGATCTTTTGGGTTGGCTGCACATAGTGTGGCAGGCCATCCTCTGTCCTCACCATCAGTGGGTGGCTGGAGCTAATAGCACTGTCCTTTTCACAAATCCACAGTTTCAGATTTTTTTTATTTTTTTATTTTTTTGCAACAAAGATACTAGATATCTCATTGAGAAATACAAACTAGCATCAGAACTGCCAGTGCCACAGAATGCACCAACGCTTCGATCACCAAATAGTGCCACAGAATTCCACAACATCAATTTTTCATGATCACCAAAGGAAATTCAATTAAAAGTTGCCTAAATTAGAGTGACATGAGAATTACACCAGTCGACCTTCAAATCATTCACAAGTTTGATCACAACGAAAGATGCTACAATCTAGAACCAAAACAATAAAGATTCTAAAAACTACCGACGTTGGATGTTCTTGACGTCATCTAAGATCCTAATATAATCAAAGAACAATGAAGAATGTTCACCCTCCAGACCATCTCTGTGGTGACGGTTGCTCCCAGCAAGATTGTTACAGGGACTTCCACCAATCACAAGATCAAAGCCACCAAATTGTCTAATGTATGTCGCGATCCTCTCAGTTGTCAGTGAACGCACATCATCGATCTCAATCAAAGTACCGGTCTGCGTCGTCTGTTCCCACCAGCTCCTCAAAACCTCCCTATTGACATCAGACTTCTCTACTGAAACAACCGTCTTCATGCGTATACCAAGCCTATGGAGAGCCACCTCTGCCCCTCCAATACCAGTGAATAAGGACAGTACATTCATTCCTTGTGGGTACATATCCCTGAGCACTGAGAGATGGTAAGCAACTGTGTCAACTTGAAATGAATTTCCTAGAGACTTATACCTCTCTGTCCTGTTGATAGCTCTGGTGTGATCCCTCGGAAAGCCGAGTAAAAACTCCATCTCATCAGGCTCTAGAGGAGCAACCTTGTTTTTGCCAACCCAAGCAAGATTCCATTTCCTACACTCGTCCAACACAAACTTTTGAACTGTGGGAGTAGGTGGATCTGAACTGTTTGTAAGAGCTTCACGAATCCGCCCTAACAGTTTTGCACCAGTCACGACAGTCTGGATGCAATTGAACTGTTGTCTTGGGTCCCATGATGGCCACCACCTCCGGTAACGAGGAAATGCTTCAGATATTGTTTTTGCAGGTAGGGGGCGGAGACGTGACCTGTTCTCAAGTGGCAGGTTGTGTATGTAACCTCTTTTCCTGGCAGCAGCACAGAAGTGCTTAGAGTCAACAAACTCCGGCTGAATGTCATACAAGTGTCTTGATATGGTATTCCAGACACCTTTTGGAGCGAGAGCAACATTCTCGTAGTAAAAGTATGGTGGACCTATAGCTCTTGAAGTCAGATCTCTGTTCACTGGTCTTGGCCGCTGGTCTGGCAAGCCAAATCCAACCATTGGATTTGGGAGCGGCATTGGTGCTTCACTGGTACCATCTAATGGGCCTCTACTTCCCTGTGCTTGACCTCCATATCTTTTTCTCTTTTTTTTGTTCGCATCCATGGACCTTCCTCTGTTTCTCCCTCCATAGGAATTATCCTGCAGTATTGCAAACACAGTTATCAGACCGTTAAATTAGAACTAAATCTTATTGTAGACTTGTATGGACAGTTCACCTAAGACAAACCTCATAGTCAGACAAATTGCCAAGGCAACCATTTCCTGCGATCTGTGAAGCATAGATTGAATCCGCCAGAACAGAAATAGATGCTTCCTGCCCTGAGAAATTTTAAACCATAGATGGCATAAAGTGCATGATCAGTGAACAGGGCATTTGGAGCATAATTTAACAAGTTCAAATAATGAAACCTGAAGATAAGTTAAAATGAAATAAATTTGATGTGATGCAATAGTAAATCAACCTTGGAAAGAATCAACCATTCTAGGTCATCTCAGTTCAAGATTGCAGCCACTTTATGAGTTCCAACTTACAGCATTTGATAAACCAATAGAAAGTTTGACATATAATTAATCATGGCAATGTTATTATTCAACTGATTTATTCTATGAGAACATATCCTATTTTCAAGGTTGGAAATTGATGTTTATTTTTCTCAGGAATCCAAGGCAAACAGAGAAGCATGGAACAAAGGTTCAGAGAGCACACCGCATCTAGTAATAGCCTGTGCAGCCTCATCTTCAGGAAACCCCATTTTAACTAAGGAATCAATCTTGTCGTCCTTCTGTGACATCTCATGTAGGAAATCCTATGTAGAAAGCACAAGAAAGCACTGAGAATACACTTGCAATTACCTTCCAATGGACAAAAACTACAATTCATGTAATATGTTAAAAAATGGCAAGTATCGTAATTATGGACAACTTAGGAAAACAATTAGCTTTGTTATCGAGAAAAACAAATGTAATGTGTAAAAAAATGGAAGTCCAGCTGTCGTCCAATTCAATCAACTCTCAGCTGCATGAAGTAATATGACAAACACCAGAAAGTACAATGCAAGTTCAATGTTAGATTTGAACAGGAATGTTTGCACCATAGAGCCTCCAATTGTTTGCACAAGTATCAAAAGGAAATAGATTATAACCAGCAGCGGAGCCACGTTAAGGCCATACTGGGCTCCGCAACCCCCCCACCCATCCACCCACCTCCTTACCAAAGAACTTTGCATGCCTGACAAAAACTGACCTGCTGATGAATGTCTGACAAATTTGCATGACATTATGGATTAGTGTCTCCTCAGTATGTCTCTATTCTAAATTTCCGCTGAAGCTTGCATGCCTGACAAAAATGTTGCATGCGCTGTTTAAAATCTCCAACAACGATTTGATCTTAGCTGGCTTGACTCATTACGCAGGTTTCAGGTTCTGTCTCTCCTATGTTTCGATGCTTGCACAATGCAGACATCTATGGTTCTATACTCGCCTTGCCATCTCTAAGCACAAATGCGCTTCTATGTTTGCTTTGCTGCATTTTTTAGTCTTTGTGCTCAACTCGCCTCTATTAGCATACAATACTGCAGCTCCTTTCTTTTTTGTCTTTTCTTTTCTTCTTAAGAATAATTTATGGTGAGCATGGGGAATGGTAGCTAAAACGAACATGAAAGTAGTAATCAAAAGGCTTGGCAAATTGCACACACCCCCCCCCCCCCCCGCGCGCACCACTGATTATAACCCATAAATAATGTTTTTCCCATGAATCAAAACAGTAGGAGAGAATTTCAGGGGGGGGTGCTGGGTTACAAAAACTTTACAACGAAATGAAAGTCAGATACGACCCACAATTTTGGGCTTACATTTGTTAGTCCATGGTGATGTCTTGTTTAAAAATGTCACTAACATAAGAGTTCTAATCATACACATAAGATGAATAAAGTAAACATGTATAGTCACCAAGGGGGTGCATCAAAATACCTCGTCTCCAGAATCCTCATCATCCCAGTTTTCTAAAAATTCATCATCATCACTATCCTCAACAGTTTGGGGGACACAACCAGAAGTAAAGCCGTTATTCACTATGAGCTCATTGCCCAATTCCTGCATTTGACATCACTTTGTAAATACAAATCTTCTTTGACACCATGCAATAATATCATCAAAGAATAACTAATAAAAGCAATGAATACCTTGTAAGTAAGAAGAAACTCAACTAATGAATCTGAATCTACTCTATTATCACCTGAAAGAAAAACAGATAGAGTATATAAAATCACTTAGCATCTAAGTATACGAAAAGAAATGGATTACTAAGCTAAATACCAATGTCCTTGATAGCCTTCCGAACAATCTCTTCTGTGAAACCCATTTCCACATACTTCTGAACCTCACAGGCAGATGGCCCGGCCTTCCCATTGCCATTGGCAACCTTAAAATCAACCCCACAAACAGACAACAATATTAGGATCATAGCCACTAGGAACAAGGTAACAGTAACACTGAGAGTGTTCGTGGCATTATACAGGAGTTCACATAATGTTGCATGTGTATGGATCAATTAGCTGGCTTACCAATCTCGATGGACCAGGAGCATCAGTGTTCGTTGCTGCCATTGCTGATGAACTGGCACCCGCAGCGTTGAAGCTCACTGCCTCCTCCTTAATGCCATCACTATCCCAGTCGAAGCTGCCACTGCCATCACTGTCGCTAACCCAGTCCTGTGACACAAATCAGAGCTAAATATCAGGCAAATCGACCAACAATAGGACCAAACCACCATCAATCCCGAAATCTCCTACAACTAAAAAGAAAGAGATTAAGATTGCCTAATCATGCGTTAATAACAATCAAAAACCTTCCGTCCGCCTGCCTGCGACCATAACAGTTTGATTCAACACTCACCTCAAATTAAAAGTTTGTTGTATGTTGATTTGGTTTCATTATATGATCCTCAGCTCCTTTGCTTTTATGCAACTATAGCCATATACTCCTTTGCTTTTGGAATTTCTTACATTTGTGGGAGTTACTCCACGGAACAGTTATATGGCTATACGTAGTACACTAATGCTTTTTTAATAAAAAAGGATCACTTCTATGAATTTTGGTATTGTTCCTAGACTTCTTTTTCCGAAAGGGCTTATATCCAACACTGTTTATAGACCTGGAGTTCTATTACCTATTAATATCAACCCTTAACACGAAATCATATTACCCATTCTATATACTTCAAGTGCTACTTTGTGAACATCACAAACCTGCTGTCCCAATCAGCAGCAGTAGCTCTCATGATGGTTCTTCATGAAACCTTAGCCCTCAAGGTTGAATATACCAATTCACTTTTTCCTATCTTTAGATCTCGCTTTTGCACTTTTTCCTACTCTTGCTCTTCAGTGTGGCCTCCCATTTGTTTACTAAGATTTTTCTCTGCTGACTGAACTTATAAAAATGAGCAGGAACTCTACTGCAGCAAACTAGAAGGGTGCCATTAACAAATGACTGTAGCAACTCTACTGCAGTTTACTTAAAAACTGTACTATATCAAGATCTCAGAATTGATTTAGCAAAATATTAAGATCTCTGCTACACTATTTTTTAGATCAAATATATGTGCACTACTATTCTGGTTCAGAAAAGCAATAGGTCTGAACTCGAAGTTGAAAGAGTAATAGCTAACTAATGTAGTGACAGAAGCAGTAACAGTACATAGATTTTTCAGTAGTGGATTCACTAGAACTGAAAATGCTCAGATTTTTTTGAGTTTCTGTAAATATGGTTATTAGGAAAACATTTCAAATTTAATATTCCTGAACTATGATTGTAGATTTTTTTTTGGGTAGAATTCTACAATGCATTGGGTGGCAGTTGCTTTTCTTCGGAATGAAAGGGATATATTGCTGAACTCAATCTTCCAATTTGTACCAGATTAGCTTCATTAAACTCCTTGGAGATGAAGCATCATATATTCCATTTATGCTGTGAAATCAGGTATGAATTGCCTAGGTCTCTATGTTTGCAAATTATGAATGGGGCTTCCTGAAGAAATTACTTGTACGCGCATTGTTCAGTCACTGGAAATCATATGGATTGTTCTATTGTCATGGTTATAAATATTTTGATACGGCCTTATCATTTGTGCTCATCAATGATATATTGCCTTTTCAAGAACCACAATCAGCTTGTAGGCGTAAAATGGTATTTGCCAGATCATCTTCCAATTCTAGCTCATCATCCAAATTTAATCAGTGGACGTTACCTCATTTTGACAAATAGATGGTCAGGCAACTAAAGAGGATGATGAGCTGGATTTTGTGTCCGAATTGAGAATTTGAGATCAATGTGATTAGCTAGCTCACTGAATAATAAAAACTGGAACTTATGGTTAGCTGCTTTACATGGATAATGCAACTTATTTGATCTGCAAAACTTTAGTCTCTGTTTCATGTAGATCTCCACACTGGTCCTATCATAGTGATTGGTGAATGCTAATTCAACTCAAGTCATTTGGTCTAGAGTTTAGCTTCTACGGACCGTTGGGTTTTGATGGCTTTTGCAGCAAAATCATTCTAATGTTGTATATTGGCATGTTGCATTTTTGGAAGCTTGGTGGGTTGGGACAAAAATAATTAGGCAGTGAAACATCTTCCAAAAGTTCTAGAATGTTTTACCTCCTTTTGCAGTTGTATTCACTCTTCTGTTTCTTGTTCTCTGTATGGATATCATGTATTCACTCTTGTGTTTCTAGACAAGTTTTAGAAGCAAGCCGACGATTTTCCATTGCCGGAAAACCGTCACGTTCAGACATGGACTAAACCATCTACTGGTGTTTTTTTCAAGATTAATGTGGACAGGGCTTTTGACAGAAAGTCCAGCCACGGCGGATGGAGTTTGATTATCAGAGATGATCAAGGATTAATGGTGAAATAAGGTGCGGCAAATAAGAAACATCTCAGACCCTCTCCATGTAGAGCTGCTTGCATGTTTGGCGGGGTAAGAATTGCTGCGGCACATGAGTTTTGCTCTTAAAGACAAGATTTGGGTGTGTTGCTAATAGACACGACGCAAAAGTCGAGGTTCATCCTCAGCGAAAAAATCCAGAACACAACCAGGAGATGAGATGGGAGGGGACAATCCCAGAGGAGATGAAAGAAAGGGGACAGTCTTACCGCCATTCCGGAACCTTGGCGAAGGGGCTCCGGGGGCTACCTCTCCGTCGATCCCTCGCGTTTCCCTCGGCCCCGAAGCTGCGGTGGCGAACGACCCGGAGGCACCGGACGGCGTGGCCCGGCGCAGCCTCCCTCTGCACTGCACCCCCTCGGACTACCTCTGCTGCGTCTCTCTTCCCGTCGCCGTCGGCCCCTGCGTGCTGGGAGTCGGGAAGCGGTGGCAGAGGAGGAGGAGGAGGAGGAGGAGGAGCAGGAGGCCGCGACGGCGACGAGGCGGCTCTGCCTCTCCGGCCGTCTCTGCTTTAGAAGAGGGAGGGGACGGCGAATCTCAACGAGAAAAACTCGCGCACCGCGCCCGCCAAACAGCACGAGCAGTGCGCGCACCTGATACACCACTGACTGGCATGTGGGGACCGCCTCATGTGTGCCAGGCCTGTCAGCGAGAGGGTGGGCCACCTGTGTCCCTTGAAGGCCGGTACTCTTAGGCGGTGAAGATCCCGTGTGGAGGCAGATCTGTGGTCACCCGTGTGGGGAGCATATACCGATGAAAACAGAAACGGTTGGATCTGGGTTCCATTTTGAATTTGGCTAGGCACACGGCCGCGTGCAGAGTCGCGGCCGCAGCACAAATCTATAGGGAAAGGAGAGAGAAAAACTGTTCTTATGTGGCGGTGGCAGAGGGAATCAATTCACCTGCCATCCACCACACACCCTTTAAGGCAGCTTAGCTGTCACGCACATGGCGTGACAGCTTTTGTCCGTTTCAAAATAATTTTATATAAGAGATGTCATTAAGTTATTTAAGGCTCATAACTGTCATGTATATCTTTAAGGCATCCCAACAATCTTTGACTATTTCTATACTGCCTTTCATATAAAATATATTTATTATTCTCAAAAAATATTTATTATATTAAATAAGTACTCACTCCGTCCATGAAAAATACAATTATAGAAAGCTTATCATTTATATTATTTAAACTTTGGCCAAATTTATAGTAAAATAGTATTAGCATTTATGCTTTAAATAAATTTATTATGAAAATATATTTAATAACTAATTAAATGGTATTTATTTTGTCCCATAAGTCTTATACTATTTTTATATAATTTTAGCCAAACTTTATGATGTTTGACTTCTCATGATGTGAGATTTGCATTCTTTTGTGGATCAAGGGAGTAGTGTTTTGTTACATGTGTAATTACTAATTACCTTTAGGTTGTCTTTCATATAATATATTTTTATAGAATAAATAGAGTTAAATGCATCGACGACCCTTAAATTTGTGGTCCTGACCATTTAGATCCAAAACACTCAAAATTAAAATCTAGCCTAAAGTCGTGAACCCTAGGTTCGTGACCTTTTGACAATGACCATGGCGAGTTCGGTGCCTTTTCTGATGCGTTGGTGGGCGCCTCGCCTCTTAGGAGTCACCAGCCCCCCGACGCCGCCAGCGCCGGAGAAAAGAGCATGTAGGAGGATCTATCGTGCTTAGTCTTGCTTCGGTTGTGGTGCTTGAGTAAGGAAGAGAAGAGTCTATCAACGAGTCTGTTAGGCTCATGTCCTGCTATGGCTCCAGTCCAAGTGAGGCAGAGGTAAAGGTGAGGCCCAAGCAAGGCGAGTGAGGACGGAGCTTGAGCAAGTGGGGACGGTGTTAAGAGGAAGGGAGAATCAAGGGGATTCTGCGATCAAGTTGGAACGGAGCGGGAAGAGAATTGCGAGAAAATAAGTTGATCTAAAACCATAGCTTTTAGCACGATTAAGGGGAGAGAAGCGACCCCCAAACAGAGCAGAGTCCAAAAACAATGGTGGTGGACAAGTTCATTGAGGTGGCCAAATTTCTCAAAGTAGGCGACATCTTCGGTGCCCGCAAGGCACTGGTGCAACTCAGTTACCCGCTTAAGGTCACCACATATCTCACTTTGATGGTTGTGGAGAGAAATTCTAAAACATATGGTGTATGTTTCGTGGTGTGAGATGTGTTTTTATTAAGTTTTGATCTGGTTCCAAAACATTAGACCTTGCGCATGTCGAAATTGATCATTGAATTTGGTATAAGAACTATTCAAAGTACAGAATATCAGTTGTATTGACAAAAGCCACCGATTAACGATAGAAGAATCTCAATAGAATTTTGTATCTTTTCTCTTTTAGGTTTTTCCATATGTAAGTTTAAGATACGCTATTCTGAGTTTTGAAAAGAAAAATTAGAATAAAACACTCTAGCGCTAGGAGTATTCGACGAGCGAAATACTTGACACGGGAAGATTAACAAGGTCACTCGAATTTCAAGAAAGCAAAGTTTTGTACCTAAGCATACTACAGTAGCGCACTTCATGTCGAGAAGCTATATTTGTGTGTTGAAGATTGATTGCCTGTGATCAATTTTACATGGCTTCATCTACTCCATGTTATTATATGTGTAATCAACTTCAGCGTTGTCAATCATTCATATATGTGATTTTTTGATATCAGTAGGGTTCCGATTCCCATGTCAACCTAGGAAGAAGGCACATGGTGAGCACAAAATTGTTGCGGCGGCATTTGTCTTGTACTGAGCATCTCCAATCGTTATGCATTTGGACTTGGCATTTACTAATTTGCATAAAACTTCTAAAAAAACCCTCTCCAATGGTTATGCATTTAGCTTTTGCATTTTCCATAACTATGCATTTGGAGGGGGGAACTTGGCATATATGCCAAAGGAGTCCGGCTATGCAAATAGACATCGCGCGATTCTCTCCCCCCCTCGCGCGCGACTTTCTCCCCCCCCGCGGTTCCACCTCGCGCCGCCAGGGAAGTTCGCGCGAAACCACGAAGCCGTGCGCGCTTCTCTCGGGCAAACCTTGGCGATGCGCTGTGCAATACGGCTTGATCCATTCTCCGATACCCTGGATCCCATGTTGGCTTCACAATATTCTGCTGCTTGCGAGCTGCAACGGATGGACTGATGGCGGCGACCTGCCTTGACGACGAACTGATGGCGGCGACCGGGGCTGGGGCTGGCAGTGACCGGGGCTGGGTCTGGGGGGACCGGGCTGGCACGAATGGCGATCGGGAACTGGCGGCGACCGGGGCTGGGACGAACGGCGATCGGGAACTGATGGCGACCGAGGCTGGGACGAATGGGCGAACCACGACAACGAACTGATGGCGGTGATGGCGGCGACAAACAGCGCGGGAACGAAGTGCCGCGCAAAAAGGAAATGCCGCGAAAAAAAATCCCGGAAAAAAAAGAGTCAGACTTGGCAAAATGCATAACGGTTGGAGATCACACCTATTTAGCCTTGCCATTTTCATTTGGGGGTTTGCAAATTGCCTAAAATGCATAACTCCAATTGCATAACGGTTGGAGATGCTCGGAGAGTTTAAAAAAAAAAAGGTGGGAGGGGAGAGAGAGAGAAAAAAAGTGGAAAGCAACAGAGTTGATGTGGCAGCATTATCTCAATGAAGGTACTAGGTGGGAGGAGAGAGAAAAAAAAATAAAAAACGATAAAAAAAATAATTTAGATGCAAGTGGGAGGAGAGAGAAAAGAAAAGGTTGTCTTAGATGTACTGTAGTGTGCTGGTGGTCTAAATAGAGGCAATGTATTTATTATCATAGCTGTCACGTACTATGACGTGACAGCTTAAACTTATTTAATTTTATATAAAAATAATATTAAAATATTATTATATTAACTACAATAAGTGAGTCTCATAGACATGTGATTAATTTTATTGTGTTATCTTGTGTATAAACCGATTTATTTACCATCATAGCTGTCAGCCTGTCACCCACTAATGTGTGCCCTTTTTTAACTATTTTTACACATATTAGAGGTTCTATGAAATTATTTATGATACCAATCATAAATAAGTGACATTTTGGTACGTGTATAATTAACATTGCATTCTCTTTCATATGATTTATTTTTCATTAATGATTCCCTAATACTAAGCTGTTTTATGAAAATGGCATTGCTAATTGATATTTGAAAAGAAAAGTATCTCGGTGATTCGAAGGTTTAGAATCTGCCACACCCTTGTGCGCACGATAAGCTGCGAGCTAGAAGTTCATGGTTGTATGAGCCTATTCCCAAACCAGAACAAGACACTCACCTAAGCAGGACCCAGAAGTGAACTTTGGTTAAGCAGGACCTAGGCAGGACCCAGAAGTGAACTTTGGTTCCGTAGCCGACGAATATAGAAGTTTTAATTAGAGGCCATTCGAATTTCTCGGCACCAATATCAAACAGTAGCACCTTCTTTAATGTACGAAAATCACCTTCTTTAGTGTCCGGAAAGCTGCTCTAGAATTGTAGTATTTTTTTTTCTCGATGGAGAAGAATAATAGGACCATATTTAGATCGTGTAAATATTTCTTAGTATTTAACAATAAGTGTCTAATCATGAACTAACTAGATTTAAAAGATTTATCTCATAATTTATAATTAAATTGTGTAATTAATTTTTTTATCTATATTACATGTAAAAATTGATGTGACGGAGAGAATAAAAAGTTTTAACTTTTCACCTTGATCTAACAAGGCCTAGAAGTAGTATAGGATATACACTACTACTATACTAGCATTTACTATGTGGTGGAGATGAAACCAACCCATCCAACATGACAGCTATCACGCATGCATGCTAGCAGTGTCAGGCATGCGTGCTAGCTTTGATAACTCTTACATGTCCTTGTCTACTCCCTCCATCTTGAAAAGATTGCAGCCTTTGAGCAGTAGTTTGTCCATTTGTAATTCAAGGGCCATGACAAATACAAAATTACACAAATACCCATCAAACGAGTGGATGAGAAGTTTTTTTTTTCTAATTACATTAATTATAGAGAAATGGCGATTTTCAGTCTACCAACAGCAGCGGCGCAAGCTCGGAAGGTCCCGAGGCCGAGGCAAGCCCCGGGCAGCGCGTCATCGTTCTACAGCTCGGCGAGTTCATTCCCGGCCCCGTCGCTGCCGTACAGACCGACGCCGAGCGCTTCCGTAGCCTGCGGGCTGCCGCTGTCGCTGGAGACACAAGGGTCGCGTTGGGCCAAAGTACAGGTGAAGCTCAACACTCTGCATTAGTGGACACGATAACTGAGATTCGGCTCGATCCTCTACGACGGAAACAAAAGCAAAGAGACTGTAGATTCTTTTGCATATGCTGAGCTTGAAATTTAGCATGTGGATACAGATTCGTGTGTGGCAGGGCTGTTAGCGAGAGGGTGTGTGTGCCAGGGCTGTTAGCGAGAGGGTGCGGCACTTCTCCCTTGAACGCAGGAGCGCGTAGGCGGTGGAGGATCCCGTGTGGAGGCTGATCTGTGGTCATTCGTGTGGGGAGCCGATGATAACAGAAACCGGTGGGATCCAGGGTTCCAATTTGAATTTGGTGAGGTAACATAGCTGGACGCAGAGTAGCAACGCACATCTCAAAGACATTAGAAGAGAGAGAAGAAAGAATTTCTCTCTCTTCTTTCTCCTAGTGGTGGACAGCTACTTCACCTGCCATCCACCATACAACTTTTAATGCACTACAGCTGTCACGCACATGGCGTGACAGCCTTTGACTGCTCCCTACATAATTTAAAAGATATTACTAAGTTATTTAAATCATCATAATTATTACTTACATTATAATTTGTTATCTTTAAAGGCACCATAATAAATTTTAATCGTTTCTATATGATCTTTTTAAAAAAATATGTTATCAAAATATTTATTATTTATTATATTAAATAACTAGTGCTTTGTTATAAAATATATTTTTTATAGAATAAAGATAGTTAAATGCACTGAGCGGCCCTTAAACTTGGGTGCTCCTAACCATTTACGTTAAAAACACTCATCCTTAGGAGCCACCGGCCGAGTCGTCACCGCCGGAGAAGGATGCATCTCCACCTTGCAAGAACTGCATATCCCTATCGACGCTACAGGAGGATGAGGATCCATTGTGCTTGGCCCTGCTCTGGCTGTAGTGCCAGTGCGAGGACGTGGAGCCAGGTCTGTCGGTGAGTCCACTAGGCTCAGGTTCTACTATAGCTCCACTAGGCGAAAGTGCGGTACCGGGAGGAAGGGAGAATCAAGGGGATTCTGTCCAACTGCTTGCTAACGTTTGGTTCCACAGTCAAGTTGAAACCGGACAGGGAGAGAATCGTGAGAAAATATGTTGATCTAGAATCATAGCTTTTAGCACAATGAACGGAGAGAAACGATCTCAAATAGGGCAAAGATCAAAACAGTGGTGGCGGACAAGCTCATTAATTTAAGGCGGCCAAACTTCTCAAATCAGGCGACGTCTTGGGTCGTTGTAAGATACTAGTGCGCATATCCGTCTCGATGGTTATGGAGAGAAATTCCTAAAACATAGGTTATATGTTTCATGGTTTTGGTTGTATATTTTTCTTAAGTTTTATATGTGTTTTGATCTGGTTCCAGAACGTTAGATCTTACACCATGTCGAAATTGACTATTAAATTTGATATAAGAAGTTAAGAACTATTCATGTATAGATTTCATCGAGAAAGGCCACCGAACATTGATAGAAGAACCTCTATAGAATTTGTATCTCTTTTTAGTTTTTTTTTCTCATATGTAAATTTAAGATGTACTATGCCAAGTCTTGTATAATTCTTCCTTTCTTTGAAAAAAAAAACTAGAATAGAACACTCTACGCTAGGATATGAAATTACGTTGGCTGGTGAAATATTTAACACAGAAACGTTAACAAGGCTATTCGTGTGCTCACTGCATTAGCGTACTTCATGTACCTACAGAGAAGCATATCCGTGTGCTGGAGATTGACACATCAGACCACTTTTACATGGCTTCATGTACTCCGTATTACGTATATGCTTGTAATAATCAACTCTATCGTTGTCAAGGTTTCAAAAGAAAAGGCTTTATCGTCGTCAATCATTCATGTGATTTATTTTCACGTGAAAGATATTAATGATTTGTTAAGGGTCCGGATGCTAATAGAATTGGTAGGGTTCGGAAATCCAGATTCCCATTTTGAATATGGAAACTTGGGAAGGCATACAAGCGGAGAGGAGAAAGAAGGAAAAAAGTGGAAACAGAGACAAAAACTGCCTTCGATGCATGTGGGAGGAGAGAGAGAAGACATTTTAGTTGTAGTGTAGTGGTGGCGTGGAGAGAGAGCCAATGTAATATGTACCACATTTTATATAAAGAATACATTATTAAAATATTGTCATAAAAAAGTCATTCACCTCTCTTGAGAAGTCAACCCTTTAACTTTGATGAAATAATACATTTATTAAATATTATATTTAAGATAGGTAATTAGTATTATCGGATAGATCTTTAATTTCGTTTTCATAAAAAAGTTACCTAGATATACAAATGTTGTCGATCTTTTGTACAAATCTAGCCAAACTCAAGTAAGTTTGACCAACACGAGTCCTATATGATCAATTTTATTGGATTGAGGAATATTTCTTATACTAATTATAGATAAGCAAGTCCAATAGACATGTGTTAAGTTATTATTATGTTATCTCTTATATAAACCAATTTATGTATCATCATAGTTGTCACGTGCTAATGCGGGTCTAACCTTTTTACACGGTTTTCGTTTAGAGGTGTTACTAAATTTCTTTTTAAGGAGAGCTATTAAATTATTTATTACACCAACCATAAACAAGGGACATTTTGTTAATTAACTTTGGGATTATCTTTCATATAACTTATTTTCATTATAATGATTTACGAATACTCCTTTTTGTCCACAAATATCTTTCCGATGCTAATCTCTTTTAAGAATCCTATAAAGTGTTTTCTGAAAGTGGCATGGCTAATTCAAATATTTGAAATATTTTGAAAAGAAAAGTATCTCGGTGATTTGAAAGTTTAGAATCGGCCACATCGGTGTGCATGATAGGCTGCGAGCTGTACGTTGATGGTTGCAGCCACGCAAAGTGCTGATTCTTCTTGTATGAGCTAGTCGGAACCCAGAACAAGATCACTCTGAGGCTTACGTTCATTACTGAAATCTACCACGGATAGAGAAGTAAATTAGGGGCCATTCGAATTTCTCGGCACCGATTGTAAAGAGTGATCTCTATCAACAGTAGCACCCTCTTTTAGCGCTGGAAAAGCTGCTCTAGTTTTTTTTTACGAATCTCCGTCCCATTGAAGATGTCGTTGGAAATCCGTGCCCCTCTTACAAACACGCTTTCTGGGTGACATCTTTAATGGGACGGAGAAAGTATTATTATTGGTAGTATTTAAGTGATGGAGATGGCACCAACCCACCTACTCCCTTCATCCCATTATTTGTGTCGTTTTGGAGTTGGGCGTGGGTAGCAAGAAGGAAGCACAGTGACCTATGTACCCTACTTTCTCTTTCATTTCCTCTTCTTTCCTGTTCCCAGTCACATGGTTTTGTCTACTCCTTCTCTCCTGAAAAGACCGTAGCTTTGACTAGTAATTTTGTCTATTTCCTCCATCCTCAAAGACTACAATTCTTCAAGGATGGGCTACCAAGTAGTGACACACAGGGTTTTTTTTACCGGCCGGTTTGCTCGGTTACCGGACTTACCGATCCGGCCCGGTAGCGAAATCGGCCGGTAACCGGCCCCTAACCGACACAAAGCTTAAGCGAAAAAACCGAAACCGGCGGTTTTTTATCGAAACCGGTTTTTTTAAAAACCGACCGGGCGGTTCGTGGTAAAAAAACCCTGACATGCGATTACAAAAATATCCATTGAACGAGTGGATGAGAAGTTTTTGTTTTTTTTTCAGTGTGGCCGGCCATCCTCAAAGACTACAATTCTTCGGATGGGCTACCAGTCTAAATATTTACTTTGTAACGTGTAACTTTTACAAATTTGGTCAAACTTTAAATTGTTCGACACCTCAAAAAAGTGAGAATTATACTCCCTTCGGCTCAAAGTATAAGTCGTTGCAACTTTCTTTGGGAGTCAAAACATCTTGAGTTTGACCAAATAGAGAGAATTACAAAGACTTTTGACATCAAATATTTATACTATGACAATATAATTAATTAAAAATCTAATGATGCTTATTTGATATCATAATGTTATTATTTTACTATGTAAATTGATCAAAATTGAGATGGTTATTTTCTAAGAAAGTTAGAATGACATAATTTCCAACGAATGAAATATTTCTTTAAAGATAAAGGGAGTAGGAGATATACTAATATGATTTGGTTTTTTATCTATAAAAGTTGATGTTTTGATATGTGTGTAATCAACTTCATTGTTAATCATTCATTCATGTGATTCCTTTTCTCATGAGAGATTAATGATTTGTTAATACTCCCTCAGTTCCTAAATATTTATTGTTATATTACCTTAGTCACTTGTTAATCCTCCCTCCATGAAAGATTAATGATTTTGTTAATGAAAGATCGACATATTTAAATTTAAACTTTGGACGCTAATCTCTCCATAGTATTTTTATTAAATTATTTTTGGAACCGCACACCACTAGATAGTTGTGGTGAGAACTACTAAGAAGTTTCTTGAAGAGTAACTTAGCGTTATCAACTACTCTAAGGGCAAGCACACGATGTGCCTACCTAGGCACGTTGCTAGCAAGACTAATGCTGAACTGCTGATTCTTGCAGGAATCCGAAACCGGATCAAGACGCTCTAGCTCTAGTTCTAGCTCTAACGGAAGGATCAGATGTTAGTGTGCCTCCAACAACAGTCGAAGTTGTCATAAAAAAGAACTTTCTTTTTCAGACGTGAAAGCACCAGAAATTAAAGGGCACCTCGCTAGCGTGTCCCAACGCCCAAGTTGCTAAGCTCACACAGTGTGACACTGCTCTCGATAAAACTGAGTGTGTCTTTGCCTCTGTGCGACACTGTGTGCCTCACGTCTTCTATATACTCGCTAGTACGTTTTTTCTTTTGTTATTTCCACATCCTGCTAAACCGTGATTTCGCCAGCGCCACTAATGGTGTAATTAAGCCATAGCCAGCATTACATTTCTTGCAATAATGTTATTTTATTCCTCGGCCTAACAAAACATCGTGAATGTACCATAAGATTTTGGCATAGCATGCGTTGAGAAGAAGATCCTTGGGCATTCATGGGCCCTTGAGAAAATGGTTCTTGGACATTCATGGGCTGTGATGGTAGATGAAGAAAAGACTATATGGGCCTTCTCTAGAACTTGAAATATGCCATTTTATACAGTTACTGTAGAGTCTACAGTGTAGACATATATACGTCCAACTTTGTGTATTTGTTTATGGACGAAATTGCCATTTTCTCCTTTCCTCTCTCTCCTACTCTGTTTTTTCTAGGGGAGGAATTCCTCTCCTACTCGCTAGACCTCTCCGCCACCCTGCACGCTCAGCAGCTTGCGACGACGACGAAGGGAGCAGCTGCAGAGGAGGAGTCCGGCGAGGGCGAGCAGATCCAGGACGAGGCAAAGGCAGGCGATCACGACATCCACGTAGAAGTAGGTGTCGTCCTCGGGGTGCGCGGCGAGGCCGACGCTGCCCGAGGCGACCTCCACGCAGTGGACGCCCACCGTGGCCGCCAGCGCCACCCAGGCCAGGGCGTCGACGGCGGCGGCGGCCCAGCGGCCCCAGCAGCTGCGCCACCAGCCACGGGTCGTCGTCTTGGCCCTCACCTCCGACAGCACCATGTGCAGCATGGCGCTCACCTCCGCGACCGTGGCGCACCACATCCCTCCGAAGACCAGGGCGCTCAGCTCCGCGACTGACGTGTCGGTCAGCGCCAAGCACCTGAAGACCCACGTGGCCTGCGCCACGGATGCACTTTTAGTTTGTTATTTATGATGGCCGATCGATCGATGATATGAAGACGTATACGTACCTGCTTGGTGCGGCAAGGGGTGTGGAATGCGACGAGTAAGACGACGGTGAAGACGATGGCGTTGAGGAGGGACCACAGGCAGACGGTGAGCTGGATACGCCTGTCGTTGTTGTTCGCCGGCATGACGGCGGCCACTGGCGGCGGCGGAGCAGCTGCTGCAGCAGCAGGCTGGTTGTTGTCCGCCATGGCCACGTGTACCTTGTTGTTCACCTGCAACCAGACACGGATCGATCGACTGCCGGACAGAGTTAATTTCAAAGGGGTGGGGGACGGCCGGAAGGAAGGAGATCGACCACGATGACGGACTCACCTGCGGCTGCTGCCGGCCTTTGGTTGCTTGGGATTGGCCGGATCGCCGGAGATCAACTGCTGGGCTGGATGATCGACAGTGGCGATAGGAATAGGACGAGGATGATGATTGATCTCCACCGTACCGAGAGGTGATCGAGAGGCGATGCAAGCAAAGACGATGACCTGAGATGACCGACCGACCGCGCTCTGGAAGAGAAAGTTGATGAGAGTGTAGCTGTGTTGGAGACGACGTGAGGGGAGGGGTTTCTTCTGATTCTGATCGGAGGGTAGTACGCCGTAGTATATAAAAGGGACGCGTACGCGTTAACACGTCAACGTTCACACAGTAACCCACACCAGCTACGGGGCTATGTTTTGCCAAAATTTGGAAACCATATCTCAATTAGACCTGTCACACGGAGCCAACAAGCTAGCTGCAATGCAAATAATTAACCTTTTCCTTTGTACAAACTACAATAGCACGGGAGGGGAAATAATGCTGGTTGATTGATGCGTCGATCCAACACATCATATTTACATGCATGATGCGCTACAACCTGCTGCTGCGGGCTTCAAGATCAACACCACTGCACTGCTCTGCTCGATTATCGACATGCGTATGCGCGTGGCTCGGTGTGCGACCAACACCACGCATGATGCATGTCTGAGGATCCATCACTTTCCCAAGCTAGTGTAAGTGCAATCCTGAATTCCTGATCATATATCTCATGTCCTGCTAAATCCCTTACTACTTGTTTTACATTATTATCTATATAAATATAAATTGTTACTGTCTACATATATACCTGCTGCCGGTAGCTCTTCCTCACACACCATTATTAAGAAAATCACGATGAAGCCAATAAAAGATCGATAAAGAAGGGATGCCTATCTACCTAAAGAAGGATTCGTTCCCCTGCAACTGCAATAGAAGAAAGGGATGACTCAATGCATGTGAAGTCAAAATGTATTGACACTTATATATGGTACGACAACATATGGTGGTGTCAAGTTCGGTATCTGATTGTTTATCCTAACAGACGACAAATGCAACAAAATAAAGACACATATAGCTTGAGACGACAACATTATTTGGGCACAAGTGAAAAAAGGGTTCTACATATTAATTTGGACAAAGGGTATCTACTCATTTAGTTCATTTATGATTTACCTATTGTATATGATAAACAAACTAGTAACCATCTTAAATCTGATACCAAACAAAGGATAATAACGTCTAAATAAAATTGTAATTTTTTAATCTCATATTCTTGTAAATCGAACAATTTTAACATCTAACATTAATATCAGATATATATCCTAACATACAAACATTCCAATGTCTAATAATAGTGCTATAGTAGATAGATAATTGAGATGAGGTAGGAAGCAAGGATTTCTTTACAATGTAGTATGAACACAAATAGTCTCTAGGTATGTACACTCACACTACCTCTCTGAAGACCTCCAAAAGATAAAGTAATGGCAGGTACATTGTTGTCCTATGTGCCACTGAAGGAATAACTTTGAAGAAAGAGCATGCGTGTTGACTAAACCATCAAACCAAGCTATCTTGGTAGGTTCCACCACAACAAACCTAACCGATTAAGGTTTTATAAAAAAACCTAACCAATTAAGGTAAGTGTCGGATACCTAGATTAGGGGGTCCTAAATTGGGTGAATTAGAGATGAGCAAATCAACCTCATCCCTCTCTAAGAATCCCAAAAGCTAATTGACCAGAGAAACCCCAATCCTTCTCACACTGGGCCGGCCCACTACCAGCCCGCAAAGCCTCGAAACCTTCCGCTCGAGCGGTGGCCGCTCACCCGCTCGAGAAAGAAGTACGGAAACCGCCGAGCGAGCGACCGCTCGAGACGGTGAGCATAAACCGCTCGAGCCGAACCGCTCGAGCGGAGACGGAGAATGCTCGAGCGAGCACCCGCTCGAGTCCGCCCTCAATCATTGCCCGAACGAGCACGCACATGGCCACAGGGGCTCGAACAGCCGCCAAAGTACTCGACGCCGCCTAACCCCATGGCTACAGGGCCTGCAATGGTGGGACGTGCGCCGGTCGCCTCCGCCATTACGCCGCCCATCCCCTGGATTCAAGGATGGCAGGTGCCACTGTGGAGCCGTGCTACGCACTGTGCCACATGCGACGTCCCCCTTTAGGCGGCGTAGTCAAGCCCCCGCACCATCAAACACGTCGTGCCGTCCCATCGCTCGGGTCGACGACCCCTCGAGCCGGCACCCAGGCGCTCGAGGAAGTAATGGCGGACGCGATTGGCGTATGGAGCAAGCAGTGCCCTGTCTTTCCCACCTCGACGACCATACCGCAGGGTTCCCGGGCGCACGTGCTCGGCTACGCCGGCACCGCACCTCGACTACGTCAGCCCACGACCGAGAAGGACGAGCAGGCCATCAACGACCATACCGCTACAGGCTCGAACCAGACCAGAGGGAACGTCTACAGTCTCGACGACACGACATGGCGCATGTACCTCGACGTCACACCCACGACAGCCCTATCTACTCCCACACCCGAGCCTCCCTTTGGCCTATAAAAGGGGATGCCAGGGCCTAGCCTAGGGCAGGTTTTTTACGCCTTCACTCACACTCACTCACTAAGTCTCAGGACTACCTTGTACTCACCCCTGTACAAGCACCCCGGTGCAAGATAATACAAATCTCTCCCCACTGCTGGACGTAGGGCATTCTTTGCCTGAACCAGGATAAACGCTTGTGTCCATCTTGCATCACCATCCGGATTAGGGAGCACGCATAGAAATTTACTCGTTGGTGTTATACCCCCCGGGGTACGAAACACCGACAGTTGGCGTGCCAGGTAGGGGAGCTGCGTGTTTTCACCCGATTCCCGCCATTTTCCGATGGCATCACCCACTCCTTCATTTCCGTTCGCCACGGTGATCTGGTTTGGGAGTCTAGAGTTCGTGTCGCTCGGCCCAGGCCACGACATGGCTCTACTCTCGATCGGTGAACCGGGAGGGGACGCTTCGTCACCCCCACGCGCGGGGGGGGTCGCGCGCCGACCGCGCCACCACGGCTCGCCACCACGTCGCCGACGCCACCAAAGCATCGGCATCACCGCCGCCAGCACGAGTCTTGAGCACCCCGCTCGTGTGCCCTCCCGGCCCGACGCCACGATGCACCCACCGGGTGCCAAGTGGGCGGCGGGAGGTGGCACATGGACAGGAGTCCTTGACGTGGACCCCGGCTTCACGTTCGCCATGCGCTCGCCGAGAGAGCCCGGCGTGGCGCCTCGAGCGCGCGCACGGCCGACGTCGCCCAACCTCGTTGCCGCACGGGCTCTACCGAGCTCGTCGCGCAGCTCCCGTTTGGGCTCATCAACGCCGCCACCACGTATGCCAATGAGATCCGGTCGCCATGGGACCGCGGGAGGAGAGCCCCGGCCCCCTCCCCGCGTGCCACCATGGACTTGGAGATTGTATGGCCGGCGTCGAGACCGCGGGTTTGACAGCACCGGCTCGCGATGCCGCAACACGGTCGGGGATATGCGCCGCCGGATCGAGGAGGAGAGCACGGGGCCCCGGACGCCGTCCCGCCGCTAACCCAGACTCCGATGACTCGGACTCAGGGTGCTATGACCCGGCTCGCGAGTGTTTTCATCTCAACGACGACGTCCCGTCGGATGACGAGACCAGAGATGACGCCGCCATGGCTGTCCCTGCAGCCAACCGGGCAGACGTGACCCCGGCGGTCGGGACATCGGCGCACTGGAGCCCCGCAGTGATCGAGCCGCGTGGACCGCCACCACAAGCCCAAGACAACCGATGACCCGAAGACGACGCCCTGGCAGCTCAATGGGCCCAGATCCCGGAAATCGAGACCAAGATGGAGGCGGAGCGCGCGAACTTGGACTTGCTCAAGAGGACCCTTGAGCTAAGCCAGTTCCCTCCACCTCGAGCTCTTGGCGCTCGAGGAAAGGCACGAGGCGTCTTCGACCGCATCGTCAACGACGGGCGGCTGGAAGCGCCACCCGAGCCAGCCCACTTCCCTCGAGCAAGCCGGGAATGTACTTGCGGCGGCTATGCCGCCGCGGGACATGCGGCGCCCTCGAATCCACATGCATTGCGGATACGAGACGAGATCCAAGGGCTCCTCCAAGTCACGCGCCGTCCCGCGGGCCGAGAGCTCGGCCTCGAGACGCGTGGGCGGCTCCCGAACAACCACGGCACGAACGGGAGGGTTCCGTCCACCAAGAGGCACCCCCTCGAGGTGGTAGAGCCCCCGCCGAGAACGCATCCTCGACAACCGTGCACCTCAAGATGCGCGTCATGACATCAACGACAACCGACGACGCAAGGCCGCGGGTGCCGAGGACCGTGGCTACAAGGCCCATCGAGGGGGCCGCTACGACAGCGACGAAGACCGGCAGGCTCCCGAGCCGCCGGGCCCTCGAGTCTTCAGTCGAGCTATCCACAACACGCCGTTGCCAAACCCGTTTCGACCCCCCACGAGCGTGGTCAAGTACAACGGGGAGACCAAGCCGAGCTCGGCCGGCCGACTTCCGGGCCGGCCCGCCGCGGGGGGGCTCGAGAGGATAAGGCGATCATACGCCGCCTCCCTCTCTTTCTCTCGACACCGCTCGACGGTGGCTCGAGGAGCTTCCCCCATCGATCTACGATTGGGCCGACCTGGTCCAGATTTTCGAGGGGAACTTCAAGGGCACCTACATCCGACCCGGCAACTCGTGGGATCTCCGAAACTGCAAGCAAAATACCTCGGAATCTCTCCGGGACTTTGCTCGACGTTTCTCAAAGCTGCGCACCGAGCTGCCACACATTCCAGATCACGACGTCATCCTGGCATTCGTCTCAGGCACCACTTGCAAAGAGCTCGTGCGGGAGCTCGGGCGCAATCGCCCAAAGACGGTGAACGAGCTCATGGACGTCGTCGCTGACTATGCTGCTGGCGACGAGGCCGTGGGAGCCTTCTTTGGCGGAGCTGGGAACAAGCCCGCGCCGCCCCCAGGGGACGGTGAGGGCTCGAGCAAGGCCCAAGAAGAACGGGAAGAAGAAGAAGGGCAACCAAAGAAGGCAAGCGCGCGGTCGTGGAAGGCGAGGTGGCCGCGCAGCCGAGCGCAAGAAGCCTAGACCCCCTCCGGATGGGGGCGTCTTCGACAAAATGCTTAAGCAACCTGCCCATACCACAAGGAACCGGTCAAGCACAACCTCGAGGACTGTCGAACGCTTCGAGGCTACTTCAAGCGGCTCGGGATCGACAAGGACGACGACAAGAAGGACAAGGGTGGAAACGATCAAGCCAACGACAACGACGATGATGGGTACCCGCCCATCACCGAGTGCTTCATGATCTACGGCGGCCCAACCACCCAGATGACACGTCGAGAGCGGAAGGCCGAGCGCAGGGAGGTTTTCGCCCTGAAACCCGCCACGCCTCAGTTCCTCGACTGGTCGAATGCTCCCATCACGTTCGACCGTGATGATCATCCAGAGCACGTCACCAATCCCGGCGCATACCCTCTCGTCGTCGACCCGATCATCCTCAACGCCCGCTTCACTAAAGTTCTCATGGATGGAGGCAGCAGCCTCAACATCATCTACATGAAGACCCTCACGCGGCTCGGCCTCACGAGAGCTCACCTCCAGCCGAGCGCCGGGGGCTTCCACGGAGTGGTCCCTGGCAAGAAAGCACTCACGATCGGCCGCATCGACCTCCCCGTCGTCTTTGGGACACGCTCGAACTTCCGTCGAGAGGTCATAACTTTCGACGTGCCTAGTTTCGAGGGGACCTACCACGCCATCTTGGGCAGACCGTGCTACACCCGGTTCATGGCGATCCCCAACTATGCCTACCTCAAGCTCAAGATGCCGGGACCAAAGGGAGTCATCACCGTCGACTCCACGTACGAGCACGCCTACCACTGCGATGTGGAGTGCGTCGAGTACGGGGAATCACTGACAAACGTGATGGGAACATCTGAAGACCTAGCCATGATGCTCGATCACATGGCGGCTGAGCCCTCTGCTCCAACACCCAAGCGACAGGCCGGCAACTTCGAGCCCGCTGAAGACACCAAGAAGATCCCGCTCGATCCAAGCTCCTCGGGGGAGAAGACGCTGGTCATCGCGCCTCCTCGACAAAGAAATAGGAAGCGGTGCTCGTCGACTTTCTCCGCGCAAACGCCGACATGTTTGCGTGGAGTCCCTCGGACATGCCTGGCATACCGAGGGATGTCGCCGAGCACGCCTTGGAGATCCGTCCCGGTTCGAGACCTGTCAAGCAACGCCTGCGCCGCTTCGACGAGGAGAAGCGCAGGATCATCCGCGAGGAGGTCGAGAAGCTCGAGAAGGCCGGATTCATCAAGGAGGTACATCATCCCGAGTGGTTAGCCAATCCTGTATTAGTAGAGAAAAAGAATGGAAAAATGAGGATGTGCGTAGACTACACTAGTTTAAATAAGGCATGTCCCAAAGTTCCATTTCCTTTGCCTCGAATAGATCAAATCGTTGATTCCACCGCGGGTTGCGAAGTACTTTCCTTTCTCGACGCCTACTCGGCTACCACCAAATCAAAATGAAGGAGTCCGACCAGCTCGCGACTTCATTCATCACCCCCATGGGCATGTATTGTTATGTCACAATGCCTTTCGGCCTTCGAAACGCCGGGCAACATATCGGCGCCGCATGCTCCATGTCTTCGAGAAACACATAGGAGAGACCGTCGAGGCCTACGTCGATGACATCGTTGTCAAGACTCGAAAAGTTGAGAACCTTGTCGCGGACCTCAAGTTGACGTTTGGATGCCTCCGGCTAAGAACATCAAGTTGAATCCCGAGAAGTGTGTCTTTGGTGTGCCTCGAGGCATGTTGTTAGGGTATATCGTCTCCCGGCGCGGCATCGAGGCCAATCCCGAGAAGGTCGCGGCCATCATGAGAATGGGGCCAATTCGAGACCCGAAAGGGGTGCAAAAGATCACCGGATGCTTAGCCGCACTCGCCGGTTCATTGCGCGCCCGGGAGAGAAAGCCTTGCCTCTCGTACCGGCTCCTCGAAAATCCGAGCACTTTGCATGGACACCGAAGCGAGGAGGCCCTCTCGAAAGCTGAAGAGCATGCTCACATCTCCTCCCGTGCTCGTGCCGCCTCGGCCGGCTCGAGACGGCATACCCGCCGAATCCCTCCTCCTCTATGTGGCCGCAACCACTCGTGTGGTCGCACAACCATAGTGGTCGAGAGGCGAGGAAGAGGGGCACGCGCTCCCCGTCCGGCGGCCGGTGTATTTCATCGCTGAGGTGCTCTCGATGCCAAAACTCGATACCCCCATCCAAAAGCTGCTCTACGCAATCGTGCTCACCCGTCGAAAACTCCAGCACTACTTTCTTAGCCATCCGGTAACGGTGGTAACATCATTCCCACTTGGGGAAATTATCCAGAACCGGGAAGTCGTGGGTCGAATCGCCAAGTGGTCGATCGAGCTCATGGGCGAGACCATCACGTACGCCCCACGAAAGGCTATCAAATCCCAAGTACTGGCTGACTTTGTCGCTGAGTGGACCGACGTCCAACTCCCCCCGGATCCAGCCGAGCCGTGGACCATGTATTTCGAGGGTCACTTATGAAGACAGAGCGGCGCGGGCCTGCTCTTCATCTCACCTCTCGGAGTACACATGCGTTACGTGGTGCGCATCCACTTTGCCGCCTCGAACAACATGGCGGAGTATGAGGCGCTTGTTACCGGGTTGCGCATTGCCATCGAGCTTGGGGTCCGACGCCTCGATGCTCGAGGCGATTCGCAGCTCGTTATCGACCAAGTGATGAAAGCCTCGAGCCGCCATGATGAAAAGATGGAAGCATACCGCAATGAGGTGCGCAAGTTGGAAGCCGCTTCCATGGTCTCGAGCTCAACCACATCCCGAGGCGCTTCAACGAGGCCGCGGACGAACCGGCCAAAATCGCTTCATCTCGAGCGCCGCTACCCCGGACGTCTTCTCGAAAGATCTTCACGAGCCATCCGTGAAGTGGGACTCGGGGCAGGGCAGACCAGCCGTTGAGCTCGCTCCTACGACCGAACCCCCCTCGACGGGGGCCACAGTCATGGAGATCGACCAGGTCACGAGCCCATCAACTGACTGGCGTGCACCATTCCTCGAGTATCTCATTCGAGGGGAGTTGCCAGAGGATCGAACGGAGGCGAGGCGACTAGCTCGTCGAGCCAAAACTTACGTCCTTTACGGGGACGACAGGGAGCTCTACCGCCGGAGCCCGACCGGTGTACTTCAGCGTTGTATCTCGATCGAGGAGGGCAGAAAACTGCTCAAAGACATGCACTCGGGGGCTTGTGGCCACCACGCTGCGCCAAGAACCCTTGTCGGGAACGCATTCCGGCGAGGCTTCTACTGGCCCACTGCAACTGCTGACGCCATCAAGCTTGTTCGAGCGTGTGAGGGATGCCAATTCTACGCCAAGCAAACGCATCTCCGAGCACACGCACTCCAGATGATCCCCCTCACGTGGCCATTTGCGGTCTGGGGGCTCGATCTGGTCGGACCCCTCAAAAGACGACGGAGGCTACACCCACTTGCTCGTGGCCATCGATAAGTTTACCAAGTGGATCGAGGCCAAGCCCATCACTAACATCCGCTCGGAGCGAGCGGTCGAGTTCTTCACCGACATCGTCCATCGCTTTGGAGTCCCCAACGTCATCATTACGACAATGGCACCCGGTTCACGTGCAAAAAGTTCTTGGACTTCGCGATCGGTACCACATCCGTGTGAACCGGTCGGCGCCGCCTACCCTCGAACTAATGGCCAAGTCGAACGCGCAAATGGCATGATCTTGCAAGGTCTAAAGCCAAGGATTTTCAAACGCTTGAACAAACACGGCAACAAGTGGGTAGCCGAACTCCCATCTCGTCCCGTGGAGTCTGCGGACGACCGAGAGTCGAGCCACCGGGTTCACCCCGTTCTTCTTGGTCTATGGGTCTCGAGGCCGTCCTCCCCACCGACCTCGAGTACGGGTCCCCGACTCAAGGCCTACAACGAGCGTACTAATCGGAAAGGCCGGCAAACGCCATCGACCAAGCGGAAGAGGCTCGGGACACGGCGCTCCTACACTCGCGCGCTACCAACAAAAGTTACGGCAATATCACGAGAAGAATGTGCGCAAGAGGGATTTCAAGGTCGGCGATCTCGTGCTCCGTCGACGCCAAGATAACAAGGGGCGCCACAAGCTCACTCCTCCTTGGGAAGGCCCGTTCCTCGTGGTCAAGGTGCCGAAGCCGGAACGTACAAGTTAGCCAAAGAAGACGGCTCGACCCTCACCAACGCGTGGAACATCGAACAGCTACGTCGCTTTTTCCCCTAGGCCTCGATGCCTTGTACATATTTTGTCTAAATATACCGCTAGTATGAATAAACGAGTCAATTCCTTACTTTTTGTTCATACACAAGGTGGGCTCGACTTTGTTCCTACAAAGTCAAACCCCCCTCGGGGGCTAGACCAGGGGGGGGACCCCCCTGAAGTCCTCGAAAAAACGCACCTAGTTTTTTTCGAAAACAGTGCTCGACGTAATCTTTCCCCTCCTCGCCTCGAAATTTTTCGTAAGCTAAGTATTTGCGTCACCTCGAGCTCGTCGAGCCAGGGCGATCGAGCACAAGGCTTCCCATGCTTCCGAGCTACGGCACCCTAACTCATCCCCTCTCGAAATGGTTCGAGCACGCGCCAACACTTAGCTAAAACAAAGTAAAGGCGGGAAGTGGAAAATGACATCAAGCGCAAAGAAAAACTAGAGCATAACGGTTTAAATTACAAGCATCAAGATTTTAGGCCGCTTAGGCCATTCCACGACCAGAATATTTTGATTCTTACAAGGGCCTTGTCGCCCGATTTTGGCTCGCAGCCGGATAAAAACTACTCCATGTCGCGGGAGGACTTCTCGCAGCGAGATCACCTCCAAGACGTGCGCCCGGCTCCTCGGCCTCGGCCTTGAGCCGCTCGATCCGGGGTTGACCCCTCCTTCTTGTTCGCCCTCGGCGTAGGTGAAGCCGCCGCAACGGCCTCCATCCCGCCCGGCGTCCACCCTCGAGATGCTAAACCCCGAGTAGAAGATGGCCATCGTCCGGCGCGCAAAGAAAGACAAGGGCTTCCCGAATACGACCCCGCAGAGGCGCCGAACTCACGGACCCGGCTAGCGTAGCTCGCGCATCCGGCCCTCGACGTCCACCACCGGCGGGAAGCCCCAGCTTGGCGCTAAGGGTGTCGATGGCGCCGGTGATGTGGGCCTTGGCCGAAAGCACGCGGTCGCCAATGCCGCATGGGTTGACTTTGCGTACTCACGCGCGTCCACCAAGTCCGCCTCCAAACCCGAAAAAGGACGACAAGAATCAAGTACTCAATCAAGTACTCGAGCAACACGTATAAATCACGCATGAAAAAAGAACTAAAGGACTCGAGCACTTACCGGTGCGCGGGTCGAGAGCCCTTGCTCGCGTTCGAGCGCCCGCGCGAGCTCAGCCTCCTTTCTCCGGAGGGCGCGCTCGATGTCGCGTTTCTCCACGCGCAGCTCCTCATAAGCCTTGCCGGCGCCCGGATGGCGAGGTCCTTCTCCGTCATCTCTTGACGAGGTTGACCGCCTCCGTCCGGAGACCGCCGCCCGCTCTTTCTCCGCTTCAAGCGCGCCGGCAAGGGCCTCCTTCTCGGCAGGCTCTCCCGGTGACCGTTGCGGGAGCTCCTTCACGTAGGCCTCGACGCCGGCCTTGTCCTTCGGAGCTGCTCCATGTCCCGCACTTGGCCTTATAGCCTTGCGGCGCCGTAGCCGCGTCCTTCTTGAGCCGCTCGAAGGCTTCGTGCGGCTACGCGCGTACTTCGACGAGCGGCCTCGGCCTCCTGCGTGGCTCGGCGAGCTTCGCCGCCTCCCGCCGAGCCGCCTCGGCCCCTCGTGCCACTCGAGCGAGCTCGTCCCGAGCTCTTCCGGCTTCTCCCTTGGCGGCGTCCGTGGCGGCGTTGGCCTCTCGAAGGAGTCGGGCGGGCCGGTGCGGCTCCGCCTCGATCCCGCCCCATGCGCACGTATCGCCGGATCTCGTCCTCGCTCTCGCTAAGGGCGCGGATGTGAACCGACTTGGCGTATGAGCAACTCGCGCCGTCCGAATCACGAAAAAAGAAAAATCGATGCAAGCTACGATAAGTCCGAATAAAAATGGCCGTGCTCGAGAATACTCACGGAAGAAAGCCGAGGCAGGTCCTCGGAGACAAGTGACAGGGCGGTTTTCAGGGCATGCTCGAGCCACTGCCGGCGCTCCTCGGCCTCCATATGCGCCTCGAGCTCCTTTTGATCGTTCATCACGATCGCAGGGGCCTCGTGGTCGAGGGGGTCGGGAAGCACCAGCGGCGGCCTTTCCCACATGGGGAACTCCTCCCGCATCTCCTTATCGACGGAGGAGCGGAGTTTCCTCACCGCCTCTAAGTCGACGCCCGCCGTCACCACTCGTTCGGCCCGGGTTGCCGGCGCCGTGGTTGACTCCGGGAGGAAGATGCCTCTTGGGCGAGCGCCGCGCCTCGATCCGCCTCCGCTCCTCGATGGATACGTCGGTGGGCTCGGTGCGTCCAAAACCGACCGTCCGCATATGACCGTCTATGATGGCGGACGCCGTCGCCTTCCTTTGGGCCTCCTCCCCCGGTCGGCCTCGGACATGACGGTGAACTCCACCTCACCCGTCGTCGAGTCGGCACGAGGTGAGGTACCATAACCTCCCTTAGCCGCCGCAGGCGGCGGCGCCCGATACGGCGCCGAGTGGAGTTCCGCTTTGCCGTCCCACCCGCGGCCGCCGCTGCTCCTCTAGCTCGCCCGCGGCTCCACTGCGGGCCGGCGCTCATCGCCACCCGTGACGAGGGCCGCACCACCACCGGCTCCGCCCGCGCTCCACCACCGCCGCCGCTCGCTCCGCTTCGCAGGTGATGCTCTTCGCCGCCGCGGGGCATGGTTGCACCGCCGGCCCGCCCGCCGCTCCACCGGCTCCTCCGCCTTCTCCTCCTCTTGCGTGGCGGCGGGTGCTCCTCGAGCGCCCCTCTCGAGCGGCGCTTGGGCCTCCCCGTCCTCGACCCTTTGCCCGCGAGAGGAGTCGACCTCCATATCCCGAGGAGGGGGGGGCTCGGCCCGGGCGAGGCTCGGCGCGCCGTTTCCGCCTCCCCGCATCTCCACATCCCCCACCGGCCGATCGGTGGCGACCCGCGTTTCCTCCTCCTCCTTCTCCCCGCGCTCCTCCTCGAGCCGGCGCAGCCGACCGGCCAGAGGACTTGGCGCCCGAGCTCGGACTCTCGTCTTCGAGCGTGATGGGCCGCCGCTCCGATCCAGCCCCCGTCGCCGGATAGAGGCCGCCGGCTCGGCGCCATCGCCCTTGGTCGCCCGCCGCCGCGCCCTGGGCCGCGCCGACGATGACGGGGTCTCGAGCGGGAGGGCGGCCGAGGCCGTGGTGGTGGTGGCGTCCTCATCCCCCGTAGCCTTGGTCACGGCCCCGCACTCGCACGGACGCAGCCGCCATCGCCCGCCACGCCTAAGCGCATCCTTGGCCCACTCTAACCAAACTGGAGTAGAAGGAGGAAGGGTCACTCCACCTGACATCGACGGGGTGCCGCTCGACCCTCCTGTGGTCCTCAGCCTCTTAGTAGGCAGCATGGGGGGGAGGGACGGTAACGTCTGCAGGGGACGCTTAGTCCTAGAAGAAAGAGAAAAACAAAAATTCGTTGTGACAAAATGCTCACACACGAACAAAATGGTACAATAAGGGATAGGTCGACCAGAAGACTTACCCCGCGGTCGAGGTGGCGCTGCCCGAGCCACCCGGCCGCTCAAAGCGCTCGGGGCCGTCGAGCCTCGCCGCCCCCTCGAGTCACTCGAGGACTTGGGGACCTCGAGCCCGCCGCTTGCGCCGCTCGGGGCTTCGAGACCCGGCGGCCGCCCGTTCGGCCGACTCCGTGGCCGGACGGGCACGGTGTCCCTTACGGATCCCGGGTCCCGCGGGTCGAGGTCCGCTCGGCCCGGCGGCGCCGGAAGGAGCCCGGCGTTGCTCGTCGGCCGCGCAAGAGTTGAAGTGCGCACATTTGCAGCCTCATGCCGCCGGGTGTGCGCGCCCGTCGAAGAAGAATGATGGCGGGAGGAAGAGTCCCGCCGCGTCGGAGATGGCGCCCGCCCGCCATGGCTAGAGTGGCGGGGCGACTCCCGCCGCCCGCTTGAGCCGGCGACGGCGAGCGAGCGCGGTGGCCGGAGCGTTGAGACGCCCCCGCCGCTCCTCGCTCGGGCCGGCGACGGCGCGAGCGCCGCGGCTCGACGACTCCTCCCGGCTGGCTCGCCGAACCGGCGACGAATCGTCGCGCGAAGGCCCGGGCGCAAAGCTAGCTCCCGCACGCGAGAGCGAGGAGGCGTCGTGGCTCGGGTGGCGGTGGCGCCATCGGCGTCGGCCGCCTCGTCGTCCTCCTCGTCGTCATCGCCCTCATCCTCGTCGGCCGACTCGAGACTAGGGCTCCGGGCCGGTCGGGTCCGCCGCGCACGTATTTCACGCTCCCGGCGGCGCTAGCCTTACGCTTCTCCTTCTCCTCTAGCGCACGGGCTTTCGCGCCTTCTCCTCCCTCCTCGAGACCACGGCAAAGATGTTCTCGTTCGCCCCTCAGCGTCTTACCTCGCGGACGGGCGCGTCCTCCTTCACCGGGGCCTCGACTCCGCGTGGTCGTTGATATTCTCGAAAAAAAAGAGAGAGGACAGGCCTCGATAAGGATCGCCGAGTAAAAGAAACGACGAGAGAAGAGCTCGAAAAAACTTACAAAACCCAAGCAGGTTGAAGGCCGGACGCATGCGGAAGAGGCCGACTTGGTTCTCGCCGGTTCCTCCCGCCGTCAATCGCGTCGCGCACCCGAGCCACGATTGTGGCGACCGGGAGGGGCGCGTCCGACATCCTGCTGGCCACGAGCGCAGCAGGATCAGCGTCCTCCGTCATCTGGTCGAGCCGTAACGGGCGCTCGGCGAGCGGAAGCACCCGGCGGCTGTGGAACTCGGCAACCACGTGCGCAATGTTGAAGAAGAGGTTGCCGGACCTCCGGCTGGAGGCTCGAAATGGCGTTGAGAAGGGAGTCCATGCGGGGCCGGCGCGCGCCGGGGCCGGCCGTGCGTCCGCTTGAAACCGGCGCGATTAGCACGGCGCCGGTGTATTCCGGGAAGAGGCCCTCCTCGTTGCGGAGGTAGAACCATTCTCGGTCCCAGCCGGCGTTGTTCGACGTCCATGCGCCGGATAGCCAGCACTCTTTCCTCTTTAGCCCGATCGAGCAGGAACCCGCTCGAACATAGCGGCGGACCTTTGGCTTCTTCTTCTTCTCCTCTTCCTCCTCGTTCTCCTCTTCCTCCTCCTCGTCGCCGTCATCACCGTCGTCGTCGGCGGCCTCCTTGTCCTTCACCGCCTTGGTGAAGAGCGTCGCCTTGAAGATGTGGGTGAACAGTCCCACCGCGGCGCCATGCCCATGATACCCCTCACACACGGCGGTGTAAGTAGCCGCGAGCGAGATGGAGTTGGGGTTGAAGTGCTGGAGCTCAACCCCGAAATGGTGGGGGAGCGCCCGCATGAAGCGGCTCGGCCGCGCACCAAGCCCCGCCGGTGGAACCTGATAAAACTCAGGATGTAGCCCGGCGGGGGATTGGGCTCGAAGTGGTCGTCGTCCGGCACCCGCCACTCCGGTAACCCCTCCGCCGGATTGGGCGGAAGCAGTCCGCCATTCACCAAGTTGATCAGCATCGCCTCGGTCACCGAGGACCGAGGCCACGGAAGCGCATCCTCCATCACCACCGGCGTGGGAGGCTCCTTGCCTTTGCCCTTGCCTTTTCCACCGGCACCCTGACCGGAGCTCTGACCCGACTTCCTGACTGACCTCCTCATGTCGGTGACGGAAGCGGGACGGCGGAGCAACGACGGCGGCGGCGCACGAGGAACGGTGGCGCGGGGAACGGCGGCACGGGCGAGCACGGCGCGGCGCGGTGGTCGCGGCGGCGGTGGCGCGGTTGCGATGATGACAACGGCGGATTGGATCTCAAGCAAAACGCAACCGGCGGCGTGAGCGGCGGGGAAGGCAAGAATGCGGGGAAGAAGAACCGGAGCCTACTCCTCCATATTTATAGAGCCCAAGCCGATCCGCGTGAATCGCATCCAACGGCCTAGATTACGCCATCCAACGGCCGCGCGCCCCGGCGGACTCGACGAAAAAAACGGTAACCGCATTTATTGCCCTGACAAACCGCCACCTACCTCCACTTACAGGGCGCACGCGTCGCGAGACGGAGCGGAACCGTCGCCAAGACACGATCACCACGATGCGCCGGTTTTCGCCTAAAAAGGCGCGCCGTTTGCAACGGACGGATGCGCCTCGAACGGCGCAATGACGGACGTCTCGACGACGGTCCCTTACACGGTAAGAAAAACCCGGGGACCCCGGTCCCACAAGTAAGTCTCGAGGGAGCGGAGGCCGACCCACGGACGGGTTCGAACAGCCGCCCTCGAGCACCCGAGTTAGGGGCGCCTATGGGAAGGAACCCTCGAAAGGTTCCGCCGAGAACGAACCCTCGAACCCGGATGGCGTGTCCAAGGCGGGGCACTAGGTATCCAAGAGATCCCGTCGACGGAGGCACTCGAGCCGCCGGTCCCCTCGAACGGGGCCGGTCCTTCCGGAAACTAAGCGCCCGCTCTAATGAGAGCGCCCCGGCCACGGCCGTCTCCCCTCGAAAGGAGGCGAGCTCTCACTTGGACTACCCGCCATCGCCACAGGGGGTATGGCGCTCGCTCGGCCGCGAGTAGTGTCGACCTCTCACCACTTGGATCTGATCCAAGAGATCCAAATGAGGAACTGGATCACGACTCCGGCCCGGCCATTCGAGGCTCGGGGCTCGAGTCACACAAACAACCTCCCTTGACACGGGAGGAGCAGGAAATACTCGGGGACTCGAAGAGTATCGAAACCTCCTACCTCGAGCTGCTACAACTCCAGTTAATGATACTCTTACTTAAACCCGTTCATCTCAAAGCCCCCGCAGGAATGCCTCATTCCTCTGGGGCCTCGGGGGCTACCCCCGCGGGGGACGCTCGCGCGCCCCCCACGGAGAAAGGACGAAACGACTCCTCGAAACAACATGACCCTAAGTCTAGGTACTTCAACTCCACTTCATGATCCCTTGCTTGAAGTTTTTTCACAATCAAGCAAGGGCTCGGGGGCTACTGTCGGATACCTAGATTAGGGGGTCCTAAATTGGGTGAATTAGAGATGAGCAAATCAACCTCATCCCTCTCTAAGAATCCCAAAAGCTAATTGACCAGAGAAACCCCAATCCTTCTCACACTGGGCCGGCCCACTACCAGGCCCGCAAAGCCTCAGAAACCTTAAACTCGAGCGGTGGCCGCTCACCCGCTCGAGAAAGAAGTACGGAAACCGCTCGAGCGAGCGACCGCTCGAGACGGTAGCATAAACCGCTCGAGCCAGCAACCGCTCGAGCGGAGACGGAGAACGCTCGAGCGAGCACCCGCTCGAGTCTGCCCTCAATCATTGCCTGAACAGAGCACGCACATGGCCACAGGGCTCGAACAGCGCCAAAGTACTCTGACGCCGCCTAACCCCATGGCTACAGGGCCTGCAATGGTGGGACGTGCGCCGGTCGCCTCCGCCATTACGCCGCCCATCCCCTGGATTCAAGGATGGCAGGTGCCACTGTGGAGCCGTGCTACGCACTGTGCCACATGCGACGTCCCCCTTTAGGCGGCGTAGTCAAGCCCCCGCACCATCAAACACGTCGTGCCGTCCCATCGCTCGGGTCGACGACCCCTCGAGCCGGCACCCAGGCGCTCGAGGAAGTAATGGCGGACGCGATTGGCGTACGGAGCAAGCAGTGCCCTGTCTTTCCCACCTCGACGACCATACCGCAGGGTTCCCGGGCGCACGTGCTCGGCTACGCCGGCACCGCACCTCGACTACGTCGCCCCACGACCGAGAAGGACGAGCGAGGCCATCAACGACCATACCGCTACAGGCTCGAACCGGACCCGTAGGGAACGTCTACATCCTCGACGACACGACATGGCGCATGTACCTCGACGTCACACCCACGACAGCCCTATCTACTCGTACCCCGAGCCTCCCTTGGCCTATAAAAGGGGATGCCAGGCCTAGCCTAGGGCAGGTTTTTTACGCCTTCACTCACACTCACTCACTAAGTCTCGGGACTACCTTGTACTCACCCCTGTACAAGCACCCCGGTGCAAGATAATACAAATCTCTCCCCACCGCCGGACGTAGGGCATTCTTTGCCTGAACCAGGATAAACGCTTGTGTCCATCTTGCATCACCATCCGGATTAGGAGCACGCATAGAAATTTACTCGTTGGTGTTATACCCCCCGGGGTACGAAACACCGACAGTAAGTGTGCTTCCTTTCTCAAAAGAAGGTAAGTGTGCTTTCCCAATGCTAAAAGAACTTCTCGCATATCACCTTGCCTGAACGTCTTCTCCTGAGAGCCTAAATGGCCTACTGTAGGAACAGAAATGAGTAAATGGCATCTTCATTTCCAAAACATTAACGTGAAAGTATCTTAACTCAGTCCGCAGATGTAAGTTAAATATACATTATCATGACTAAATGGCCCTGTTTTAAAGGAACAAAAAAAGCTAACAACATACATAAAAGAGATTTAATCCAATTCCTTGAATAATATTTTTTTTGCGGAAACCTTGAATAATAGTTTGTGATAAAATCAATACAGAAATTGCTTAAATATCGATCGATCGATCGAACAGTCAATGCAGGCAGAAGCGAGATTATTGAAGCAAAGCAAACGACACAAGTACAAGACGGTAAGAGTACTTGAACAACATTCTACTGATGATCGATCACGAGTTCACGACACACACAATTGAGCACGCATGCAAGCTGCTTTTTTATTCAGAAAAAGATTCGGATGAGCGGGGCACGCGCACGACGCGTCCAGCATGAAGTCGATCTTCTACGCACGACGGCGGCCGCCGCTGCTGGGCGCGGGCGCGGGCTCGGGCTCGGGCTCCTCCTCCTCCCCACTGGCCGGGCTGGCGACGAGGTGCTCGTAGACTACGCCGGAGAGGCCGGCGCCGAACATGGGCCCGACCCAGTACACCCAGTGGTTGCCCCAGCGGCGGGAGCCCACGACCGCGGGCCCGAACGCGCGCGCCGGGTTCATCACGGCGCCCTCCAGCGCGCCGCAGGCCAGCACGTTGGCGCCCGCCAGCAGCCCCACGGCGAGCGGCGCCGCCGCCACCGCCCCGGCACGGACCTTCCGCAGGTGGTGGTCCATCACCGTCGCGAAGTAGGCGTGCATGAGCCCGAACGCCATCGCCGCCTCCAGCACCGCCGCTTGCCATCCGCTCACGCCGCCCGCCAGCGCGTACTCTGGCAGATGCTGCGTGAACGCGCGCGTGCACCAACCGAACACATGCGTCCGTCGCGTTAGTCTAGCTGGCACAAGGCGACAGTTTCTGTTTCAGTTTATCGACGACGGACCGAGTACACGTACCATCCCTCCGGTGGCGAGGCGGAGCACGAGCGCGGCGGCGACGGCGCCGAGCAGCTGCGCGGCGCAGTAGACGAGGGAGCGGACGAGGCAGATCCGGCCGGCGAGCAGCGCGCCAAAGGTGACGGCCGGGTTGACGTGTCCGCCGGAGGTGTTGGCGGCGCACGCCACGGCGGCCGCGAGCGCGAGGGCGTGCGCGAGCGCCACCGCCACCAGACCGCCCCCGACGCGGCCCTGCTTGTCATGGCCGTGCATCCTCCCTGCGCGCGGCACCGGCACACACGTGAGGTTAGTTACGACACACGAGAGTGACGACGCACAACAGGCACAGAGCAACGTTTATACGTACCGAAACAGAGCGTGGCGCCCTCGGCGGCGAAGACGAAGATGGCGGTGGCAAGGAGCTCGGCGGCCGCGCGGCGCAGCGTGGCGGGGTCCGTGGCCGTGGCCAGTTGGCCGACGGTGAACCGGCGCCGTACATCCCTGATCATATTCATGTCTGCCGGCTGATCTACCTAATAACTAGTCTGTCAGGCTAACTTGGTACTGCTTGGTTACTGCCGGCGAGCAAGGCCGCCGCGCTCTTGCTTGGATAACGATGAGAGGCTTAGGACGGGCGGCCAGCGAGGGTGCTTATAGCGCGGGGATAATCGGAAGAGACGACGGAGCGTCACGTTCGGAGCGTGCACCGATGTACCGTATGCGTGCGTACGTGGTGCCTCGTCAGTCGACCGCACACCGTATGCTATCCGCCGTCGATCGGAGGAACAAAGCACGGCGCGCGGCCGCGGCGCACCTGCATGCGTTTCGGCATTAAGCAGCGTTCTTTGTGGAAGGCCTGGTGTCCAGGCTTTATTTGTGTGTCGTTTTGGACAGGAAATCAGTTGGCCAAAGTGGCTTTACTTCCTCCTTGCCTTTGATCGATTTGATCGGATCAGAGCAGGTTATATACAGCCGCCTGCATATACAGCACACTGTGTGCTGCCAACCTGACCTGGCTAGCTCTCTTTGTCGATGATATACTCCATGTTTTGCTTTGATTTTTTTTTAGCTTTTTAAAAAATCTTCAGTATTTTGATGGCACGGCCGCTTGAAAAGCGTTTGTACCACCACGTAGAGAGTTCTTTGGGCGCTGCTACTCTGTGTGCGCCATAATCTACATTGATTAAGATGCATATATAACGACATGTATTAGTATTAGTATTACGAAGAAAACTACATGAGCTCGTGAGCTCGGAGAGTACCAAAGACACCAATAGACACAACACAAGTACCTCGATTGGAATGACCGCACAAACTGGCCGGAGTTCACCCTTGCTTCCTCTAGGACCCGAGACAACTCATGCCATTACTTAGCAACAGAAGTATCTAAACTTGGCGTCAGTTTGATGCCCGTGCTCAAATTCCCCTGGACTAGGGTGAAGGACTTCAGATCGACCGTAGCACATCTTGCAAAGACGATCTATCCTCCTATGCCCGCATGAGAACTTGTCAGGGCAAGGACTTTGGACAGTATGGCGTGAACCACAAATCAGGCAAACACAGTCATCTGCAAAACATATGGAAAATAATCAAGGCAAGGAATAGCTACTGCAAGGTATGGACACAGTCAATATTTTATCAAGCGAGATATACATCCTGACTAAAAGGAGAACAAAGAGACATACATTTTCCACTCCGACGTTTAGCCCACCAAAGAGGAAAGCCTAGGAACCTGTATGCTCCATTAACTGGTTCATCTGAAAATACATGGCAGAAACCAAGATAAATATTAGGTTGACTGAAATCCTACAATACAATAGCAAACCCAAGAATATCATCTGAAGACTGTTGGTGCTGGATCCTAGCACCGACGGGGCGAGCAGCTCCTGCTCGACCCTTACCCCTCGAAGCCCTCCTTGGACCAAGGAAGAAAACGAGCAGAGCTCTGTTCCCGCACAACACACACAAGCACCAGCGTCGGCCGGCTACCTGGACACAAATGTGATGGCAAGAGCTACCTTTTCCATTGATTGTTTGCATATATATACACACTACCCACCGGCACGGTGGTATGGCTGTCTACAGCCTCTACTGTTCCTAGAACATGGCTTACATCAGCTCACTTATCAGAACGTGGCTGAAAGTCAAGACTATACAAAGGCAAGCATGGCCTATCGCCATGACCTGCTGCACGTCCCGGGCTACGCCCCCGGCCATGCTGGGAAAGAGTGATGGGATGGCAGCAGATTATTTCTAACAATCTTCCCCTAATCCCGCCGCTAGCCCTAGACCTCGACCATGCCAATCATCTTCCTCGCTCCTCGAACCGAAGACGCCCGAGTGACTTGGTGAGGATGTCGCCGAGCTGCCGGCCGGTGTCGACGAACTCGATGACGATCTGTCCTCCATCGATGCGAGTCTCGAAGGAAGTGGAACTTCACATCGATATACTTGCTCCCCGTCGTGGAGGACGGGATTCTTTGCCGCCGCGATTGCTGGCTGGTTGTCCACCTTGAGCGCCGGTGGCCGAGCCTCGACACCGGTGAGCTCGCTCGGCAAGAACCGTCGCGCAGCCGAGCACCACCCGGCACGCCGCCGTGGCTGCAGCCACATACTCCGCCTCACGGTGGACAAAGCCACCATCTTCGCCGGCGCCGATCGCAGCAATCGGCGCTCCGCCGAGAAAGACAAGCACGCCGGAAGTGCTCCGCCGCCCATCTACATCGCCCGCCATGTCCGCGTCGCCGAACGCCGTGAGTCCCGGCGCACCCTTCTTGGTCTCCGGCGGTGCTTCACCGAACACCGTCGCCCGAAGCCCGCCGCGCTTGGGGAAGACAATTCCCCACTCCGCCGTGCCCGGACGTAGCGCAACAAGCGCTTGACCGCCGTCCGATCCTCACGCGGATCCTCCATGAACCTGCTCACATAGCCCACCGCGAAAGCGATGTCCGGCCGCGTGTGAGTCAGCCAGCGCAGCCCGCCGACGATGCTCCTGTAGAGCGTAGCGTCCACCTTCGCCGCGGTGCTCTTCCTCGAGAGCTTGATGCGCTCCTCCATCGGTGGTGGCCACGCCTTGCGCCCACCATGCCCGCCCGCTCGAGCAGCTTCTGCGCGTAGGCGCGCTGCCCCAGCCTGATGGCATCCTCCCCTTGTCTCACCTCGATGCCGAGGTAGTAAGACAAGGTACCCAAATCGCTCATCCGGAACCGCGCGGCCATCTCCTCCTTGAAATTGGCGATGTCCTGAGCTCGCGCGCCGGTGACGATGAGGTCGTCCACGTACACCCCGACGATGAGATGCTCCTTCCCCCGTCGACGGGTGTACAGTGCATGCTCCGTGGCGCATCTCCCGAACCCGAGCTCAGCCATGGTGGCATCGAGCTTGGCGTTCCACGCCCGTGGTGCCTGACGCAGGCCGTAGAGAGCCCCGCGCGCGCGTAGCACCTTCTTCTCCGCGCCCTTGACGACGAATCCCGGCGCCGCTTGACGTAGACCGTCTCGGCCGGGTCCCCGTTGAGGAACGCCGACTTGACGTCGAGGTGGTGAACCCGCCTCCTTGGCAGCGGCGGCGAGAGCGAGCAAGAGTCGTACCGACTCCATGCGCGCGACGGGGCAAAGACCTCCTCGAAGTCGACCCCCCCGCGTTGCACGAACCCTCGAGCAACGAGGCGGGCCTTGTGTTTCACCACGGCCCCGCGCTCGTCCGCTTCACCTTGAAAACCCATTTGAGTCCGATCGGCCGGCATCCCGCCGGCGGATCGACCAGTTCCTGTGTCTTGTTCTCCTCGATGGCCTTCATCTCTTCCAAAGATCGCTTTCCGCCACGCTGCGTCGCGCTCCGCAACGGCATACGTGGTCGGTTCCTCTCCGCGCTCATCAAGAGCAGAGTGTTGTCGTCGTTGAGGGTCCGCGCCGCCAGTCCGGGAATCGTCGTATCGAGCACGACGTCATCCAGGCGGCGAAAACGGACCTCCTCCCCTTCGTGGTATGCGTCCACGAACTCCGAAACGTCCGACGGTGGCGTCGCATACTCGATTGTTGCCACCGTAGGTGCTCGAGGCGGAGTCGTTCGCAGCGGAGATTCTCCGTCACCCGAGCCCCCTCCGGCTGTGGAAGTCCCCTGGGCACTCGAGACCTCCCGGCCCGGAGCGCTCGAGTCCCCCGGTCCCACGGTTGCCCGACCCTTGACTGGGTCCGAGCCTGCCGTGCGCGCGATTGGGCTCGAGCCCGCAGCGCTCGAGTCCTCCGCGACCGTGGTTGAGGTCGAGGTTCCGCGTACGGTTGAGCCGCCCGCACCGCGATCGAGCTCCCTCGAGTTCGAGCGGTCCGCTCCACAGTCGAGCCGCCCCTGGCGATCGAGGCCTGGCCTCGAGGGGTCGGGCTCCTGCCTCGCACGGTCGCGATCGAGGCCACCGCTTGGTCCGCGATCGAGGGTCCTCCTCGAGCGGTCGGGGCCTCCGCCTGGATGTCGATCGGGGCTCCTTCGAGCGGTTCGGAGCGGGGTTCGAGACTACCTCTCGAATCCGCTTCGATCGACCCCGCCGCTGCCGACTCCTCCGCCTCGCTCGAGCCCGTCCGCTGAGGTGAAGTTGGGTGGCTCGGCGCGGCCGGTGCGGAGACCCCGCTCCGGGCGGACTAGGACGCTCCGCCTCCCGGGCCGCCGCAGACTCCTCCCTCGCCTCGGATGCCACCGCTCCGGCTTCCCCGGACCTCGGCGCCTCCCCGGCTTCGCCGTGGCCGTGGATGACAAGTTGCTCGACGGAGAACGAGTCGTATAGTCCACCGCCTCTGCGTTCTTCCTCTCGCTTCCGGCCCATCCCAGTCCACGACGCAGCCTCGTCGAAGACCACATCCCGGACACCACCACTTTCCCGCCGACCGGGTCGTATGGCCCGATAGGCCTTCGAACCCTCCTCGTAGCCGAGGAACACCATGCGGGTGCTCCCGTCCTCCGGCTTGCCGAGGCCCGGCTTGGTGGCCTTTACCCGGCCGATGCGGCCGAACGTGCGCAGTACGAGACATTAGGCTTCCGCCCGTGCCACGCCTCGTACGGCGTCTTCCCTTCGAGGGCTTTAGTCGGCGACCGATTGAGGATGTGCACGGCGCCGTGACCGCCTCTCCCCGAACGCCGCCGGCATCCCTTCGCCTTCATCATCGAGCGTGCCATGCCGATGATGGTCCGATTCCGACGCTCCACGACGCCGTTCTCGCTCGGCGGCGAGTAGGGTCTTGTGAGATGTCGACCCACCCCCTCCTCAACACAAGACTCGGAGAACTCGAGCGCGTGAATTCGCCGCCGCGGTCGGTCCGGAGCACCCGCAGCTGCTTGCCGCACTCCGCCTCCGCCCGCGCCTTGAAGCGCTTGATGGCGTCCGCCGCGTCGCTCTTGCTCGTTAGGAGTTGCGGCCACATGTAGCGACCGGTCATCCACGAGCGGAGGAAATACCTCCGTCCACCGTGCGTCGGCGGCGTGATAGGACCGCAGATCCCTATGGACCAGCTCGAGGGGGTCCGATGCGCGGTACCTTGCCGTTTTTGGGAACGGCGCCCGCCTTCGCTTCCCCGCGCATGCGCCGCACGGCTCCCGGCATGCTCGATTCGTGGCGGCCGGTCACCATCTTCCCGAGCCGGCCCGGGCGTCGAAGCTCGAGGTGGCCGAACCGGCCATGCCATAGCCACGGCTCTGTGTGCACGCCGCCGCCAAGCACACAGGTGCTCCACCTTCGATCGAGAAGGTAGAGGCGATTCTTGGAGCGCGTTACCTTGGCGAGAAGACGCCGCTCCTTGTCCCCGATTCGCGGCACGCCGTCTCGACCGGCACCTCCGCCCGTGCTCGTCAAGCCGTCCCGGCCGACGATGCTCGAGCGGAGTTGGGGAATGAAGTACACGTCCGTCAACGCGCGCTCCCCGTTCCGGCACCGGAAGACGACCGTGCCTTGGCCTCGGATTTCCACCCTCGAGCCATCCCCGAACTTGACCGTACCGGTCTTGTTCGTGTCGAGGTCGGTGAAGGCGGTGCGGCAGCCAGTCATATGGTTGCTCGCACCGGAGTCGAGGTACCACCGCTGCTCCTTCTCGTCGCCGACTGCGCCCAGGTGTGCCCGCGCCCGCGGCTCGTCAAGTTCGACGGTCTGCGGCGCAGTCCCATGCTCCGCCTCCGCCTCCCCTGCTTCGCCTTCCTGCAGAGCGCAGTACTCACCCATCAAGAGCGCCTGCTCGTCGTCGCTGTCGTCCTGAGCCAGGTGCGCCTCCTCCTTCTTCTTCACCACCTTCTTGTTTGGGCTTTCCCGAGCCCAATGTCCGACCTCGCCGCACTTGCGGCAGGCGTTGGGATCGATGAACTTCTTCTTGCCCTTCTTCTTCCCCGCCGGTGCCTTGCCAGCCTTCTTGCCACCGCCGCCGCCGCTGGATGAGCCCGCGCCGTTCTGGCGCTTCTCTTTCATCCTTGCTACCCACTCGTCCTCCGACAACATGAGTTGCGGCTTGTGCTTTTCCGCCGGGGCGCGGTCCTCCACCGCGCGCAGCCGCCCCGTCACGTCCTCGAGCGACAGCGTGGACAAGTCCAGCATCGTCTCGATGGACAGAGCGAGCTGGGCGTACTTGGGCGGCACGACGCGCGCGGCCTGGCCACGACGTCCTCGTCGTCGACCGGCTTGCCGAACGTCGCCCGGTAGCCCGCCCGTACGTAGGCGCGCCGCGAAATCCTCCACGGACTCCCCGGACTTGAACCGGAGTTCGTCGAAGTCTCTCCGCAGCTGCTGCGCCTTGGCCTTCCTGGCTCGATCCGAGCCAAGGCGGAACGAAGCGAGCATGTCCCATGCCTCCTTCGCCGTGTCCTTCCTCCCGAGCGCCTCATGGTACTCACTTGGTGTGGATGCCATGAGCGCCTCCATGACGCCCACCTGCGCATCCATGTCGGCGTCATCTCCTTCGACGGCTTCCCACCAATGGCGTGCCTTGAGCTTCCACTTCATGTGGACGCTCCACTCGCCGTAGTTGGTGCGAGTCAGCATAGGCCAAGAGTTTGGCCCGCTGAACTCCCGCACCCGGTGAACCTCGACAAACCTCGACAGGAGCCTTGGAGCTGGCCGCCGTCTCCGCAGCCTTCTCCTTCGCCTTCTGCGCAGCTATCTCGGCCTCGGTGTCGCCCATCGCCGGCGGTTAAGCGCAGCAACGGCAATCACGGCTCCGATACCACTTGTTGGTGCTGGATCCTAGCACCGACGGGGCGAGCAGCTCCTGCTCGACCCTTACCCCTCGAAGCCCTCCTTGGACCAAGGAAGAAAACGAGCAGAGCTCTGTTCCCGCACAACACACACAAGCACCAGCGTCGGCCGGCTACCTGGACACAAATGTGATGGCAAGAGCTACCTTTTCCATTGATTGTTTGCATATATATACACACTACCCACCGGCACGGTGGTATGGCTGTCTACAGCCTCTACTGTTCCTAGAACATGGCTTACATCAGCTCACTTATCAGAACGTGGCTGAAAGTCAAGACTATACAGTGGCAAGCATGGCCTATCGCCATGACCTGCTGCACGTCCTGGGCTACTGCCCCTGGCCATGCTGGGAAAGAGTGATGGGATGGCAGCAGATTATTTCTAACAAAGACAGACAAAAATGAAACACAAACTCATCAATTATGCTACTGGGAAGCACCAAAATTCTATACTTGGCCCACCTAGCTAATTATCTTTTGCCTGCTTACCACTTAATTGTCTGTTGCGCCATTAAGACACTCCAAAGTGTACCTTAGCTGCACAGAAATTAAAACAAAATACCCATTTCTCTTTTGCACATCGAATCCCCTATGTACAGCTCAAAAGTGCCAGAAATTTAGAAATCATCAAGCCCTACATCATCTTAGCCTAACTTAGCAGCATGATGAAAGTGAATCAAGAAGACACACATTGATCAACCGTTTCTCTTTTTTTCTTTTGAAAAAATTGATCAACTATTTCTGATAGAAAGATGCAGTCAAAAATTTCAAACCCTGGAATATTAGGGTATACAAAGTTTGGAATTGTAAGGGTGTGGTTCTTATGAAAAAATAAAAGGTGAACAACACAATTGAATGCTAGGCAACTGCAAAAACGATTCCATTAAGCTCATTGATAATCCTTAATACTTCAAAAACTTTTCTTTTCCTTTTGGTAGGAAGGCTTCAAACAAAAGTGTAGTAACATAACTGCTTCTTTTGCAGTATCCTTTTTCTTTTTGGTGTGGAACATATTCCAGTATCAAATTTACACAATAAACTCTCTCAAGTATTTAACAAAAACTACGGTCCAGCCCTCAAATGTAATGTATTCAAATCTAGGACCAACAAGGGATTGTTTATAAAATATAAAAGTGGGAAGATGAAGCAGAAAAGTAACTAAGTAAACTATCCTTCTCATAAATAAACAAAATGTTAAAAAAGCTAATAATTTGCTAGAAAAATCAGTGAATATGCCCACAAAGGCACCATACAAGTGCTTGACAAAGTTCATCCCATGAGTTATGAGCCCTGGTACTACTAGACGCATAGACTGACTAAGCAACAGTCCATTCCAATGGAATTCCTTATTGTGTACTAAAAGACTACGCTGGTATATACAAACGATCTTTATTAAAAAACGTGCTAGATAGACAAGGCATGATTTTTAATTAAACAAATGTATGGGCACAAATTCATAGTACATACCTAAGGGTGCACATGTTACAGTTCCACCATGATAAGGAGAACCATTCAGCTCAAAAAAGAAGAGGGTCGGTGGCCCATATAGGAATGATGAGAAGCACCATGCTTCCCTCTGACGAGCCACAAAGTTGCCATGAGTCCAGGCTACTCCTGATGAACAGTCTGTTCCCGTATTTTCCATCACCTTTTCAGAAGCAAGTACGTATTCCAAGCCCTGAAATATAGCCATATCATGAGAAGCAATCAATTGCTGAATATACTGTGGCAGTGCCAGAAAAGATATTTGATCAATCCTGATAGAACATGAGTTAGAACAATCACCAGATGCCTATCATTGTAGTATTTCAAGCATTGTACTGCAAACCGCATTTGCTGTCCTTGAATTTCCAAGTACTTTGGGCCACTTTCTCTGGTAATAAGGGTAAACAAATTTGAGGAATCAGACAGACAAGCAGAGAAAGTAATACATGGGGGTACTAAGGAATGATGGCCCCAAACAAATTTGGGCAATCAGACAGACAAGCAGGAGGTGATACATAGTACCTAGAGTATACAGGTGGCATGCATAGAGGTGATAAACTCCTCATTTGTCATGATAAAACAATTATTCGAACAAAGAGGATGAATGATCTGTGCTTGACTGAATGTTCATAATCAGCGGAGGGCAGATAAACCTAGACTTTTCGATAAACCAAATTGGCTAAGAAAATCCATATAATCCACCTCGCACCTAGCTCGTGCAGATTAATAATCTCTAATCTTAGCAAAATTCGATCCAACAGCATATGATTCTTAGTAACAACATGGTACTTGATTTTTAGCAATTCCTGGTCAGTTGGGGAACTAGATCCCGTCAGAGCAGAGCACTAATATTCCTTTTGTAGATTCGCTTGCTAATAACCAAACTAGCATAACACTAGCCATCTCAAGGAAAAAAGCAGAAGCTACTAATTAATTACCTAACGAGTTGCTTATGGAGACGTTCGTCTATGGACTCGTAGTAGTCGACCTTCTTCCTCAACCTCCAGCGGATGTAGATAAGCCATTCGTCCGCCTTGTAGTAGATCCAGCGCAGCAGATAGGCGACTAACCAGCACCAATGCCCGGCGGTGTTGATGAGAGAGGGTCACAGGCGATCTTCCCTGCGCATGGCCTGCGCCGCTTCCAGATCGCCGTCGTCGGAAGCATCCGTCACCAACGCCGTGCCGGCTGCCATCAAAGCTTGCCCGCCCAGCACCTGTCAGCGCCGCGTCGTCGTCCTTCCCTCGCCGTATCCCGCTCCCTCCCAGCGGCGCCTGGCGTAGCCTCGGCCAGTCGGACCGCAATGGCGGCGTCTCCGGCTCCGTAAACTGGGCAATTGGGCTCACAATTTTGAAGCATGGCCCACGGCCACTTATTATTAGGAACGTGATTTGCTATGGGAAAAAGGAAAAGAAAAAGGGGAAAAAAAACACGTTCAGCACCTGGTTCGTTTTCCTCTGACGAGCCACAGAGTTGGCATGAGTCCAGACTCCGGCCCACAAGTTGCATCGCCACTCAAGAAGCCACTGAGAGCAACTCCAGTTTGGCAAAACCACTTGGCAAATTAAAATTTTTAGCAAAACCATAAAAAACCTTCTCCAACAACTTGGCAAAAGCACTTAGCAAATTGGTAAGCTTGGCAAAAAGAGGTCTTCCTGGCGTAAATATGCGCCCATGGAGCGCTTGACAAATGGTGCATGCGCCATCTTCTTCACGCGAGAGGAAGAGCAATCACCCTGTTGGAGTTGCTCTACACATAATTCTAAAAAAAACGGCTAAGTACATATTCGAAGAATCCAAGACTAGCATAGTATATTGTTGGGACTTGGGAAGGGGCTTTTCATTTAACCGATGATCAATTTTGATAGATTATAGATAGAATACGAGTCAGGAACATCGCCGGATACCTATAGCTACAGTAATATTTTTGATATTCCAGGCATTGTATTGCATGCCTCTTGTGCTCCGCTTGAAGTTGGAAGTAACTCGGCTGACTTTTGTCTTTCTGGCATAACAAGGGTAAACAAATTTGAACAATCGATCTGATCAGTGGGTAACATGTGTGCAAAGTGGCAGAAACTCATCATTCATCAAGTCAAGATAGATAATTCACCACCGAACAATGAGGAGTAACGGTCTCGCGATCTCCGATCCTCAGCTTAATTGACTGATGATGGGCAGAGAACCGATGATTTCTACCGCTTGTCTTGTTAACCAGACGTCTCCCAAAATATCAAATTCGACCACCACCTTGGAGTGCTGCGGCTGCTCCAGCACGAATCAGAGGAGAGAAAAAGTTGCTAAAAAAAGAATCAGAGGAGAAAATCAAAGCCATTAATGCAATTGGGATCCATATTAATAGGACAATTGTAGATTTCCTGGTTTCACAAACGAAAAAGCCCCTATAGCTCAGTGGTAGAGCGTCAGTCTTGTAAACTGAAGGTCCGTAGTTCGATCCTGCGTGGGGGCATTTTTATTTTGCCGCATCCTTTTTAAAATGTATTCCCCCCTTTAACTGGTTTTGTTTTTATTATGTCACTGCATTTGCACACAAATGCCACTGCATATATATGCTGTCAATCTTGGTACAAAAATCCGCCTATGTTCATATAAATTCTCTATGTTCTTCTATTGCTCATCTCTTGGCCAACATTTTCATGCCATTTATTTAGAATTAGGCATTTGCATGCAAAATGCCGCTGCAAAGGTACATCGCCAAGCTTGGTGCAATAATGTGCTTGTCTTCATATAAGTTTTCGTATGCAAAATGACTGATGATTTGTTTGGAAGCAGCAGAGGAGCATTACTGCCACGCATTTTCCGTAGTCACTTTTCATCTTCACTTGACGTTCTTCGTTCAGACACCCATCTATGTGATAATTAATGAACAAATGTGGTTGCCCCGTTCCTATGCATTCTACGTTTTCTCTCAAAGCCCACTATTGTCGCGACCTTATATATCTACGGAAAATGCATGCTGTCGCGAAGTTATATAAAGAGGTCCGAAGGCAAAGAAACATGCTCTCAAAATCCCTTTTCAAATACTAGTTTTTTTTTCTCAACCCTCTTTTACCTCTCTCCTATCATTGACATCAGTGGCGAGGCTAGAGCATCAAAGACCCGAGTGCACACTTCATAGGCATGGACTCACGCAGTCGCAGACCTAGAACAAATCATGCCACACACAAGTATCGAACCAGCGACCTCTCGCGTGAGCTTTTAAGCCACAAACCATCACCGCATGCTCACAAAGTGCAGAAAAGTGTAAATCAATTTTATCTGACAGTGAAAATTCAGTGTGTAATGGGTATTGGGCTAGCCACAGGGTATGCGGTGGCCCCCACTTTGCATACCCTGTGGGTCCGTCACTGGACTTGTGGGTCCGTCCCTGGACTCACGGTGGTGCAAATGTTTGGACCAGGATGGTGCATAAAAAAGGTAAAATTTACTACATGTTATCTAGTTTTTTTTGGTTTTACCCTGGTGGTACCTGTGCACTCGGGTCACCTAACATGGCTTCGCCACTGATTGACGCCTTAGGTCCACCGAATCCTGGAGCAAGCCCCACCGCACTGGGTGGGCACCACCTTTGTGCCGTGCCCAAAGCTTTGGCCGGTTGTAGAATCTTTTAGCCATTGCCACCGGACGGGCACCGCAAGAGAAGATAGAGAAGAGGAGGAAGAAGAAGAGTGCTTTGGATGACTCGTGGGTTCCATGAAAACGAAGATGATGTATTTGCTCTCTTCGTTGTAATCCACCTTCTCTATCTCATGCAATCTAGTATTCTCAATCTCTCTTCTTTTTTAAAATTAGTATTCTCCATTCCCAATAGAAGGATCGAGTTGCTGTCTCAAGACCTTTTGCGGGCAGTGAAGCCACGTTTCTCGTTGACTGACACGGTAGAATTCCATTGTCGAGGTTCGAGGAAGAGAGGAGCTTCTGGACCTGCCGCCCTGCAGATCGAATCTCCCGCTCTTGGGCATCACCCGCTGACTGGCGGGCCACACCATAGAGCGGGTAAGGTGCACGGCCGCCAAGTCGAGCCCAAAACACGTGAAGCAAAAACCCCTCTCGCTTCGGCCCCCTCCCGTCTCCCCTCTTCCCCGTCCCGTCCGTCTCCGGCGAGCTAGGGTTTGCGTCCCCCGCCTCGCCACCCCACGGCGCCCGTCCTCCCTGGATCTCCAGCCATGTACGGCGGAGGTAAGCTCTCTCACCCTCCCCCAGCCCCCTCCTGCTCCCGCTAAACCCTAAACCCCTGGAGATCTCACGCGCCCACCGCTCCCTTTTGCCTCCGCAGACGAGGTCTCGGCAATCGTCATAGATGTGGGCTCCTACAGCTGCAAGGCGGGCTACGCCGGCGACGACACCCCCAAGGCCGTCTTCCCGTCGGTGAGACAAATGCTCCTCTGCTGCTTCTAAATCGTCGTTTCCGAGTTTCTCTTTTGGGAGTCACAGCGTGGACACTTCTGCTGTGTCTGTAATAAGCTGTTAGGGGCGAAATGCGCTTCTGGAAAACTTGTATTGCACTGGCGAGTTGGCACTCTGGTTTTGATTTCCTGAAGCATTTTAGGTTGCTCACTCTAAAAAAATGGTTGCTGGCACAATTTCGGGTTCAAACATGACAGCCTACCACTTCGCTTGGGTTTAGGTGGGTTCAGCTCAACTTGTGAAATTGGCGACAGACATTTAAGAGCACATAGGTTCTTCTGACTTAACGTATGCATTCTTCTTTATCGGGGAACAAAGTTAGTTAGTGCTTCAGCTTCATATTTTGTGCAAGCCCTGTGGTGTAGCCCAAAAGGTGACTAGTTGTCAGTATTGCGCTATTGTCTCTGTGTCAGGTATCATGCAGGTATCTTCAGTCAAGTCGTATAATGAAACCTAAGGCTTGCATGTGCTGGGAGCTTCTGTGTTGTCTTTTGTTGATTTGCCTCCTATTGAAGTGACTGATAGTCTAAAGTGCATCTTCTGTACCAGTTTTTAAATAGGGAATTATTCTCTTCTTATCTTAGTTTTGACCGCGTCTATGTTGTGAGGACTGAGGATATATCCATTATAGCCAAGGGATTAATTAGTTATTACTGTATTCTGGGAGTATGTTGTTAGCTTTACTACTCTGTTGAGAGGAACGGGAATACAGCACATATAACTCGCAAATGCTAAGGGTTTACCATGTGGTACAAGAAATTATGTCTTACTAGAATCAAAAAGGTTTTGGAGTTTACTATTTATTTCATATCTAATTCAGCACAGTTGCTGTGGTTTATAAAATCTATTGTGTTGTGAGCTACCTATAACAAATGCTTACCGTGCCTTTCAACATGTTTAGGTCGTTGGTTCAATTGAACAAACTGAAGACACCGGTGACCCCAAGCCAGATAAGGAAGCTGACTCTGCATCAGATTCTAAGAATGGGGCCAAGCCTATGGATGTGGACAAAGCCAAGACAAAACGCAAACTTTATGTAGGCCAAGAGTTGGAGTTCAGGAGGGATCACATGGAGGTCAGTATCTGCACATACTCAGAATTAACTTTGATACCATAATTTTGTTAGCTATGTTTTATTGATGGTCTATCACCTACTACCCATGCAGGTGATTTCACCTATGAAAGATGGAACGGTAACTGATTGGGATATCGTTGATAACATATGGAATCATGCTTTCAGGTGAATTTTGGCATCTATTTGATGTGTTTCTGAGAAGTTTCTGCTCTTTAAATTGTAATGAATTGGCTATTGGGTTCGTATTTAGGGTATTATTTGAATCTAAACATTGTTAATGCTTTATTCTTGCTACTTTCTGTTAACCTGCTTCAGTGTACTAGTTGCTTATGTTGATTGTGAGATCTCCTGCTATGTTTGCTAATCAGATACAATTTGTTAGTTTCTGGCTTGATTTAATTGATGGGGATGGTGTTATTTCTCCGTAAGACAATTTTAGTTAAATTAGAATTTTCAATTTCTGGCTTGGTTCTGTAATATTTATAATACACTTATTTTTTTGCCTTTTAATGTCAACCTGACTTGTTCCACATTTCAGACGGAGGTTGTTGATCAATCCTGAAGAGCATCCCATGCTCATAGCTGAACCATCTACAAATACTGCACAGCAAAGAGAGAAGTATGTGCATGCTTTGTATTTAATATGTCTGTGTTTTCATAACTTTGAGTCATAGACCAGTACTACTGGTTTCCTACTTGTTGACAGTCATGACAGACAGTTTTATTAACCAGGACCTGCCTTTTCTGTTTGCTATTATCGATTTGACTGCAAATACTACTGGCACTATGCCTTTTATTTATATTTATATATTGTGTCTCATTTTTGGGTTTCGCAAAATTGTTTGGGACTAAGGTTGTTGTTGCTGTTTTTTTGTCCTTTAGGCATATCTGTCGTTCGCTTACTCTACTAGTTGTAATGCCATGCTATTTGAAGGCAGAAGGGTCTTAACAACCTAATTTTCTTCTTGATATGATTTGCTAATGGATTTGTTGTAGTATTGCTATACAATCTTTCCTTATGACTCCAGAAAGGCCTAATACCTTCATGTCTGACTGTTGTTTTGCATGTTTTCATAGAGCAGCAGAACTTATGTTTGAGAACTACAAAGTGCCAGCGCTGTTCCTAGCCAAAAATGCAGTATGCCTCTGTCACGATCAATTCCTGTTGCAGTTATTTTGTTATTTTTTGATTGTTGATTGTGCTACCAGGTGCTCACATCTTTTGCGTCTGGACGAGCTACATCCTTGGTGGTTGACAGGTGACCATTTGCTTCATTTCATTCCACTAAGCAGATACTTTTTCTCATATGAAACAATAGCTCCCTTTGCTCATGTTAGATATACAAACTATATTATCGCATCATTAGTTAGGCGCAGTTGCACAGGTGCTATGACTCCAAATCCACTCGATGGAAATAAAACAATTTGAGAAACTGAAATTTGATGCTCTTGCTCTTGTTTTGTAACAACAAATTCTATACCGTTCTGTGCCCTTTTCATGATTTTCATATTGGTTTAACGTTCTAGTTGATTGTTGGATTTGAGCTTTTAGGTGTAGCCATCTTTGTTATTTTATAATTTTGGACCCTCGCAATTTTTTAAGTTGGCCATTTGTTTTGGGTCCACTTTTTGCCTTGGCAGTCATTTAGCCTGTTTAGGCTCGGTTCGGCAGAGCTCTAGATAGGATTTCCTAGAGCTGGTCACCTGCAGCTCTAGGAAATCATAGTTCTAGAGCTGTGCAGGCATGTTAAGTCATTTACATGACCTATTTCATTTTCTTTGGGTTAAGTAAAAATATTTAAACCACTTTACTTTAATTTAGTCTACAAACCATAGATCCGGCATAGATCTCGGATCTAGAGCTGTGTGAAAAGGGCCCTAAATGCTACACATTGGCCAGCCATGCTTGTTAATATGCTGTCCCTGCCCGTTTAGCCATCTAAAAGAGAGGTGGCCAACTATTTAAGGTTTTCGGTTGAGCATTGTTTGGGACCCTGCTGGTGTGTTTTGTCTTATTCCTGATAGCTTTTGGGCCTTATTCATGAGAAACATAGCTGGAATATGATAATGTGGCCATTTTTGGTGCAGTGGTGGTGGGTCTACTGTGGTTTCTGCTGTGCATGATGGTTTTGTTTTGCAAAAGGTATGTTATACTTTTCATATGTGACAGGCTGATAACTATCTGTAACTCTAAGAGAAAAACATATGATGCAATACTTTGTGTCTAGTTATTATTTCTTTTGTTTTTTGTTCAGTCATTTGAAAATGTGAACAACCAATGCTTATCTAGTATTTAACAACACTTCAATCTTAAATTCTTATCTGATACATACACAAACATGATTTGTTATTGCAGTCTGTGTCTACTTCTCCAGTTGGCGGTGAATTTTTAACTGACTGTATGATGAAAAGCTTGGAGAGCAAGGGCATCGTTGTAAGCTTCTCTCTAGCAATCCTGCTTGTCATTTAATACTAGTTTTTTGCTGCCCTGTTCACTCATGTCTGTTCACTCTCCAGATTAGGCCCAGATATTCATTTAAGAAGAAGGAAACCAGTCCTGGAGAATATAAGGTGCTATTTCTTTGTAAAATTATTTTTGATATTTATAAATCATTTCTGTCTGCTTTCCAAACCAAGGGAAAACTCACCATACCACTGAATTTTACCCCTTCATTAATACATAATATATTATTGTCACATGTAAGCTGATCTGCCAACATGCTTGAAATACTTTAGCAAGACTTTATGGGCTTGCACTTTGTGTTTGTTACTTTGTTATTTCTGGTACGTGTTAAGGCCCTGCTGGACTTGTAATGTGTTTTGTTCTTAATATAATGATGGGCACTCGGGCAGGTCTCCTGCTGGTTTGAGAAAAAAAAAGAGGAAAACTTTATGGGCTTGTTTTCATAGTTAGAGATACAACTAATGAAAAATGAGATAGACGGAAACAAACACAGGCTTTTTATTTTTCCGACTTCTCTAGCAGCTCAAATTATTCCAATTATATGGTTCAGAAATATCAGCTTCGGGTTCATTCAATCAGGAACTTGTTTTACCTGGTAGCCAGTAACCACTATGTTAGCAAATCCAAATAAAAGCGATGGTTAGAAGTTCTGGGTACAGACACTTTTTCTTCTCTCTGGTAGTTTGGTGTATCACTTAAGTTGCGTTATAGTTTTGTGTGATTATTTTAGTTTCTGTTCTTTGCAATTGGGGGCAATCACAAATTCTGTGGTGATTTTCTTACTACTCGTCCCATTCTGAGGGTGTTAATCTGTTAATATGTTATTCATGATTATGTATAATGTCTTGGTTCATTTGACTGCTGTATTTGCTTTCAAAAAATTTTGCACTATGCCTCTTTGCAATGCCAACCACTGTCCTGTAATGCTTTTGAGATCACAGCCAAACAACATGTACTTTGTATGTTTATTGTTTGTCCTTGTTTCAGATTGTAGATCTTGATCTTCCAAACACAACTGAGAGTTACAGGTTGTACTGCATGGTATGTTCTTTTAGTTTTGCTGTATGCAGTTGACCGTTTTCTTTATGGTTTTAATGATGATCTGTTTTATTACAGAGAGCTATTGCTAGTGACATCAAGGAGTCTGTTTGCAGAGTTCCAGATACTGCTTTTGATGGTATACTATTGTTGTAACTGTAATACTTATGCAACAGTTGTCTTTGGTGCCGTTTCTATTGTAAATTCAATATTCCTTTGGCTTCTTTTTTGTGTATTGAATGCAACATAAATTATATTTGTTTCATTGACTCATGCGTTTTAAACCTTTTTCTTCACATTTCCTGTTATGTAGCACTTAGTTTCCCAGCTCTATTTTTCGTGCAGAAGTGGCATATGCAAATGTTCCTACGACTTCATATGAGCTTCCTGATGGACAGTAAGTTGGACTTTAGCTATGATTACCTGTTTTCTTGTTATTTAATCAATCCCTGTCAAGAATATGTGTTACTTTACCTTGTGGGCTTATTCATTGCTCCTAAACTATCGTTGCATCTGTCCACCCATCTCTGTCTGGCATAAAAATGGATCATGAGGAACTCTGACTTAATAATTTTGATAAAAACCTAGTTTATCATGCTACAAAACAAATTTAACTGAACATCTGATGAATTGGGATTTAAGACTGAGGATCAATATGACAAGTTACTGTTTACTGAAGTTGGATTTTTTTATGACAAATTACATGGTTTTTGAGGTGGGATTTACAGTGCATATCCCATTTTTGCACTGTTCTTGTATTTAATCTTCTGTTTCTTTTTTCTTTGGCATGTTCTGTTTATGGGATTCTTGACTACCTGATATTTGAGCAGAACTATTGAAGTTGGTGCTGATAGATTCAAGGTTCCTGATATTCTATTTAATCCATCTCTATCCCAGGTGAGTAGCGTGGAAAGGGGTCTGTAGTACTCACTAGTTTGAATGATTTGTAGGATGTGATCACATAACTTGTTCTGGTGCTGTTTTTTTTTTTTTTTGAACTCCACTGTTTTTTGTAATGGATCCATGTTATTGTACAGAAGAAACCCTAGTGCATTGCTTTCTTGTTTAGCGTATGTTAGCAGTGGTTTAGATAATTGTTTGAACTCAGCAGACTTGCTTTCTCTCACCTTATATCCCAGCCTTCGTTCTCACAAATTTTCTGATCAACAGACTATTCCTGGGATTGATGGATTTGCAGATTCAACACCAGTCCGTGGCCTTCAACGGATGGTGAGTTGAATGAAGCCTACACTATTCTGCATCGCAGGCAGCATGGCCGTTATTCATATATAGCTAAAGTTGCTGATACTTTGTTTCTACCCAGGTCATTGACAGCATAAATAGGTGTGATGTTGACATACGGAAGGAGCTATTTAGCAATATCTTGGTAAAGACATGAATTCCAGAGCATTTTACTACTTTACATGTATCATGTATGGCAGCATGTGCATGTGACATTAGTCCCTTCAACAACATCCTTTTGCTATGCTGTTCTAACATGTGCAAACTTTTATTCTGTATAGCTTTCTGGTGGCTCATCATCAATTCTGCAGTTAAAGGAGCGCCTGGAGAAAGAAGTATTAGAGGTACAAACTTTTTTAGCTCTAACCAGTAACCACAAGTACATACTTGTAATATTAGGTTTGTATTAAATTGAAACCATATGAGGTGCTTTAAAATTTCCATTTCAGTATAATTTAATAATTCCAACTATAGAACTACAAAAGTTTTTTTTGGAGCAAAGTAATGGTTAACATAATATATTGAAGACTATCGGTGGCTTGGTACCTACAATTGGATATGGTGGGAGTATCATATTAGTTCACATATTTCCCTTATTTTGTGACCTTAGTTAATAATTATGCAACAATTCTCTTTGTTCATGTTGGTTAGAAATGGTAAACACTCTTTTACTCATTTTTAATTCTGGTTATTATTTCCACATTGAATTATTACAGGAGTCTCCTCAAGCTGCTCGTGTTAAGGTCATGGCAAGCGGAAACTCAGTAGAGAGACGATTCAGGTTAGATCATGCATTCCAAATTATAAGATGTTTTGGCTTTTGTAGATACATAGCTTTTGCTATGTATTCAGATATATACTATATCTATGTACATACTAAAAGCAATGTATCTGGAAAAAGCCAAAATGTCTTTAATTTGGAACGGAGGGATTAGGTTATTGGTGAATTACCTACTGCTGCTTACAATTGACATGGCTGATTTATTGGAATTCATATGCAGTGTTTGGATTGGAGGGAGCATTCTTGCATCCCTTGGGTCGTTCCAGCAAATGTGGTTCTCCAAAGCAGAGTAAGCTTGATATTTTATAGGCCCTCATCAGTTTTCTATACTTGCCCTGGACATCTGATAAGCTGTGCCATGTTTCTCGCGCCAGGTATGAAGAGCATGGGGTTTCCTATATTCAAAGGAAGTGCCCTTGAAGCAGGGGAATATGTTCAACCAATAATATGCTTTAGGAGCCCGTGTCGCCAAAGAGTTCCTTGTGTACAACAGCTTGATGCCTTGCCATGTTGGATAATGAAGACTCGAGACTCATTTCAAGTGACATTTATTGTCGTCATGACTTAGTTTTAGGTGATGTAAGGGTAACGTAAGAACTGGGTCAGCCAAATTGTTTATCGTTAATGTTAGATTCATACGCTGAATCTTATTCTCCCTGCTGTACAATGAGATGAGACCCTCTTGTTCTGTACACTACCTCTTCCCTTTTGCCAGCACATGTGATTGTTGTAACTCTGGTTGTTTAAATCCCAGCCGCAGTTCACTTTTCTGTGTGTTTTTGTTTCGAGATTCCAGCAATACTAACTCTAGACAATGAACGAGCAGACCCACCATAACAAGAATAGGGCGTTGAAGATGATGATGTAATCATTCTGTGCGTCCTGTCTGAACGATTACTCCATTTAGGTCAATCTCAATGGAGGTTTCATCATGGTTTTATGGACATTAAATATGTTGATATAGCACTATATTGAAGAAGTGAGAGGATAAAAGTTTCATTAGAGTAGAGAGTGTTATCCCTATGAAACTCTTCTCCACTATTTTTAAAATACAGACATGTTCGAAATTGGGGCGTCAAATAACCACTGAGACCATCCTTGTTAAGAGGGACGACAGTGGTTAAAGAAATATTTCCAGTAGTTCATACTTTTGTTGTAACTGTATTCTCAAATAAAAATGCACTGTGCTCTATGGTGCATTCGCATACATGTCAAATGTCATGGCTACCTAGATATATATGAATATAAATAAAAAAATGCTGAAGCCATAACTGCTAGTGCGGAGGGATGAACAAGCCATTTTTATTAGCACATGGAACAGCACACATGCTGTACATGGCGTTTTCCTTCATTCCTATATGTGTACATACAAAAAGAAGAAAAGAATTCCCCACGAAGGCTGAAATAAGCCGCAGGCTCATGTCCCAGCTCCCAACCTGAAATCATCTGCCACAGCAGAGATTCAGTACATTTTGTATGTCCATCATGCCATTTCAGCACTGTCTGTTTTTACGGTTTCCAACCGTTGGTGCCTTCTTTTTGGCTGGGGACTGGGGAGGTATAGTGGAAGCTAACTTCTCCAGGTCCTTGTTCCTGCAACTCCACTAAATTACCCAATAACAACCAATAAGTATAAGGCTGTAAAAACGAAGCTATGAACCTTGCTAATCTTTTGCGGCCTTGTTCCTCCAAGCAGCGATCGAGTTCGGAATGTTGTCGAGGAGAGGCTTCGGGATGCTGTCGAAGAGAGGTTTGGAGATGCCATCGAACAGTGGCAGAGGAAGTGTGAGGGTGAAAGCATCCGGTTTCAAGTTCCACTTGCTCTTCAGCCATTCCGAGGCAATGCTGATGCTGTCTGAATCCTGAAACTCTGGAGTGCTCGATGATTTATGCACAGTGTTCAACCCATCGCCGTAAGAGGGCACCCACGTAGCCAAGAGATCTTGCTGGCTGCCGTTCATATCTGGTCGACTGCCAGATTTTGGCCTCAGGGCCAAGCCTTGTCCAGACCTTGCCAACATGCTAACACCATTGTCCTCCCTAGCTGTTAACTCGCCATCAGTTTTCTGGCGCCGCCTTATGGGCTTCTCAACATCATCCATCTCACTAGCGCCATCTCCATATTCAAGAGAGAAGTTGTTTGATAAGCTTATAGCTTTCCTATGATGACCTGGAGATGGTCCACGGTGCAAGATTCAGAAATTCAGTGGACCAATAGGCAATAGAGCAGGGATCGTAAGTTCGTAACCCAAGCAAATGACATTAACAGGATTTACCTTTAGCGTACATCGCCATTTCAGTGCCTTCATTGGTTAGGTTCCCCTTTGGAGTGGGTGCAAGGCCATAGTATCCCTGCAGAAGGCTCATTGATGGCGAAACTGTGCTCCGTGGTGGTTTAAGAAATGGGTCCAGGGAAGCAGCAATTTTGGGAGGGCGGCGTGTACTCCATTCTCTGAAAGAAACCCATACTGTTACTGTGGATAATAAAGCATGAAGTGCACCTATCCAAGAGGAGCATCGACATTGCTGACTATTTAGTCAGCATTGTGAAAAGGCATCACATGGTAGCCCCATTAAACTATTAAAGACAGCAGCATATGCAGTGACATCTAGGGGTGGAGTGGATGTACTAAGAATCTAAATAGTGGAGCATCCATTAAATAAAATAATAAGTATGCTGTCCTTCTAGATCAAAATCCCTCAAGAATAAAAACAAAAAGGAAAACACTTCTGTATTTTGTGTATGGACTGTTCTCTAATGTTTCTGCAACAGTTCAAGGTTCTTGAGGTGTATGTGTATCTGTCAAGAATAAAGTGTGTGCAGTGATGTAGAGACTGCAAAGCATGTGGAGGCTGCTGCACATCTGTTGCCAGGCAGGAGTGCATCATCTGTCCTCCTCATGGTTTCTCTTTGGATGTTGTGTATCATTTGAACACAGGTGGCAGAGAGAGGCCTTTGGAAGTGTAAGAGGAAAAGACACAGCCTAGCCGCCACTAAGCGTCAGGTTAGTGCTCAACTCACTCAAGGGCAGTGCGTCTGTGAGTGTGTGAACCGTGGAGGCTGGAGGGGGGCAGTCGGTTTCACACCGGCCTACCTCACCTGTTCTCAACGGTGTGTGGCCAAACCTGCCAACCTCGAGGCTAGTGATTTAAACATTGTGGAAATGGACCATGATTGCGGAACCAAATCATGTACTCTACCTGTATACGCATCCAGGAAGCAAGAATGGCAAGTGAGGAAAAAGTCAAAATTCAGCCAACCGAATTGTTGACAAAGTCGAGTGGATTGAACGCAAGTACCTATGCGGATCAAGACATGCCTGACAATGCAATGCTTATCAATTACTGCTGTTGTGTTTCGATGCAACCATTTTATCAGAGAAGAGAAGAGGTAAAAGATTTTGAATGAATCAAGCAAAATGGTATTTGTAATTTTGTATTGCATAGCACGAGTCACACAGGTTGTGATTGGCTGGCATGTAAATGCAACGCGGTAAATAATAATAGATGGAAGAGGAAATTAAGCACGCGGTGTTGTGACGTTGTGTTATGATGGTTGTGCGTGGAAGAGACAGAGAGAGAGGATGAACATGAACCTGGCGGCGCGATCGGCGTGGCTCGGGGAAGAGGAGGGAGGAGACGGCGCGGTGGCGGGCGCGTGCCTCCCGTGGAGCGGTACCCGCAGCGTCTTGTGCGCGAACATCTGCAGGTCGGTGGTGAGGCCGTTGGCGCGCTTGACGTCCGCCACCTGGATGGAGGAGCAGGCAGGCCACCAACACGGCGGTGGGCGGCGGAGGAGACGCGTCAGGTCAGATGGCGGCCTCGTGACGGATCGATGAACGACGAGAGAGAGAGAGAGAGAGAGAGAGATCGAGGAAGAAGAGGGCGAGAGAATGGAATGGCGTCGGTGTTCGGGGTACCGACCTCGACGCCGTACTTGATGGCGACGCCGGCGAGTGTGTCGAACCTGCAGACGCGGTGGAGGAGGTAGCGCCCGCAGGAGGACATGGGCGGCGGCGACGGCGACTGGTCGACGGCGTCGTCGTCGCAGCGGCCGGCGCTGCTGCTGCCGGTGCTGCAGCTGCTGCCGTCGTCGTCGTCGCCGTAGCGGGGGCGGACGAGGACCTGCTTGACGCCCATCGGTCGCGGCGCCTGCGGCCCCTGCCCCTGCTATTTTTGGCGGGCCGGGCTCCCCTCACTTCCCCTCCTCTCCTGTATCCAGGCGTGCGGGCGTCGGTGCCCGGCCAAAAAAGAAGACGCGGCGCGGGGGACGAGGTGGGCGGTGCCGAGTGAGTGGCGACCCAGCCACGCGAGTGATCGTGGCAAGTGCGCGTTTTCTGCCTGTGCACGGCGCCGGGTGACTGACTGACCGGGTCGGTCAGGTTGCATGCGCCCGCCGGGTGACGCCGTCGCCGTGGCAAGTGCGAGCCAAGTCTCCTTTTGTTTTTGCTGCCTGCGCACACGACCCAAGGCCACTTTGCAACGCAATTTCTGGTGTTCCGTCAAACACAAGTGTCCTGTTCGTTTTTGAAGCGAACCAGACAGGAGAGCTGCCGATTATATTAAAAAGGAGAAGAGCCCAAAGTGGGCACAACGATACAACCGAGAACCACCACCACGCCGAAACAACAAACTCCACAACTCGTCGTTTCGACACGACCCCGGTCGGTCGGATTGGGACATCGACACGAGCCGCACACACTTCAACATCGATAACGGCCTACGCTATCACACAACACCACCCCTATGACGAAGCAGCGAAACGAAGCCATACCGCGGCACCACCAAACATCCACGCTATCGTAGTCGTCGAGACCTCGGTGCGGACCTTGTGTCGATAGAGGAACGAAGGAAACAGACACCACCTTACCAAGAAGGCCACCGCCATGCAGACCTCTCGCCTCGGTGCCGCCGCAACATCACTTCCACCCGACGGAGTGAAAATTCCAAATCCAGGCCTCTTTTTAAAACCACCACGCCAACACAACGCGCGGGGCCTCGCCACATCCGCCGTTGGACACCACACTCCATCGCCTCGAAGAGTAACACCCGCCCATTCGTTTCAAAAGTCGCCATCCCGGGTGGTGAGCAATGATGCCCCGCTCCCAAGAACTCCATCAAACCGCGTGCCGCCGCCGTCACCCGACCTCGCCTCGTTGCTTCATCCTCGCACCTAGCAACCGCCGTCAAAGCAGCAAGCCAAGGAAGTCGCTTGCGCCGTCTTCCGACGTTGTACCTCACCGGGATGGCTCCGGCCCTAGCCGAGCAATCCGCCGTGGTCCGCCGCAAGCCTAGCCGTCGCATGAAGCCGTTGCCGCAAGCGCCGTCCTCCGGACGCCGTCCCCACGCCGCACCGACCGTTGCCGGGCAAGGTCGGCCGCCGCGATCCGCCGGCAACCCCGGCCCGGCAAAACACACGACAACCCCGGACCACCACCAAGAAAGCGGTCGCCGCCACGTGGGCTCGACAACCCCGTCCGGCTCGCCCGCAGCCAGACGGGAGTCGACACCGCCAAGAGCCATCGTGGAAGGGATCCGCGCACGGGGTTGTGGCTCCAAAATGACACCCCCGGCGGGAAAACGACGTCCAGGACGCCGCCGTCATCCACCAGCAAGAACACCGGTGAGGGCTTTCGCCGGTAATCTTGCCGCACGTGCACGCCCGACGCGCTTCACAACCATGACAGCTCTTCCGGAGACGCCGCCACCGCGCCACCACACTCCACGCCGCCAGATCCTTTCTTTTTCCACCGCACCGCAAACTTCCCCCTTGCCGGCCTCCGCTAAATATTAAACCCCGACACCACCATGGTGCCGGCGCCGTTTTACACCGGCCATACCGCCACGGCGCCTATTTCCAAGCTAACCGCCGCGCCCACACCACCACGGCGCCACCGGCGCCCCACCGCCACCGGCCGATAGGGGAACAAACGTTGACAACGCTCCAAGAAGGTGAGCGACACCCAAGGGCGCCGCCGTCGTCCCGCCGGTTCAGCATGGCTTTTTGAGCAAATGCGGGCAAAGCCTCCCGGTCCACCGCGGCCACGGACGGCAATTTGGAAGGAGGGGCGGAGCCGGCACCACGGCCGGCCTCGACACTCCCCCACCCAAGCCGCCGGAGAGAGGTGGGGCGCCTGCCCGACGGGGCCGGCCCGGCCCGGAGGCCGGCCCGGCCCGACGGATCCGGGGCCAGCCACCCAGCCGGCGATGGATCTCGGGGGAGGGGGTCCGGATCCGCCCTCCCCGAGCCGCCTCGCGCCACCACGGCCACCAGCCGCCACCGCCCCGAGCACCTCCGCCGCGCGCATCCCGCAACGCCGCCCGATACGCGACGTCGAGCCGCAGATCCGGGCAGCCACGGACACCCGGCCTCCACCCCGCAGCCCCATCCCTCCACCGTCGCCGCCGCCAAACACCGCCCGCCATGGCCGTTGAAACACCCCGCACGGTGGGTCACACGGCCGGCCGAAATCCTTCCTAGAGGGCAGCACGGGCATCCCGGCGGCCCCCTCCGGCGATAGGGTTTCTCGCCGTGCGGGAGCGACGCGGTTGGCACTTTACACTTATATTTATGAATACACACCAACTCACAGCTAGGTGTCGTGTTCGTGGACATACAAAATAAATAAAAGAAAAAACTAAGCGTAATGGAGATAGGGAGCATGGGCTGCTGGTTTCCTTGGGTGGGTCGCAGCTTCGGCGCTTCGTCGTCGCGCAGCAACATGGGCAAATCTTCAACGCCCTCAGGAACACACACCGCGTGTCCGGTGTCCGACGACATCCCCGTACGTGCCCATGTTGGGGTGGATCCGTTCCAGCGTGTGAGATCGGGAGCAGGCCTCCTGCCCGGACCTGAAACAAGAGAAAACACCTCATCTTCAAGCCCCTAAAAATCTAGTCTAGTCTAGCATTACCATAGCATTTTGTGAAGGAAATAATTAATGTTGATTGATTCTTTTTCTATAGTAGCACAAGAACCTGTCCACGCACCACAGCACTCCAGCTCATGTCGTACATGCTTTTTCTGACGGAAAACCCAGTTTGTACAGACGAATCAGCAAGTGGGTGTGGGTGGGTACGTTACCAGTTCGCAAGTGCGTCGGAGAATGTGACGCAAGTCCGGGCGGTTCTCATCTGGTGAACAGGACGGGGACATGGACGGCACACTGAACACGTGAGTGCGGTGAGATATGCACTCTCCGGTGCGTGATGCACTGGACAGAGTACTAATAAATTTTCTTTGCCAGGATTTTTACCGGCTTCTCTACTATCTAAACCGAAAGCCTTACTAAACTAATACACATGGCAATGGCTTCTGAAGTCAAAATTAAACCAAAAATAATAAAGTCGAATCTATCTTTGCTAGAATCGAGAGTCACGAAAACATGTTTTTTTTTTCATTCTTCACCGTTAACCCAAACTCTGTACCCCAGAGGGCCTAACAACGAGCCGTACATATTGCCAAACCCGGCCAGCATTTCCGTTTGGTTAGGTAGCCATCTCTTTCTCTTGCTCTCAACTCCCAAACGGTCCATGGAATCCAAGCTAATTCCCGGACGGACGCCAAATGAAAGCAATACTTTCTCCTTAAAGTTTGAGAGACGAAAACTGTGCTATTTGGAATTGATGAACAGAATATCACAGGGCCAGCAGACAACACTTGTGGGCTGTGGCCATTGCAGTTGCAGTCAATTGGGGTTGGGATTGGGACATGGAAGAAAGGCGTCGCCATCTGTGATCTGTCCCGGCCATGCATGAAAAAGACAGGCTGGGTTGCGTCGGTGGAGGACAAGTCTACGTGTCCCAAGTCCCAAGTTTCAAGTTTGACAAACAATTATTTGACCAGCTGGGAACCAAAACCAACGCCGAGTATGATCAGCGGGGCGCTGAAACGGAAAAGAGACCAGAATATGGCCTGCCGCCGCCTGCCGGGACCTCAGGGCAGGAACCAACAAGTACAAATAGGAAACGAACAATTAAACAGCCGGCTGGTTTTGCTGCATCAACCGCGGAGGGATTAGCCGGCTGCCTTTACTTGTCGAGGAGAAAACGTGGCATGAAGAGTCGTAATTGCGTACTTGTGCCATCCCGCCGCTGATACCGGAGCGTGTGGTGGATCGGCCGGAGCGAGCGAGACTAGACTACCGTCTACGTATTTGGTATTCACAAGTAATAGTGATGAGCGGGAAAATCTGTGTCTCTGTCCATCAAATTAGGACTTGTCTACGGTTGTGTTGTGTCCCTCTCGCCCCACAAGCTGGCACCATTGTTGCTCTCTGCTTCCACCTATGATCGATGATGGGCAACATGACAGCGTGATGGTGCGGAGCTTTATTCAAATACGCTGCTCTCGGGTCCAACAACACGACGGTAGAGCAAGGCACTTGTGCAGACCGTGCATTGGACAGAGCTAGTTGTTACTCCATCCATTCCAAATTACTCCAAAGTCATTTTTCTTAACTTTTTTAAAGAGTCAAAACATCTCAAGTTTGATAAAAAAATAGATTAAAAGATTATAGAGGAAATTGTAAAGATTTATGAAATCAAATATATGAAAATACAATTAGTTAAAAAACCTAATGATACGTAGTTATAAATTTAGTCAAATTTAAGATATTTTGACTAAAAAAGAGTGATTTATAATTTGGAATAGAGGGGAGTAGTTAGCAACAAAATTTGGGAGCCTACTTAGCACTGCTCCTTACTTTGTCTAGTAAGCCAAGGGTGATCAACTACACAACCCTAAATATCATTAAGTAAAGTAGCTAAACTAGATCGATAGGAATTCTAAAGCTAACTATGCAATCACTATAGGATTATAAGTCCTACTATCTCTACTTCTAAAAATTGAGGGAGGTAAATCAAAGGCCTCTTTGGGGGACGGTCATGTACGCTCCTAATCGGCTTGAAGATATGTATTCATTGTTGAGGTTTTGCTCCTAACCTTATACTCTTCGTCATCCCTAGTCTGCAATATGAAAAGTCATTTGAACATGTAAAGAGCTTGCTATCTTCCAAATGAGTTTGAATAAATAAAGCATAAAAACATGAATAATTTTTTTTAGAATTACATCACTAATTTGCTACCAGATTTTTTTTTTTTTTTTTTTTTTTTTGAGAATCAATAATTTGCTACCAGATGCCCAGCCGAACGAAGCCCGAGCATGTGAAACCGGCCCGGCACGTCCTGGCCTGACCTTGCCTGCCAGTCCGTTGTGGGCTGCAGGAGGCAGCCCATAGTATTTGGCCCATTAGAGGCTGCCCAGAGTATTCGGCCCATTAGTCCCTATGAACTCAAGGCAGGGAAAAAGAGGGAAAGGGAGAGCATCCTGTCCAAAACCTCGCGCCGCCCTCGGCGTCGTCGGCGCCGCCGCAAACTCCAATCTCCCTCCCTACCCCGGCGACCGAAGGACGCATTCCCCGTGCCACTATCCCAGGTCCCGGTCGGAGATGAGCAAGTGGCGGAGGTACCTGTACCTGCTGGTAGATCGTTTCGACCATGGAAACTACGCTCTGCGCCGCATCGACGCGTCCACGCTCTTCTTCCGCACCGCAAACCCCAAGAACATCGTCACTCCTGCGGCCGCGACGGCAACAACAGCAGGCATCAAGGATGATCGGCTGCCGCGGCCATTCATCTCTTTCATCGCGTCGCCCTCCTCGGACACTGGCAGTCGGGTCCTCAGTTTCTTCACCTTGTTCGGACGCGGCGAGAACAAGAGCCTCATCGCCGGCGCCGACGAGAACGGGTTCACCTACATCTACGACCTCCGCCAGCATATCGTCTACCACCGGCACCGCCTTAACAAGCCAAAACAGATTGAAACAGTCTCCGTCGCCGTCGGGGACGCGCTCTACGTCATGGACAGGACCCCGCTCCTGCCCAGCCGCCACAGCCGCTGCGGTTTCGAATCCCTTGTGTATCACGAAGTGCCATACCCCAAGTACGCGGACCCTGAGGGCTGGCGCTGGCGATGCCTTAAGCCGCCGCCGTACGTGCTCGAGACCGGCTACAAACCCACCCGCATCGCTTCCTACACGGTGGTCGGCGGCACGAGTATATGGATATCGACGCCGGGCATCGGCACCTACTCCTACGACACGGTGGCGCGCACGTGGAGCAAGGCCGGCGACTGGGTGCTTCCCTTCCGTGACCGTGCCCACTACGTCCCTGAATGCGACTCGTGGCTTGGCTTCTCGTCCAAGACCGGCCTGCTCTGCTCGTCGGACCTCAAGCTTAAGACCGCCACTGGGCGGAAGCGGATCAGGCCTGTGGTGTCGAGCGTGCTGGAGGAGAAGATGCCGGAGTGTGACGGATGCGACTTGATCGAACCGTACCTTGTGAACCTGGGTTCTGGCAAATTCTGTGTCGCCAAGTTCTTGCAAAGGAAATACAAAGTGTCCAAGGACGGCTTTGTTTTGGAGCATCTTGATATGTTCGTCATCTTAACTGGATTTGTCATGGAGCTTGAAGGAGGAGGGGTGCTCCGGATGACGAAACACAAGTCTCGAAGGTACATGGTCCCAGCCATGGGCTACGGCATGGGCTGGGTATTTTGACTTGTTCTGCAGTTCAGGCGCAACCAAGTGTTGGATGCTGTGGCACAACACAGCTAGGCAGGTCAATTTGATTTGCTTTAGCAAAAGGTGTGGAAATGGTCAGAACACATTCAGCACAACTATCGTCTTAATAACTAGTGGTTCCCGTTTGTAATCTCATCTATATATATGTGGTCCATTTGCTACCAGACTGGTCTGCTGAGCTTTTGTATCTTCACTATATTCGGGAGCTGCCACATGACTCTTTATTCTTCAATGTTTTCATAACGAATATTTTGCAATGTGACCTGAAAGGGCCGTGCTCAATTTGCCTGTAGCTTGGGTTTGCTGCTGTTGCGGCTCTGTTCGCGTTCATCATTTATTTATGGATCAGATCATATAAGAAAAGAAATGTACTGGTCAATTTTTTCGATGCCTGAGGAGTGAGGACTGTAGCTCTCGACTTCTGATTCTGATTGCTTTCAGCAATCCAAGTGCAATTCCATGACACAGTTTCTGTGATGGATATGCTAATTCCCCAGTACTTGCCTACACATGCATTTAACTGCCACAATGATGCCAATAAAAAAAACAAAGACAAGATTTGGGGATAAATGATGAGCAAAAAAAATCCTCAAGTTTTTTTGCACAGTAACAACAAAATGTTTTTCTTTTACGCGAACAAGGGGAGGAGAGCTTCCCCACCCGGATGGCCGGATACATTGATTTATCATCAACGACGTCGCTTTTAGGGAATGAGGCAAAAAACCCTGGCCGTCCGATTAATGATAGAAAATCGGACTAAAACTAATATAAGAGTGCCAACATAAGGACTAGTTGTGACATGCTCACAAAAAACACAAAAAAAAGTAGAAAGAGTCATTGTGTAAAACTTGGAAAAAAATAATGATAAAGCAACCAAGAACTATTGAACCATTGTGTAAGACATCATCATCGGTGTACACACTTTTCGCAACAATGCCCTCATCGGTGTACACACTTTTCGCAACAATGCTCTAAGATTTGCAGTGTTGTTATTGTTGGTGTAGGAATTAGGAAGGATGTGTCTCCTCTTCTTCCTCTCTTGTCTTCGTCGTTTCAAAGATTCCTCCAAAGGCATGCGCAAGAGATGGCTGTCAAGCCTAAAACCGTGAGGATTGTCTAGGCATCGCCTTAGATAAAAGAATCCGACTTCAAAGCGTTGTTACTTGTAATTTTGAACCGAGCGACAAATAATTTTTAGCAAACGGTTAATGCCAGTTTTTTCCTGCTTAAACGTCGGCAAGCGAAGCATCCCCTTAGACTTGAGATCATCAATTTCCGTTGAAATCCCTTTCATCTCAATGCGCAAGCACATTTCTTTGTACAACGACGACGGTTTGACTATATTGTTTGGTTGGCCCAAGACGCTTGTGTCGTACATGTTCTTCACATAGAAGCCGGAGTTCTTTCCTTTGAGTTTGACCACGGTCTTTTGGAGTCCTAGACTGCAAAATGTAGCAAAGTTTGTTTATATATACTGTATGATGATATATAGAGGGCCACCAGATTAATTATTTCATGCAAAGCATCTAATCTAGGCGCTAAGGGGTTTATTTCGTTAAACAAAACTTAAATGTATGCACGTGCAAAGAAAATATATCATGCGTGAGGGGGTGAACATGTATGTACTGTATTTGACAAATTAAAGGCTAAATATTGCTCCAAAGAAATCGATCGACTTTGCAAAAACAAATTAGTTCGAGCACAATTTTAATTTTTTCTTGTCAATAAATAAATAATAGTAGATATGTAGTGAGGTGGAAAACAACTATCTACTATCATCACGGTCATAAGGTGCGTATGAAAGAAGATTAAAAGAAAAACGAAAGGAAAGGTGTATTTGTCAAAGTTACTTGAGCTCGTAGTCTCGTCCATTAGATTGTTTCGAAACTATGCCTCCAACTACTATGCGTGAAACTTGATAGTATAATAATATGAGTATTTAATTTTATTTTTGTCATTAATAGGAAACCTATCCCTGGCTGGCTCGTATATATGGCGACAAGTTTTTGACATTGTGTGGTTGCAGTACAACTTGTCGTCCAGAGTTTTTTTTTCCTTGTGTCGTTCTGAGTCCTGACGTCCTTACCCTTCCGCATGTGGCTCAGACATGATTGCTCCGGCTGGCCCGGCTTGGCACGAACCATGATCCTCAGACAAGAAAAACAAAAAACACGAACCATTTTGGCGTGGTTGTGCTTCCCATCCAAGCATGCATGTAACGGTCCGGTGTTTGTGTAATCAGTACACTACCTATGTTATTGTTCATCCATATGTGTAATCGTTTTGGCGTGTTTCCACTTTATATTTGTGTCACTTCTAGTAATGTTGAATCGTCAATCGAGATGTTAATCTGTCATGAAAATGTTTAGTGCACCATTGTTGTGTTGTCCGTGTGTTCCTTTCGATGTGTATGGAGTCTGGACATTGTATATATAAGCACCACAGCGCTAACACATACTAACTTAATGGAGACCTCTCGCTTTGGTGTGTCTGAACATTCCAGAACTATTTCAAGTCACAACGCTCGAGGAAACTAGAATGGAAGGAAAACAAAAGATATAAAAAGGCTCAAACTGAATACTAAAGGTTTTTTTTTTTTTGTGACTGTCTTGCCTTTCAAATTCATCCGGCCGAAGCCTCAAACAAGATAAGTTCATACACACACGTCGGAGTTACATGCCACGTCTCCGAGCGGTGCTCACTCGACACTTGTCTATCTAGATTAATTATTCGCTACTTTATTACACAATCTACTAACATAAGAAAAGGAAAATTCCTGAAACGCAAGACGAAGATCATCAATCTCTGTTAGCACTGGATCAATGATCGATCGCTGGGCGTCTTTCTTATTCCACAACTGAACTAACTGAAGGCAATCGCTTTCCAACTCCACTCGCTGCATTCCCAACTGAATCGCGTGCCTCAAGCTATCTCTGCATGCCAACGCCTCCATGCACACGCATCATACCCCCTGTCATACCATATTGCTTGTGCAGCAACGAAGGCCCCCTGGTCATTTCTGATTATACTTGCCGTTGCTCCTTCTTTACTTTCATCAGAGAATGCTAAAGGTTTGGTCACACTAATTTTAACTCCCAACTAAACTACTACAAATAAATGAGGAGGAGCATGAGAGCAGAAATGGGGAACTTATTAAGTGTTATGTTGTGTAATACAGCCTTACAAGTGAAAGTGAGAAGGCCCCCTCCTATTTATAACCTAGAGAATTTGAGGAAGTGTGCTCGTCAATTCATGGGGGGTCAATCTTATGACCCTTGGATCAAAGTGACATTCATCCAACACATAGAAAATCAAAAGTGTGTTTTCTTGGATGTGGAGAGGACTGAGGTTGTTTGGCCTCTTAGGGGTGTTGGGCGCCAAGGAGGTCACCCACACCTGGCCCCTTGCCCACAAACACAATTGCAAGTTGTCTGGATGCATTTGCTCATTGTTAGCTACAGATACAAAGTGGGTCCATTAATCTATGTGATGTGCATCATGAGCCATTGTCTTGGGTTTGTAATCATTAAATGATTAGTGATTGGTTAGTTGGTCTATTATATGGGCTCTTGTCGAAGTCTTAAACTTTAGAAAGTATTGTATATACATTAGAGCTCTATGTTGTCATCATTAATTTTAAGAGGATAAAGAACAGTTCCCCTATCTTATATTCATACATTCTACTTTCATCTAGTATATTAATTATGAGGGACAAAGACGAACAAGTCCTAACATCTAGCAACGTGTTATACACGTTATTATTATACAACAAACTCTACGTGCTAGTTTCGCCGTCGTGCGGGTTTCTGTATAATGTTAACCGTCCAACAAGAAAAAATATGAATCCACTACATTACAAATACAATGGCCTACTAAACTGACCATTTTAACCTAGGGACCAAATTGAGCCTTTTGTGATTGTTGGAGGACCAAAATTAGTATTCTACCAAACATGAACAAGATCTAAAGAATCAACCTGAATTCACTGCACCTCAGAAAAATATGAATCCACTACATTACAAATACAAAAGCCTACGAGACTGACCATTTTAAAAACCTAGGGACCAAATTAAATCTTTTGTGATAATTGAAGGACCAAAATAAATATTCTACCAAATATACACATGATCTAAAGAATCAATCTGGATTCACTACGGCTAAAAAAAAAAAAATGAATCCACTACATCTACAACTCTTATTTAGAGAAACCCCACTACTTTATTTCTCTACGATTTCGTGGCTTCATGTCATCACGAGAGCCCCACCAAGTCACTAAGTGCACCAAACAGTAATTGGTATTTGTTGCCAAGCCATCGAGAGACATTATATTGTCCTCCACTTGGTTTGTTTAATGCACCAAGCTACTTCCCTAATGACTTCATCTAGCATCAAACTTTCATATCTATCCAACTTCTCTATTAATTTTACTTCTATAATGAAGCTAACAGATAATTAAATTTATTTGTATTTCTCTTGAATACCTGCAGCAACACGCGGAAAATTCTCCTACTTAAGAGCCTACAAACTAACCATTTTAAAAACCTAGGGACCAAATTGAGCCTTTTGTGATAGTTAAAAGGACCAAAATAAGCATTCTTCCAAACATCAACACGATCTAAAGAATCAACCCGAATTGACTGGGAAAAAATATGAATCCTTCATCGTTGCCTGTGGGTTGTGGGCCCAAGACGAGGTGGATTGGCTTCTCCAGGATTCCCTACGTCGAACGGAAAAGGCTGTGGGTTGTGGTAATTTTGCCCCCTAAAAAGACTCATCGTGCCCCTCAGCTTAATTTTCGCCCAAAATTCAGCTAAATTGTAATTGTTTTATGAAGGAGACGGGGAATTAGAACTAGAACTGCATATTTGATTTTAACAACCACCAGCATTCACCAAGTCCTGAAGTACTCTAATTATATATTATATAATTACTTCTAACAAAAGCAGGATCCGACGCCGCGCCAAAACGGATGGTCCAACGCCGGCGCCGCCGTCTCGTCTCCGGTCTCTAGACGCAGAAACATCCACCGCCGTAGTAGTACTTGCCGTCATCCTTCCCCTTCACCTGCTCGCCGACCTTCCTGACCGTGACCGTCGTGGCGGGCGCGCACGGCGTCCACTCGGCGGCCATCCTGACCCTGGCCCACCACCCGCCGCCACCCTTGCGCTTCCTCCTGGCCGCCATCACCACAGCCGCCTTTGCCGCGGCGGCCTCGTCGGCGAGGCGTCGGTTCTCGGCGCGGAGCCTCTGTATCTCAGCTCCCACCACCCTGCGCTCGGCCTCCCAGGCGGCCATGGCCTCGAAGCACTCGCGGTTGCGGAGCTCGAGCGCGTACACCTGCGCCTGGAGCGCCTCGGCCTTGCGGCCCAGCATGCACACGCGGTGGTCCTCGCGGAGCTTGACGACGAGGCGGGCCATCTCGGCCGCGCGGCGGCGCGCGTACCCCAGCTCGGCGAGCGCCGCCGCGGCGTCGTCCTCGGCTGATGATAAGCGGAAGCCCAGGCGCGCGTTCTCGCCCAGCAGCACCAGGCGCTCCGACTCAAGCACCTCCACCAGGCTCCCCTGCAGCTCGATCTTGCGCGCTGTCTCCGCGGCCCGGCGCAACGCCTCGTCCGCCAGCACGTCGCGCTCCACCCACGCGGACACCAGCTCCGCCACCACCAGCTCAACTTCCACCTCGGCGACGGCCGTGGTGCTGCTGCAGCTGCTGACAGCGCCCCCGGCACCACCCGGCGGGTGCTGGTAGGAGAGCGAGCTGTCTGCGTCGTCGGAGCAGCGGTCGTCAACGTCGGACGAGCCGCAGTCGGAGGCCGGCGGCAGCGAGGAGGAGGGGTGGTGCTTGTGGTGGAGGACGGACAGCGACTGGGAGTAGCGGTCGGCGAGGGAGAGGTAGCGGCGGTGGAGGTCGCTGAGGAGGGACAGCAGCTGCGGCCGCTTGTGGTAGTAGTTCTCGGCGCGCTCCGCGAACGAGTGCTCCGTCGGCGGCGCCTCGTCCACCGCCAGCGCGCGCACACGCTGCTCGATGTCTGCAAACCAATTTTTTTCAAATCATCAAATTCAGAAGGCAATGGAACCAGACATCAGTATTTGAATACATTTGTCAGCAAAAATTACTGTAAATGTTACTACCACACATGTTCTAATTAAGTCAAAAATACTAGTACTACTGTCAATCATGGAGTGAACACAAAAAATACAGTACTATTACCACCACATTTTAATGATCAGAATACATTTGAATGTTAATGGTCAGAATTTAAACTGAAGTGGGCACAGCAAAACGAATACATTTCATTGTTAATGGTCAGAGTAGTTAAACTTTTTTTTTTGACAAAATGGTTAGAACATCTACTTGTACTGTAATTACTAGTGCGCATTTGAAACACTTTGAATTTAGGACTTGTTTAGATTCCAGATTTCACTCCCAAATTTCAGAATTCCTATTCCCCGTCACATCAAAATGTTGGCATATGCATGGAGTACTAAATGTAGATGAAATCAAAAACTAATTACACAGTTCATTGTATGCTTTCGAGACGAACATTTTAAGGCTTAATTAATCAATGTTTGGACAATTATTAACAAATAAAAACAAAATTCTACTGATGTGACGAGGCCTTTACTATGCAGATTTTGACCACCAATTTTGTGATCTAAACAAGGCCTTACAAAAAGGAAGGAATGGGTGGCTGTACAACATGTGAGGGTGTGACAGTGCGATATCTTTGTCCTGCCAACCTGCCCAGCATTGACACGACGAGAGGATTTGTTTTTACAGTCATCACTATCAGGCGTACTACTAGTAGTACGCAGTGCGGATGGATCCGTTGACTTGGAATGATTGTAAGACAACTTTTGTCCCCTCATCCTAGTATCCTACTCCTAGTACACCACCAGCAGTGGCGATGCGGCTCAATTCGAACTGAAAATTTTCAAATTTTGAAGCGATGCAGCGGAGGACTTGAGGTGAAATGCAAGGGAGAATGATGGAATCCAAAGGGATGATGGATAGATTCCAGGAGGAAGCTAGTGTACAAAAGCAAGGCAACGAGCCAAGACCATGCTGCTGCAGTGCTGCCACTTGGTGTGGTAAAACACACAGTATTTTCAAAGGAGACACTACTGCAAAGGAGTACTATGTCGTGACCGTAACAAAGAGAAAAAACGGCCGAAGTTACCCTACTCAGAAAGACACAAAGGCCTTGTTTAGATTTCAAACTTTGGCTCCTAAATTTACTATGCAGAATTCCTATTCCCCATCACATCAAAATATCGGCACATATATGGAGTACTAAATATAGATGAAATAAAAAACTAATTGCGTAGTTTTATTGTACTTTGTGAGACGAATATTTTAAGCCTAATTAATCAATGTTTGGACAATTATTACCAAATAAAAATAAAATTGCTACAGTGTAACGGGACACTTACTATGCAGATTTTGGCCACCAAGTTTTGAATCTAAACAAGGCCAAAAGTGTAGCTGGAAGTCTGTGGTAGCTGATCACCATGGTCCATGGCATGACAACGCCCACCCAAACTGGGGCGTGAGGCCAAGGGATTGGAATGGAATACGAATACTCGTGGTAGCTAGCCATGGCAAAGAAAGAGGTCCAGGAATCGTGTGCGTCATGAATGCGCATCATCAAAATTCAAAGGACGCCCCCGTGACCTCCTTTCCTCCATGCTCCTCGCATGCAGAACGAACTCGCCATGACCATCACCACGATGGCAGCAATTGATGACAGAGGGAGTACAGTACCACGAGTATGTAATTACAACTACTGCTACCTTCCATAACATAAGCAGTGCAAACAAAATCTACCGCGGGCGCAGTTAATTGAAAATAAAATGTTCTTGCAATACAAAACTGCAGAAATGAAAGTAGAACCAGAGGCCTAAGCAGAGGCGAGAGCGACGGACCTGCAATGGCCGCTTGGAGCCAAGGCGGGCACATGGGCGATCGGCAGCTCATGGCACTCACAGGCACCGGCGCCGACGACGCCGATGCCGCCTGCTCCGACTCCATTGCTGCCTGCTGCATGCAACAGGTGGTGCTGATGCTAGCTGACGGGATTCGATTCCTGCGACGCGGTGCAGCTGGTCAGGCAGGTGGCGTGGCGTGCTCTGCTCTTCTTCTCGGGCACCGCTCCGCTCTGCATGTGCGCCGCCCAGTGTCAGCAGCAGCAGCTGGCCAGCGGCGACCTCGTCGCTTTGCTTTGCGTCGCTTGGACCCCGACGATGCCACCTGACACAAGCCACACAGACTAGAATAGGTAAAGCAATTCACATGGCTACGACTACGAGTACACTTACAAAATGCCAGCAAATACGTACTATACTCGTTTACGTTGTACTCTACGAGTATACTGTATGTATGTATGTATAACAGAGAGAAAACATTCCACTGTAGCGTCCTGTGCAATGTTGAAACTCGAAACAGTAGTCACGGCTACAGCTACGGACCAGAGAGTAGACACGGCACCAGCACGTCACGGCAAGCGAGACGTGCTGTCGCTGTGCGATGGTCGGGGGTGCCTGGACGTGCCCACACGGGATCCGATAAGGCCGACGTGACCGGACGGCCCGCTCCCGTGCCGGACGGTCCGGTCCCGGCCGGCGGCTCTCCGCCATCACAAGGCACCAACTACTGTTTGCCGGTGTGCCCGGTGGACGGTGGTAAAAACCTCCCATACGGCCATACCTCTACCCTACCACGGTGGTAAAAACCTCCCATACGGCCATACTCGTACCTCTACCCTACCTTATTCTACTCCCATGGTGTGAGTGGGGGCCGGCGTGTTGGAGTCAGTGTGCGTGCTTCCTGCGGTAAAAAAAAATGGCGTGTCCTTGCATTGGCGGGGAGCATTTCAAATGGATACCTTGGTACTCGTACTTTGGTAGAGGCTACCTTAACCCAACAAACAGCAATTAAAAAAGGTATATACTAGTACTCCATCTTTTATTACTGTGGCTGAGGATACGTTAAAAAACATCTTGCGATCCGGCAGAGAAATGTGTGTTACTGTTAAGCTAACGGTTGGCTCTGGCAAACAAAATAAATAAACACCATGTCCACGTCCTCTACGCGCGAGTAGGGGCTCCTCTTGCTTTGCACTTCACGCACAAGTGAGGTGAGAGGGCGGCCGGCACCCGGCAGCAGCATCAGCATGCACAAGTACTACTACTGCAGAAGCACTGCAATTTTCATGCTCTCATTATTGTCCTCTATCACTACTTCTTGCAGATTCTATATTTGGGTGCCCTTTTCTACCAATCTACCTGCACCCCAGGCACCCGGTAAAGAATAATAATAACCACCGTAAAAAATGTGATCCTCCTACCAATCTGCAATTCTGCATGCAAAACCACCTACAGCACTGTTTACACAGCCTGGTAAGAGGCACACAGCTCAACTCAGCTCAGAGGTAAAATCTGCTACTGATGTCTAGTACACACCAAGAGCAAGAAGAGAGAAACAGATGATCCAAGACTACAAGAACAGGAAAAAGAAAAAGAAAAAGAAAAAGAAACCCAAGAAACGCAGATTAACTTAAAAGGACGCAACGCAATGCAACTCGATTTCAAACAGGGAAGGATTGGTGGGCAGCGATGCAAGAACAATAGAAACGGAGGGAAGGAGGGAGAAATCACACTATTCTTTCTGCAAAGATGCAAGGTGCAAAGGCAGAAAACACAAGAGGGGTGGAGGTAGATGGAGATGGACTTACGGCTCCGCAGTGGAGGAGGCAGAGGCCAGCTATGGAGGAAGAAGAGGAGGGGACTTCATTCTTTCTTTCTCCTTGCGAGGAAAGAAGACTACAAGTGCTCCTTCCGCAAGCACTTTTCTGATCACTGTGTACTGTGGAGTGTGAACAAGCTGACAAGGCCTCACTCCTCGGCCGACTGCTGCTGCTTGTACTACTAGAAAGACGAGACGAAGAGAAGGGCCATCCCCCTACATATACATCAGCGGGCGGCTAGCCGAACACACTGGCATGATTCCATGAGACCGTGACCCCACTGGCCAGTGGCCTGCTGCGCTCGTGACTCGCGTTCTCCAACAAAGACCAAGCAACGCGCAAACGTTCATCTCAGCCGTCCAGGTGCCTTGCAGACAAGTGAAATGAACGGCCTGCAACGATACTGGTGGACATGTGATGCTGCTCGACAGCTCCAGCGGTTAAAAACTTCAAACGAAAAGGCAAGGCGATTTGATGTACAATCGGGGTACATTGATTTAATATTAATGCACAACCTAACAAACCAACCAAATTCACCTGCCCCGATTGTTTAATGCGACATGGCAAGCTCAAACAACTTGTTCCTGTTACCATTTGAAAAAGGCTCGCCAGGATTTCAAAATTTAGGAAGAATAAATAAATAATCTAATTTCATTCCCTGATATACTACTGTAAATATTTTCAGACGAGAGGACAGAGGCCGGTTTAGCCTCTGCCTATATACTCCTCTTGAACAAACAAACAACCAACACACGCTACTGAAGGTCAACAATTGCACATACAGCTACGAAACGGCCACTTTACATCCAAATTCATCACTGGGTAGCCACTGCAGGATACATTATGCTAACTAACGTCTCAACTCGAGTCTCGCGGTACCTATAAAAATGCCCAATGTCAGTCGAAAATCTGGGCAGAATGGTTCAGCATCGCCAACTTCATACTACTCTACCACTATTTATCTCCGGCACGATCTCTACTGCTTGTTTCAGTCTTCACGTTATCATCGCCATCCGCCTCAGGCTCGCACTGCCCGCTCTCAGGGCCAGAGACCTCCCCTGGGCTCCGTTTCTGACTATCCTCCACCGCGCCGTTGTCGGAATCCATTGGCGCCGTCCCTTCTTCTGGATCGCCACCGCTGCCACCACCATCGGTTTCTGGTGTCGCGGCAACCTGCACAGAGGAGTCCATAGCAACAATGATGTAGGCATGCCATTTTTGGTATTTATTACAGATGATGTTAAAACGACAAGTTATGATCTAGAAGATGGTCGATGTACCTGCTGCTCTTTGGGTTGAGCTGACACGCCTTTTGAATCTTCCCTTCTCGTCCGCTTAACCTTTTCGGCAGGCTTAGACGAAGAAAACCTCGCATTTACTTCAGGCGGCAGGAGTTCTGAAGGTACAACTCCTTCGATCCCGTAGTCTGAAAACTGAAATGAAAATGGTGATCAATATCCATATTCATTCAATCTTGCAGTCTAAGTAGCACATAGTGCTTCACATACCCGAGCAAATCCATCCAAGTCCTGCCTGGCTGAAAACCTTAGTCCTTTCCAGCAGTAAACCTGTCACGCAAAAGCTGCTCTTAGACTAATCTACTAGCTATATGCAAGTTAAACATGAAATGCTACTTCCACAAAACCCAGTGCCCTTCTAAATGAGCACTGAAAAGATAACTGTCTCTTTTCAATGTGCCTGGAGTCATCATAATTTCCATGGACATGTGACCCGTGTCTGTATTGTGCAAGTAGGTCAGGCGATCAGGAGGCTGTTTTGAAATACAAGAAGTGCCAATGTTGTATTAGTTTTAGGCAATTATCCCTGTTTCAACATTTACCAAAACATGTGAGCACAATACTGCCTTTATGGAAGTATACTCTAAGAAAGGGTAATAAAAATCAAGTGTTGATAAGACGAAAAGTTCCAGCAGCTGTGCCTAAGAAGACATCAATATTTCACTTATTCTAATAGTAGTACAAGGTATGGCTCTCCATGGAGAGCTCTGAAATTTTAACATAGTTAGCTAGCAGGGTCCACTTGATCGATTCAATAGACAGCTCACGAAATTCTTCACATCAAGTAAAATTTCAAAAAGGAAAAACAGCAATTGAGTAGCATAGCAGAAATCAAACTTACCCGATTACTTTTGTGATGGTACTCCTCTTCAATTCCAGCAGATGGATCCATCTGCATGTTTAGATAGGTACAACTGTAATTACATGACTCTTTAAAACTTCGTTTGCAGCAAAAGGATGATGGCCAAAGTGCAAAAATAATCATCAAGGTCGATGCCATGTAACTTCTTATTTATTTATTTTTTTAAAAAAAAGACGCAAGAAAACCAAAGTGCTTACATCTTCTGCAAGTGGTTTCCAATATTCCGTAATTGATGGCATGCGGACACGGTCAGGATCAGTCAAAACATTCTACACTCCAATAAAGATGTGTGGTTAGATTAAATTAAAGCAAATTGTACAACAAAAGCCAGTCAAAGAGTACAAAAGAAAAGAAGTAGCAATGCTCATAATAAGGGAGAAGGGCCCTATATATAACTTGACAATTTTTTCAAACAATGCAAAGAAAGTTTAAACCTTAATTCAAGGGACAAGCACTACTTTATAGCTTTAATCACTCAGGGATGCCTAACTAGTTGCATATTTTTAGACTAGTTAACAAGTTTAAATTTTAAAAGGGAAACTAACAGAATGAAAGAGACTGGCACCAAGACATGAAGTATTATTTCTATAAGGCAGAAATGGACAGAGGCGCAATGATTTTTTTTTTTTTTTGAAACTGGCGTAATGATTCTTGGAATAATACATAAGAATATATTTTTTAACATCAAGGGCTCGAAACCGAAACCAATACATTTGTACAATTTTATTCCTAACACACACTATAGCGGGAAGATGTATGTGAACATACAGGATTTTGTTCTGCCCATTTCCAAAGTTGGCTGAGCTCTTTGTTTCCCAGTCTCCACCTTGGCTTCCTGCAATGCAAGAAAGCATGCAATATCATCTTTACTTCTGGTCAAGGAAGCAAAGTATAAAAAGGAAGTAGAAATAATGAACACCAATCAGCTTTCAGATTGCAACATTAAAGATTTAAATTTTGTTCCAAATATCCCCATGTTTTCTTTTACCTTAGCAGAGTCATAAGATCAACCATATGATTGGATGGTCTTCCTCAGATATAAGTGTAAGTTTGACAATTTATAATGCATACAAGTCTGTTGTTATAATTGCCCTCTTGTTAACGTTTTCTAGACAGATCTAGGCATTTTTTTATGAGATAATCAATAGGAACAATTGACTGACAGCGAGCCCAGTGCCTTAAGCAAGTAGAATACCGTTTTCTAGCTCCAGCCTGGCCTGGTTTCTTCTCAAAGGGTGGTTTTTCAAATGCAAGACACCCATCTCGCTTCCACCAAACCTTTTCAAATATAGAGGATGAGAATCATTGGTTGTGTAAGTTCCAACAATGGAGGTAAAAAAGAAAAGAAAAGAAAACTTGAACCATGTGTAGTAAAAAACATACCCAATTTTTCTCCCGTTCAAGAATATGTTCAATGCTTTTCAGAAATTCCTTTCCTTTTGGGGGAATAATTTCCAGAAGTTTCTTAACATGCTCTTCACAAGATTTGATTTCCTCTTTCTGATTGAAAGAAAAATATAAGGGACAAATTATTCACAGTTGAAATATAGTTTGAGAATCATCAATAATGAAAGAAATAGCTTAGTCAGTTTCTCAGTTCAAACTATTCAAATGTCATATTATTCCTGCATATACTCTGTGCAAACCACCAACTTACTCTATGGAGCCACCTATTGTTATCCATATAAAAAGTAAATATTTGAATTTCTTTGGTGTACTGCCATCAGATAGTCCTCCAACACTTCACATGTTTTTGGACAACAGCACTTGATTATTTGTTATCAGATTTAGCTTTCATGTATAAAGATTGGAGGGACAGTATCAAGCTCATAGTCACAAAGTTTCTGGGTCGATGGGGTCGAGGTACAGGGTCGTGGTACGCGATACGCTACTTATGAGAGATTTTTACACTTCGGGTCGAAAATGAACCCACGAACCCGGGTCGAAGTCGACGAACCTGGGTCGAGGGTCGAGAGTGGTGAACCAGTTTTTTGTGACTATGATCAAGCTGTGGATTATAAAAATATGTTTATATTTAGTATTTTACAGAAGCCTTCTCTGCAGTCTAGTGATACAGGCACAAGATGCTTAAGAAGAACGAAGGATTTCATGAGAACTGGCAGTGACAATATCAAACAACAAATATGTAGAAATGTTCATGCCAAGTTATATAATTGCATAAGGGGGGAAATTTCAAAGTCTCAGTGCTGACCATGCTCCCTGATGGACCTTCTTTGTCATTTTTTCCAGGCGCCTGAGGAACATAATAACTTTGTCAGCAGTCCGCACTTCAGTGACTTGTATGATTGCAGTAAAACAGTATTGTTACAGAAAAAAGGGATATTATAGTACATGTGCTCACACGAGTGCACATAGTTGTAGAATATAGAAGATTGGCTTTAAGTTTTTTTTTCAATTAATTAGAATTTTGCCTTGTATGATTGCATCATCCGAACTTCCAAAGTTTATGTACCTTGAGATAGTCAAAAAATATAAGACACTGAACAAGGATGTGGCGTCGAAAACTTGGGTCCTTCAACTGAAAGAATGGAATGATTATATCACAACTGTGAACAATAATAAAAAAAAAGTAGAGCCACCTGCTCAAAAGCTTTTACCTCCAAACCCATTAATTTACTGCTAGTCAGGTACTTAATATTGAAAGCAGCATCTTCCTCCTCGTTGAGATTGTTAAGTTTTCCATCATCATCGCTAAGGGGTTGAGCTTCAAATGTGCTCAACACAACCTGGAATGAAGTTAATTCTTAATTCAGTACCAGATATTCAGAATGAGGCCACAGGCCACAGTTTTGCAAAAGTGGCCATAAAGCAAGTCACTGGAAGAAAATTGTATGAAAGTATGTACCGCCAAATTAGAAGAGAACTTTTGCCATTTTGCTGAATTTGTATAAGTCAAAACTGGGTTACTGAAATGTTCCTGGTACACAAGTAAAATAACCATCAAACAAAAAATGTTCATGATTGAGAAGAATGTACGATATCTAGTGACAATTTCCAACTCCATCGAATAACCAGAAGTGGTAAATATCAACCTGTAGACTCCAGAGGGTCTTGTAGAAGTTGAAATCAACAGAGATTCCTGAGAAACGAAAGTATACATGAGGAGTTGATGACACAGCATTTAGGGACGCAGATTACATAAGTGAACATAAAAAAAACAACTCATCTGCTGAGGTCAGGTGTAATAAATAAAATGAAACACTACAGTACTAACATAGATGAGTCATACTCACCATCCACAGCATCCTTTTCATACTTGGTTACATTTGACGTGTTGAAAACTCCTTTAATGTTGAGAGCTGTTAAAGTAGACAAACAAAATGAATGGTGTACATAGAAACTTATAGCTAGTTTACCCATAAGAGAGCAACTACGTGAGAATAGTGAAAGGGAGATACAATATGCAAACCTGAACGCTCCGATAATGGGAAAAAATGTGCTAGAAACATAATGATGCGCCCACAGAACACCACATCATTTGCCTGGCATATTTAAGAATGAAGGGAACATCAATTCTGGTTCAACAGGCAAGAAATGCACCATGACGGCATTTTGGGTCCATAAATTCTTGCAATAAAAGAAATGTCACCACTGCCATGCTCCTGCATGTTAGGTGCCATACTAGCAAGTGGCATAGGCAAGTTTTATGTTAATTAGGGAGATTTGGACCTTAAGTGGCACACCTAATAAGTTTAGGTGGTGCATTTTACTCTCCAGCCATAAAAAAAGTGCTGGAAAAACTCCAATTCATACAAAGATTATAATAGAATGTGTTCACTAGGTTAAAAGAACCATTGTTCATGAAGCTCAAGGTTTCGGTGATATGGTACAATCAATCATTTATTTTAGAGGAAAGGTTATTAGCAAATCTCTAACTTAACACGCTTTGCAGTTCAGTTTCGATTACTCGGTTTAATAGACCAGGTCACTAGGAAGTAGGAACTGAGCTGAGCTCAGTTGGTACCCCTACCACCCAGGTTCGTGTCTTTTTTTTTACTTTGATCTGGGTGTCTATTTCTTATTGGTAATGCAAATAGTTCCTCTTAGGTCTTTTTCTTTTCTTTTCTTTTCTTTTTTTTTTGGGGGGGGGTGGGTGGGGGTGGGGGGGGGGGGGGGGGGGTGTATTTTTTACATACAGGGTAATTAAGGTAATCAGCTGGCTAACAAAATGGCCACTCAACCAAGCTGAAATGTGGGAACAACAGAAAATATGAACTTCAAAGAGTACACAACACAAAACAACTGAATCTAACCTTCGATAGTCTGCGAAGAAGTTGGTTGCATGTCCTTAGCATAACTAGTTTTCCACGTCCAAAAAGTTCTTGCTACAAACAACCCAAAACGATAATTGATCAGTAAAGTTACAAACATGCATATTCTCTAGTTAACCAGAACTAACCAAACAGAATAAAAATCACAATTACCTTCCCCAGTACATCTTGTTGGCTCTCAATATACCCAAAAATATCTTTGCAGTCTTTGATTGTTGACATTTCAGTTAGGTCTTCTAACAGCTGGAATACCATACCACCCTCAACATGCCCTCTTTCACAAAGATAAAGCACGATATCTATCATGGAAGAACATTGGTTTCTCAGAATAGAAACTAATGCTATACAGGCACCAAATAGTGTTCATGGTGATGCCATAAGGTCCTCAGATAGGTATGGATTCAAACAAAGAATGTTGGAAGAACTGCAACTGACCAAGAAGGCGAGTTATCGGGCAGTTACTTTCTGTGCTATCCAAGGAATTCCCATATTGCATGATCTTTTTACCCGATTGGACTGCAGATGACTAAGAATACAGATATAATAAAAACAGAATCAGCAATCAATGTTGGTTTCTATGATTCCAAGTGAAATATGGACATACACACTCCATATAAAACAGAATCAGCAAATAAAAAAATGCAGCCACACCTTCCGTTTTCTTTTAGAAATAATCACTAAAACCCTACTATTCAGAAACATAGTATTTCTAGTGATGCAATGACCAGAACAATGTACGTGCCGACAACACTCCCTAACCACTTTATCATTAAATGAGATCCAAGGACAGTGTAACCACATAGAAAGTTACCACAAGCTCCTGCAGCAATGTTCGAAGAGCATTTTCCAAGGATTGGTTCTCCTCTAGAACCAATACGGTTTCCTTCTGTGGAATGAGATATGTGTGTCAAATCAGATGATTAACTGAACTAGACGACAAGTCAAATCAGATAGGTATGTTACCTAAAACACAAGCAAATAAAATAGAGGAAAATGATAACATGAATCACTAACGATTCATCATCAAATCAAGATTCACAAGCATGCATGCCAGATTGAACGTAGATACCTGAGGTTTAATTGCTTCCTGAACTGTCTGAAGTGAAAATGTTTCTGGGGGTTCATTCCTAGACAACGCACTCCGGAAAACTCCCTGAAAAGAGCAAATAGATCACATTTCACTAAGCGTACATGTGTCGTAGCATGCAGAAACAATTTCACTAAAGTTTCAGCATTCCTTCTCCATCCTCACACAACCCCTAGCTACGCCACTACTAAACAGTTTTTTCAACGCCTCGATGGAAGCACCATGGCAATTTGCTTCTACTATTACTGAAGCTAGGGTTCATGAACAGGATGAGAGGGAGGGAGTGAGAGCTCACGATGATGCGGTCGCGGTCGGCGTGGCTGGAGACGGCGGCGGTGGGCGGAGGGGAGGGAGTCGGCCGGTCCTTGGACAAGAGGATACGGAGGCCAGCGTTCGATGCCGGCGGTGGCGAAGGCTCCGCCATGGTGAAGTGGGCGATAAGGCTTGCCCGGTTGAGTTGGGGAGATCTACCAGGCGCCTAGAGAGGACCGGAGGCCCTTTGACGCGGTGTCGGAACAAGATAAGAGCGGCGGCGAGCACTGGGCGGCGGCGGCGGCGGCGACGAACAGACTACGATACGAGCACCGGAGCACGGATGGAGGGAGGCTCGCAGTCGCAGAGCAGGAGGAACAGACAGATGCGCCGCGCGCGGCAGACTGGCCGAGGAGCTGACCAAGGAGAAGCACAAGGCAATGGACCACGGTACCTGGGCTGCGGCCCATAACGGATGTCTAGTGTTAGTCCATCACGTAAGGAAACGGTCCAGTCCAAAAGTCCTTTCCCGTGAGCAGTTGTCTTTTTTTTTTTCCGAAAAAAACATGGCAAGTGTTTCAGTTCTTGCAGGTAGAAATTTTTTCGCGATTCAAACAACGACCTGTCTTGTGTGATTATGTTACTGCTCAACAGAGAGAAATAACTAGGTCGCTGATCCTTCTTTTTTTTTAAAAGAATACATTCACGAAAGGATGACAAAAAGGCTGAAAAAGCAATGGTAAATCGGTATAGTTCTTACACCATTGCCATGTGCAGTATCAACATCAAATGCAGTATAAACATCAAGTGCAACGATGATAAACTCCGATGATACCAAAAATGCAAACATACAGCTAAGCTAACAGGAGAAGTGATAAATATTGAATACACAACAATCTCTGAATATTGATACCCTTCACTGGTCAAGCTTGGCGATGACTCGAGTAATTGTCCAGACACATCATTGGCAATAATAATCTTTACATGTTAGATCAATAACAAGTACAAAAATAAACAGCAAAAATACACACAAGAAGGTCATTTTACCAGATGAACAAACATACACCCACAAAGTGGACTAGTTTACTAGATGCTTTGTTTGAGAAACAAAAATGTGAAATGCAATTTGCTCCAGAAGAATTTGTTTCAAGTCATAGAAGATATGGAAAACCACAAAACTGAAAATTGGAAACGGATTAGTTCAGATCAGATAAAGTAGAAGCACAACCATCTATTACATGATTACCAACTTATGAACAGGTTGAGCCCTAAACGAAGAGGGATGTTCGTTACAAAGTTTGTTTATATACAACAGTTCATGTTTGAACTGCATCCCAGAACATTCTGATAAACTATATGCTAACACAACTAAACCCTATGAGCCATTGAGGTTGTCCCAACAGTACGTTCCATGACATGTAGAGAAAAAAGCGAGTAATAATCCCGCTGTTGTATTGTTAATTTAGCAGTCTTCAAAACATATAAACACAACAAGAACAGTGTTGCCATCTAACATGATTTGGCACAGCTCCAGCTCCTTGCTACAGTGTGTGGAGGAGACAGAAACACACACACAAACAAAACAAAACAAAAAAGGTGCATTCACTAGTTCATTTTGAGAAAAGAGAAAACAGCTCCTTGCTGGAACTCCACCAAATGGGGCCTCTAAGAGGCTCCATGAAACAAAATGAAGATAGGCATAGATGTGAAGCATGCAGCTATATAACTTGCTGTTTGATGAAATCAACACACTGCAATGTCTTCAGGCTGTACCCAGCCTTGTGACCTTGTCCAAATGGGATCTCAGAGATATTACAAGACAACGTAGTTGCCACGTTCATGAACAAATTCCAACAAGAAATGCTACAAACATTAGTGTCTCGCTATCTCCAAGCGCGCACCCCCCCACCCCCAAAAAAAAAAAAAAAAAGATAGGCTACCAAACAAACAACTCCCGTCAGCTGGGGAAAAGTTCAGCATAAATATTTAGTGGCCCACAACCACACCAGAGAAGCATACATTTATAAATCACTGGGAAAATACCTCAAAAATTCTATGTAGTCAGCAAACAACAATTTTACATGTTTCATGACCATTAAAGGGAAAGGTAAAGCGAAAATGCTGAGAGGAAAAGTGCAGAGGTCGCATGGTCACATTCATACAAGTTCCAATAGGAAATGATCAAGACATTAGTCACTGTGGAAACAATTTGACTGATTTAGAGCAATATACTCCATCCCAGACTAGACTACCTGACATAATTCCAGGGGAGAAAATTCTACACATTTCTACTTTGCATACACAATTGCACAGGCAACCACATATTGCACCTGAAGAACACTAATCACAACCACGGCAGTCAACAAGGTAAGAATTGTTTCAGTTTGACGACATAAGAACACATCAAAAGCGTATTGATTCATATCATCATAACTTAAATTTCCTTCCCCCCAAAGGAGTAACGACATAGTACATAGAGAGAATCAGACAGACACGACACACATAGAAAGGTGCATACAGTTACAGTGTATACTGCACAATTCCAAGCAAATCATCCAAATGTTATTACGAATCCTTTGGCTGGCCCCGGGAAGGGAAGACCGAAGACGGATCCCCAACCAGCCCTAGTTCTTACCACCGGCGACGTACTGGTCGGCGTCGTGGATGATGACGTAGCCGGTCTTCTTGGGGCTGTCGGAGTCAGACAGCTGGTCCTCGTCGTCGTCGCTGTAGACGTCGACGTCGTCGTCGTAGCCGGAGGCGCAGGTGGAGGCGAGGAGCGACCAGACGAGGTACATGGAGGCGGCGGTGAGGGCTCCGCAGCCGAAGCCGAAGAGGAGGCCGGAGACGACGACGAGGATGTCCTTGGCGCGGTCCTGGACGGACGAGGAGGCGGCCGGGTCGGCGGCGGGGAGGGCGACGGCGACGGGGCGGCGGATCTGGTGGTGCGGGCCGAGGCGGCGGACGCGGAGGACGGTGACGACGGTGGTGGTGAGCGGCGTGGGGTTGGTGGGGTCCGGGTTGGGCCTGGAGACGGAGGAGAAGGAGACGAGGAGCGTCTGCGCGTGGCCGCACGGGCGCGCGTCGGCGACGAGGGACGCCGCCAGGAAGGCGAAGGCGGCCAGGAGGAGGAGCTGGAGCTTGGCCATGGCGGCGATGACGCGTCGGATTTGGGGGCAGAGCAATCGGAGGAGGAAAGGGGAACGCCGGAAGGGGGGTGCCGTGTTACTTGGGGAAGGGCAAATTTTAGGAGGCTGGACGTTTGACTTGGTGAGGATGGGGCAACTGCCGTGCCAGAGCACGAGACGAGGTCGCGTGGGGCCGGGCCGGACGACGGCATTTTTATGCTTAGGTCCTTGTCCTGTCTGGTTATACAAATCATGTACTGTATGACAAATCTAGTCAACGGTTTGGCCGTGTTCCGTGGCACGAATGAGAAGGCATCTCGTGCTTTCAACTAACCGGTTCTTTGGGTTTAGACAGTTTAAGTTTAGCTTAAATAAATCTACTTGCAAAATCAACACTCATGTTCAATGAATATTCTATTATATGCTGCCACACACAGGTGACTTGGATGATTGTCATAACAATGTCATTATTGCTATTTATAAGGACAATGATGCCCATAAACACTTCCGTCAAATGATCATGGAGACGAAGTCAGGTGTCCAACTTTATAGACCAAGGAGTTTAGATGCTAAATCTATAGGTTGTGTCGTATCAAGTAACTCTAGTACTCGACCATCTATATTCTTTTATCGTTTCATATGTATTTTAGAGAAGTATCAATGAATTTACCTATGTAGTCATTTCTTAGTCTTTAGTAAAGAGCAGGGGAAAGAGGGAATGTGTGTCCACAAGAAAAGAACATTGAAACAAGTTTGTATAGCGTGTATATTTCATTTGTGTGATGTATCTTGTCGTTGGTTGTTTGACTTAGTCTTTGCACCATTGAAATATATAAGCCTGTACTTAGATGATAGAATGGATGGCTAACAAATACTCTTACGGTATATTTGAGCTTTCTTACGGCATCATATCCCACTTTCGAAGACATAAGTATGACACAACCATCCAATGCCATACTACTCTTACGGTGTTGTTTCTTACAAATATACCGAGTTAATTTTGTTATTGCATGTGTTTATACGTATAACAATAGACCTCAAACGTGCACATGCTTTGTATGGAGTTCAAAAGCTTTCTTATGATAACACTCCTATTCTCTAGTTCTTTGCCAAATTAACAAATAATAATCTTGTGTGAGTATGGCTATGTTCTTCGTTTTCGTTTAGGCCACGTTCTTCGTTTTCGTTTAGGCCACATTCTGGAATGGACCGTTCCAGGCCTAGAATCGTTCTGACATTATACAAATTAGTGAAGAACTCGTTTGACACGGAGGAGGCGTTTTGTTAGAGACCTTGAGGTGAGCATGTGTAAACTCATGATTGATTCAACAAAAATGCGTGAAAAGGGTTTATCAAGCCGGTCCATGTTTCCAAGCAAGGATGACAACTCTGAGTAAAAAAAAAAAGTTATGATCATCTGCCTGTGGGATCAGTACACATTTACACTTGTATATCATCATATTTCATCTGCTCCGAGCAAGCCATGTACAAAAAGCAAGTCCGAAGAGACATAAGCCAGAAGAATTCAAACAGATCACTTTGACCAGGACTGAGCTCTCTTTCGCGCCAAGAACATGACAATCCGCGGGAAGAAGGTCTTCCTCTGCCTGGCGTCCGCATCCGCGTCCGCCGCCGACCACAGCTCCGTCCGCGGCATGTACCCTCCTCTCGGGCTGACTATGTGCGGGTTCCCGCGCCCGTCGACGGCGCCCGGGCCGTCGAGCACGGAGATCTCGGCGAGGCCCGGCCGGGGCGAGCCGGTCTGCTCGTGCTCGGCGCGCCACTGCCTGAGCTCCCGCTCCGCCGACAGCTTCTCGAACTCCGCCTCCTCGGCCTCCAGCGTGGCGGCCTCCAGCGCCTGCCGCCTCACCTCCATCTGCTTGTCCACCCGCGCCACCTTCTCCAGCCGCCTCACCTCCGCGTTCTTGGCCTCCTCGATCAGCTTCACCGCCTCGATCACCCGCATGCCGGCGGCCTCCTCTGTCTCCTGCGCTCTCCGGCTCAGCTCCTCGTACTCCTCCATCGTCAGAGTCACGCTGTCGCCCTCTGCTTCGACGGCCTTATTGCTTTCCGACGGCTTGCTTTCTTGCAGCAGCGCGCCGGCCGAGGCCGTGGCCATCTCCGCCGAAGCGTTCGCGGCGACTATCTCCCGCGTCACCGCCTCCAGCCGCGCCTCCATGGCGGCGACGGATGCTTTGGCCACGCCCGCGTCTTCTCTGGCCCTGGCGACCTCCTCTCGAGCCGACCGGGCCTTGTCCTTGGCTTCCTCAGCTTCGCGCCGTGCCTCGCCTACCCGCTCGGCGTCGTCGCTGCTCATCTTCTTCGCTAGTGCCTCGGCGAGCTCGGCGGTCACCCACCTCAGCTCCTCCTCGAGGTACGGGATGGACGATGACGAGAGCCCTTCCCGCCTTTCCCGTTCCCTCCGCCGCAGCGCGGTGAGCTCCGCTTTCTCCTTCTCCAGCTCGTCGCGCATCGAGGCAGCGGCGACGCGCAGGCACTTGGCCTTGTCCTTGGCCCTCTCGACGCTCGCCTTCACGTCGTCGAGCTCCTTCTTGAGCGCCGCCGACTGCTGGGTGCTGATCGCCGCCGGTCTCTCCTGCTGATCGCCGTCGACAGCGGTCCAAGCGAACTGCTCCAGCTCGGCTTTTAGGCTGGCCAACAGTTGGGAAGCCGCCTCCGCCTTCATCTCGACGTCGCAGGCCGCTGCGAGCTGCTCTCGCAGCCTCTTTGACTCGAGCTCGGCTTCCTCCAGGTCGGTCTGCCACCGCGACTTGTCTTCCTCCCACGCGACCGCCAGACCCATCCTCTTCCCCTCCGCCTCGACATGCGCCGCGCGCGAGGAGTCCAGCTCCCCCTTCAGCGCGACGATCTCGGCGGCGAGGTCCTCGACGGCCTTGCCAGCCTCCCGCGACGCCGCGGCGACCTCCCGCGCCCGCGCCACCGCCACGCCCGCCTCGGCCGCGGCGCGCGCGCGCACCTTCTCCAGCGCCTCGGCCTCCGTCCGCGCCGCCCGCAGGTCCGCGAGCGCGGCCGCGCGGCGCTCCCTGATGTCGTCGAGCTCCGCCTTGGCCTTCGCCGTGGCGGCGCGCCGCGACTCCTCGAGGCGCTGCTCGGCGAGCTCCGCCTGCTCCCGCGCCTGGGTCTGCTCCGCCCGCGCCAGCTCCAGGCCCAGCCGCAGCTCGTCGGCGGCGTTCACGGTGGTTCCCAGGTCCCGCAGAGCCTCCGCTCTGCCGGCCTCCGCCTCCTGTGCTCTCTTCTGGTACTCCGTGACCTCTTCCTGCACCTGGTCGAGCTCATCCTGGACTTGCTTGCGTTTCTGCGCCACGCATCATGCATTCATGTAACAACCATTGTCTGATCTGAACAGAGAATGTGATTCAGATTGCACAATATATACCTCTTTCCAATCAACAGCTCCTCCGACTCCGAATTTGGTGACGGCGCCCTTGACGGAATCAATGGGCGCCGCGGTGTCGATGCTTCTGTCTGGCTCGTGCGTTTCATCCAGGCGGTGGACCTGTTGCTGCTGGGCCTGAGAGGATTCCGAAGACGCATCAGGAGCGATGGAGGGCTGGCTGGTCCCGTGGACGTTAGCTTCCTCCATCCCGCAGCATAGGTGTATGATGCAGAGAAAATGTCTGAGGATCAATGCATTATCAAACAGAGGAGTATCAGGAATTCAGGATTCAGCAGCCATGGATGATGTTGTTGAGTAATCAATTAAAAGCGAGCATTTGTTCCAAACCTTGATAGCCCTGTGTGTTCCTCCTCCTCTTCCTCGTGGGTTCCTCGCAGGTGGTCCGTCGATGAGAGAGAGAGGAAAAGAGAGGAGAGGAGAGAAGCGGAGAGGGGAAGGAGGCATGAGGCGGGCAGGCGAGACGGATTGAGGGAGCGGAGAAGGAAGAAGAGAGGACGTGAGAATGTGGTGGGGAGAGAAGCTCGCGCGCCAGCCGCGGAGCCATCTTTCCTTTTTCCTTTTTCACAGCAGCGCCAGCGTGCGTGGATTGGTTGGCGCTCAAATGCCAGCCGTTGGATTAGCGGGCTCGCGCCATGTCCGGATTGACCTGGGCCTCAACGGCCCACTTCCGGCCCAGAAGACACACAGCGCCACTGGTGGTAACGCTGCGGAGTCCACAGGCCACGGCTTCACCACCACCACCTCCGGATCGAGGCGCCGCGCCCGCGCGGATAGGATGAGGCCGCCGGTGAGCAGGGCCGCCTTCGCGTCCGTGCTGATGGCGCCGCGCGCGCTCGGGGCGTCTCTGGTCGCCGCCCGCTGCGCCGCCTCCTCCCCTGTCGCAGCCGCCGCTGCCGTCACTGCCTACGGTGAGCAGTGCCATAATTGCACTATTGGAGTGTACTGGGAATGGCAACTGTGTTTCTTACGATTTACCAAAGTAATTCCAGATCATGCATCGTTTGTCAAAGAAGTTGCCGTAACCGATCCTCCGGAGCATCTCAACTCTCTCCTGAATGTGCTTCAAGCACGAGGTATGGCTTCAAATGTCTCACAAGGATTTCTATTATGGTTGCTTCGCTATTGTCCACCTCCACTCGTGCATACCTGAATTGGGGACATTTTACGGTACCTTTTCTCAAATTTTTTTTCCCTGGCATAGTGGTTAATTGACAGTTCCAGTCATTTGTTAGTGTTGGGTTTCAGCAGTAATCCTATCTGATTAGTTACTTTTTATCTTGGCAGCGGTTACAATTCTTGCCTCTGATTACACCTCTGCAAGTTTACGAATTTCAAATAGAAACCATGCTCTTTAAATCTAGCTGTTGGGACTTAGGACCCTCTTGACCTTGATCTCACAAATACATTTGACTGCAGTTATGGAGACCTTCTCCATGCACTGTTGGATATTTACCAATAGGCTTTATTTCGAATCGTTTTGGATGTATGGACTCTATTGTTATTCGCTACCTTCTGTTTTCATTCTCATCTTATACCTGAAGTTTGCATGAACAAATGTCCAGTGCATGCCTCATGCAGAGGCCAGAATAAAAACTATTCCTTCATCTAGAAAACTACATTTGACAGGTGAAAAGATTGTTTCTCCTGGAGCAAAAAGAGGGTTGATTCCATGTGTTGTTCCCTTGTCAGAAAGTCCAGCAGGTATTGATATGTTAGAGATCGAATGATTCTTTTGATTAGAAGCATCTACGATCAAGGTTTGATAAGTCTCTGGTTCTATCTGACATTATCCGTCATAATGCAGGTAATTTGACATCCCTCCTTAGATGGCCAACCGCTCCAACTGGGTAAATATGCTGCTATTTCTATATCCATGGTATGTTCCAAAAGGCATCTATCCAAATATCCATATGTATTTACCTGTCCTTCAGGATGGAAATGCCTGTTGTGGAAGTTCGTAAACATGGGCTGTGGCTTTTGGCTAAGAATGTAAGTTTGTATTGCATCTTATTACAACTTTCTCGTCTTAATGTAAGTGAAAAATCACATGCGATCTTCATAATTTTACTCATGTTTATCAGGTGAAACAGTATATCCACAGAATACTTGTTGAGGCTGACATCAATGCTGATACTGGTGATGATTTATGGGCTGATGTGGGCGAAGCTGGTATTCTTTATGCTAAAGGTGACTTCAAAGAGTCACAGCTGCCAGACCTTGATGTCTATTTGTTGAAGAAGGTTGATAGATACATGTCAGTTCCTAATTACTGAGTTTACAAGGCAGCTTGTGTACTGATGCTTTTTTGTAGGTTGGACTTTTCCCTGATGTTATAGAGAGGAAAACATTACGCCATCTCGAAAAAGGAGATAATGTAAAACTCTTAGATCTTTCTAGAGATGCATTGATCTTCTTTACATAATGATTTTTATTGTGCATTGTTTTTCTCTTCAGGTCTCGGCTCTCATTACTGGAGAATTCTATAGTAGAGATCAATTTCCTGGATTCGGAAGGCCCTTTGTGTTTAATGCAGAGATTTTAAAAAGGTATTGTTGTGACATAATCATTGTAATTACAAATTATGCCATGCAAGATCAGGGGAACCTATCAGGTGGTTGAATGCATTTTACATTACATGTTGCATGAACATGAGGTATCATTTCCTGATTTAGTTGCAAAATGTGAGACAAACTCAATATTGGTCAAATGCATAATTTATATACCTACAAACAATTCTGTACTGTCTGGCCTCAAAAGATGGTAATACACTTCCCTGTTGCAACTGCAATGTCATATGATTTAACTGACGCATTTCCCATGCACAAAGGCCGGGACAAAATTTAACGCTCGTCTGTGTTCCTTATTTTCTTGTTGGTTTGTTGTTGTTAGAGTCGGGCGTACATCTGAAGCCAAAGATTCAGCTCGAGTGGCTCTGAAATCACCATGGTGGACACTTGGCTGCAGTTATGAAGTATGATTTGTGCGACCTTTTCATGTTCTGCTATGCCTAGCAGCTAACAGATATTTCCCAATTTTCTTTTAGTCTCTCTTCTTGAAAGTTGAAACCAAAGACTTAACTTATACACCTTTTCATGAAACAGGAGGCTGCTGAATTAGCTGGGTGGGAGGATGAGCAGCTCGAGTTTATAAGAGAGAAGGTAACTGAGGAGGGTAAGCGTGAGGACCTGAAGAAAGGAAAGGCTCCAGAACAGGTGGCTGATGAGAATCTTTTTAATTTGTCACATAATAGCATTCATTCAATCATTTCTTGGTTGACTCCATTGCCTTTGCTACTCTGGTGCACTGCAGGTGGTTCTTGACGAGGCAGCATTTTTAATGGATTTAGCATCTGTGGATGGTAACTGGGATGAGGTTGTGGATCGGATTGCTGAGTGTTACAGAGAAGCTGGGCTTCTTGACATTGCAAATTTCATTGCTTACAGGGAGTAGATGTTAGATTCCCTATGGTCTACAGTGTCATTCAAGAAATTTTGGTTCTTTCCTGCTCTGCTATTGATATTTTATTCTTATATAAGAGATATAAGAGAAGAAGGCCCAAGGAGTCCTTTTTTTGCCGTCAGTTAGTGACCACTGACCAGCACCATAATTCCATGCCTGTATAGCTCTGAACGTACTTTTGCCATTTAAACTTTCATGCTTATATTCAGGATCAATGTGTCAAGAGTGCATTTTTATTTTCTTGATCGATGGCAGATTTGCTTTGATTCGGGACATACAAGTTCGAATACATAGATATTTGGGGCTTTCTATCTTAGGTAATCATCCAACCAGAATCTCATGAACTCGTGATGAATACTGATGGGCACATGTGAGATTCTTCATTGGATAAGTTCTCTGTGATGAAGAGAGGAGAATATGCAACTCATTCTCACCAAGATTTGAAGCCTGTGTTTTCTCTGAACATGTATGTTCTAGCAAGCCCAGACTCTAAAAATTGGGTTGAATTGGCTGACTGTTCTTGCGGCTTGGATACTATGAAAGCATCAGCATGATTGTGTCTTCAATGGAGTGTCGCCGAACATCCAAAGGGTGCTCCAATGCTAGAGAGGCAGCACATTTTTGGGTTGTGGCTGACGTTTGATCTTGGGGCTGTTTTTCTTATGTTATTTTCTTCCCCTTTAGGTGGTTCTAATGCAATCTAGTCTTTTGTTGTCTGTGGGTTGTATTTTTTACCATTTTCTCCTTAATTAATGCAGTATTCTTTACCATTTTCTCCTTAACTAATGTAATGATGCGTAATTCTCCAGCATGCATATAGGATAAACAATGTTGAGACCAGAGATGCTACAGGGACAACAATGTTTTCCACATGGAAAATTTGCACAGTTAGCCATGACTTATCACAATTCCAAGGCTCTACAAGCTGTAGCTGATATACAGAAAGAACCAAGAACTCGGAGTATGCTAATACAGTCATTTGTCAGCAAGTGAACATCTATACAAGTCAATAACAGAAGTAATATATACACCTCATGGAAAATACATAAGTTAATACCAGAAGTAATATATACACCTCACCGAGTACAGAGAGAGGACACGAGCAATAGAGACACAAAATTGGCTATGTGGATAATGTCATGACACTGCAGTCATGGCAAGCTTGGAGAGGGGAAAGAGATTGTTGGGTCACATTCAGCTCTCCGCAGCCGCTGATATATACGGTCTTAAGTGGGCGGTTCCACATAGCCCGAGCAGTTTGAGCCCTTTCATCGCCAATCAGCTGTGCGAAGTCGTTGAAGAAGCGGATCCTTTCAGCTGGTTTGTAGGTAGGTATGGTTGCGATGCTGGTGATAACATCCATTCCTGGATCACAACATAAAAGCCAATGAGCCAAAGATATTTCAAGAAGTACACAAATTCGTAAATATTGCAGACTCAAGAAACCAAAGGAAGATATTGTGATTCTCTGTAGTGTGGTGTAATATCTTGTGTAATCTATCAGCACAAGGTAGCACCTCAGACTCAGTTTCTTCCACGCTACTTTGAAGTTAAAATTTACTAAAGAAACTGGTGCATATAATGTCCACTAGGAATGGTAATGCCCAAAAGGTAGTATTTGCAACATTTTAAGGCAGTGGATCAAGATCTACAAATATCTTTACCATATGCAAGTTTAATAATGAAAAGATGTCGCTGCCACCATCAAAATATCTGCTTTTAATGTGCAACTATCTACGTCATTACTTCCCAACCACATATCGTTGGGATAAGGAATACAAGACCCAAGAACCACTATTTGTTTAACAAAACCGCTATTTGGAATTTTACCTTTTCACCACATATGGGTGGTGGACTTTTGTTTGTTCTATCTAGTGTCATTTGCGCTTGCCAAATGAGGTCAGTGAACGCACAACAATATCCATATTGTTAGTTTGTTATTACTCATGCATAAAAGATATTTGTGGCCACATAAATTGATAATCATCAAGAAAAATGGTTTCTTCATGAGAGATAGGAAATCCTTGTGCTGAAATTTCGTACAAGGCATGTAAAACTGCACCTTCTATACACTGTGCCATACAGGATCAACAAAGTATCATTTGATAAAAATGAACTCAGCTTCAACGTTTATGTTTTCTCCGGTTTGGACCATAAAAGTAACCATGAATGAAATAAGAAAACTGTAACAATATAAGATTTCTTAAGATTTCCGTTTTGCAAAGCGTGAAATTTGCATGTCACAAGGATATACACCACTTCGATATGCTCATGTAAAGCTCCAAATTATATTTGCACCTTCTATAATCTGATGTAGTCATATAGTTTACTTGAACATAATGTGTAGCAAGCCTATGATACGAGATAACTAACAAAGGACATCAGATATAATCCCAATTCATGAAAAATGAACTAGTTTTTCATGTTATTTATGTTTTCTTCTGTTGGACCACAAAATTAACCGGACTTCCGGATGTGACCCTAAATTTTGATGTTTTATCAACACTTTCACTTGTTAGCCATTCGATGAATTTCCTGAACATTGTAATGTGTCTAGAAAATATTGAAGGGAAGAATGCTAAAGTTCTTGAAAGAATGACGATTCAAAATATAATGTGATGTGAAAACAATGTTCTGAAAAAGAAAGTAACCCACCTTCCAATACAGTCCCAAAGACAATGTTCTGGCCATCAAGCTCGGGACAGGGTCCTGGCCCTGTAGTAACCAAGAATTCAACATTGTGATAATTAGGGTTGAGCTTGATGTCATCATCATCATCATTCTGTCCGAGGCATAAGGAAAGTGTGCCGGGCCTAGCATGCCTTAATTCGAATGCTTTAGGGTCAACAATCTCAGAATTCCTAACAAGGCCCGAGGGAGGCTCGACGTCACCCTTGTCACGCCGAGAACCTTGCCGGCCAGCAGCAAAAAACTGTCCTTGAAGGAGCTTGTGGACAAGAGTGCCCCTATATGCAGCTGCAGTACATGTAGCTTTGAAATTGGCAGTAGTAACAGGGAGATGCCGACCATAGAGACCAAAAACAACACGACCAAGAGGTTCAGAATCAGGGCATGAGGAAAGCTCGGCTCCCAGAGTTCTGTCTGAGCGAAAGTAGCTTGGACAGACACTGAAGTCCATGAAGATGCGATCTGTGATCGTGGTGTCAATTGTTGAGGTGGATGGTGTGTTTATGTCATCTACAGCAAGGGAGGAGGATGTGTGGAGGAGAAGAAATGAGGCAGGTAGGGAGAAGAGAGACCGTCTAAGAATTTTGGGTGACTGGGTGCATTTATGGGTATTGCCATGGTTTGCTTTCGAGGGACGAAAAGAAGTATGGTGGCTGTTGGGGTGGTGGTGGAGACTAAGGTAGACCGGGTAAACCGTGGAGGATGCAGCTCTCATGCTTGAGGAAGGCAAAGCCATCTAATGAAAGTGAACCCTTCAGTTTTTGTCCTTCCAATAAAATTATGGTAGACAATCTGGTTGGAGTTGTGCTAATACCAATATCTTTCCTGCAAACAAGATACAAGTGAATGAGATGTAAAATTTCCTGAATTAGAATTCTACAACTTACTGTCAGTATGCATTATTCTCAAATCTGAATATGAAAATTCTGCAACTTCAATTTCTTTAAATGTAAGTGTGGAATCTGCCCTTCAGAAAATAAGGTGGAGAGGTGTATTCTTCTAAGATACTCCCTCCGTTCCAGAAAACATGCAATTCTAGCAGAGTACCCTATTTTAGTCCACCAAGTTTGACAAATTATAGATAAAAAATTATAAATAATTACAATATCAAATAAATATCATTAGATTATTTATAAAATATATTTTCATAATAAATTAATTTGGAGCTATAAATATGAATAGTATTCGCTAGAAACTTGGTCAAACGCGAGCTACTTTATCTGAGACGCAACCCATAGTTGCATATTTTTTGGAACAGAGGGAGTATTTGGTTTGCACATTCCCCACCGTGCCTTTGCACCTAGTATATCAGATTTGAGCATCATTTGTCATCCAAAGTTTGCCGTGAAAGTTACCATGTATGAATGTGACAATGACAAAGTTTGTGCTTCCCTGAATTTTGTCTTTATACATATAAAAACACTAAATTTTGTCTATCAAGAATAGATACAGCCTACACTCTATGCACAAAGAATGACCATTATCTAAAAAAAAAATGCACAGAGAATGACAGCAGTGGGCAAAGGCATCTGCCGTCAGTTATTGTTTGTTGTAAAGTCACTTGTGGCAGTCGGGACAGAAATGGACTCTAAAAGCTTGGACAGCATAAAGTTCAGATCTTTGGCTCTAAACAGGCCTTGATACTCCAATTTTTCAGCTTTGCCTTGGTTGACTGCAAACCTCTAGTTATGGTTCGTGTGAGTAAAATCGAGCACTTGTTCCAAATCCAAGAAGGTCGCTGGGCGTCCGGCCAGATCGAAGAACAGGAGGAATGCAGTGACAGAGGCATCAAACATGCGAAGGGGGAGCAGCAATTTATAACGAGACATACCTGTATTGCTCCTTCTCCTCGGTTCCTCCCAGGATTAGGAGAGGAGACGAGACTGGAGAGCCTGGTTGCGAGCCGGGGGAGAGGAGAGGAGTCAGGAGAGAGTGGCTGGGAGAGAAGCTGGCGCGGCAGCCGTCGGATCAGGATGAGTTTTCGTCGCCATGTCGGCATCTCTACCTGGCGGTTAGTCGAAACTTTATCCGGCAAAGGCCCACTGAAGCCTCAGAAGAAACCGTTAGAGTGGACCATGACTGAGAGGAGTAGGCCCTATCCAATGCCGTGAGGGTGGCTGGTGTGCAGCGTCGTGGATATGACGCCGACCACTTCGTCTCTCTACTTCTCTAGCCGTAGCTAGGCTCAAGGCTCAAGGCTCAAGCTGTAGCTGCCTGCCTGAATTGGGATTGGGAACTCCTCTCATCTTCTTCCTCTATCTATCTCCTACCAAGAATCAGAATCATCCGGAGTGAGTCACCGGCGAGCCCTCGTCGTCGTCGCCGGGACACCGACGACTGGGCGAGTGCCGCCGCCGGCCTTTCTCCAGGACTTGGCCGGCCGCCCTTTTCGCAATTGTACCCACCAGCCAGGTATGCCCGACCACCGAGTGCCATCATCAAACGGACCTTAATCCAAGCTATCTTGTCCAATTACAAGCGTAATTTTGTTTGCAAAAAATCTCTCATAGGCTCCGCCTCTCCCGGAATGCCGATGACATGAGCCCGTGGCCGCTCCAGCTGCTCCTCGAGCATCAGCCGTCGTGTTCCAAGAACCGCTGGGGCTAGGGAGCATATGGTCCCCGTTGCATGACCTTCATGAGCTGTTCCGCGGCCGTCTCCAACGGCATTGCGCCGCGCTTCCTCATCTGCGCGTGCGCGCGCGGGGTGCTGGCTCTCGGTTCCCACAGGATTAGTAGGAGGGCGAGGCGCAGGCACGCGGCGGCGGTCTTCGCTCTGAGGCGGCGGCGTCGGCGGCGGCCCAGCGAGTGGCAGCGGCCGTGGTGGAGGACCTTCTTCGCGGACTGGAACGAGGACGAGGAGAGCCTGGCCGGGCTGAGGGAGGACGACGAGCTGCTGGAGGCGATTGGGGCCGACCAGGAGCTGTCGGAGAACGAGAAGTTCGACGAGTGGAGGAGGAAGGCCGAGGCCATTGTTGAGCTGCGCGAGGCCCAGCAAGATGCCATCAACTCCGAGGCGCGGTCCTGGGAGGACTGGACCAGTGGTGCCAGCGGAGGCGGCGGCAACGGCGCGTCCCCGGGGAATGGAGGTGGAAATGGGGACTGGGGCGGGGAAGCCAACGTGTTGGACGAGATCACTGATGATCCTGCGGAGATTGTGTGGGATAAGGGCGTTATTGAGGCTTTCAAAGATACCGTCGACGACGAGTATGAGGACATGCTCTTCGAAGATCGAGTCTTTATGTATGCCTCCACAAACTCGGTGCGTCTTGCCTTCTTCGTTACAACTTCTACAACCTTTCTCTTGTGTTATCAAGTAGTATATTGGCATAATGTACTAATGCCCACTGATAATGTAATCATGATAATGTACTACACCATTAAGGCTATAGACATAGAAAAAAATAGGGTCTCAATTTAACCAATAATCTTCTTTGAGGATCCATTTGGAAGGGGATTAAAAGAAAAATTTTGTATAATTATTGATCATGCACCTATACTAAGAACTTGGGAACTTTGAGCTGACAAATAAGAATTTGTGCTGTACAGGCTAAATTTCTAGCAGTGTTGATTGTCGTTCCGTGGGTGATAGATTTTGCAGTCCATCACTATGTTATGATGCCCTTCTTAGAGAGGTAATCCATCTCACCCATTCTGTACATCCCCTTCTTGTCAGTGAAGTACCGAGCTCTGATAAGTCACAAGAGTATCAATCTCCTGTTGCTCCTGTCATTACATACAACCATGTATGCTAAATGCAGAATATATTACATGGAACATTACCTAATAACAGGTATGTCCAGAAGGTGCCACTTGCAGCAGAGTTGCTTGATGTAAGGCGCAGCCAGAAGCTGCACATGGTTAAAGACCTAAACATGGAAAAGGCAAGATACCGACTTGAAGTTGAGATTGGCAAATCTCCTCCACTTTCTGATGAGGAGGTCTGGGAAGAGATGCGGGAAAAGGCGTGAGTTGCCAAGCCATTACTTTTATAAATGCACCATCCATCAGAATCCTACTTGTTCTCTGCCTGTATGAACAATTTTCTTCTCTTCCTTATCAGGATAGAGTTGAGGGATGATTGGAGGCTAGAAAATCGAGAAGCTTTTGCAAATATATGGTCTGATATGATTTATGGGATTGTTCTATTCCTTCTTCTCTGCTTCAACCAGAGCAAAGTAAGTATTTATCAGAAGACTGGTTTTATTTTCAATTGCATATCATAATCTATGTAGCACTCGTGCTATGCAGACACATAGCTTTCTCCTTATTCAACATAGAGTTTAAATGACTAGACAGATTCCTGTGCTACTAGACCCTCTAATGTCAAAGGATCAGAGTACTAGTTACTTTACAGTTTTACCTTCAAATAACTGCAAAAAAAAGAAAAAAAAAACATGATTTCATCTCATTTTTCTACTGTACTAGGTGTACCCCACAATTCTAAGGTAGTGCTAGTGTCATAGCATTCCATGTGACAAATCTAACTCTATATTGGTGGTCAAAATTTTAAAAAGCTGTCTGAAGGCTTGTAAGATAGCACCTACTTTGGACCAAAGATGTGTGATCCAGTTAGACTTTGGAGTTTGGACCAAAGATGTGTCATCCAGTGGCAGACATCTTTCAGTAGTAAAAATGTCTTGGCAATGTAAATTTGTCTAATTGATTATCATTGCCTTTTGTTTCTCCAAATGAATATATAGAGTTATGTTGTTATCATACATCTTACTTTTTACTCCCTCCTCACAATCAGGTTGCGATGCTGAAGTTCACAGGATATAAATTGTTAAATAATGTTTCAGATACTGGGAAGGCCTTCCTTATTATTCTAATATCGGACATCCTTCTAGGGTATGCCATATGAATTGTCATTCTCTTAAATAGAAGATCTATGTATGCCTATAGTTAAGGCCTGCATTCATTTATCCAGCATGCTCTTGTAAAGCATTATTCATGACATTTTATCATTAGTACTCCTGGCTAGTTGGAGCTCGACCAAACAAAAGGGAAGGGCTAGTCTATGTAATTGAGCTCTAAACACTCATGAACAGTACCAAAATTTAGTGTTTAGTGAGAGTACGATGGACAAGGGGGGGCCATGGCCTACCTTAGTCTCAACTAAGCTCTACCCCTTACTGGCACAGTATATACACATTGCTTGCATATAATGTGACATGTCACATGTGCAAGTAGTTCAAAAACAAAGAAGCATTTAGGTTATGAAAACTAGGGCAAATTAAGTATGGGAACGTATGCTATGCAAACCAGCCTCCCGTGCAAACTATGCAAACTCTAATCAAAACCGTAGAAATATAATCCGATGGCTAGAGTGTGGGGTTATTTTAGCACTTAAATCCTCCCACTCATTCCATCATAAAGGTGGAGTTATTTTAGCACTTAAACCCCCCATACTCTAGCCATCGGATTAGATTTCTGTGGTCTTGATTAGAGTTTGCATAGTTTGCACGGGAGGCTGGTTTGCATAGCATACGTAATAGTGTTTGTTTTTTTTTTACCGGGGGGTGGGGGGCACCTAAGTTTCTCTCTGTACAAAAGCTGAACATCCATAAGATAATTTAAATATCTCTCAGTCTTGTGTTCTTCCTTTGGGATACACATTGCTCCTTCAAGCAACTAAGAAATAGCCTTTTCATGTAAACATTGTATTTGTGCATCTTTTTTTCATTGTTAACTATAGTTTATAGACACTGATTTTATCCACTTCATAAAATCCACTGGCTGCATTTTTGCAGGTACCATTCAGAGTCAGGTTGGCATACAATGGTAGAAGTTGTTCTTGAGCATTACGGGCTTGAATCTGATGAAGCGGCGGTCACATTTTTTGTTTGTCTGGTTCCAGTTGCTTTGGATGTGTACATAAAGTTTTGGGTATGCCTTTTTCATCTAATTAACAGGGATAAAAATAGTTTTTAAAAGTTAAGTAGCATAGCTTTTTTAAGAAACATCTTAATTTTGTAATAAGAAATTTCCTGTCCTAAGTTCCTGGTGTTCTTGGTATCTTGATCAAGATACTTAGTTTATTTTTCTATGTTGCAGGTATACAAATACCTTCCAAGATTATCACCCAGTGTGGGCAACGTTCTGGATGAAATTAAGCGCCACTAGAGAATATTTATGTTTCCTTAATTGGGAAATTGCTTGGAAAGTTGTCACCTTCCAGGTATCCTTGAACAACAGGGATGCACATTTTTGTATGTTAGGTCATTGCCAGGTTCATTCTTTTGGCAAGAAAAATGAACAGTGTTAATTAGAAAAGTATTATTACGAAATATTTTGTCTCGGACTACAGTGTAAAATATTACAAAACATTTTTTCTTTCTGGTGTATTAATGTTTTGTTTTTCTTGGTATCTTGCTTGATATGATGAATATATAAATTGTTCCCGTCACTCTCAAGAATGAACATCTAACTGTCCCAACACCAAAAACCATAAACTATCCTGACTGGATAATTTGATATTTTTTTGTGCTTAGACTAGTAAACTAATTACAATTTGCAGGTAGTCAATGGGTATATTGGCATGGCATATTACGTTTACATCAAATCTGAAGGATCTATTCGTCTGAATGGCCTTCCCTATAATGCCTGCCTGGCCGTCAAGCAGTCCGGTTGATCGGGAAGACTGGGAATTGGAGAAGTAACCTGAGCTAGTCCTTATATATTCTATACAAAAACAATGTCTTGTGAAAGGCTATGTTAGCCGGCTAGCAATATTCGCGGGGTGAACACGATAGATATGGTACAGGAAACTTGAGGCTTTTGATCTGTCATATATCAGTGACAAGCATTTTTGCCATAGAAATTCTTTTGCATGTTGGAGGTGTATACGGAGGTTGAAACCCGTCAGGCTATCGTTACAGGATGTCTAGAGCTGCAACCTTCATATTTTTGGACTAAAACATATCAAATTTGCATGTATTTCGGTTTCTGGACCATGCAACTCATTATGCCTCCTTTTCTGAAGCCTTCAAGATAAAACAAAACCATCATGCGCAGCAGAAATAACGTAGACCCACAAAACACTGCACCAAAAATGGCCCCTTTATCATATCCCAGCTATGTTTCTCATGAAGTCCCAAAAGCCATCAGAAATAAGACAAACTGAACCAGCGATAACATCATTAATTACAGCAGCAGAGTCCCAAACAATACTCAACCAAACGTTAAATAGTTGGCCACCTCTCATTTAGACAGCTAAACAGGCTAGACTGCTGATTAACAAGCATGGCTAGCCAACATGTAGCATGCTGCTAAGGCAAAAAGTGGTCCCAAAACACATGGCAGACTTCAGTTCAAAATTATAAAAATAACAGAGATGGCTAGTTGGCTATGGTGCTGCTACACCTAAAAGCTCAAAAGCAACAATCAACCCAATCATCAACTAGCACGTTAAACCAATATGAAAATCATGACAATAGCATAGCACGGTATAGAATCTCTTGTTATCAAACAAAAGCAAGAGCATCAACTTTCAGTTTCTCAGATTATTTTATTTCCATTGAGTGGATGATGGACTAATAGTACCTGTGTAAATTGCACATAACTAATGATGCAAAAAATATATTCTTATGTTTTGTATTAATAGAAAAGAAGAACCATTGAAGGCATACAATAAATGAAGATGCATTCATTCATGAATTGACCAATCTATGCTGAGTGAAATGAAATGAAGAAAATGCTCACCTGTCAACAACCAAAGATGTAAGATGTGAGCACCTGAACAAAAACTAGTAAACTAAGAATTGATCATGACAGAGGCATACTGCATTAGGAACATCACTGGTACTTATAGTTCTCAAACATAAGTTCTGCTGCTATACGAACACATGCAAAATAACAGTACGACATGAATATTAAGCCATTCTAGAGTTGTAAGGAAAGATCCTGTAGCAATTCACTACAAGCATAACTTTGAATATAATACAATAAACATGACAAATGACAACAGGACTACCCCCCCCCAAAGAAAAAACCGCCAACGACAGCCATCCCAAATAAGCTGGGCAGATGAAACCCAAACTGAGACACCACAAGAAGAAAATAAATCTATATCTATAAATATAATATAAAACAGCATAAGGATAGTGATATTTACAGTCAAATCCTTAATAGCAAATAAAAAATCAGGTCCTGGTAATAAAACTCTCTGCCATGATAGGAAACCAGTAGTGCTGCTCTATATATAAGAGGATAATAATTCCCTATTTAAGAATTGGTACAAAAGATGTGCTTTAGAGACTATCAGTCACCTCCATGGGATCTAAAGTTAGCCTCTAGTAGAATTAATAGGAGGCAAGCTGACAAAAACAGTAGCACAAAAACTCCCAGCACATACGTGCACAAAACCCAGCAGAGAACCAATAACCCAATACTGACAACTAGTCACGTTTGGTCTACCACAGAGCTTGCAGCAAACATAAAGCTAAGCTCTATTGCACTAACTAAATCTGTAGCCCCATAAAGAAGTATTCATATATTAAGTAAGAGAACCTATATGCACATTAATTTCTGTCGCCAAATTCACAAATTGAGCCGAACCCACCTAAAATTGCAAGAAAACACAAGAGACACCTGCCAAACCAAGTGAAGTGGTAGTTTAAACACACCATGTGGTGCCAATAATCTTTTTTTTAGAGTGAGCAAACTAAAATGCTTCAGGAAATTAAAATTAGAGTGCCAATTGATAAGTGCAATACAGGCTTTAAAGAAGGGTACTTCTCCCTCTAGCAGCTTAGAGGCATAAGTGCATTTCTCCCCCTAACAGCTTACAAAGTACACACTACAGAAACATCCAAAAGAGTGTAATCAAGGGCTTCTGCTCTAGAGCTTTGTTTCTTCACCATTGTTGCAACCGGCTTCAAGTTGAGACCTTGATACTGCCCAAAAGGGAACTCCTTGTTGGAATAGCTCTTCAAAGCAGAGGGCGTCCATTGCATCCATTGCATTTGATTTCTTCTTCCGGTAGTAATGGCTCCACAGTGCCTCTAGAAGTGTTGGGAGCAGAAGTGGATATGTCTGTTGGCAGAGCATAGTTGTTGCCTCCAATGTATAATCACGAACACCAAGATGCCTAGCAGCGTATGTATTCTTCTCTTGTGGGTGAGACATGACATTTCTCAAAAACCTTATATGGTCAAGTGGGTTTTGCTGGTTGTAGCCCGGCCTAACCCAAGCCTTTAGCATTTCAGTGTTCAGAGCTGTTGCCAGCCATGAGGAGAAGTAGGGATTTGTGTGAGTCATCATACCCTTGGTTTGTACGGGCTCAATCTTGTCAAGTCTCTCAACAATATGTTCATAGAGCTTAATGAATGCAGCAGCATATGTGCTTGCGGGAAGCAACGATGGACTATTTGCAATGAGGTATGTTGGTGTTCCAGGTGTCTTCAGCCGGTCAAGAAAAGAGGAGAAATCTGAAGGCAGAATTCTGGTGGCGCTGCGGCCATGCCTCACCTTCAATACACCCCTTATCAGGTCACTCACTGCAGCAAGATCAGACACTCTTCGCTTCTCTGTTAACTCTGTATAGTTGAGCTCCTTGAACTGGAACGTTCCCACTGAAGAGAAACTAACAGATTCTGCAATGAAATTGTATTTCCAAGACAAAGCTTCTCATTATGACAGCGGAGTACTGTCATAATCAACGATCTGATCATCACCTTTGCGGCTTCGCTGAGCATTCTTTTCTTAGGTTTGTCATTCTGCACAAGGCTGTACAAAGGACTGGAACGATCTGGAACCTTGACCAGCAGTTCTGGGCATAAATAGCGGTCAGTAAGGTACACCTTCGCATCTTCCCACTGTACCTTGAATGGGTTAGCCTCCAATCTGAAATCAAGATCAGCCACCGCTACAATCAGTACATTTGAAGTCGAAGAAGACACATTTGAAGTCAAGATCAGCCACTGGCACAACAGGGATAGAGATCAAAACGCTTACTTAGGCGATTTCTCGGCTACATTGCTGTAGAGGCGTGGCAATAGAGCATTCCAGGTCTTCCCGCAGTGGATTTGGGATGTACTCTTCCAGTGAGTTCTTGGCGCAAGCCGTGATGCCTGCCCAGACGGAAGCCATGGCCTGTACGGAGGCGGAGGCGGAGGCGACTGCTGCGGTGCAGCAGAAGGCGGCCGGTCACGCTTCGAAGGGAGGGTGCACCAGAATGCATCGCTGCAGGCGGCAAATTGCGCGAACGGCGAGGATAGGGGAGACGGGGAGGATACCGATGGCGAGCCGCGGCGAACCGACGCGAAGGCTAGGGTTTTGGGGGTCAACGGGAGCGGAGTTGCAGGGGTAGGGGACGAGGGTAGTGGGGGCGAGCGTGGGCATAGGACGCGGCGGGAGACTGCGAGGAAGCGCCGCGACTGCATTGCGTCGCCGCCGCCCGCCGCCGCCGCCGATGATCGCGCGCGAGGGTTTGTTTCCGTCAAGTTCGGGCCGCCAGTGGCTTAGCGAACGAGAGAGCACACGTGTCAAGCTCGTATAGGGGCCGTAGCACGTGAGTATTTTTTTTTCCTCTTCAATTTTGTTGTATTAATTTTTCATCAGATTAATTAAACTATTTGGTAGTGCAGATAACCAAACCACGTCGCTTTTTTTCATCCGTGTATACAATCTTAGCAAACATTTTTTTAAAAAAAATAGCAAACACTTTTTCGAAAGTACGATTCTACTCAACCAAAGAGCAAGCCCAATAAATAAAAATTGGCTATAAGCCAAGCAAAGTCAGCCATAAATATAGACAAGTTAACATTCTAATACATACTCCCTCCGTTTGAAATTGTAGTTCCTTTGATCTTTTGAACCTCAATTTTGACCGCTCGTCTTATTCAAAAAAAAATAGTGCAAATATGGTTAAATTTAAGTTATTTTTGAAGGTCTTATGTTAGTAAAGCAAGCCACGGCAAAAGAAATGATATTTGACATAATTTTTTGAATAAGGCGAGTGGTTAAAGTTATTGTCAAAAAAGTCAAACGAACTACAATTTGAAACAGTTAATAGTATATATGAAACTTGTTACGGTGTTTGGGTGGAACCGGTGGTTCGGGTGCCGCCTGCCACCTTTCGGGGGTCATTCTAAGGAATGGGGGCTTGCAGTAGGCACCAAGGACGACGTGGCCGTGGCAGGATTGCTCCACACACCATAGTCGGTTTATAGATCCTCTCTTGTCATCTGAAGTTGTGGAGCATGACGAGGGTGGAGCTCGTGACACGGATTGACGAAGGCGGCGCATATTCCACACGCACCAGCATCATCGTGCCGCACTGTAAGAATACTAACTACTAACCGATGAATTAACTAGTACCAAATCCAAAACGGAGTTCACACGAACACAATTCAGGTAGCAAAACGATACATCGGGTGAGCGAGTAGCTCCCCGCCGATATCTGGACGCAGCCGGCCAAGAGCAAGCGCTCTGTTCTCTCCCCTATGCGTGAAGAACACGAAGATCCTTTTCCTTCTTAAGCGAAACGGTTCAACGCTACGGCTTGGGCTTTCGGTTGGCTCCCACGTACTTTGGGTTGGGCTTCCTCGCTCGCCTGGGCCTGGCCTCCTTTGGCCCATCAGCAGAATCTGGCAGTCGATGGCGTATTCCTGACACGCACGCTGTCCTCGCGCGCGTACCTTGCACTTGCAGTGCCACCCGTGACGAGCCGCCGTCATCCGCGCGCGCTCGCGGCTCCGATGCCCACACTCGTTGCACAACCTTTATCGAGATTCAATCGGAGCTCAGGGATCTCGCGATCCTCGACGCGCTCTTCTTACAGTTGAACATACGAGAGCGGGAGCCCGGGGCTAGGGACGCTGCCGCCAATGGGAAGCGCAATCCTAGTCTCCCAGAGGTCATTGCTAGGTGATGTACATGTTGATAAACTTGCCCATGCATACTCCACGAAGGAAGCCGAGAAGATCGCCCACTGCGCAAACGAAGATGTCCGTGTTGCTACAACGTGAAGAAGAGTTCCATTTTACCCTCCACAATTCAATTAGAGCTGGTTCTAGCCCACAACTTAAGTTTCTAATTAAGTAGATTCTTCCTATTTCTTAACCATATGATTTAGCCCAACGAATGGCTCTTATTCGTTCCAAAGGTTGTAAAATTTCTCCATACATATACAATAATTAGTCTCTTCCTTTACTCCACATGTTATATATATGGGACAACATACAAGATAAGAGAGTTTGAGTCGATTTGTAAAGAATATGTGCGACCATTTGAGTCTCCAAATAAATGTATTGAAAAACTGGATTGAAAGATCTTTTCAATAATACTAATCATATACTATAAATATTAATATTTCTAAATGTAGTTTTAGTCAAAGTTATTTCTTGGAAACTGCAAGCAGCAATTATTTACGGACAGATGGAGTAATTCTTTAGATTTAGATTATTTAAGTCTAGCTCAAATAAATCTCTAGTGAAATCATCACTGATGTTCAATGGGGAACTTGGATGATGGTCATAAATGTTGTTGTTTCTATTTGAAAGGGCAAGGGTGCTCATGAACACTATATCAACTTTGAGTCATTGGCCTCATCCAATGGTTGTGGAGAGGAAATCAGGTCTCCGCCTTGATAGATCATGGTTACTGAAGGGGCTAAGTTTGTAGTTTATGTTGTACCTGACGATGCAATCATCTATATTATTTCATTGTTTCACATGTGTTTAGGTCAAGGTTAGGAACGTTGGATCTTGCATTGTGTCAAGAGTTAGTAGTAAATCATACAACCTAATAATGTTGTTGTTTTAAATTTCTAGAGTCGAAGCCAATCCTCTTGGTAGGCTACTTGGTCTTCACATGATGTCATTAACTTTGGAAGCTTTAAAGGAGAAGGGTCAAATATTAGTTATATAAAGATTAATAAAATAAGATTACTAGGGAGATGAATAAAGTCGCCCATAATTAATTTGGTGTGCGCCGGGCCTTTGATTAATATATTTTTAGTGTTTTCATCTTGGATAGAGACACATATATATAGTCATAACTTATTATTAGTATCCAGTAAAGCTCCTAATAATTCATTTAAAAAAGGAGGAAAACAGGGTAAAGTGCCTACCAACTCTGCCTAATTCATTAGAAAATGTATTTGTCCTTTCTTACCGCATCATGTCACACTTTCCAGTGTTACCATTGTGCTATGTCATAATATAAGTATGAGACAGCCATCCAATGCACAATACTCTTTCCGTTCCAAATTGTAACAAGAGTTTTAAAAGCTCAAAGCAATCTCAAATTTGACCAAAAATATGGAGAAAATTATAATTATTTATGATATCAAATACATATAGTATGTATATAATTAACGAAGAATCCATTGATATTTTAGTTGACATCCTATTGCCATACAGCTGCACTGAGTTTTTTTTTAATCAATATTCTATGGTTGACCACCCTCATTTCTTCTTTCTCTCAACAGGTCCTTGTACACTTGGATGTCAAAGAGATACCCAAGAACTATATCATGCCACGATGGTTGAAGAATGCATCTGAAATCGCTGAGTCTAGCGATGCCAAGACTAGTTTTGATTTACTTCGTGGTTCAACTGACGTTTTGAAGAAGAGGGCACTAGTCAACCAAGCTATTGAGGTTGCCAATGGATAGATGCAATAGTGAAGAGGCCTTTCTTCAAGCAATATCAGCGATGGAACAAGCTCGGGCACACTATTGCAGTCAGCAGGCCCTGGTGACCTCCCATATCACGATTCCCATATCAGTGGCCTCCAACCAGCGTCTGCCATCAGTGTTCCACGCAACATTCTTGCCCAGACCGACCAACAAAAAAGGGAAGACCTTGTAACTCTAGTCTTAGATCATCGAATGAGGAGCAGAAGAGGAACAATGTGCAGAGCACGGATGAAGAGAACCAAAGGGATGGCGAGACCTGATTGATTGCTGATGTTCTTCAATTTAGACTATATCTAAGTACCAGTCTTTATGTTGCATTATAGTGTTTCTGATCTATATTTTAACAGTTGGTATTGTAGAAGTAATTGACTATGAGGTTCGGTGTTTATTGACCATACAATCTGCTAATGTATAACCATACGCATGAAAAGCATCACCAAAGAATCCGAAGCAATTGCACATTAGCTGATGTCCGTCATATAAACCTACATTAATTAAAACAACCGACAAGTAGTCTTTAGACGACTTCAACAACAACAACAAAAAAAAACTGGGATGGCCATGATAATATATATTGCTCGATATAATTTCGACATCATTCTGATAAACTCTCCCCATTTGATGATACCAGTTGCACAATTGCAAGCCATGGCTGCAGCTTTTGGTACATCAAAGCTATGATACAACAAATTGCTTAGTGGTAATAGACACGATCTAATTCGCCAAATTCACCGAGTGGCCAATCCATAGTGTCTCCCTTATTCAGTCCATCAAAGCCCCCCTCCTGCCAGCCCCGCTTCCGTTGCAGCCCTGTTAACCTGTGTCCATAATTTGTCAAGCCTTTAAGGTAGTTTCTTGACACAAAGATAGATACAATAGCATATATGATAAATAATTGTGTGCTGCAAGTCAAAAACCCATGCAACTTCTATCATATCATTGAGTATTTTTTTTCAGAGCTTTTTTTTGCTTGTGATCTCGAGGTTAGGTTGGTATGCAGAATCCTGGAGATAAGGAAATCTCACCTTCTTGGTCATGAAACTATTCACAGCAATACCCAATTTGTTCTTGCATTCTGCCATTTTAATAGCACATTCCGTCATGAGGGCCAGTACCAGATGTGCACCTGGATCTGCTGAGATTGCTGAATCTCCACATCATTCCATTGAACTCACGAAGGCATGTACTAACACCAGCCAACCTCCTTTGTTATGCTCTATCACGAAGCCACGCTAGCTGTTATCAAGTCGACTACAGCAAATCCACCTCTTTAAAGGTAATATAATGTGAACTGTAGCATTCATCCAACACATTGGCTAACATCTATTGTCCAACCCAGCTGAAGAATTTGCATAAACATCGCAGAAACTAAACTGTGTCATGGAATTGCACTCTGCTTGCTGAAAGCATTCAGAATCAGAAGTGAGCACGAAAAAAATTGGACCAGTATGATTATTTTCTTATATAACCTGATCCATAAATAAATGATGAACATGAACAGTTACGCAACGGCATGCCCAAGCCACAGACAAAGTGAGCACGGCCCTTTCAGGTCACATAGCCACAAAAGACAACAGAAATAATCGTTATGAAAACATTGAAGAATAAAAGAGTCATGTCACAGCTCCAGAAAATGGTAAAGAGACAAAAGCTCGGAGGACCAGTCTGGTAGCATATGGAGCACATATGTATATTACAAATAGGAACCACTAGTTATTAAGATAGTTTTTACTGAATGTCAGGCACAAACCTTGTCTGACCATTTCACATATTTTGCTAAGGCAAATTGACCTGGATAGCTGTGTTGTGCCACAGGGACCAACACTTGGTTGCGCCTGAAACTTCGCCTGAAACTTCAGGACAAGTCAAAATACCCAGCCCATGCTGTAGCCCATTGTTGGGAGCATGTACCTTCGAGACTTGTGTTTCGTCATCCGTAGCACCCCTCCTCCATCAAGCTCCATGACAAATCCAGTTAATATGACGAAGTTCTCATGGTGCTCGCAGACAAAGCCGTCATGGGACACTTGTTTGTATTCCTTATGGAAGAACTTGGCGACACAGAATTTGCGAGAACCCAGATGAACAAGGTACGGATCCATCAAGGAGCATCCATCACACTCTGGCATCTCCTCCTCCAGCGCGCTGGACGCCACAGGTCCGGTCAGCCTCCGCCCAGTGGAGGTGTTCCTGAGGTCCGATGAGCACAGCAGGCCAGTCTTGGATGAGAAGCCAAGCCACGAGTCGCATTTAGGGATGTAGTGAGCATGGTCACGGAAGGGAAGCACCCATTCGCCGGCCTTGCTCCAGGTGCCAGCCACCGTGTTGAAGGAGTAGGTGCCGATGCCTGGCGTCGATATCCAGATGTGCGAGCCGCCGACCACCGTGTAGGCAGTGATGCTGGCGGGTTCGTAGCCAGTCTGAAGCACATATGGCGGTGGCTCAAGGCAGCGCCAGCGCCAGTCCTCAATGTTCTCCAAGTACTTTGGGGAATACACAAGAGCCTCGAAGCCGCAGCGGTTGCGCAGGTGTGGGATCCTATCCATGACATAGAGAGCGTCCCCGACTGTGAGGGAGACTGCTCCAAACGGTTTTGGCTCATTAAGGCGGAGCTGGTTGTAGACGATTTGCTGGCTTAGGTCGTAGATGAAGGTGCATCCATTCTCGTCGGCGCCGGCGATGAGGCTCTTGTTCTTGCCGCGTCCAAACAGAGTGAAGAAATCGAGGATCCGACTGCCCCAGCCCGAGGAGGGCGACGCGGTGAAAGAGATGAATGGTTGAGGCAGCGGAGCATCCTCAACTACTGCTGTCGCTGTGGCAGAAGTGATGTTCTTGTTGCTTGTGGCGGAGAAAAAGAGTGTGGACGCGTCGATGCGGCGCAGAGGGTAGTTTCCCTGGTCGAAACGATCCACGAGCAGGTACAGGTACTTCCGCCACTTGCTCATCTCCGATCCACCCCTTCTTCACTCCTTTTCTATTCCTACAGATTCAAATCGATGAAAACCAGTAAAAAGAAATGATTTTTGCTGCGCCCTAGTAGTTGTTGCCAAAGAAAAACGAACACAGACAAACGAAGAGATAGAGGCAGTCACAAACGAAGAGAGAGAGAGAGAGAGAGAGAGGGCCAGCTGTCGATAGCGGATCGAAGGGGAGGCGACCATGACGGGGACTCGACCCGGACCTGGAATGGATGCTCGGGGAACGCGTCGTTCGGTCGGCGGGAGGGTGCGGCGGCGGCGAGGTTGGGAGGAGGAGGGGCAGCAGGCGGCGGCGTGAAGAAGTAAGGAAGGATGTCCTAGGTCAGGTTTGCCTAGGGACTATAGGGCCGGATACTCTGGGCTGCGTCCACTCCAGCCCCCACAGGGTGGGCCGGCGCAAGCCTGATTTGATGGGATCGGAGTGAGGTCCATGAGGATGGGTGGGCTGGGCTGGTGTTGGTGTGCCGCGGCAACGGCGTCGTGTCCGTCTTGTGGATATGACGCCGACCGACACCGACCTCTCCTTCTCTCTTGTTCCTCTCCACATCAGCTGATCTCCACTCTAGCAGAGCAGCTAGCTCAAAGCCTCCTCTTCCTCTCTCCTGCTTGTCCCTCCTCCCCCACCCAGAATCAGAACCATCGTGAGTCACCGGCGAACCCTCGCCGCCGCCAGGACGTACACCGACGGCTGTGGGCCACTGTCGCCGCCGCCGGGGCCTTTCTCCAGGTCTTCGCACCCAACGGTGAGGTATGCCCGCCTCGTTTCGCTCCACATCCTGCTCTGCGAAACCTTGCTCCCGGCCTCGTGAATTGAACCCTAATAATCCAAGCTATATCCATTCGGCTCTCGCCCAATTGCAACCTACAAGTGGTGTTTATGCGCCGCGGACATGTACATGCGTGATGATGTTCAACTGACTGCGCGCTTTTAATTACTACATAGGGTCCCCGCTCCTCTCTGCTGCTTCCGATGTGCGGCGAGTATGTTGCGATGGTATCTAGCTTCCAACGGCATTGCGCTGCGCTTTCCCATCGAGGGCAGCACCCTCCGCGGTGTCTGCGCGCGCGCTCTCGGTTCCCACAGGAGCAGGAGGCCGAGGCCGCGCAGGCACGCGGCGGTATTCGCTAATAGGAGGCGGCGGCGGCGGCTCAGCAGATGGCAGCGGCCGTGGTGGAAGACCTTCTTCTCGGACTGGAACGACGACGAGGACAGCCTGGCCGGGTTCAGGGAGGACGACGAGCTGCTGGAGGAGATTGCGGCCGACCAGGACCTGTCGGAGAAGGAAAAGTTCGAGGAGTGGAGGAGGAAGGCCGAGGCCATTGTTGAACTGCGTGAGGCCCAGGAGGATGCCATGAATGCCGAGGCACGGTCATGGCAGGATTGGATCAGCGGTGGCACTTCGGGGAGTGGAGGTGGGGACTGGGGTGGGCAGGCCAGCTTGGTTGACCAGATAACCGATGATCCTGCAGACATTGTGTGGGATAAGGGCGTTATTCAGGTTTTGAGAGATACCATCGATGAGGATTATGAGGACATGCTGTTCGAAGATCGAGTTTTTATGTATGCCTCGACAAACTCGGTGCGTTCCTTTTTACTACCTTGTTTATGTTACCAAGTACTAGCATAATATACTACTGCCCAGTGATAATAATCATGATCTCCTAGGGTGCTCGCGAGAAGCGCGTTGTCTGTATGGTTAAGCTCTTCTAGCTTAATTACAATATTTTATTCAAGAAAAAAAATATATGACCATGACTATGGTTAAGCTCTTCTAGCTTAGTTACTACTGCTCCGATAAAAAAGACTATGTTATGAGCTTGGGCCTTACATCGAGTTTTTGTTTGAGCTGACAAAAAAGACTTTGTATTGCACAGGCCAAATTTCTAGCATTGTTGATTGTGGTTCCATGGGTGATAGATTTTCTAGTCCATGACTATGTTATGATGCCCTTCTTAGAGAGGTAATTCACCTCACCCATTCTGTATCATCCCTTCTTGTCAATGAAGTACTGAGATCTGATAAGTCATAAAGTATATATTTTGCTTCTGCTGTTACATGCAACCATGCATGCTAAATGCAGAATTAATTACATGAAACATTACCTAATAACAGGTATGTCCAGAAGGTGCCACTTGCAGCTGAGTTACTTGATGTAAGGCGCAGCCAGAAGCTGCAGATGGTTAAAGACCTAAACATTGAAAAGGCAAGATACCGTCTTGAAGTAGAGATTGGCAAATCTCCTCCACTTTCTGATGAGGAGGTCTGGGATGAGCTGCGGGAAAAAGCGTGAGAAATGCTGAATACCATGCTTCCTTGCCAAGTCATTACTTTTATATAAATGCACCATCCATCAGAATCCTATTTGTTCACTGCCAGTATGAACATTATGTGTTGTCCAGTAAGTACAGTCGGTTTGTTCTTAGGATTTTCTTCTCTTCTTTATCAGGATAGAGTTGAGGGATGATTGGAGGCTAGAAAATCGAGCAGCTTTTGCAAATATATGGTCCGATATGGTTTATGGGATTGTTCTATTCCTTCTTATGTGCTTCAACCAGAGCAAAGTGAGTATCTATCAGAAGATGGTATCATTTTCATTTTCAATTGCAGATCATAATCTATGTAGCACTTTTTTTGAAAAAACATAATCTATTTACACTCTTGCTATGCATGTGGACACATGATTTTCCGCTTATTCAAAATAGAGTTTGAATGATTAGACAGATTTCTGTGCTCTTAGACCCTACTAATGTCAAAGGAGTGCTAGTTAGTTTACACTTTTACCTTCAAACGTCTGCAAAAATGTACTGACCTCAATTTCAAGTCATTTTTCTTCTGTGCTTGGTATACCCTACAATTCTAAGGTAGTGCTAATGTCATATCATTCCCATGTGACAAATCTGGTGGTTAAAATTTTGAAAAGTTGACCGAAGGCTTGTAGGATAGTACCTACTTTTGACCAAAGTTCTGTCATCCAGTTAGCGTAACTGGTTGACATCTTTCTGTAATGAAAATGTCTTGGCATTGTAAATTTTTCTGATTGATTATATGGCCTTTAATTTCTCCAAATGAATATATAGAGTTATGTTGTTATCATACATCTTACTTTTATTTGCTCCTCACATTCAGGTTGCGATGCTGAAGTTCACAGGATATAAGTTACTAAATAACATTTCAGACAGTGGAAAGGCCTTTCTTATTATTATAGTATCAGACATCCTTCTAGGGTAATGTTATCTGAATTGTCATTCTATTAACTAGAAGATCTATGATTGCCTATATGGTTTTGAGTCCTGCATTCATTTATCCAGAGTAAAGTGTTATTCATGATATTTTATCTCACTAGAGTTGGAGCTTGACCAGACAAATGGGAGGGGCTAGTCTATGTATTGAGCTGTAAACACTCATAAACAGTACCAAATTTTGTGTTTAGTCAATGGAGAGTACGTTGGACAATGGGGGTCATGGCCCACCTTAGTCTCAACTCAACTAAGTTCTGCCCCTGACTGGCACAGTATATACACATTCCTTGCATATGATGTGACATGTCATATGTGCAAGCAGTTCAAAAACAGGGAAGTTTTTAGTGACTACTAGGGATTGTGTTCTTGTGGGATACTCATTTGCTCCTTCAAGCAACTAAGAAATAGCCCTGATGTTTTCTGGTTGCCTTTTCATTTAAGACAACGATTTATTTGTGCATCTTCTTTTGCTTTTAACTATACTTTATAGACAATGGTTTTATCCACTTTATAGAATTACTAGCTGTATTTTTTGCAGGTATCATTCAGAGTCAGGTTGGCATACATTGGTAGAAGTTATTCTCGAGCATTATGGGCTTGAAGCTGATGAAGCAGCGGTCACATTCTTTGTTTGTCTGTTTCCAGTTGCTTTGGATGTGTACATAAAGTTTTGGGTATGCCTTTTTCGTCTTATTAACAGGGATAAAAAGTAGTTTTTAAAAGTTAAGTAGCATAGCTTTTTTTAAGGAACCTGTTATTTTTCTAAGAAATTTTCTGTTCTACAGTCCTATCTCAGCATTGTATATGTTCTCAATGCACATCTTAACAACTCCAGTACTACCATTTTAGTCACCTTTTTTAGAGGAGTAAGTTGCAACTTTTCTTTTCTGTTGGTAACAAAATCCAATTTTCTATTGACTGCTTGATTTTATTAGCTGCATCTTTTATGGATGTAGAACATTGTTCATTGTTCCTGGTATTATTAGCTTATATGAGTTTAGAAGTTCACATTGTAATCTGAATAAGATCAAGATACTTAGGTTTATTTTTCTATGTTGCAGGTATACAAATATCTTCCAAGATTATCACCCAGTGTGGGCAACGTTCTGGATGAAATAAAGCGACATTAGAGATGTTTTTAGTTCCCTTAATTAGGAAATTGCTTGGAAAATTGTCGCCTTCCAGGTATGTATTGGGCTCTGGATTCCTACTTGCTTTATTTTTCAGGGTTTGAACAGTAAGTAGTGGAGAATCTATTCACTATTTTGTTGTTCATGGAGAATAAAAGAAGAAATTGAGTCATTCTTGTGGCAATAAAAACCAACAATGGTAATTGGAAAAGTGCAGCGTGAATTTTTTTTCTAGGACGACAGTGTAAAATATTACGAAACACTTGTTTATGCCATTCTTAAGAATAAATATGGAACCGCCAAAAACCATAAGCAGATAAACTATGCTGACTCGATAATTTGAATCTTTTGTTGTGCTTAGATTGGGAAACTAATGATTACAATTTGCAGGTAGTTAATGGGTATATATTGGCTTGGCATACCAAGTTTTCAAATCTGAAGGATGTCTTCGTCTGAAAGGTGCCTATAATGCCTGTCTGGCCATCGATCAGAGTGTCTGGCTGTTCTGGAAGACTGGGAATTGGAGGAGTAACCTGAGCTAGTCCTTATTATAAAACCATTCCATGTCTTGTGAGTATGTAAGCAGAATAGTAGGTTAGCTATATTCTCCGGGTATATATATAGCCTATAGGAAACTTCAGGCTCTTGGTCTGACATTTATCATTGGCGAGCATTTTTGCCTTAGAAATTCTTTTGCACGTTGGAGGCCTAGGATAGTTGAAATCAGGTTATGGTTTCAGGATGTCGAGAGCTGTTTGAATTGAAACGTATTGACATCTTGAAGGCTTCAAAAAGGAGGAATAATGAGTTGCTGGGTTCAGAAACCAAAATATATGCTAGTTTCTAAGCTTCATTAAGTCCTATTTCTGTTCGAATCTTTAGCTTGCAATAAATAGAATGGGGGAAAATGCAAAAGAAAGGTTCCATGCCTTGGAATCAAAAGTCAGGCAAAAACCTCTCTTGTTTACATGGTTTTATCTACTTGTAAAATAAGAAATCGGATTTTTGTTTTGTGCGAAATGAGAGGAGCCGCGCTGACGGTAGTCTGTTTTGATGGCCAAGCACATCGGCAGGACTACTACAAGGAGTATATTTGCGCCGCTGCAGCCTGCGTCCGTGCTTGTAAGCCAGCAGGTTGCACGTTGCAGGCGACACGGCGCAGGGCAGGGACGACTCCCAGCAATGTTTTTCTTCCCTTTTACCGTTCATGGTTTTGTGCTAGTATGTAGTGATCCCCCCCCGTCTTCCAGTTCCAGTGGCCTCTTGTACGATTAACTTGTTGTGTTGAATTTGCTTTGCTATGCGAGGACTAGCTAGGATCATAGCGTGGATTTTTCATTTTGAGGTAGTATTATTTTTGCCTGTACGACTAAATCCGGCAGGTTATTCCCATGCATCTTTAGGAAATGGTCATCGATCGATCGTTGTTTAAGAATACTGAACTTATCGCACAGCATATTCTTTCAGTAACGATCCTTTATTATTCCACGGTGTAGAGAAACATAAAATATTATGCGTAAAATTGCCACACAGCATATTCTCCTGTCCCACATAGCATATTCTGACCACTATGACAACATCTGCAGCTCTCAATCGCATTAAACAAAAACATGCCACCGACAGAAGTATACACGTGCATGAATGTTTCTTCCAATGATCCGTCAGAAGACGCCAACATCACACAGCAATCAGTAGAAAATACGTCTAAACTTGCCACACACACACACAAAAAAAAAAAAAAAAAAAAAAAAAAAAAAAAAAAAACTGTCTATTCCTTTATTCCTTTCGAAACAGTGTCGTGATAAGATTACATGAATATCAGAACTCCAAAGTGTATGTCGTTGTACAGCACAATGTCAGTGGTCAGTTGATCAATGCTCGAAGAATGTTCAATCTCCCTGCATACGTTGTCCAAATATATTCGTTGTATCACATTGTCATCTGGTGAAGTCATTAGACCAATAGCAGATCCTCTCACATACTCAATTGACAAGTTTTACAGCTTCTGTTCCCGAAACAAGTATATCTTCAACGAATGGAATGGTCTTCCATACTTTCAATCCTAGTGGCAGTCTACCGTTTCCAGAATCTGCAACATGTAAATGCTATGTGACTGAAAGAACAGTATGACAGCAATTTGTGTGCAACATTCCAATTACAAACCTGAACTTGTTGAGTCATCCTCTATACAGATTGCCATGTAATGAGAACTATTTAGCTCAGCAACTGCAAATTGCCAATTCTCAGATAGACAGTCACAGCTAGAGTCAGAATCGTTGGATCCCTTTGGTGCCTGGAAACTACAAATCAGAATTTTTCTTGCTTTCTTATGCAACAAGACTTAATTGTTAAGTTGAATTTTTTGGATCAGATGAGCTTGTAAGTGTGGCTACATAAAAATATTATACTATTGCCTTGAACTTTGACATCAACCAACAGTCAGAAAAAAGACAGCACATACATATATAAATGATGCAAAGAAGATATTTTTCAGTGTGTGACAGAGTGTTAGAATGTAATTGTAACAGCCCATATTGGGCGTATGGTCCATTGGCCCATGTACATTGTAACCCTAGCCTATTAGGCTATATAATGAAAGTCACCCCCCCTGATTAGGGTGTGCGGTGTTTCTACATGGTATCGGAGCTAATCACGATCCAATCTTTCCGCTGCCCGTGCGATCTCGCTGCGAGATCGTGCGCCACCGCCCCGGACGCCGTCGCGAATTCGCCTCGCAACTCCGTTCGCCCGCCGCGCCTGCTCTGCGTCGCGACCCCGCTCGCGCCGCAATCGCTCGTGCCGCCGCGCCAGCCCACCCTCGCACCGCGCTTCCCAGGCCGCCGCGCCCGCAATCGCTCGCGCCGCCGCCCCCGCGAAGTCGCCGCGAAATCAGCCGCCGCCTCTGCTGCCTTCTCGAGTAGCCCAGGTCGCCGCCCCCTGCCGCTTTCTCTGCTGCCCTATCGTGCAGCACAGGACGCCGCCTCCCGACGCCGCCGCCACTGCCGCACGATTCAACTCGTGCTGCCCAGGCCGCCCGTCCCTAATTCATCATGTCGCAGTCGACGCAGTCGTCCTCCACGACCGGCTCCCTCGGCTCCGCCACGTCTGGAGCGACGGTGGACGGCCTCGCACCCGCCTTCTTCGCCGCCTACGCTGCTGTTAACATCAAGCAGCACGTCCCGATCGTCCTCTGTCTCGAGCGTCCCAACTACTCCAAGTGGAAGGCCTTCTTCACCGCTGTCTGCGGGAAGTATGGCCTGCTCGGACACATCGACGGCACGGAGGCTGCTCGTCCGGCTGATCCTACGTGGTCCCAGCCCGACGCCTGCATCCGCGGGTGGATGTACAACTCCTGCGACGACACCGTCCTCGACCTCGCCATGGAGCCCGATCAGGATGCACGTGCTCTGTACGTCTCCATCGAGACTCTGTTCCAGGCAAACAAAGAGCCTCGGGCGATCATCCTTGGGCAGGAGTTCCACAGCATGACCCAAGGTGATCTCTCCGTCGACGCCTACGCGCAGCAGATGAAGCACACTGCCGACGCCTTGAGGGAGGTCGGTCACACCATCTCCCCCTCGCTTCGCCAACACCGCCGACATCATCGCCAACACGACGCCGCTTCCAGACTTCAAGGCTGCCACCAACATGCTTCGCGTCAAGGAACTTCGCCTTGGCAACGAGGGCAAGCAGGCTTCATCATCAGCGCTCGCTGCCTTCACCAAACCCTCCTGCACCTCTGCTTCTTGCCAGTCCACCGCTTCTTCGGTCTCCAACAGTAGTGGTGGTGGCAAGGGCAAGAGGGGTAAGGGCAAAGGTGGACGCGGCGGCAACGGCAACAATGGTGGAGGGCGCACTCAGCAGAATCAGCAGCAGCGTGGCGCCCAACAGGGCACCTCCGGTGGGCGCCAAGCTCCTCCACCGGCTGGCCCTTGGTTCTGCTACACTCCTTGGGCCGGCCAGTGGGCTCCGCAGCACCAGCAGCAGCAGTGGGGGGCGCCATCAGCACCTCCCCCACCACCTCCACCTCCGCATCAGGCTCACACCGCGTTCGCGCCGCCCCAGTACTCTCCACCGCCTGTGTACGGGTCCTGGGATCAGTCCAGCCTGATCGCCGCCCTCAACCAGATGGCACTTCAAGGGGGCAACTCCTGGGTCATGGACAGTGGAGCGACTGCTCACATGACCTCCAATGACGGTATACTCCTTTCCCGTCTCCCGTCGCCATCGTCCTCTATTACCGTTGGCAACGGACAATCTATTCCTGTTTTTAGTCGTGGCACTTCTGCTTTACAACTAGCTGATCATTCTCTTCATCTCAATAATGTTCTTGTCGCTCCACATCTTACTCGTAACCTGTTATCTGTTCGACAGCTTACTCGCGACAATAACTGTTCTATTGAGTTTGACGCTTCTGGTTTTTCTGTTAAGGATCTCAAGACCAGGACGGTCCTCCTTCGGTGCAATAGTCACGGGGACCTCTACACCATCCCACATCGCCTACCACCCCGCTGTCATGTTGCTGTCGTCTCCCCAGAGCTATGGCACTCCCGTCTTGGTCATCCTGCACCCGCAGTCGTCGCTACCCTTAATAGATTATCAGCTATTCAGTGTAATAAAGCAGCTCGTCGCATTTGTCATGCTTGTCAGTTAGGTAAACATGTTAGGCTGCCGTTTGCTAGTTCGGTTTCTAAAACATCAGTTCCCTTTGAACTCATTCATTGTGATGTTTGGACCTCTCCAGTGTCGAGTATCTCTGGTTATAAATTCTATCTTGTGTTAGTTGATGATTATACCCATTATTGCTGGACTTTTCCACTTCGTCATAAATCTGAAGTTCACGATCATATTGTTCGTTTTGTTGCTTATGCTCATACACAGTTCAGTTCTTCTGTTCGCTGTTTTCAGGCCGACAATGGCACCGAGTTCCTGAATAATGCCACTGCTGCCTTCTTGGCCGCCCGAGGCATTCTTCTTCGGACCTCTTGCCCCTACACTTCAGCTCAGAATGGCAAGGCTGAACGCATGCTCCGCACCCTGAACAATGGTGTTCGCACACTTCTCATTCATGCCGCCATGCCTTCGTCCTATTGGGTCGAAGCTCTTTCGACCGCCGTGTTCCTCACAAATCGGCGGCCGTCCGCGTCAATCAAGAACAGTATACCATATCATCTTCTTCATCACAAAATGCCAGACTACTCCATCCTACGTGTTTTCGGCTGCCTCTGTTATCCTAATCTTAGTGCCACGACTCACCACAAACTATCTCCCGCTCCGCGGCATGTGTCTTTCTCGGTTACCCTCCTTCGCGAGAAGGGCTACGTGTCTTGACCTCTCCACCCGCAAGATCATCATCTCACGGCATGTCGTTTTTGATGAGACTCACTTTCCGTTTGCGGCTTCTAAGCCCCAACCGGATTCGCTTGATTTTTTGTTACGGACATACTTCCCGCGCCGGCTCCTTCCACCTCGGATGTTGAGCGAACGCGGACTTTCGCGGATGATGCCGGTGACCTGTTGGCCGATCCAGCCATTATATGGCATGGTGCTGCTCATCGGGTGCCTCAGGTTCCTCGGCCGGATCCTCCTCGGCGAGCCGCTCCTCGGCGGGTTGCTTTGCTTCCCGCCCGGCGGCTCCTATCGGCTGGAGTCGCCGGGCTCCGAGTACAAGCGGCGGCCCGGGAGGCCGCGGCGGTACCCACGGCCGCGGCATCACGAGGTGGTGCTTTGCCGGCCCTGGCCGCGGTCCCGGCCCACAGGAGGTGGTGCTGCCGACCGTTGCACCACAGTCGTCTACTCGAGCCACTCGCTCCCAGACAGGCTCCCTGCCGCCGCCTGTGGACCGCTACGGCTTCACCGCGTCGCCCTCCAGCCTGGTTTCTCCGTTGCCAGGCAACTCCCGCACCGCGCTCGCCGATCCTAATTGGCGCGCGGCCATGACCGAAGAGTACAAGGCGCTCATGGACAATGGCACCTGGCGTCTCGTACCTCGACCTCCTCGTGCCAATGTCATCAGTGGCAAGTGGGTCTTCAAGCACAAGTATCGTGCTGACGGCTCCCTGGCTCGTCACAAAGCCAGATGGGTCGTTCGTGGGTTCTCACAGCAGTACGGCATCGACTACGACGAGACGTTCAGTCCGGTTGTCAAGCCGGCCACCATCAGGGTCGTCCTCAGCATCGCCGCCTCTCGTTCCTGGCCAATACATCAGCTGGATGTGAAGAACGCCTTTCTTCACGGTCATTTGAACGAGACGGTCTACGTTCAGCAGCCGCCTGGCTTTGTCGACTCGGCGGCTCCTGATCACGTCTGTCTACTGCAAAAGTCCTTGTACGGACTCAAGCAGGCGCCCCGGGCATGGCACCAGCGGTTCTCCGGCTTCATCCGGCGGTGCGGCTTCACGGCTTCCACCTCCGACACGTCCCTCTTTGTTTACAAAGTGGGTGCTGACGTTGCCTACTTGCTCCTCTACGTCGACGACATTGTCCTGACAGCTTCGTCGACCTCGCTTCTTCGACGTCTCACCAAGCTTCTTCACTCCGAGTTCGCCATGACAGATCTCGGGGATCTCCATCACTTCCTCGGGATCTCTGTCACGCGCTCTGCTGAAGGCCTCTTCCCGTCCACGCCACAAGATGCGCTGTGGACTCCGCTCCAATAGCCGGCATGGCCGAGTGTCACTCTACGGCGACCCCGTTGACACTCGAGCCAAGCTTTCCGCTACGGATGGCGCCCGTGGCGGGACGCCACTTTCGCACCGCATCTCGCAGTGTGCTACGGTATCTCACGCCGACTCGTCCGGACCTTGCCTATGCAGTTCAGCAGGTTTGCCTCTTCATGCATGACCCGCGAGAGCCTCATCTTGCGATGCTCAAGCGTGTCCTGCGGTATGTCAAGGGCACTATGTCTACCGGGCTTCACATCGGCAAAGGAGGTATTAACAGCTTGACTGCCTACTCCGATGCTGATTGGCCGGCCCCTCCCGACTCTCGGCGCTCCACTTCGAGTTCTTGCGTCTTTCGGCGACAACTTAGTCTCTTGGTCCTCTAAACGACGGACTACGGTCTCTCGTTCGAGTGCGGAGGCCGAGTATCGTCTTTACGTTGCTCACGCCGGTGGCCGAGACTTGTTGGCTTCGTCGGTTACTTCGGGAGCTTCACGCACCCATCTCTTCGGCGACGATCGTCTTCTCGCGATAATGTTAGTCTTGTCTATATGACTCGCCAATCCAGCCATCATCGTCGCACGAAGCATATTGAGATAGATATTCACTTCGTCCGTGAGAAGGTTGCTTTGGGACGTGTTCGGGTGCTCCATGTTCCATCGTCTCATCGGTTCGCGGATATTATGACCAAAGGGTTACCTGTACAGTTATTCACTGACTTTAGGTCCAGTCTTTGTGTTCGTGACTCTCCCGCTTAGACTGAGGGAGGGTGTTAGAATGTAATTGTAACAGCCCATATTGGGCGTATGGTCCATTGGCCCATGTACATTGTAACCCTAGCCTATTAGGCTATATAATGAAAGTCACCCCCCCTGATTAGGGTGTGCGGTGTTTCTACACAGAGTAAAAAGGAATCCACAGAAAGTTGTTGGTACTTGGGGACCAGTCCACCGAAAATTAAATTGATCTTCCATAAATTAATGCGAGTAGTATAAGGATCCCCTTCAGACCAAAGGTAAACAATGTTAGTTTATACTAGATTTCTATCCCTAATAGCCTATCGTAGGAAACCCTTAAAACCTTTGATAACCCCCCACCCCCACCCCCCCCCCCCCACCCCCCACCCCCTCTCCCATACACAGACTCGTTTGGAGGTTGGTTGCTCATAACGATATTTTCATTTGTCTTAAAACCCCACTGGCATGGTAGCAGTCTTCCTGAAGGCCCAGGAGAAATATTGTTGTCTGGCTATTTTTGGCTGCAATAAAATTATGCAAATGCATAGGAAAAGTAGTTTTAGAGAATCCCCTTGCATGTGGCACACATCAAAGGTGAGGAGCATGAGCGCAAAGAGGGAAAACAGCATACCACAGAAATTTGAATTCTGTTATTTGCTGCCAATATGATCGAGAATTTGTTGAAAGGAGCACCTGAAAACCCCCTTCCAAGAGCTTTTACATATGCTTCCTACAAAATTAAAGACATCAATGATACATGTAAGCAAAATTTGTTGTTGCAACTTGTAAGTCTCTGATTTAGGAAGGAAATGTTGACTAAGAAAATCCGATGAGGATTTAAATGAATTAGATCAAAGGTGTATGATAAGGTGTGATCCTTCATAAATATCTCATGATTCCATGCTACCCTCGTGTCTCCTTGACCCTAGTATGCTTTACGTGGTAGGTGACTAGTTCTGTTAAGAATCTTAAGCTTTGCATAGTAAAAGTACTACTGATCAGTGTTCTAAATAATGGTAATACAAAAACACAAAGCAACACAAAGCAATTGCAAGAAAGTTCACTAACTTTAAGAGTCCATAGTTTTATGAACTCCTTTTGCTGACCATCAGGATCTGGAATTTTAGATAGATAATCAATTTCAGATGGGGTGAAATAACGGCGAGCAAGAGATAAAATATTCTTGGCTGTCTTTCGTTTCTTGTCTTCAACGTCAATGCCAATCTGAGATAGAAAAAAAAAACGATTGCATAAGTTCCACAGCAACAGAAATATGGATATTTCTGGTTATCTAATTTAGAAGCCAATAATAAAAGGAACATACAGGAGTATCCATGGTTATGCCACAGGCAATCAAAGAAGATGTGTGTGAAATATTGAAATGCAAAGGCCGTTCCACCCTGCTGTCATCAGATCGCCACAGTATCTGTTTAGCATGGCAGCAAACAAAAACAACATGAGCTTAAAACTGCAGAAAAAAGTGTACTGTAAAGCTTAGCTTCTAACCTCTTACCTCAGGTTTGCCAAATTTGTTTTTCTTAAACTCAAATGATCTTGGATCGACTTTGCAATCTGTATCTAGTCTAGTCAAAACAAATCAGCAGCAACCATATCAGTAATCCTATAGTGATATACAACATATACAGAGCATGTGGGGCCGACAGTACAGCTGCCGGTGTTGGACACATGGAGCGGCCAAAGCAGCACCCAAGGGCGCGCATGGCCAGGAGAAGCTCGAGGAGGCTTAGGCGGCTGAAGAGGCCTTAGTCATTAGGACAATCAAGTAGAAGATCAAGAGTTGTTAGCCGGCCAGTAGTTATGGCCGGCATCAGTATCAATGGAGCCGAGCTCCTATATGTATTCCCTGAACTGAGTTGAATGAATCAAGCAATAAGTTTATCCCTAACCTCCCTCTCTTTGCTATTCTTAATCTCACCTCTGCTGTGCTAGTCAGGCAAAAACCCTGGCACCCTTACCTGGTTCAAGCTACGAACTGAGAAGTCAGGGTCCTCCTACCCTATGTGCCGAGGCCCTTGACAAAACGACTATATACTACTAACAAGACAAAGTGCCAAGCTCAAACACTAGTGCATTTAAACTTCCATGAGGCAGGTTTAATGGCAGAATGGTAGTACTCATTCCACTATTTTTAGGGCTGCTACTTTGATGCAATGCCTTCTTTGTATTCTGGAAAAGTTGGTGTATGAATTAGAGAATCAATGAAATTTGCATCCCCCCCACCACCACCACCACCACCAGCACACACACACAGAGGAACATTGTCCAGATAAACCCCTAAACTAATTATGTGTTCAAGCGACCCTCCAGATATTTCAGTTGGTCAAACCTACACTGTTACTAGAAACACGGACCATTCATTATAAATCCAATAGTATGCACGTGGTTTATCATGAGTTGCCTGTATATACAATAAAGATAAATGAGCAAGTAAAGGTATCTACCATATAGAAGCTAAACTTAGCATGCATCAAGTAATAATGCACTCCCGCCCCTAACCCCCACACAGACACCAAAGACAGAGTTTTCCATGTCATTATGAATAACAAGTTCACAACAACATAGCCCAAATTTTACTGAACACTGGTAGCACTACCATGGACAAAAGCGTATACCTTTCATCAAAACTAATATACAGTAAACCTAGTAGTTTATTTAATACTTAAAGAAACCATGATAGCAAAACTACATAACAATTACTAAACGATAGTATCACACATGACAATTAACATGAGATGCAACATTAATTAAATTCAATAAGTAGTAGATTGTTTCGTACATCTCGAGAGGGTGGTGCGCAATAGTGCACGGGACAGCACAGCATCTTTCTGTAACGTTTCCCCATTCATAGACAAAGCAGTCTTCCTTTCAGAAGGAGAAAGGAGCTCCGCGTACATCTTCAATTGGGAGGCATCATTGAACTCATCAGGCAAAAGATACCAAACATGCACCTCTCTGCCACAAATTAAGTCATAATTATTAGTGTATACGATGAATTGATGCACCACATCAAGGTTACAATAAAAGGACAATTAACTGTTTTAAGGGCAAATCACATGAACTATATTCTTGTAAATTCCAGCATTTAGCCCAACCAGGAGAAAAACTTCAACCAATATCATCTCTAATCACTTCTTGTATTTATTGGTTCGAGTTCTTTTTTCGATCCGTGAGACATAATAAGACTATTGAAACATACTCCAGCTAACATGGCATCCAATAAACAAGCTCGAGCTAATTACAGCAGGGACAACGATGCAGAAAAAAAAAAATGAGAACAACAAACAGTCAGGTGGAAAACATGAGATGGTTCTGGTCCATCAATTAGTCTGAAAAGCTGTTTTGAAGGGAAAGACTAGAAAGAGTTCTGAAGACTCGTGGCGTCATCGAATCCCCCTTTCCTAACAATGCAATTGTATATCCAGATGTCAACAATACTAGTAGGAAGCGAAATATCCACATTCATTGTGGCGGCCAATTGCACGAGGCAAACTGCTTGCAGTAACCCAGGCCAAGGGCCATAACTTGGCAAACCAAGGCGGATTCTGGGAGCCGAAAACAAGCTCAGAATCCACGAGTGACAGCACTGAACCATCAAATAGTTGGTTCATCTCGACCGCATTGTCTACTCGTTTATAGACCAGGTTGAAATCACACGAAAATGGAAAGGGGTGGGGCTTGTGGTCCATTTCGGACCCAACGAGGAACGAATTCCCCTACTCCGTGGATCACAGCACCTGTTGCAGCCTCTACGAAAGTAGAGTGCCTATCTGTCTGAATCCAGACCCCAACAAGACATCTCAGCCTATTTCTCCATTCCCATGCTTACCCATGAAAATTTTATGCTCGAAAACCGTTGCTGTGCCAAGCAATCGCAGGATGAGAGAAGCTACGGATGGATGGAAGAGTGTGGGTACCTTGGAGACTGGAGCGGCGGCGGCGGCGGGAGCGAGGCGAAGAGGCGCCCGGCGGCGACCCCCGGCGTCCGGGGAGCAGGGGACGGGGGTGGTGGCGGTGGGAGCGGCATCGCGCGGCGGAGCAGGCGGTGCCGCATCCACGGGCCTAGTCTGGTTTATAGCGTGCGAGGAGGCGGGGGAGTCGATACGAACGAGGCGCCGGTCGGCGAAACCCAAGGGCTGCGGCCTGCGGGCTGCCCCCGTCGATGGGTCCAATCCAATCCCGGCGGCCTGCGTCCTTTCCCCGCCCGGAGTTTAACCGGATCTGTGCGGCGCCGGCGTGACTGCTGGTGAAGGGTGAAGGGTTGACGAGGCAGGCAGCGTATATGCTCCTTCTCACCGTTGGATGAAAAATAAGCGTTGTGCAACCGTGGAGACAAGTCAAGTGGCCAACTGTCAGAGGATCTCATTCCTCGTGTGCTTCTTCGAGCGCGCCGTCGCCAGAGGCAGGCAGCCGGCTCTGTGCTCCAAAATCGCTCGACAGGTGGCAATCAAAAAAAAAAAAATCCGCTCTACAGGTGATTAGTTTTTCACTGGCCATATGCCTACTAAAACTATTTCTTGTTCTAGACGAGTATAGAATGGAGAGGGAAAAAAGGTGTTTAGTAAAAATCATGAATTTGCATGCAATGTAGCCAAATAAATTTTGGTCACCGTGACTGCATTTTAGTCTGTTACATAGTTATTAACTAGCAAGTTTTAACATAAAACTTACCCGTCTTAAAGCAATTTATATATAACACATTATTTGATTCGAAAAGTAAAAAAATAAAAAACTAAGAATACTCACATAAAAGAAGTTATTTGGACACATCCCTCTAAAGTATCCGATGTGTATTCAAAGAAAAGGAGTATCGGATGCGTATCATTCAACTTAGCTCATTAAGCTTGTGGGCCAGCTCGAACTGGTTGAAATTAACTCTAGGTCGGTCGCCTTGTTGAGAAAACACAACGAGTTGAGATAATGAGTTGAATTCACAAGCCCAATTGTTATCAAACGCCAAGCGAGCTATATTACATCTTTTGGTTAGATAGCTATTTCTCTCTTTACAAATGAGTTTGGATAAAATTTACTGGTTCCCTCTACTTTTTTTATTACCAACTTTGCTCGGAGTCTATGTGTTTGAACTTGAGCAAACTTGCATGAGTACATGGTCCGCAACTAATTTATTTATCTTATTAGCGTTATGTTATTTGTTAGGCTCACAACTTCCAAGAGTACCGGTAGTTCCTTTGAGATGTTTTTTTTTTTCATGTAATAGATGCTCTCTCGTTCAAAGTTATAAATACATTTGTTGCCAAAAAAAAGTAATAAAGACATTTTAACTAATCTATATATGTAGTTTTTACTGTATGCTTAAATATACACTATGTCTAGGTACATATAATAAACATAGTATATCTAGAAAAGTCAAAACATCTTATAACTCATAGGGAGTAGAAGATAACATAAAACAAGAAGTGTATGATTTGTATAGCAATACATTTGTCGGTGTTTCGTACCCAGGGGGTATCACACCAACGAGTAAATTTCTATGCGTGCTCCCTAATCCGGATGGTGATGCAAGATGAACACAAATGTTTATCCCGGTTCGGGCAAAGTGCCCTACGTCCGGCGAGAGGGATGAGTTTCGTGTTATCTTGCACCGGGGTGCTTGTGCGAGGTGAATACAAGCGAGTCCCGAGACTTAGCGTGAGTGGAAACGTGAAGGTGTAAAAACTTGTCCCGAAAAACGACCCCCTAGGCTAGGCCCCGGCATCCCCTTTTATAGGCCAAGAGGAGGCTCGGGAGTACGAGTGGATAGGGCCGTCGTGGCGTGACGTCGAGCTACATGCGCCATGTCGAGTCGTCGAGATCAGACGCTCCCTTTGGTCGGGCTCGGGCTCGTAGTAGCGTATGGTCATTGATGGCCTCGCTTGTCTTCCTTGGTCGGACGTCGTGGGTATGGCGTAGTCGAGGTATGGTGCCGGTGTTGACGAGCACGTGCGTCCGGAACCCCGCGGTATGGCCGTCGAGGCGGGAAAGACAGGACATCGTGCGCCCCATGCTTAGGCCGCGTCCGTCACCACTCCTCGAGCGGTTGAAGCCGCCTCGAGAGGGCAATGATCCGAGCGACGGACGGGACGACGTAGTTGGTGGTACGGAGAGTTGACAATGGTGTTTGGAGGGAGTGCCGTACGAGGCCCGGTACAAAGCATGGCGTAATAGTGGCGCTCGGCGTCCTTGAATCCGGGGCATGGGGAGCGTAATGGTGGACGCGACCGTGTACGATCCACTCGTTACGAGCCTTGTAGCCATGGAGTTAGGTAGGGCGGACGGGCAGTGGTACTATTCGAGCCCTATAGCCATGTGCGAGCTCTGGTCAGGCAATGATTGTAGGCGGACTCGAGCGGGCGCTCGCTCGAGCGCTCTCCGTCCCGCTCGAGCAGTTGCTCGCTCGAGTCGTTTGCGTCAACCCCTCGAGCGGTCGCACGCTCGAGCGGTTTCCGTATCTTTGAGCGGGTGAGCGGCTGTTGCTCGAGTAGGCGGGTTTTGTGGGCCTGATAGTGGGCCGGCCCGGCTTGAGGGGGATTTGGAGGTTTTTCTCGGTCAATTAGTTTTTTCATCCGGGATTCTTGGAGAGGGGATGAGGCTGATTTGCTTGTCTCTAATTCACCCGATTTAGGACCCCTAATCTAGGTATCCGACGGTAGCCCCGAGCCTTTGCTTGATTGTGAAAAACTTCAAGCAAGGGATCATGAAGTGGAGTTGAAGTACCTAGACTTAGGGTCATGTCGTCTCGAGGAGTTATTTTGTTCTTTCTCCGTGGGGGCGCGCGCGAGCGTCCCCCGCGGGGTAGCCCGAGGCCCCGGAGGAATGTGGCATTCCTCTGGGGGCTTTGAGATGAGTGATCTTGGGCAAGAGCATTTTTAATTGGAGTTGTAGCATCTTAAGGCAGGCGATTTCCAATAACCGTTCGAGCCCCCGAGCGGTTTTGGCTCCTCCCGTGTCGAGGGAGGTTGTTTATGTGACTCGAGCCCCCGAACCCCGAATGGCTGGGCTGGAGTCGTGATCCAGTTCCTCGCTGGATCTCTTGGACCAAATCCAAGCGGTGAGAGATCTGACACTACTCGCGACCGAGCGAGCGCCATACCTCCCTGTGAGCTAATAGCGGGTAGTCCAAGCGAGAGCTCGTCTTCTTTCGAGGGAAGACGGCTTCGTGGCCCGGGGGCGCTCTCGTTAAAGCTGGGCTCTTAGCTTCCAGAGGACCAGCCCCGCTCGAGGGGGCCGGCGGCTCGAGCGCCTCCCGTCGGCGGGACCTCTTAGATGCCTAGTGCTTGGCCTTGGACACGCCTTCTGGGTTCGAGAGTTCGTTCTCGAGCGGAACCTTTCGAGGATTCCTTCCCATTGGCGCCCCTAACTCGGGTGCTCGAGGGCGGCTGTTCGAACCTGTTCGTGGGTCAGCCTCCGCTCCCTCGAGATTTACCTGTGGGACCGGGGTCCCTGGGTTTCTTACCGCGTAAGGGACCGTCTGTCGAGACGTCCCGTCATTGCGTCGGTTCGGGTCGCATTTGTCCGTTGCAAGCGGCGCGCCTTTTTAGGCGGAAACCGGCGCGTCGTGGCGATCGTGGCTTGGCGATGGTTCCGCTTCGTCTCGCGTTGCGTGCGCCCTGCAAGTGGAGGTAGGTGGCGGTTTGTCAGAGCATTTAAGGCGGTTACCGTTTTTCGTCGAGTCCGCCGGGTGCGCGTGGCCGTTGGATGGCGTAATCTGGGCCGTTGAACGTGGTTCACGCGGATCATCTTGGGCTCTATAAATATGGAGGAGTAGGCTCCCGGTCCTTCTTCCCCGCATTCTTGCCTTCCTCGCTGCCCACGCCGCCGCTTGCGCCCGCCTTTTGAGATCCAATCCGCCGCCGCCCTCATTCGCAACCGCCGTTGCCGCCACCGCCCGTGACCGCCGGTGATTCGCCCGTGATCGCGCCTCCGTTCCTCGCGCCATCGTTCCCTGCGCCACCGCCGTTCCTTGCGCTCCGCCGCCGCCGTTGCTCTCCCCGTCCCGCTCCCGTCATCGACATGAAGGGGAGGTCATCCAAGAAGACGGGTCGAGCTCCGGCCGGGTGGCAAAGGTAGCAAGGGCAAGGGCAAAGGCAAGAGTGCCGCCAAGCCTTCCCCGCCGGTGGTGATGGAGGATGCGCTCCGTGGCCTCGGTCCTCGGTGACCGAGGCAATGCTTTGCTCAACTTGGTGAACGGCGGGTTACTTCCGCCCAATCCGGCGGAAGGGTTGCCGGCGTGGCGGGTGCCGGACGACAACGACCTCGAGCCCAATCCCCGCCGGGCTACATCCCGAGCTTCATCGGGTTCCACCGGCGGGGACTTGGTGCGCGGCCGAGCCGCTTCATGCGGGCGCTCCCCCACCATTTCGGGGTTGAGCTCCGGATTTCAATCCCAATTCCATCTCGCTCGCGGCTACTTATGTCGCCGTGTGTGAGGGATATCTGGGAATGGCGCCGCAGTGGGACTGTTCACCCACATCTTCAAGGCGACGCTCTTCACCAAGGCGGTGAAGAACAAGAAGGCCGCCGACGACGACGGTGATGATGATGACGAGGAGGAGGAGAACGAGGAGGAGAATGAGGAGGAGGAGGAGAAGGAGGAGAGAAGGAGGAGGCGGTGAAACCAAGGTCCGCCGCTATGTTCGAGCGGGTTCTGCTCGATTGGTTTGAAGAGGAAGGAATGCCGGCTTTCCGGCACGTGGTCGTCGAACAACGCCAACCGGGACCGGGAGTGGTTCTACCTCCGCAACGAGGAGGGCCTCTTCCCGGAATATACCGGCGCCGTGCTAACCGAGCCCGGTTTCAACTGGGCGCACGGCCGGCCGGCGGCGCGCCCGCCCCGCATGGACTCCTTGCTCGACGCCATCACGAGCCTCCGCAACCGGTGGTCCGGCAACCTTTTTCATCATCGCGCATGTGGTTGCCGAGTTCCACGGCCCGCCGGGTGCTCCGCTCGCCGAGCGCCGCCGCGGCTCGACTCGGAGGACGCCGATCTGCGGCGCTTGCGGCGACGGGATGTCGGACGTGCTCCTCCCGGCCGCCACAATCGTGGCTCGGGTGCGCGACGCGATCGACGGTGGGAGGAATTTTGGTGAGAACCAAGTTGGCCTCTTCCGCATGCGTCCGGCCGTCAATCTTGGGCTATGTAAGTTTTCTCGAGACCTTCTCTCGTTGTTTACGTACTCGGCGGAATATCAACGACCACGCGGAGTCGAGGCCCCGGTGAAGGAGGACGCGGTAAGACCTGAGGGCGAACGAGCACATCGTGTGGTCTCGAGGAGGGAGGAAAAGGCGGCGCGTTAGAGGAGAAGGAGAAGCGTAAGGCTAGGCGCCGCCGGGCGTGAAAGCATCTAGGCCCCTTGATGTGGGTTTCGATGATTGATGACAATGTAGATTACTATGACTAACGTGTGTTTTGCGAAACAATGTGAGTTAGGTCATGGTAATGGAATCTCGAGCAATTTGGTTGGCATGCCCTCTTAACGATGGAAATCGTTTCGGTTTTCAAAGGTTGGACGACAAGGTTAAGGACGGTTAGTTCCGATTGTCGAAGGTGTTGAGAGACATCGGATTAGTCGTTAGGACTTTGTTTTCTCCTTTGGCCGTACTATTAAGGGGGGTGCAAATGGGTAGCTTGACCTAGTTGAGTCTCGGGTTTAGGTGTGGTGCACACTGGTGAAATCTTAGCGCTAGGAAGTTACCTGAGAGTCCTGAGAAGTGTTGAAGTCGTCGCCGTTTTCAAAGGATCGCGTATCAAGTGGAAACGGGAGCTTCAACAGGCGCCGGACGCGCCAGCCGTGGGCGCCGGACGCGTCCGGCGCACGGTAAAGTCGTCCCTCGGTCTGCCCTGAGCGGCGGACGCGTTGGTCTGGCGTCCGGCGTGCGCCGGACGCGGACCAGAGAGTTCTGGGATCGGGCAGGAAAGATCAGTCGCGCGCCGGACGCGCGCCGGACGCAAGCGCCGGACGCGTCCGGAGCACGCACTGTAGCCCAACGGCTAGGTAGCCGTTTGAATCCTATCAAGCGCCGGACGCGTCCGGCGGTGAGCGGCCGGACGCGTCCGGCGCTCACGTCTGAGCTGAAATCGAGGTAACGGTTGGATTTTGGCCCTTGGCTATAAATACAACCCCACCCTCTACATTTCGGCTCTCTTGCTCATTTGTCATCGGTGATAGCACTTTGTGAGAGCAAGAGAGTTGCAAGAGCCTCATGACTTGAAGAGATTTGAGAATCCATGAGTTCATGAGCAATCGAGAGTAGCTAGTGTGCATCCACTCTTCTCCCTAGGCTTTGCGAGGTCAAGTGAGAGTTTGTGCTTGTTACTCTTGGTGATCGCCATCACCTAGACGGCTTGGTGGTGATTGGAGCTTGGTGATCATCCGGCGGTGCTTGTGGATGACCCAACTCATCTTGTGAGCGGTTCTTGGCGATTCACCGCGTCGGAGCGACGAAGAATCAGCCCTAGAGAGCACTTGGTCCTTGCGAGGATCAAGGGGGAGCTACACCCTTGCGCGGGTGCTCCAACGAGGACTAGTGGAGAGTGGCGACTCTCCGATACCTCGGGAAAAAGATCGCCGTGTTCCTTGTCCCTTTACTTTCCGCATTTACTTTCTAGCACTTACATTCTCGCAATTACTTTCATAGAATTGCCATGCTAGAATAGGATTGGAACTTAGGGTGCAAAACTTTAGTTAATCGATTGTCTAGGAACACACATAGGCACCGAGGGGTGAATCATGGGCTAGTAGGTTTAATTCCGCAATAATTTTTAGAATTAGCCCAATTCACCCCCCCTCTTGGGCATCTTGATCCTTTCAAGTGGTATCGAGCCGGTTTGCTCTAAATTAGGCTTAACCGCCTAGAGTAAAGATGTCCCATGGGGATGGACCTCCTCCCATGTTCGAGGGAGACGATTTTCCTTATTGGAAAATTCGCATGGAAGCACATTTAGAAGCGATAGATGTTGGATGCTTCCGTGCCGCTTCTCAAGGACTCCCAAAACCCAAGGATTCCACTAGCCTTGTCGGTGAAGAGGCTAACTATGAGAAGTGGAATGCAAAGGCAAGGAATGCTATATTCCGCGGTCTTTGCAAGGATGTGTTCAATCGCGTTAGGAACCACAAGGACGCCCATGCACTATGGTCCGACCTTTGTGCGCTCCATGAGGGAACTAAGAGTGAGCGTGAGGAACGCTATCATCTTGTTATGCGCAAGTTAAATTCTTTTGAGATGAAAGCTAATGAAAGTGCTAATGAGATGTATTCCCGTTTGAACACTATTGTAGAGGAACTCAATGGGCTTGGACTTAATCAAATGTCGCCATCCGATGTTGCAAGAAAGATCCTATGTGTCCTCCCCATTGAGAAATATGGGCACATTGTCACCGTGCTTCACCAAGGTGATCTTTCCAATGCTACACCGACTCAAATATTGGGAAAGATCAATGCTCATGAGATGTACATGCATCTCACCCCCGAGGATGGCTCATCATCCAAGAAGAAAGATTTGGCCCTCAATGCAAGTCACTCAAGAAAAGGCAAGGCCAAGGCAACTCATGATGATTCTAGTGATGCTGAAATTGATGATGTGAGTCTTGCTCTCATGGTGAAGAAGACCACCAAGATGTTGAAGAAGCTCAACAAAAATGGTGTCAAGTTTGATGGCAAGAAGAAGAAGTTCTTCACAAGTAGCAAAAGGAAGCCCATCTCCGAAATGGAGTGCTTCAATTGCCGCAAGACTGGACATCTAGCTCATCAATGTCCGGAGCCTCCAAGAGACAAGAGGTACAAGAAGAAGAAGGGCAAGGACAAGAAGGATGACTCAAGTGATGATGAAGAAAAAGAAAAGAAGAAGAAAGACAAGCATCACAAGAAGAAGGAAGAAAAGAAAGAGTATCACAAGAAGAAGGATGGCAAGGCATATATTGTTGGTGATTGGCTCACCGATATTGAATCTTCTTGTGGGTCATCCGATGAAGAAAGTGATGATGAAGGAGTGGCTGCTATTGGCATTGGATCTTCACCACCTCCACAAATCTTGCCATCATCATCTACTCCATCCCACTTTTGCCTTATGGCTAAAGGTGAAAAGAAGGTACATTCCAAACATGGTGATAGTGATGATAGTGGTAGTGAAAGTGATAGTGATGATGAGTATGAGTCACCTACTTATGATGAGCTTGTCAAATTGCTTAGAAAGTACTCAAAAACCATCATTAAGACTAGAGGAAGATGTGATGAGCTTGATAGTGAAAATACTTCTCTTATAGAAAAGATGGAAGCTATGCGAGAAAACTAATGATGAGCTTAGAGATCAAAATGAAATCATGTCTTCTAAACTCAAGGAACTCAAAGCTTCTTCAAAAGAGCTTAAAGTTGAAAATGAGAACCTTGAGAAGAAGCATGATGAGCTCAAATCTAGTTATAGCTCTCTAAAAGAGGAGTACACAACTATTAAAGTTAATCATGGGAATCTAGCGATGGCTTATGAGCTTCTTGCCGAAACACATGAGGCTACTAACAATGTTGCTAAGAATGATGTAGCTACATCATGTGATGAGATCATTGAGCAAGGTGCTAGCAAAGCAAAGGCAAGTCGGTGGTGGTGACGAGAATTATGATGACTATGTCAAGATAAAGAATGAAAATGAAAAGCTCAAGAAGGATCTTGAACAAGCAAAAATCAGTCACACCGTCACTATTGAAGATGAAGGACTAGCACTTGAGAATGAAAAGCTCAAAGAAGAGAACAAAAGACTCCACTTTGAGATGTCATGCTTGAAGCAATCAACAAATGAGTCACTTCTAGAAGAGAACAAGAAACTCAAGCAAGAGAAAGAACACCTCAAGATTGGTTTGAGCAAATTTGCAAAAGGAAAGTCACTTCAAAGTGAGCTCTTGATGAACACCGTGATGAAGACCGATAGAAGTGGCATTGGGTTCAAGTCACATCAAGAGAAGCAACATCAAGCAAAGCAAGCAAGTCAACAAAAGCAAAAGCCAAAGCCAAAGCCAAAGAGATGTTTTGAGTGTGGACAAGAAGGTCACTTTGCTCATGAGTGTGAAACTCCACCACCACAACCCTTGCCCAAGCATGCTAGACCCTTTGCATACAATGCTCATTATGTTGTTAGAAAGGATTCAAAAGGACAAGTGAATGTCACCTTCTTAGGTCCCCCAATAAGAATAGGCCTAAGCAAATTTGGGTTGCAAAGTCTCTAGTAGAGAAAGTTAAGGGCCCTCAACAAGTTTGGGTCCCTAAACCTCAAGCTTGATCTCTTGTGTGTAGGTGAACTACGGGACCGGTGGAAGTCATTGGGTTATTGATAGTGGCTGCACTCAACATATGACCGGTGAACCTCGTATGTTTGCCTCACTAGATGAAGGGGAGCAAAATCAAGATAGGATCACATTTGGTGATAATTCAAAGGGCAAAGTCAAGGGTTTGGGCAAAGTTGCAATATCAAATGATCACTCTTTGTCAAATGTGCTTTATGTTAAACCTTTGAGCTTCAACTTGCTATCGTGGGTCAATTGTGTGATCTTGGATTCAAATGCTTGTTTGATGAGAATGAAGTGATAGTGTCAAAGAAAGAAGACTCAACCGTGATATTCAAAGGCTTTAGATACAACAATCTCTATCTAGTGGATTTCACCTCCGAAGATGCAAATCTGAATGTTTGTTTGTTGTCCAAGACTTCACTTGGGTGGTTGTGGCATAGGAGGCTAGCACATGTTGGGATGAGTACACTCAAGAAGCTTTTGAAGAAAGAGTTAGTGAGGGGCTTGAAAGATGTCAAGTTTGAAAAGGACAAACCTTGTAGTGCATGTCAAGCCGGCAAGCAAGTTGCAAACACTCATCCAACCAAAGCTTTTCTATCAACTTCAAGAGTGCTAGAGTTGCTTTGCATATGGATCTATTTGGACCAACCACATACAAGAGCCTTGGTGGGAAACTCCATTGTCTAGTGATTGTTGATGACTTCTCAAGATACACATGGACCTTCTTTCTTCATGACAAATCCGAAGCCACCCCTTGCTTCAAGAAGTTTGCAAAGAGAGCTCAAAATGAATTTGATGTCAAGATCAAGAAAATTAGAAGTGACAATGGCAAAGAATTTGACAACACCAACATTGAAGCATATTGTGATGAAGTTGGGATTAAACATGAAGTCTCATCCACCTACACACCTCAAAAATGGCATAGTTGAGAGGAAGAACCGGACCTTGATCACTTTAGCAAGAACAATGCTTGATGAGTACAACACCCCGAGAATTTGTGGGCTGAAGCTATCAACACAAAGATGCTATGCATCAAATCGGTTATATCTTCATAAATTCCATGGCAAGACCCCTATGAGCTGCTCAATGGGAAGAAGCCGGACGTCTCTTACTTCCGGGTGTTTGGTTGCAAATGCTACATCTACAAGAAAAGGCAACACCTAGGGAAGTTTCAAAGACGTTGTGATATTGGTTTTCTTGTTGGTTACTCATCAAAATCCAAAGCATATCGAGTATTCAACCATGCCACCGGTTTGGTAGAAGAAACATATGATGTGGAGTTTGATGAATCTAACGGCTCCCAAGGAGCAATTGAGAATCTTGATGATGTAGGTGATGAACCATTGAGGGAAGCAATGAAGAACATGCCGGTGGGAGATGTCAAGCCTAAAGAAGATGATGATGAAGTGCAAGTCATTGACAAGCCTTCTTCTTCCTCAAGTGTGCCTCAAGATGACAAAGAAAAAGATGGGATGACCGAACATGAAGACACTCATGTCTCCCATGAACAAAGAGAGGCACAAGCTCAAGATGTTGACGCTCCCCAACCAACTCCTCAAGTGGTTGAAAAGAGAATTCCCAAACTCCATGATCATCCTCAAGATCAAATCATAGGGAGTCCTTCAAGGGGTGTAATGACTCGATCTCAAAGACTTGCTAGTTTTGCTTGAACATCACTCGTTTGTTTCTTGTGTTGAACCAAAAGATGTAGGTGAAGCTCTTCAAGATCCGGATTGGGTGAATGCCATGCATGAAGAATTGAACAACTTCACCCGCAACAAGGTTTGGACTCTTGAAGAGCGTCCCAAGAATGCAAGAATTATAGGTACCAAGTGGGTGTTCCGCAACAAGCAAGATGACCAAGGCAATGTTGTGAGAAACAAGGCAAGGCTTGTGGCAAAGGGGTTCTCTCAAGTTGAAGGCCTAGATTTTGGAGAGACCTTTGCACCGGTTGCAAGACTTGAAGCCATCCGTATCCTCCTTGCATATGCTTCACACCATGAAATGAAACTATTTCAAATGGATGTGAAGAGTGCATTTCTTAATGGTTTCATTAATGAGCTTGTTTATGTTGATCAACCTCCCGGGTTCGAAGACCCTAGCTGTCCTAACATGTTTTCAGGTTGTCCAAGGCACTTTATGGGCTCAAGCAAGCCCTAGAGCATGGTATGAGCGCCTTAGGGACTTCCTCATTGAGAAGGGGTTCACTATCGGGAAGGTTGACACCACACTCTTCACCAAGAAGCTTAATGGAGAGATCTTCATTTGTCAAGTATATGTTGATGATATCATCTTTGGCTCAACAAATGAAGAAGAATGCAAGAAGTTTGGTGACATGATGTCAAAAGAGTTCGAGATGTCTATGATTGGCGAGCTCACCTTCTTTCTTGGTTTTCAAATCAAGCAAATGAAGGAAGGGACCTTCATATCACAAGAGAAGTATACCAAGGACCTCCTCAAGAGGTTTGATATGAAGGATTGCAAGCCAATCAACACACCTATGGCATCTAATGGGCATCTCGACCTTGATGTGGAAGGTAACTCGTGGATCAAACTCTTTACCGCTCTATGATCGGTAGCTTGTTGTACCTCACCGCATCTAGGCCCGACATCATGTTTAGTGTGTGTATGTGTGCTCGCTTTCAAGCCGATCCTAAGGAAGCTCACCTGAGTGCTTTGTCAAGAGGATCTTAGGTACTTGCGGCTCACCCCAAGCATTGGCCTATGGTATCCCAAAGGAGCAAGATTCCAACTTGTTGGCTATTCCGATTCGGATTATGCCGGTTGCAAAATTGATAGAAAAAGCACATCCGGAGGGTGCCATTTGCTTGGGAGGTCACTTGTCTCTTGGTCATCAAAGAAGCGAACGGTGTTGCTCTATCTACAAATGAAGCGAGTACATAGCAAATGGGGCTTGTTGTGCACAAATCTTGTACATGAAACAAACCCTCTTGACTATGGAGTGAATCTTGGTCAAGTGACTCTCTTGTGCGACAATGAGAGTGCAAGAAGATTGCAAACAACCCGGTTCAACACTCTCGCACAAAGCATATAGATATCCGCCACCACTTTCTTAGAGATCATGTCTCTAAAAAGGATATATCTCTAGAAGGTGTGAGAAGTGAGGATCAATTAGCGGATATCTTCACAAAGCCATTGGATGAATCAACCTTTTGTAGGTTAAGGAATGAGCTCAATATCCTTGACCTAAGCAACTTCACAAGGAAGAGATGAAAGGTGTTGTCGGTTGCATTGCATTGTTTATAGAGCACGTTTAAATTTACGTAATGCATATAGGGCTTGTCTAACATGGTTAAGATAACACTCTCCGGAGGTGTGAAGAAGCTTACCCTTGGTTCAAACCGACAAGTCACCTAGATTCAAATTCCGCAATTTTATGTGCTTGTGTGTTGCTCTTCGTTTCTTTTCGTTTATCTCTTGAGCAACCTCTCGTGTTCGTCCATGAATTGAGAAAGCTTTTGATGCTTCTATTGGTTTGAAAACTCAAGCTCATGGCCACACGTTGTTCCTCGCTTGTGTTTATTGCCTATTTTCGAAAATTATTATAAGCCTATGGCAAACTATTTTGAAAATTGAGTGTTTGAGAGTGAGGATCTCATATTGGCTCCAAACCGTGTTTAGTTGACTCTTCGGGAGTTTGGAAACCAATTGGGAGCAGTGCCGCGAAGAAAGAATTCAATTCGGCTCTTGAAAGGAGCGCCGGACGCGCTTTGGAGAATCGGCGGACGCGTCCGGCGCCTTATGAAGTTAAAGTCGCAGATGAAGCCTGAAGATCGAGACGGGCCGGACGCGTAACAGTGTTTCGCCCGCGTCCGGCGACCGCGTCCGCACCGCGTCCGACGGGATTGAGCTGAGCCCAAGTTTTTGGAGTCTCTGGTCGGCGTCCGGCGGTCCCCCGGACTCGTCCCGGACGCGTCCGGCGCGATGTGGAAGTGCGCGAGTCACTTAGATCTGACGTGTGGGGCCACCCTATTCTCTTCTTCCTCAAATCGACCCGCGGTCGTTTCTTTCTTCCATCCGTACGCCGCCAAGCACCGCGCCGCCTCCTAACCCTAGCCTCCGCCACCGCCGCGCCGCGCCGCCCGCTCTCGCGCCGCCCTGCTCCTCCACGCCACCGCGCCCGGCCCACCGCCGCCGCGCGCCATCCCGGCCGCCGCGCGCGCCCCTCCATTCGCGCGCGCGCGCACCGGTCCCGGCTGCCGAGCGCGGAACCACCATGCCGCGCCACCAAATGCTCGTCATCCTTCTCCGGCGAGCTCTAGCTTCCGTCCGTGGCATATCCCCCTACTCACCCTCCACTTGAGGCACGCCAATTGGCATCATCTTCTTGAGCTAGGAAGCCAATCTTCCAATGTGAGTCAACACCCCGCCCCAAGTGTTCGATGAAATGCCTCAACCAATTTTCTTCACACGTATTGATCCTTTTTGATCAAATTCTTTCTTGCGTGATTCCATCTTCGAGGTGTGCCCTACATTGTCGTTTCCTCATCTCTTTCACGGGGTTTGGTCGAAGTCATAGGTATATTGCCATGATCTATCTAAACTCTTACCAATTGCTATGCTTCTAATAGGTTTCTCACTTCTCTAGAAAATGCTTATGGTTATATATCCATTCCATTCCATTTCTTGCGGCGAGCCGTGTCTTGATTGATTGATCGGTGATGTGACGGTGGGCGGTTGAACTCTAGGCCAAGCCTAGGAGTATGGTTTGAGGCCAAGCCTCAAAAGTTGTCGACATCCTCTTGCGGCTTATTGAATTGATCAACAACGGCGTGAAACATGCCCAGTGCAAGAACTCGGGCGAGAGGTTCGGGGGAGATGATGATCCACACGAAGGCCAAACCTTCCCGAGATGATTGAGAGAGCTAAAGGAAAGAAAACCGTGACTATGAGGAAGAGAAAAAGGTTGCCGGTGATTCTCGAGCAGCCACAGCGTGCGAGCGACGAGCGCGTGCGAGAGGAGAGCTCGCGGGGTGCGAGCATTGTGATACAAGAGTCCGGATCGCAGCGGCCCGGGGAGCGAGGCGGAGGCTCCGAGGCGAGAGGAGACCATTCTTGAGCAGCAAGATCTTTCTCCATTACGACGGTCCTCTCGTGTCGACCTCTCCGGCGGCGGCCGGCTCGGCGATCCACGGAGTCGTCCCTCTTCCGCCACGAGGCGGCCCGGCGGGGGCCCTACAGGACCCAGATTGAGTACAGAGGAGCTGTTGAAGGCCAGTGCAAAGAAGATACAGGCTATCAGACAGGTGGACATCAACACCGGTTCCCTCGCTTCTAGAGAGAGCCGGTGCCCCTTACTACACGGCTACGCACAAATCCTTGGTAGAGGCTTACGGGCGAAGTCAAAGATTACCAAGCGAGAGGACAAGTGATAGCCGACACTTTCTCACATGTGTTGGGCCGGCTTTCGAGAGAGTATTTGGGTGCACGGCCCGGGCATGATTGATCTAATTGGAAGATCTCGCGGATATATTCCCCGGATGGGTGTTAGAGTTCTATGCTACACCGTGGATTGCTCCAAATCATTCTCTCATTTCATACACCATTCGTGGTCGAGGCGTAACTTGTCCGGTGAGGAAGCCGAAACTTCTTGGGGATTTCGGAGCGGCCCATCAAGCCGCATCGCCGTGTGCTTTCCAGGCATTGAGCCACCCCGCCGTGCACAGGGAGGAGTAGTGCCACCTCCTGAGATCATGAGAGAGGTCTTTGGACCTAACTTTGGTGCAGGGTCGAGCAGGACACCACAGGATGAGCTACGCCTTGCTCGAGTCCTTGATCAGATTCAGAGATACACCATTCTTGCTAGGCCCGGTTTCGAAACGGGTTCACTAGGCTCCAAAGGTGGGTAGTGTCACATCTTGTGAGGAAGATTCCTTTTGATATCCGGGATTTGATACTTTGTGATATGGAAGATGTCATCTATGGGAGTTTCAAGCATCACCGCCGTTGCACTATGCTCATTGGATCACCCGGCTCATCTATAGAAATGGTGATCTTCCGGACTCGATCGAAAAGAATATGAAGATCCGCCGAATTATGAGGTGTTTGGCTCCTATGATGCTTCTCGTTGTTGTCGAATCACCGCAGATGCTCCTCCAGTCATTCCTCGCCATGGAGATCCATTCTGAGACACGGCCCGAGCATGATGCTAGAGTTGAGCGGCTAGCGACGATGAAGAAGCGAGAGATTGCGTAAGGGAGGCGGCGGGATATGAGATCACTACCTCGGACTCGAGGATGATGAGGAGTACTACGTTCCGGTTCGTCCTCCCCTCGTCGCATGATGCGAGGCGGGCGGTTCGGGAGCGGCCATTGAGCGCTTGACTCGGGTACTTGACAGGTTGGCGCCAACCGGGAGCGTGCGGAGGAGCGGCATGAGATTGCTCTAGCCGAGATACGAGCTCGCCGGGATGCACAAAGATCGGCCTACAGCAGCGGCAGACTCCGCAGACTATGACTTTGATTGCTTCACTATTTCAGCGAGACAGTGCCACACGGTACCTCGGGGCATTCTTCCCTCGGCTCCGAGTCGGCCCGGCGGGACCGACTTTGGGAGTAGGGACCTTCTCGAGATGCCGATCACGAGTGCGGGCTTACCGGCTTTCGGCATAGCACCGTCTTCTCCGGCGGTTCGTGTGTCCCCCGGTTTTCCACGGATCTCCACCGGCTTCTCACCCGTTGGCTCTCATCTCGCTATTCACTCCGAGACTCGGGTGCAGCCCATCATCGGGCTTCTTACGGTGCACTCACAGGAGGCGACACCCGAGTACATGAGACGGCCTACTCGGCATGACTCGCAACCTCGCGGCGACGAGATTCCTCCAAAGGATGTGCACCGGCACATCGTGCACTATACCTTCCTCGGTGGCTTCTACGATCCTCTTCCTACTACTGCGAGGCGGTACCACGGTGGCTCCTACTCTTCCACTTGCTATACCGTCGAGCCACGGGTCGGCCCGGGAGATAGCTCCGGTCCCGGTGCCGACCACGGAGACGGCGGCCGTCACGGTGTCGGTTGAGCGAGACCCGCACCGCTTCACCGCCGGCGTCACGGCCCGGAGGGTCGGCGGGCTCCTGTCACTCGGTCCCCCAAAGCGAGCTCGACGACAGCCCAGATGACACTTCAGCGTTCGTCATTGCTCCTCATGCTCGTGAGACCGGCTCGTCTGCTCCTTCTACCCCTCAGCCTTAGGTTTTGGTCCTTGATGCCAAAGGGGGAGAGTTGGGAGTATGTAGACTTAGGGGGGCTCATAGCTTGGGATTTGGTTCTTTTGATTGGTTCTTTTGATTGATACATTTGCATGCATCATGTTTATTTTATGCATTGTATGATATGTGTGAGGTACCTTCATTCGCAGTGACATATGCTCTTCGGTTTGGTATCACCTTCTATGTCACCTGGTTCTTTGCTCATATGTGCTTGGCTTCCGCGTTTTACTCGATTCCATATGAGCTATGTTTTTTTGTCTTGTGCTAACTCGTTTTTGCGAGATTATATGAGCACGAGATCTTTTGGCTTGGTGTCACATGAGTCATTCTAACCTTTGCTTTCATTGTCTAAGGCTCATGTGAACCAAGCATGCTTGAAAACCTCAACTAAACTCTTCATACTCCGAGGTTGTCATCAATCACCAAAAAGGGGGAGATTGAAAGCATCTAGGCCCCTTGATGTGGGTTTCGATGATTGATGACAATGTAGATTACTATGACTAACGTGTGTTTTGCAGAAACAATGTGAGTTAGGTCATGGTAATGGAATCTCGAGCAATTTGGTTGGCATGCCCTCTTAACGATGGAAATCGTTTCGGTTTTCAAAGGTTGGACGACAAGGTTAAGGACGGTTAGTTCCGATTGTCGAAGGTGTTGAGAGACATCGGATTAGTCGTTAGGACTTTGTTTTCTCCTTTGGCCGTACTATTAAGGGGGTGCAAATGGGTAGCTTGACCTAGTTGAGTCTCGGGTTTAAGTGTGGTGCACACTGGTGAAATCTTAGCGCTAGGAAGTTACCTGAGAGTCCTGAGAAGTGTTGAAGTCGTCGCCGTTTTCAAAGGATCGCGTATCAAGTGGAAACGGGGAGCTTCAACAGCGCCGGACGCGCCCGGCCGTGGGCGCCGGACGCGTCCGGCGCACGGTAAAGTCGTCCTCTCGGTCGCCCCGAGCGGCGGACGCGTTGGTCTGGCGTCCGGCGTGCGCCGGACGCGGACCAGAGAGTTCTGGGATCGGGCAGGAAAGATCAGTCGCGCGCCGGACGCGCGCCGGACGCAAGCGCCGGACGCGTCCGGAGCACGCACTGTAGCCCAACGGCTAGGTAGCCGTTTGAATCCTATCAAGCGCCGGACGCGTACGGCGGTGAGCGGCCGGACGCGTCCGGCGCTCACGTCTGAGCCGAAATCGAGGTAACGGTTGGATTTAGGCCCTTGGCTATAAATACAACCCCACCCTCTACATTTCGGCTCTCTTGCTCATTTGTTCACTCGATAAACACTTTGTGAGAGCAAGAGAGTTGCAAGAGCCTCATGACTTGAAGAGATTTGAGAATCCATGAGTTCATGAGCAATCGAGAGTAGCTAGTGTGCATCCACTCTTCTCCCTAGGCTTTGCGAGGTCAAGTGAGAGTTTGTGCTTGTTACTCTTGGTGATCGCCATCACCTAGACGGCTTGGTGGTGATTGGAGCTTGGTGATCATCCGGCGGTGCTTGTGGATGACCCAACTCATCTTGTGAGCGGTTCTTGGCGATTCACCGCGTCGGAGCGACGAAGAATCAGCCCTAGAGAGCACTTGGTCCTTGCGAGGATCAAGGGGGAGCTACACCCTTGCGCGGGTGCTCCAACGAGGACTAGTGGAGAGTGGCGACTCTCCGATACCTCGGAAAAAGATCGCCGTGTTCCTTGTCCCTTTACTTTCCGCATTTACTTTCTAGCACTTACATTCTCGCAATTACTTTCATAGAATTGCCATGCTAGAATAGGATTGGAACTTAGGGTGCAAAACTTTAGTTAATCGATTGTCTAGGAACACACATAGGCACCGAGGGGTGAATCATGGGCTAGTAGGTTTAATTCCGCAATAATTTTTAGAATTAGCCCAATTCACCCCCCTCTTGGGCATCTTGATCCTTTCACGCGGCCGGAACGGGCGGCCGCCCGGGTCTCGAAGCCCCGAGCGGCGCAAGCGGCGGGGCTCGAGGCCCCCAAGTCCTCGAGCGACTCGAGGGGGCGACGAGGCTCGATGCCCCGAGCGCTTCGAGCGAGCCGGGCGGCTCGGGCGGAGCCACCTCGATCGCGGGGTAAGTCTTCTGGCCGACCCATCCCTTGTTACACTGTTTTGTTCGAGTGTGAGTATCTTGTCACAGTAAAATTTTTTTGTTTTTCTCTTTCTTCCAGGACTAAACGTTCCTGCAGACCTTACCATCCCTCCCCCCTCCCGGTGCCTACTAAGAGGCTAAGGACCGCAGAGGGTCGAGCGCACCCCGTCGATGCCGGGTGGAGTGACTCTCCCTCCCTCTACTCCCATTTGGTTGGAGCGGGCTAAGGATGCACTTAGGCGTGGGAGGCCGACGGCAGCCGCGCGTCTCGTGCGTGCCGGGGCCGTGACCAAGGCCACGGGGAGGAGGACACCACCACCAAGACGGCCTCGATCGCCCTCCCGCTCGAGACCCCGACGTCGTCGCGCGCGCCGGTGACGCGGGGCGGCGGCGACCAAGGGCGAGGCGCCCGAGCGGCGGCCTCTATTCGGCGACGGGGGCCGGATCGGAGCGGCGGCCCATCACGCTCGAAGACGAGAGTCCGAGCTCGGGCGCCAAGTCCTCCCCGGCCCGATCGGCTGCGCGCCGGCCGAGGAGGAGCGCGGGGAGGAGGAGGAGGAGGAGACGCCGGCGGCCGCGACGGCCGGTGGGAGATGTGGTAATGCGGGGCGGGATCGGTGCACAGGCCTCGCCCGAGCCGGGCCTCAACCCCTCCTCGGAATATGGAGGTTGAGTCCTCCCGGGCAACGGGTCGAGGAGGGGGAGGCCCAAGCCGCCGCTCGAGGGGCGCTCGAGGAGCCGCCCCGCCGCCACGCAAGAGGAGGAGAGGGCGGAGGAGCCGGTGGAGCGCCGAGGGGGAGCCGGCGGTGCAGCCTACCGCCACGGTCGGCGAGGAGCATCGCGGCAAAGCGGAGCGAGCGGCGGCGCGCTAGTGGAGCGGGGCGGATCCGGTGGTGCGCGGCGGCCCTCCGTCACGGATGGCGATGAGCGCCGAGACGTCGAGCAAGAGCTCCATCCGGCGCGTCACGGGCGCCGCCGCAGCCTCTGCCGGGGGGACCGGGTGCCTTACCTCGCCCGACTCGGAGACGGGCGAGGTGAGGTTTAAGGTCATGACCGACGCCGATCGGTGGAGGCCCAAAGGAAGCGATGCCGCGCCATCGTCGACGGCCACATGCGGTCGGTCGGCCTTGGTCCCACCGAGCCCTCGACGTCTCCATCGAGGAGCGGAGGCGCATCGAGGCGCGGGCGCTCGCCCAAGAGGCGTCCTCTTCCCCGGAGCCGGCCGCAACGCCCGCCTACCCCGGGCGAGCGGGTGGTGACGGCGGATGTCGACTGGGAGGCGGTGAGGAGACTCCGCGCCTCGTTGACAAGGAGATGCGGGAGGAGTTCCCTCTTTGGGAGAGGCCGCGCCGGTGCTCTCCGACCCCCTTGACCACGAGGCTCCCCGATCGTGATGAATGATCGAAGGAGCTCGAGGCGCACGTGGAGGCCGAGGAGCGCCGGCGGTGGCTCGAGAGCGCTTTGAAGACCGGCCCGACGCTCGTCTCGCAGGACATGCCCCGGCTTATTTCGTGAGTGCCCTCGAGTTCGGTTGCTTCCCCTTTTAGTTTATCGCGTTCTATATTTTAACATTTCCCTTTCGAGGTTCAGACGACGCAGAGTCGCTCCTATGCCAAATCCGTGCACATCCGTGCCACGCAAGAGAGCGAGCACGAGATCCGGCGGTATGTGCGGATGGGGCAAGATGCTGAGGGCGAGCGGCACCGCTTTGCTCGGCTCCTCCGAGATGCCAATGCCGCCTTGGACGCCGCCAAGGAGGACGCCAAGAAGGCTCAGGAAGAGCTTGCTCGAGTGGCGCAGGGGGCCGAGGTGGCACAGCGGGAGGCGGACGAGAAGCTTGCCCGAGCCGCGCAGGAGGTGGAGGCCGCCCATCAGAAGTACACGCAGCTGCACGAAGTTTTCGAGCAGCTTAAGAAGGATGCGGCCACGGCGCTGCAGAGCTACCGGGCCAAATGTCGGGACATGGAGCAGCTCCAGAAGGAGAAGGCCGGCGTCGAGGCCTACGTGAAGGAGCTCCAGGCAACGGTCACTCGGGAGGCTGCCGAGAAGGAGGCTCTCTCGAGTGCGCTCGAGGCGGAGAAGGAGCGTGCGAGCGGTCTCCAAACTGAGGTGGCCAACTTCCGCCAGGTGGTGACGGACAAGGACCTCGCCATCCAGGGCGCCGGCAAGGCTTACGAGGAGCTGCGCGTGGAGAAACGCGACATCGAGCGCGCCCTCCAGAGAAAAGAGGCTGAGCTTGCGCGGGCGCTTGAACGCGAGCAAGGGCTCTCGACCCGCTGCACCGGTAAGCGCTCGAGTCCCTTAGTCCTTTTTTTCGTGCGTGATTCATACGTGTTGCTCGAGCACTTAATTGAGTACTTAATTCTTGTCGTCCTTTTTCAGGTTTGGAGGCGGACTTGGCGGGACGCGTGAGTACGCAAAGTCAACTCACGCGCCGGGCCGGGCGTGCTCTCGGCCAAGGCCCGCATCACCGGCGCCATCGACACCCTCGCGCCCGGGGCTTCCCGCCGGTGGTGGATGTCGAGGGGCCGGATGCGGCGAGCTATGCTAGCCGGGTCCGTGAGTTCGGCGCCTCTCGCGGGGTCGTATCCGGGAGGCCCTTGTTTTTGCTCGCGCGGACGATGGCCATCTTCTACTCGGGATTCGGCGTCTCGAGGGAGGACGCCGGGCCGGGATGGAGGCCGTTGCGAGCGGCTTCACCTACGTCGAGGGCGAGCAAGAAGGAGGGTCAACCCCGGATCGAGCGGCTCAAGGCCGAGCGAGGAGCCGGCGCCCTTCTTGGAGGCGATCTCGCCGCGAGAAGTCCTTCCGCCCGATGTGGAGTAATCTCTAGCCGGCCTGCGAACCGAAATCTGGGCAACAAGGCCCTTGTAAGAAAACAGATACTTTTTGGTTATGGAAGTGGCCCAAGTGGCCCTGAACCGTAATACTTGGGTGTTTATAATCGTTATGCTCTAGTTTTTTCTTTGCGCTTGATATTATTCTCCACTTCCTGCCTTTACTTTGTTTTAGCTAAGTGTTGGCGCTATGCTCGAACTACTTCGAGAGGGGATGAGTTAGGGTGCCGTAGCTCGGAAGCGTGGGAAGCCTTGTGGTCGATCGCCCTGGCTCGATGAGCTCGAGGTGACGCAAATACTTAGCTTACGAAAAGTTTCGAGGCGAGGAGGGGAAAGGTTACATCGAGCGTTGTTTTCGAAAAAACTAGGTGCGTTTTTTCGAGGACTTCAGGGGGTCCCCCCCTGGTCTAGCCCCCGAGGGGGGCTTGACTTTGTGAAAACAAAGTCGAGCCCACCTTGTGTACGAACAAAAAGTAGGAAACTGACTTATTTATTCATACTAGCGGTACATTTAAACGGAATATGTACAAGGCATCGAGACTTAGGAGAAAAAACGACGTAGCTGTTCAATGTTCCATGCGTTGGTGAGGGTCGAGCCTTTTTCGTCGGCTAACTTGTACGTCCCCGGCTTCAGCACCTTGACCACGATGAACGGACCTTCCCGGGGAGGAGTCGGCTTGTGGCGCCCTTTGTTGTCTTGTCGTCGACGGAGCACGAGATCGCCGATCTTGAAATCCCTCTTGCGCACGTTCTTCTCGTGATATTGCCGTAGCTTCGTTGGTAGCGCGCAGAGTGTAGGAGCGCCGTGTCTCGAGCCTCTTCGCGCCTCGGTCGATGGCGTTTGCCAACCTTTCCCGATTGGTCTCGCTCGTTGTAGGCCTTGAGTCGAGGGGACCCGTACTCGAGGTCGCGAGGACGGCCTCGGACCCATAGACCAAGAAGAACGGGGTGAACCCGGTGGCTCGACTCTCGGTCGTCCGCGTACTCCACAGGATCGATGGGAGTTCGGCCACCCATTTGTTGCCGTGCTTGTTTAGGCGTTTGAAAATCCTGGGCTTTAAACCTTGCAGGATCATGCCGTTGGCGCGTTCGACTTGGCCATTAGTTCGAGGATAGGCGACGCCGACCGCCCACACGGATGTGATACCGATCGCAGAAGTCCAAGAACTTTTTGCCCGTGAACCGGGTGCCATTGTCGAAATGATGACGTTAGGGACTCCAAAGCGATGGATGATGTCGGTAAAGAACTCGACCGCTCGCTCCGAGCGGATGTTAGTGATGGGCTTGGCCTCGATCCACTTGGTAAACTTATCGATGGCCACGAGCAAGTGGGTGTGGCCTCCCGTCGTCTTTTTGAGGGGTCCAACCAGATCGAGCCCCCAGACCGCAAATGGCCACGTGAGGGGGATCATCTGGAGTGCGTGTGCTGGAAGATGCGTTTGCTTAGCGTAGAATTGGCATCCCTCACACGCTCGAACAAGCTTGATGGCGTCAGCAGTTGCAGTGGGCCAGTAAAAGCCTCGACGGAATGCGTTCCCGACAAGGGTTCTTGGCGCAGCATGGTGGCCACAAGCCCCCGAGTGCATGTCTCTGAGCAGTTTCTTGCCTTCCTCGATCGAGATGCACCGTTGGAGTACACCAGTTGGGCTCCGGCGGTAGAGCTCTCTATCGTCCCCGTAAGGACGTAAGTTTTGGCTCGACGAGCTAGTCGTCTCGCCTCCGTTCGATCTTCTGGCAACTCCCTCGAATGAGATACTCGAGGATCGGTGCACGCCAGTCGGTTGGTGGGCTCGTAACCTGGTCGATCTCCATGACTGTGGCCCCCGTCGAGGGGGGTTCGGTCGTAGGAGCAGGCTCAACGGCTGGTCCTGCCCCAGCCCCCGAGTCCCACTTCACGGATGGCTCGTGAAGATCTTTCGAGAAGACGTCTGGGGGTAGCGGCGCCCGAGATGAAGCGATTTTGGCCAGTTCGTCCGCAGCCTCGTTGAAGCGCCTTGGGATGTGATTGAGCTCGAGGCCATGGAAGCTGGCTTCCAACTTGCGCACCTCATCGCAGTACGCTTCCATTTTTTCGTCATGGCAACTCGAGGCTTTCATCACTTGGTCGATAACGAGCTGCGAGTCGCCTCGAGCATCGAGGCGTCGGACCCCAAGCTCGATGGCGACACGCAACCCGGTAATGAGCGCCTCATACTCTGCCACGTTGTTTGAGGCGGCAAAGTGGATGCGCACCACGTAACGCATGTGTACTCCGAGGGGTGAAATGAAGAGCAGGCCCGCGCCTGCTCCTGTCTTCATAAGTGACCCGTCGAAATACATGGTCCACAGCTCGCCTCGGATCTCGGACCGGGGGAGTTGGACGTCGGTCCACTCGGCGACAAAGTCTGCCAAAGACTTGGGATTTGATAGCCTTCGTGGGGTGTATGTGATGGTCTCGCCCATGAGCTCGACCGATCACTTGGCGATTCGACCCACGACTTCCCGGTTCTGGATAATTTCCCCAAGTGGGAATGATGTTACCACCGTCACCGGGTGGCTAAGAAAGTAGTCTTTGGAGTTTTCGACGGGTGAGCACGATTGCGTAGAGTAGCTTTTGGATATGGGGGTATCGAACTTTGGCATCTGAGAGCACCTCACTGATGAAATACACCGGCCGCCGGACGGGGAGCGCGTGCCCCTCTTCCTCGCCTCGACCACTATGACCGTGCCGACCACCCGAGTGGTTGCGGCAACATAGAGGAGGAGGGACTCGGCGGGTATGCCGTCTCGAGCCGGTCGAGGCGGCACGAGCACGGAGGAGATGTGAGCATGCTCTTCGCTTTGAAAGGGCCTCCTCCGTCTGTGTGTCCATGCAAAGTGCTCGGATTTTCTGAGGAGCCGGTACAAAGGCAAGGCTTTCTCTCCCAGGCGCGCAATGAACCGACTGAGTGCGGCTAAGCATCCAGTGATCTTTTGCATCCCTTTCAGGTCTCGAATTGGCCCCATTCTCATGATGGCCGTGACCTTCTCGGGATTGGCCTCGATGCCGCGTTGGGAGACGATATACCCTAACAACATGCCTCGAGGCACACCAAAGACACACTTCTCGGGATTCAACTTGATGTTTTTAGCCCGGAGGCATTCAAACGTCAACTTGAGGTCTGCGACAAGGTTTTCTACTTTTCGAGTCTTGACAACGATGTCATCGACGTAGGCCTCGACGGTCTCTCCTATGTGTTTCTCGAAGACATGAAGCATGCAGCGCTGATATGTTGCCCCGGCGTTTCGAAGGCCGAAAGGCATCGTGACATAACAGTACATGCCCATAGGGGTGATGAAAGAAGTCGCGAGCTGGTCGGACTCCTTCATCTTGATTTGGTGGTAGCCAGAGTAGGCGTCGAGAAAGGAAAGCACTTCACAACCCGCAGTGGAATCAACAATTTGATCTATTCGTGGTAAAGGAAATGGGACTTTGGGACATGCTTTATTTAAACTAGTGTAATCTACACACATCCTCATTTTTCCATTCTTTTTCTCTACCAATACAGGATTAGCTAACCACTCGATGATGTACCTCCTTGATGAATCCGGCTTTCTCGAGCTTCTCGACCTCCTCGCGGATGATCCTGCGCTTCTCCTCGTCGAAGCGGCGCGGCGTTGCTTGACAGTCTCGAACCGGGACGGATCTCAAGGCGTGCTCGGCGACATCCCTCGGTATGCCGTGCATGTCCGAGGGACTCCACGCAAACATGTCGGCGTTTGCGCGGAGAAAGCCGACGAGCACGGCTTCCTATTTGCTATCGAGGGAGGCGCCGATGACCGCGTCTTTTCCCCGAGGAGCTCGGGTCGAGCGGGATCTTCTTGGTGTCTTCGGCGGGCTCGAAGTTGCCGGCTGTCGCTTGGGTGTCGGGCGGAGGCCTCGGCCGCCATGTGATCGAGCATCATGGCTAGGTCTTCAGATGTTCCCAGCACGTTCGTCAGTGATTCCCCGTACTCGACACACTCCACATCGCAGTGGTAGGCGTGCTCGTACGTGGAGTTGACTGTAATGACCCCTTTTGGTCCCGGCATCTTAAGCTTGAGGTAGGCATAGCTGGGGATCGCCATGAACTTTGTGTAGCACGGCCTGCCCAGGATGGCGTGGTACGTCCCCTCGAAACTGGGCACGTCGAAAGTTAAGACCTCTCGACGAAAATTCGAGCGTGTCCCAAAGACGACGGGGAGGTCGATGCGGCCGATCGTGAGCGCTTTCTTGCCAGGGACCACTCCGTGGAAGCCCCCGGCGCTTGGCTGGAGGTCAGCTCTAGTGAGGCCGAGCAACGTGAGGGTCTCCATGTAGATGATGTTGAGGCCGCCGCTCCATCCATGAGGACTTTGGTGAAGCGGGCGTTGAGGATGATCGGGCGACGACGAGAGGGTACGAGCGGGATTGGTGACGTGGTCCGGATGATCATCACGGTCGAACGTGATGGGAGCATCCGACCGGTCCGAGAAATTGAGGCGTGGCGGGTTTTATTGCGAAAACCTTCCTACGCTCGGCCTTCCGCTCTCGACGTGTCATCTGGGTGGTCGGGCCGCCGTAGATCATGTAGCACTCGGTGATGGGCGGATACCCATCGTCGTCGTTGTCGTTGGGTCGGTCCTCGCCACCCTTATCCTTCTTGCCATCGTCCTTGTCAAGGCCAAATTTCTTGAAGTAACCTCGAAGCATACGGCAGTCCTCGAGGTTATGCTTGACCGGCTCCTTGTGGTAGGGGCACGGCTGCTTAAGCATTTTGTCGAAGACGCCCCCGTCCGGAGGGGGTCTAGGCTTCTTGCGCTCGGCTGCGGCCACCTCGTCTTCCACAACCGCGCGCTTGCCTTGCTGGTTGCCTTTCTTCTTCCTCCCGTTCTTCTTCTGGGCCTTGCTCGAGCCCTCACCGCCTCCCGGGGACGGCGCGGGCTTGTTCCCAGCCCCACCAAAGAAGGCCCCCACGGCCTCGTCGCCGGCAGCGTAGTCGGCGACGACGTCCATGAGCTCGTTCACCGTCTTTGGGCGGTTGCGCCCGAGCTCTCGCACGAGCTCTTTGCACGTGGTGCCTGAGACAAACGCCAGGATGACGTCGTGGTCTGGGATGTGCGGCAGCTCGGTGCGCAGCTTGGAGAAACGTCGAGCAAAATCCCGGAGAGATTCCGTGGTATTTTGCTTGCGATTCTACGGAGGTCCCACGAGTTGCGGGTCGGATGTACGTGCCCTTGAAGTTCCCCTCGAAAATCCGGACCGAGGTCGGCCCAATCGTGGATCCGATGGGGGAAGCTCTTCGAGCCACCGTCGAGCGGTGTCGAGAGAAACAGAGGAGCCGGCGTATGATCGCCTTATCCTCTCGAGCCCTCCCACCGGCGGGCCCGGCCGGAAGTCGGCCGGCCCGGAGCTCGGCTTGGTCTCCCGTTGTACTTGACCACGCTCGTGGGGGGTCGAAACGGGTTTGGCAACGGCGTGTTGCGGATGGCTCGACTGAAGACTCGAGGGCCCGGTGGCTCGAGAGTCTGCCGGTCTTCGTCGCTGTCGTAGCGGCCCCCTCGATGGGCCTTGTAGCCACGGTCCTCGGCACCCGCTGCCTTGCGTCGTCGGTTGTCGTTGATGTCATGACGCGCATCTTGAGGTGCACGGTTGTCGAGGATGCGTTCTCGAGCGGGGGCTCTACCACCTCGAGGGGGTGCCTCTTGGTGGACGGAACCCTCCCGCTCGTGCCGTGGTTGTTCTGGGGCTGCCTCACGCTGTCTCGAGGCCGAGCTCTCGGCCTGCTGGACGGCCGCGACTTGGAGGAGCCCTTGGATCTCATCTCGTATCCGTAATGCATGCGGGTTCGAGGGCGCCGGCATGTCCCGCGGCGGCTAGCCGCCGCAAGGACATTTTGGCTTGCTCGGGGAAATGGGCCGGCTCGATCGGCGCCTCGGCCGTCCGTCGTTGACGATGCGGTTGAAGACGTCTCGTGCCTTTCCTCGAGCGCCAAGAGCTCGAGGAGGGGCGGATGGTTACGCTCAAGCGCGCGCTTGAGCGCTCCGGGTTCGCGTTCCTCATTCATCTTGGTCTCGATTTCTACGAGCCGGGCCCATTGTGCCGTTCGAGCATCGTCTTCGGTCGCTGGTTATCTTGGGCTTGTGGTGGCGGCCCACGCGGCTCGATCACCGCAGAGCTCCGGCCGCCGATGTTCCGACCGGCCGGGGTCACGTCGCCGGTTGGCTGTCAGCGGGGACGGCCACGACGGCGCCATCTCCGGGTCTCGTCATCCGACGGACGTCGTTGTTGAGATGGAAACACTCGCGAGCCGGGTCATAGCATCCGAGTCCGAGTCGTCGGAGTCTCGGTTAGCGGCGGACGGCGTCCGTGGCCTCCCCGTGCTCTCCTCCTCGATCCGGCGACGCATTCCCGACCGTGTTGCGGCGTTGTGAGCCGGTGCTCTGTCAAATCCGCGGTCCCCGACGTCGGCCACACGATCTCCAAGTTCATAGTGGCACGCAGGAGGGGGCCGGGGCTCTCCTCCCACGGTCCCATGACTGGCCGGATCGCGTTGGCATAGGTAGTGGCGGTGTTGGTGAGCCCAAACGGGAGCCTGCGCCGAGCTCGGTATAGCCCGTGTGGCAACAGGTTGGGCGACGTCGGCCGTGCGCGCGCTCGAGGCGCCACGCCGGGCTCTCTCGGCGAGCGCATGGCGAACGTGAAGCCGGGGTCCACGTTAGGGACTCCCTGTCCACGTGCCACTCCCTGCCGCACACTTGGCACCCCGGCTGGGTGCATCGTGGCGTCTGGCCGGGAGGGCACACGAGTAGGGTGCTCAAGGCCCTGTGCCTGCTGGTGGTGATGCCGATGCTGGTGGCGTCGGCGACGTGGTGGTGAGCCGTGGTGGCGCGGTCGGCGCGCGGTCCCACCAGCGCGTGGGGGTGACGAGCGTCCCCCTCCTGGTTCACCGATCGAGAGTAGGGCCATGTCGTGGCCTGGGCCGAGCGACACGAACTCTAGACTCCCAAACCAGATCACCGTGGCGAACGGAAGCGAGGAAGCGGGTGATGCCATCCGGAAAAATGGCGGGAATCGAGCGAAAAACACGCGACACCCCTACCTGGCGCGCCAACTGTCGGTGTTTCGTACCCAGGGGGTATCACACCAACGAGTAAATTTCTATGCGTGCTCCCTAATCCGGATGGTGATGCAAGAAGAACACAAGCGTTTATCCTGGTTCAGGCAAGGAGTGCCCTACGTCCAGCAGAGGGGAGAGTTTCGTATTATCTTGCACCGGGGTGCTTGTACAGGGGTGAGTACAAGGTCGTCCTGAGACTTAGTGAGTGAGTGTGAGTGAAGGTGTCATACGTCAAAAAAAACGTCCCCCTAGACTAGGTCCTGGCATCCCCTTTTATAGGCCAAGAGGAGGCTCAGGAGTACAGAGTAGATAGGGCTGTCGTGGGCGTGACGTCGAGGTACATGCGCCATGTCGAGTCGTCGAGATCGTAGACGCTCCCTTTGGTCGGGCTCGAGCTCGAGCGGTATGGTCAATGATGGCCTGCTCGTCCTTCTCGGTCGTGGGCTGACGTAGTCGAGGTATGGTGCCGGTGTTGACGAGCACGTGCGTCCGGGAACCCCGCTGTATGGCCGTCGAGGTGGGAAAGACAGGGCACTGGTCGCCCCATACTCAAGTCGCGTCCATCACCACTCCTCGAGCGGTTGAAGGCTGCCTCGAGAGGGCAATGGTCCGAGCGACGGGACGGGACGACGTAGTTGGTGGTACGGAGAGTTGACAATGGTGTTTGGAGGGAGTGCCGTACCAGGCCCAGTACAAAGCATGGCGTAATAGTGGCGCCTGGCGTCCTTGAATCCGGGGCATGGGGAGCGTAATGGTGGAAGCGACCCGCGTACGATCCACTGTTACGAGCTCTGTAGCCATGGAGTTAGGCAGGGCGGTCGGGCAGTGGTACTGTTCGAGCCCTGTAGCCATGTGCGAGCTCTGGACAGGCAATGATTGAGAGCGGACTCGAGCGACTGCTCGCTCGAGCGTTTTCCGTCCCGCTCGAGCGGCTGCTTGCTCGAGCGGTTTGCGTCATCGTCTCGAGCGGCCGCACGCTCGAGCGGTTTCCGTACTTCTCTGTCGAGCGGGCGAGCGGCTGCTGCTCGAGTTTAGGAGGTTCTGAGGCTTTGTGGGCCTGATAGTGGGCCGGCCCAGCTTGAGGGGGATTTGGAGGTTTCTCTGGTCAATTAGTTTTTTCTGGGATTCTTGGAGAGGGATGAGGCTGATTTGCTTGTCTCTAATTCACCCGATTTAGGACCCCCTAATCTAGGTATCCGACAACATTAGTTTTAGATTCTTAAGAGTTTGTGTCCAACACTTTTTATCATGTGCATGTGCATAGTACTATAAGGTTCATTATATATTACGTGGGGTGTGGGGGTTAACATCAGTGGCAAAGTCATTTTTTCATCATGGATTAGCCTCCCTATATATAATTTCCCATTTTTTGAAACCAATAATCTTCCTTCCCTGCATTGGTCTCACATCTTTTGTTCACTTGCCTCTGGTAGACGAACAAGTCTACGGACAAGTCCTAGAGAAAATCCGATAACGGTCACGTGCTCATCACAACTTTTTAATGGTACCTTCATTTTGTTGAGTCTATTTATTGTTATATGTACATGGCTGTGTATTTTTTTTTATTGTCCTAAATGTGTCCTTTTCTACCATGGCAAACAAAGGGGGGCAACAAAGAGGTTACATGTTGAATTGATGACGACGTAGCATGGTGGTGACATGGTGTGATAAAAAGAAGAAAATGTCACATCAATGATTACTAGAAACAACGCGCGGCGTTGCCGCGCAGCCTCATGGGATGGAACTAGTTGTGTAGGAGATGTTGATTAATCTTTTAGCAGGTAGAGTGTTTAGCCTTTTGAGCCAGTTTGGTTATGCGTTTATATGTTGCTACGGAGCCTTTTGTTTTTGAAACAATGGTGTATAATTTGGAGATTTGGCTAGCGTAGGTTTTAGCGATTATTTATAGGCGTAATAGAATAGGTAGTAGGTGTCATGAAGTATTCATATTGTTTTTATGACAAAGAAGAGGTATAAAATATTTAGATACGTTCTAGATTCGTTTTTAGTTTATTTACAAATTTTCTGGAAATTTTCTGCAAAGGAAAAGGGTCTATTTGTGTGTTTTTGAAAATGACCGGAATTTACCAAAAAAGGATTTAAATATTAGGGTTTTGTTTTTAGATTTTTTTTTGTGGTAGAATTATCGGATTCGGAGGTAGGATGGATAAGATATAGGCTTTCTAAATTTATTGGCAAAACGTGAAGGAGAGGAATTTGTAAATTATTCTGGATTTTTTTTATGACAAAGAAGAGGTGAAATATATTTAGTTATGTTCTAGGTTGGTTCTAGTTTATTTACATTTTTTTTTTTGGAAATTTTCTACAAAGGAAAGGATTTACTTTGATCTTCTGGGTATGTTTCTCATGTATGCGTAGCAATTCTTGAGTGAACAGTCGATGAACAATCATTAACAGTCCACACGAAAGCGATTTTCACATTGATTGTAGCCGTCTGATCAAGATCCGACGAACAATGTTTTGCAGGCGACGTGGCCAACTTCTCCTGCCCGAGCTTGGACCCGTGTTTCGATATGTAAAGATATGAACTCAAAAGACGACAAATGATACTTTTCGAAGTGAACTGTTGCTTCTCGTATTGTCGTTGGCACCTGGTTCACCTCTTTTGTGTGAACAAGTTTACATATGACAATGTTAGTTTCCTTTTTCGAACTGTTATGAGAAAATGTCAGTTACATTTAAATAGAGAGAAGAGCATGGCAAGCCCCTAGTGACGATGATTGTCACACCATGTCACCACCATTCTACCTTCTCAACCTTTTACAAAGAGTGCATCCACCGAGAGCTCCTTTGTTTCAAAGAACTGTTCGGTTTTGTTCCTGCCAAGTCTCCCACACAAAACCAGCCATGCTCTGTATTATTTCTTTTTCCGTTGCTAGCAATAGTCATTAGAGGCGGAGATAAATACAAGATTATGGTACACACGCACCCACCGTCAAGAGCAAAATTTCGACCATATTTACACATTTGATTGAGTTCACATACATCCATAAGACAAATATAGTTTTTTCAATTTTCTCCGACTTCTCCATTGCCTAGCTTACGACAAAAGTTTCGGTCGGCGTTTGGCCTGCTGAAATGTTGATGACGGCGTGCACCGGGACCGGCACGCACGCATCCGAGCGACGGCAGCGGACGGCCAGGATTGGATTGCCCGGTAGTTAAAACCCTAACAACACGGCGGGGACGGAAGAGAAGAAAAGCCCTTTTCCTCCCGTGCTCTCACTGGTTGTTGGCCCCCACCCCCGACCCGACTCCCCACTATCTCTATCTGCTTCCTGCTGAGCTCAGGAAATCCCCTCCCCTCCCGTCGTCCCCCATTCCACCCGCCGCCGCCGGTCACCGCGCCTGTCCAAGGTGAGCCTGCCCCTCCCTGCCCTTCCTCCTCCCCGCGTACCCTGGGCTGGCTGCCTCGCGAGGTCCGCGGTTTCTTTTGCTTCGTTTGCTAGGCTAGGGTACGGTAGGGTAGGGTAGGGTTGGCCCGCTGCTGATGCGAGCGAGGTTCCGTCGGTTCAGATGGGCATTGCTCGATTGCTTGGTACCAGCATCTCCGTTCGCCGTTGTGTTGGCTGCGCGTTCAATCTGGGCTGCGGTTTCTCCCGTTGTCACGAGGCGAGACTAGACTAGATTTATCTCTCCGGCGAGCGCCACGGGGATGCTTGCTTGTGAGATTCGGTCTACCAGCCGTGGACTCAGGAGTGCGATTTGGAGAACCCTCCATCGGGTTTCTGGATTCCCATGGCTGTGTCCTCGCCAGTGATGTACTAGCATGTGTGCGTGGCACCTTTGACTCTTTTTTTCTCCTCACACAGATGAATGTGGAGAAGCTCAAGAAGATGGCGGGCGCCGTGCGCACTGGAGGAAAGGGTAGCATGCGCAGGTACCTTCTCCTACTCGGTGTTTAATGCTTCTACCTTCCTGTAGCTATCATTCATACACTACTTGATCCAAGCCTACATACATCAATAAAAGTGTTTAGATTCGTCACATAGGAATGACTTGCCTTATTAATCACCGCAAGTATCTTCGTGCCGTTGCGATTCCCATAGTTTTTGGTAACGTATGATAGAAAAAGGTAAATTAAACTGTGTGTTTTTGTTAACTTATGATTGGGAAAATGTACTATTAAACTGTGATTGTCGTTTTGTACGTGCTATTGTGCAAAATGGCAGGTAGGCTGTATCTGGCTTTAATTTTTGCTAACTTGTATCTTAGCCATCCACATGTATACCGTTCTGCAGTAACCGTAGATGCTGTCTTTTTGTGGCAAGTTGTGTGCCAACATATTCTGTTGTAGTTGTTCACATACTGCAGACATCTAAGCACCTAAGCCTTTTGTGTTTGTGATATGATCTGTTCATAAGAGTCGCATCTGGACCAACAGCCCCATGCTAACAATTTATGAGGAAAAAATGCTGACAGGAAGAAGAAGGCAGTTCACAAGACCACAACCACCGATGACAAGCGGCTTCAGAGCACGTTGAAAAGAATTGGAGTGAACACTATTCCTGGTATTGAGGAGGTCAACATCTTCAAGGATGACGTTGTTATCCAATTTCAGAACCCTAAAGGTAAAATCTCGCCATGCGAATACGTTACTTCCGCAGATTATTGACTTCGTCTAACACTGTCAAACTTTCTTTGTTTCCTGCAGTGCAAGCATCCATTCCTGCAAATACATGGGTGGTTAGTGGAGTACCCCAGACAAAAAGTGAGTGGATCATTTGCTTTTCAACCTTTGCATGCCTGATCATTGCTCAAGTACCCTTTCTGTTTATACAGTAGCACAGATACTTAGCTTATGCTTGATACACAGTTTACTGCTTTCGGTTCTTATGTCTGTTATTCACATTTAGCCTCATAGGCAAATAGTATTTGTTGATATTCGATGGTTAATGCTGGACCATGCTTACCTTCATATCTTCAATTATTCTTGACATGCTGTAAATGCAAGGGTTGCAACTAATTATTGATGAAGTGAATTCGAATTGCTTCTGTTCTCTAAATGCAACAGTGTTAGTTATATATTCTCCACAATCCTCACAACATTAGTTAAATTAAATTATGTTGTATAAAACCTTTTTTTCTAAAGCAACCTTTCTTAATGTTTAATGCAACCGGAGGCATAGATGATTATGTTACTTCATTATAATTCTTCAGCATGCAGTAATCTGCTCTCTCTCTCTCTCTCTCTCTCTCTCTCTCTCTCTCTCTCTCTGTTATATAAGGTAGAAACTGTCTTCTCATTAGCTTCCTTATTTGAACAGGTCTGCAAGATATTCTGCCATCAATTATCAACCAACTGGGTATGACACTTTTCACATTGTTTTTTGTTTGCACTCTATTTGCCTCACTTCCTGAGAAACAACAATTGTTATTGCTTGACTAACCTTAGCTTCCTCTTCAGGCCCTGATAACCTGGACAACCTTAAGAGGCTTGCTGAGCATTTCCAGAAGCAGGTACCTGGTGCTGAAGCTGGCGCGGGTGCAACTGCACAGGATGATGACGATGTCCCTGAGCTTGTCCCAGGAGAGACATTTGAGGAGGCTGCTGAAGAGAAGAAGGTGCCTGAACCGGAACCAGAAGAGAAGAAAGAATCGTAATTTTGCTGTGTGTCTCATGTCCATTGTTGTGAAGGGGGTCGTTGGTTTAAGTGTTTCAATCAGCCATGCGCGAGACCTGCTGTATGAACTCTGACATGCCTCATTCGTTTACATGTGCTCCAGTTTTCAGTTTCTTACCTGGATTTTGGCCCCAACCTCACAGTCAGCAATCAGTTTTGTGTCAAGTGTGTTTGAGGTTCCAAAAGCATTACTGCAGTATAATTATGTTTTCTGAATACAGTGTAGGCCAGGTCGGCATTTTTCTCGGGACAGTGAGTCATGTTTGTTTTATCGGCGTTCAGCAGCAGTTACTTCTACAGACCAAATTTTGCAAAAGCGAAAAGATAAATATTTTCAAGGCAGGCCAAGAACTAGAAACTGGGCATGGCTCTACCTTGCAGTTAGAAACTGGGGACGCGGTTGTTTGGGTAATGCTGAGCAATTATGAATTTGCTGCGTGCATCGCTATTTGTTTTTTTTTTTTTTTTGTGTGTGTAAATGCGCTATTTGGAAACAGCATGCTTATATTGCCATCTGGCTTGATCCAGACGTTAACATCAGCAAATAACATCTGAATGGAATGACCAACCAAAACTGCCAGCATCGTCTCGGTTGCCTTGTCAAATGAAATTGACAAACAGCCTTTGGCCGGGTAGTCAAACGGAAGTGGGACAAGACTTTGCATAATCTCCAGTTTCTTCATAAATACACTGGATTCAAGACCTACAACTAGTCAACTAGTGCATGCAACATGAGCATTTTGTCACAGCTGATGATTTTCCTTATCAGGAACACATCAAACAAAAATGGGCCTGCTCTTCACAGACCGACTAGTTCGCCATGCCATCTAACGGGCTGGCGTCACACGAAGGACCAGTTGACAAAGCAGAACGCCAGGCAGTGGACGTTGCTGTCCTCGCCGAGCACCTTCCACGCTACTGCTTGGTCGAAAGAAACATGGCGGCCCATTCCTGACATGCACACGCCCGACGGCAGGTATGCATAGCCCTAAAACAATGAGGAAGAACGTTAGCTGTTGGGAATGCATGCACGTCTCAGATTCAGTCTCAAGGATGGTTGTGTTCTGACTTCTAACCTGTTCCATTAGTTTTGAGATATCTGAGAATATTGCTTTCCTTCCTGACTCGTCGAAGATCTTGTCTAGCGTCAGGTCTTGCAGGGCAATGAGAGATGTTTCTAACATGTCAAGCCCAGCCTTGTTTGCAAACGTAAACATAGGTTTCTCCTGAAACAATAAAGCATACCCCAGCATGATTATAAAAAAACCTATACACATTATAAAATACATATGATTGTCACATGATAGCAAAAAAGTTTTCAAAGCATTCATATAAAAGCGCATCTCATAAGGTATAGTAGAATCCATATGTAATTTATTAGGTGAAAGAGGCAGCGCAGAAATTTTACTGCATAAGTATTAACATGAGCAGAGGGGTGGTCTGTCTCTACTTTAGAAGATTGGAATATGACTCTAGTAAAACTCTTCTGATACCTTAAAGGAGCAGCACAGAATGGCATCTGGATGATGCCAGAGCATTTTCAACAATGCTTCACCAGCTTCATCTGATTGATTAAGTAATTCCACACCTAGATGGTAGCTGTATTGGGGCCCAAAAGAATATCCATGAGACTACAATAATAAAAGAATCTAGCCATTTGGATGACATCAAAAACAGCATGGGAAGAAAATTACAACTTCACTTACTGATAACTCTGGCAAACCCATCTAGCAAGTGTGGCAGCTTCAGGGAAGCCAGAAAGCATCCTCTGGCCAGCATTTAGACCAGATTGGGAGGGAGATATGGCCATTGACACTCTTTGCACAGCGGAAACAACACTACGGACATATTGACGAGCCATAGTTGCAACGCTGTCCTGAAGGTGCATCTCATAAGGGAATTGAAAGGCGATTGTGAGCACAGATCTCAAATTAGAGTCATCTGCAGATGCATCCCCTGCGGCTTGGGGTGCAGCAGAACCCACATCAAGACTAGATGCCAAATCTAGCGTTCTACCAGAGGATGCACCGTCCTGCATGATATATAATGGTCAAAAACTGCATTCGAGAATACATATTTTAGCAGCAGACAGCCAAATGACTAGGTAACAAATTATAGCTACCTAGAACAGAACACAATATGTTTGTTAAAAATATCACAATCCTCCATACATTAGGCCATGGTGGAAATATGAGACTTATTTCAAAAGGGAAGAATAAGATGTGCTGGAAAAAAGAAACAAACAGAAATCCTGAATGTATGATAAAGCGGCTAACTATCATTCCAACAGAATCTGAAGGGTCACATGAACACTTATACTCTCGATCCAAATCGACATGTTAAGGATAACTATAAACATAATAGACAAGGAAATGAAGCGGCTGACCAAGCAAGGAAAATAAGGAAAAGGTAATATAGTTGGCGATGCTTAACTGTTTTCATATCAAGTGGTATGACACGAAAGCCAGAAGAAATCAATGGAGCATCATCCGGAAAATGCTCATCAATCGGTGCAAACATAAGCTGGAAGGAGGAACCCACAGATTTCTCATCTATTCCAGTGCAAAGCTGAAAATTAAAACAAAGGAATGATTAGCAATGCATGGTCTTAAAATGAATTGCTCAAGATACTCTCTTTTAGAACCTTGGTCTGTTTCTTTATTCAACAAACTCGTTCATTCATTTAATTAAAAAGAAACAAAAGATGTAGGGGAATTCCTCTGCTGATCTGGTAAAAAAAGAAGTATTGCTACACAGACATGTGCCTATTGTTAAACCAAAATCAGTGGCCAGATCTCATTTTGTGCACAGTAAGAGAAAATTAACCAAATATCAACAAGCCTCATTTCTGAGCTTGCCTATAAGCTAACTTTGAGAAGCCACTACGTCGTAAGAGCTATAGAATACTCATCTGTTAATTAAAAGACATTGATCTTGCTACCTTTTGGTTCAGTGAGAGGCAATGCAGGACTTCAAAACAAAAGAATAGATGTAACTCAAATATTTACCTGTAGAAGGTGGATGTCCCTTGAAAGAAGAGCTTCATCATGAGTAAGAGGCTGTCCTTCAAGGCGGACAACTTCAAGAATCTGTGAATTATTATTCAGCAGTTAATGACAGTAATTACAAGTCACATGGTACATTTAATATAGCTAAGTCAACAATGAGAACAGAGCTAACGATGGAAACAAAATCAATAAGCTTCAAAAGACACAGGCTTTCCTCATAACTGCAAACATACCTCCTCGTTCTCCACTGTGTGAGCAAGTGGCATGATCATTTGCCCACCAGAAAATCTCATGGGTCGCAACCCAGGAAGTGAGCACGCACTGGTCTTCAGTGATGAAGCCAAATATGCATCAATATTGTAATCAGCCCATTCAGATCTATGCTCCCTCAGAAATCGGACCAGTACTGCTGGTGGGACGCTCTAGAATACCAGTAAAGAAACACGTTTCAATAAAGCATAGCATATGGGGAAGCCAGGTTCAAAAATCATGTTAAAAGCATTTATATCAGGAGCCCATTTCTTTATTTTCAAACTGAACTGGAGCTTTTCCAATCACTTTACAGGGGTGAAACTCAAATTTCTAGCGTGGAATGTGCACCCATAACCCACCACTGCATTTAAGCAGAATTCCTAAACCTAGTGTACAATGTTTATGTACAATAAAAAAGTAATCTATTGTACTTCTTTCTGCTTAATTAACACTAGTTGCAGTACAAGAACCAAGTCAAAATTCAGAAATTACTGTAGTTCTCAATGCATAGATGTTACCGGAAATACCGTGCACAGCCAGAAATGTATTCACTAAAGTGCAAATCAAACAGGGATGATATAATGTTTTTGATTAAGAGGTACAACGTAATGTAACAAAACTCTGCAATTCATTTGTTTACATGTGCATGATGCAATATGCAACGGTTCCTGCTTTCTTCCTTTATATATGAAAAGACTGTACAAATAATGCCTTCACAAAAAAAATGATGTGACCCTTACCTGCAGTAACATGGATGCCTTTGCACAAATAATGCCTCCAGGGGCTCCAAATGTAATCCCAGCATTGCTGTTATTCCTAATTTTCTTGGTTGAGTTGCAAGCAACAACGACGTCTTCAATGCCATCTCCCCCCATTACAGACCAGCCATCATCATTGAAACCACTAATGGCATCATTGAAACCCCTAATGGAAGAACAAGAAATTTTTATGTTTTAAACTAGACAACAATATGTACATGAGAGTTGGGGTTAAAGTTCAATAAAAACTAAAAAGTTACCTGCTTAGTCTTTGACTAAAGGTCCGTAGGACTGCAGGTTGCCTTCCCAACGCGTACACTACTTCTCCACTTGTTTCTTGAGCAATTTGTCTAAGGTGCCGCAGTGCCTGGATACACAGAGCAGCTAGCATGAAGTACAGTCCTAAGAATGAACTATTCAAACATGTCCGCGGAACTAAATGCAACCTATAAAGCCAGTCATTACTTAGAACATATAAAACAGACTTTTCATTCATGAATAAATAGAAACTGATTATTGGTGATGTAATTAAAGGAATCTCAAGTTTTAAACTAAAAAATTATAGGGGCAAAAAAAACTAAGCACATACCACAGTAGTCATTTTCTGAGCAACTACTCTAGAAGACTCATACAGTGGTCGAAGCACTTCAGGAACACTCCATGCCTGAAAGATGAAACCCAGTACAATGATTAGTGGACAACATACAGACTACCAGCATCAAAAGGTTAAAATATAAATACAAAATGTGAACCTGACCTCGAGATCTAGATGGTCCACTATGTGCACAATCGAACCTCCACCTTCGCATGGGCGAATTAAATACCCACTTGGAAGCATCTCAGCCCTAACAAATTGCTGTGCAGAAGCTGCATTTGGACCGCCTCCAGAACCACTCAGGGATCTCTCACAGACCTTGGAGGTGGAGGAAGATTAGCAAATATTAGTGTCCTGGTTCCTCCATTATCAAGATAAAAGCAATAAAACTGCAGTTCAGATCACATACCACAAGGCTGCCATCTTCCATTGTTGTCGTGTATCGTAGCGTCCAAAAATCACGTGCAGGGACTAAAGTTGTCGGGGCATACATCTGCAGGAACATACAAATATTGCCATCAACATAATGAATCATGCAGTTCGCCAGAAATGCTAAAGAAACATCACCAATGAAGTAAAATAAAATTGCCCACCTGCATGTAGATAAGTTCAACTGTTCCCCCATTTCCAGTTGGAAACATTGTAAACACTTCGAGACTTCGACAATCACGGAACCAAGAGGGACGATCTTTCAAGATCTCTATGACCTGCATAACACAGCTATATCAGGATCAAATAACTTCTTGAAAGTAAATGATACAATTTGTATCAATGATTAGGCAAAGTATGAAAATATCCAAGGCCTTTGTAAGATCATATAAATGATCTGTTAGTTTATTCGAGATTGCTCGGATGCAAGGAGGTATATCATAAATAAATAGACACATAAAAGAGTCTAATCATATGCAAAAGTTGCACAAATCCCTTGCAAATTTACAGACTAGAACAAAGAAAACAAGAGGGACATTAGGTCCCAATCAATTTAAATACTTACTTTAGTTGGTTCTAGATTCACCAAACCACAGGCGCGGGCAGCAACACCACGGCAACCATGCGAAATGGCCACGATACCAACCGAATCCGGACCAGGCTAATCAGAAAACAAAATGTAGTTAGCACCTAGCACTTATCTGGAAGAAAAAATGTAACTTAAGACAAAGAACAAGAATTGAGAGTTGACAAATAACCTTCATCCCAGGCATCTGGACCCAATCAATAGCTGTCCCAGTAGCCTTTGAGAGGAACTCTGTGAAGGTCTCCTCTGCAATCGCAAGGAGTCTGAAACAAGAATTGAAATGACACTATGATTAGGACAGTCTTCAAATGGCAAGGTTATGCAACAAGAATCCTTCCCCAAATGGCCAGAACAGTTCACTTACCCAGAAGGGTTACTTGCATCCCTTATAGGGTTTGGAGGGGTAGTGACATTTGATTCACAGCTTGTATCATTGGCCAGTGAAGTCTGCACCCAACCAGTAGATGATATCAGGACATTGCAGGGATAGAATACTCTAGTAGGCATTGTATTATACCAGGGGTCAATATTAAATAGATTCAACACCACCATCATATGGACAACAGGTTTCAGTAGGTGCTGCATGGACCATCCCCAAATAACAGCATAATGTGGACTTAACATCTCATTGGCATCAATTTGGTGGCACTGTCAACTTTTGAATGCACTATCAACTTTTGAAAGTCCTCCAATGCTAGTACAGTACAACACCAAGGTACAAACTAATGCAGGAAACTAGAGACACTTGACAGCATGGTACAAATACGACTTTTAGCAATAGCATGACTTGTAAGCAACAAGGCCAGCACTTTGATTGAAGACTTACATTCTGCAGCTGCTGCCGCATGTGCGCATTTTCATGAACCAACTGAGAGACTTGCTTCTGAAGACGCTCATTCTCTTCCATAAGAAGCTTGTTCATCGCAGTGAGCTTTCTGTTCACAGCCTGAAGCCGCGACGACTCCTTCCGCTGCTTATCGCGGCACCTACAGAACGGAGGGACAGGCACATTAACCCAAACGTGGAACACATCCTCCACTAGAACTAGCGGGCTGTGGCTCGACTTTGACTTGTCGGATTTGGTTACCTTCGGTTCTGGAACCAGACCTTGATCTGCTTCGGCTCAATGTTGGAGAGTATGGGACACTCGCGCAGCAGTTGCTGCCGCCGTGAGGAGCTTGGCTTGGGGCAGTCTATGTAGAGCCGCTCGAGCACCTCGACTTGCTCCGGGGTGTAGCGCACGTATTTCCCCGAGTCCATCCCGGGAACCTTATCAAATCCTCCTCCGCTGTCGCTGCTTCCCCCTCGCATCGCCACCGCTGCAGCCATTGTTCCCTTGTTCCCTCAGCAACGCAAAATCGTAGCGTACTCTCCGCCTTCAACTGCTGCTGCTCTCACGCGAAGATCCCTGTGAGACAAAGGAAATGGAGGGCTGCAATATATGAGCTACGGCACCGAATTTTGCTACGAGCCTACGACAGCCGTGGGGCGTCAAAACTTCACTGCAAAGGTACAAATGCTGGGGGTCGAGACTCGACTCGAGATGCACACAGCAAAATTGGGCAGGTTGAAGTGGGAAACGACTTCCGAGAACGGAGAGTAGGCGAAATGGAGAACTGGACTTTGGCCGAAACAAACAAGACGAAATTGTAGCAAAACAAATCCGGGCAATGGCAGACACTTGCAGCCACCAAACCGGCAGCATCACGCAGACACCAAAAGCGGGACAGATCCACACAGCAGGGGCAGGGCGAGACAAGAGCCTTGCGTGCAAAAACAAGCGGGACGCCGAGGTAGGTAGAGTAGAGAGGTAGCTAGATCCTAGAGCTCTGACCTGCGTGGGTGGGAAGCCGACGCGCGGCGAGGCCGACCGACCGTGAGAGGCAGAGGCCTCCTTGGCGAGGAACGGCGCGAAGCCGACGGCGGAGCAGACGCGCAGGCAGGCGCACGACGCAGCAAGTGGACAGACAGCCTCCTCACAAGCTGCAGCTGCCCGAGCCCGAGCCGCCTCCCGCGGCGCCTGGCATGCGCATCGATCGCCGGAGGCGCTTGACGTTTGGGTGGATCGGCCGGATCAGGCGACGACGGCAGCGGACGCCAGCGCGCGCGCGGAAGGCCACCGCGCGCAGGAGATGGAGAGCAAGCAGCAGGCAGGCAGGCAGCTGAGTGCTCCGATCCGGGCTCCGGCGCGCGCGCGGTGCTAGCAGCTAGGGTTCGCGGGTGCGGTTGTGGCGTCGTGAACTCACTCGTGATTGATTGAGGGGCGAGGAGGGGCGTCGGGATGGGGAAAGGTGACAGCCCAGCCTTAAAGCGGAGACAGAGACGTGGAACAGCGGCAGCAGTTGCAGCTCGCAACGGAGGCGAAGACGGACGGGGGAGAGAGACGATGGATGGACGGCAAGGGAGGCTCGCTCGCAGTCGCAGCAGTGGCCTGGCAAGCACTGTGCTGCTGTATATACGAGCGGTCGGACTCGGTCAGGAGGAGCGGCCGGCGGGAGTGGAGGACGCTAGCGCTAGAGGAGAGAGACGATGGCCGTTCCGCGCCGGGGAGAGATGAGTTGGCGGTGCACGCGGTGCAGTGCACCGGCGGGATGTGGTGGCGCGTGATTGCGCTACGCTTTCCCCGCTGATTGAACCGCGCGGGGGGCCCACGTCGCGGGGACGGGGACGGGGACACGGTGGGGGTCCGCCAGGGCGTACCAGAGGCCCGGTCTACTGTACTGTACTGTACGTGGGGTGGCCGGGAAGCGGACGCGGGCATCGAGGACCCGCGCTCAAATCAGCGGCGGAATGACCGGCCTGCCCCTGCTCGCCGCGACGGCGTTCCAGCGCCGAGCCGTGGTGGTCCCACGAGCGCCGTTCGTTCGTTCGCTGGTGCCTGGTGCTGGACCCGGTGCACGGCGGTGGCGTCGCAGGTAACGACGACGTCCTGCACGGGGCGGGGTCCCCGTCCCGTCCCGTTCCGTTGCAGTTGCAGCAGCCGCCGACGTGCGGGGCCTGTGGGGCCCGCTCCAGAGTGCGGAGCCGGCACGCGCGCTGCGGGCTTGTCAGCCTCCTGGGCCGTGGCAGTGGCAGTAAAAAAATGGAAAGGAAAGCCTGGCCCTGGCGTGGCTTTTTTACGGTTTTATTTACTACTCTACACTTGCGCTGCCCGCTTTGCCCTCGGCTGTCTGCTGGTCACTCCGCTTGCTCCCAAATGGCGCCTTTTACTGCGGCTGCCTTTTCCCCGTTCACGGCAACGGGAAAAAGGAAAGGCGCCGCTACAGTTTTGAACTGGACTACAGTTGTGTCGCTCCGCAAAGGCGTGACGCGGGCTGGCTGTACCGGGAAAGGTTATATAGCTACAGTACTATTACTTCGCATCGTGACGGACTGACGGTTACGCAGGCCCGTAGGACTGTGCTGTCTGGATTTGCTTTAATTTCAAGGACAGCAAATCTTCACAAAGCCTTTTGGGGTGGGGGACTGCGATGTGGGCCACAGAACTGTCCCCCTCGCCTCTGCCACTTGATGACCAGCATTAATTAAGTGAGCATTACTAGTAGTAAATGAGAAGCAAAGGAAATAACTACGACGTACAGACACATGTTACTCCGGAGGCGACAAGATAACTTTAAATAGGAGTAGGTCATTACCACAAAATATTAGCATTTTCTTTCTCTACTGTCTATACCGATGAATGACAGAATGAGTTATCCAATGATGAAGAATAAGAATGTTTTTCTTTTGTTTTGCTCAGCTAAGAAAAGCTGAGAATAATAATAGAATTACCAACCTAACTCATAAAAGAGCACACAAACGTAAAACCTAGTACTACACTACAGGGGACATTGATTCTAGAAATTTCAGACCTGCAGTTGCTAATCATGAGAAGAAGCCTAAACTGGCGGACAAATTAAATGAATGATTTGCTTAAGCTGGAGTAGTATATGATCCCTTCCTTTGAGTTATGTTCTGAGAATAAGTTGGAGGACTAGTTGATTTACTAGAGATATGATTTTCTTTTCATCAGAGTTATAAAATCAAGTTATACAATAGTTATTCTCTCTTATTTGTCTATTAAAAACTTTTTATTATTACTTTTATGCCCCAACTTCTCTCTTTCGGTACGGTCCTCCTCTCACTCAGCATGATGTCTGGACCTACAACTACATAGGTTTCGTGGCCATCTTGTTGCTTGCATGTCTCGTCTCTTTTTCCCTCTACGTTGTAAATCCTATAGAAAACTTTCATATCGTCTCTTGGAACAAATAATGATTGAACTCTATGGAATTTCTTTGGGTTACTACGTGATGTAGGAAACCATAAAAATTTGGGAGAGGAAAACTAGCATGAGGTTGGTGGTTGACCTCATGGAAAGTTTCATTTGCGTTGTTCACATAGAATTTCAATATTCTTCCCATGACGTACGTGTCCAAATGTGTGATCATATTTTTTTCATGCATTTAAAATTCGTGTAGAATTGTAAATTGCATGAAACTTTAAGCCGGTACAAAGCAGGGGAATGGATGCGGTGCCCTGCTCCCGTTCTAGGCTGTAGCCACATCCCTAAACAATTCTAGGCTGTAGCCACATCCCTAAACAAGTGGCAGCCTGAGGGGTATGTCAGCAAATGAAGAGTGACTTGCAAAGCCAACAAGTAGAGAACAACGACGACTCACACACGTTAGCTTGTCCTTTGTCCATCAGCTAGCGCGCGCGCACGCACGCATGGGTACAGAATAAGGGAATGTATGTGCCATCAGCATATGTATAGCTACTATTTTTTATTTATCCTAGAATAACCGATCGATTTCTTAATTAGCCGCCAGTGAAATAAATAATAAGGTGGGTGGTTACTGTTTACGTTGATCCATGCATGAGCGGATGCGTGAAATAGTATCTTATGCCGGACGCATGCACGCGCGAAAAGAAGCAGAGGCGGCCAGGGGGGCGGCAACATGCACGCACATGGCTCCAACGTATGCAACTCCGCACGCGCCCCCTGCACTGAAGCTTCTCTTCTTGCTTAATGTTCATGCTTATTCCTAATTAACTCCCCCGTGTCCCATACCTTGTTGGGTACTGACTGTAGTAGTCACTGGCGGAGCCTGGGAAGAAACTAAGGGGGGGCTAATTCCAATATGCATTTGTATACTGTGATTTATGAGCGTGTAAAAAGATGAGCGATTGCACATGTTGGTTACTGCGATTCAGAGAGCAAGGAGACGAGCAGATGGCAGCGCATGAAAGAAGGAAGGTCCATATGTGCTTGATAATATGAGCTCCAACTAAATGTAGAAATTGAAGGGCGCAGCAGTTTGCTTGCATGCATACATGCATAAATACTACGAGGCAAGGGGGGGGGGGCAACAGCCCTGTTTCGCCACAACGTAGCTCCGCCTGTGGTAGTAGTTGGGTCCAAAAGGATTCATGAATGCATCAAACCTTCCAGGTTTGGTATGGACCATACCATTGGAATAGAAATACTCCTAGCTAGTACAATGAACATGCATGCATGCATGGTATGCTGTAAATTATATATGATACGGCAGTAGTACGGTAGATAACGGCCTTGTTCGCTTGAGCTTACCAGCTAAATCTGCTTGTCATTCAAGTTCAACAATGTTTCTCTCTCACAACAAATCAGCATCACCAGAATCAGCCAGTCAGAAACGATCTAGCGATCAATCAATAACTAAAGAATACTTGTTATTATTTAGGAATTATTAGGGGGGTGCTAGACTGCTAGTGCTAATGCGTTGTGTGGTATATTAATATGGAATACATGTATATCGAATGTAACCGTGCATGCATCAGTCACGGGTTAATGTTAATGAACTGTTTGCCGAGAGCGATGGAACATGTATGTATAGCAACAGTAACAGCTAGGGGTGTGGGGTTGCGTGCACTGTGCTTTGGTCTGACGCTTCCCTTTAGAACTTAACTAATACTGACTGTAACACCACACTCACAGCACGACAGACATTCCTCCTCTAATCTACCTGAACTATGATGATGGGTGACAGATCATCAGTGAATAATACAGCATTAGCTCCCCCTACAGTACCACACATGCATGCATGTTGCGGTGTTACCCGGTGCCCACCATGCCCGGCCTTCCCCTTCTCTTGGTTATTGATTGATCGACCCCAATGGCAAGATGACGTCCTCTCTGTGTTGTTTTACTCGATCTATCTACATAATACGTACGGAGTAATATATAATCCTTCTTTCTTTTGGATACACGCTACAGCAGTCCAGAATGTGAGGGCGTACTTACGTACTAACATGAGCATTTGACAAAAAAGTGTTAGGACGAGGAGGACGAAGGATCGAAGCGCTGCAAATAATGATTCTTTAGAGACAGACTCACAGACGACGACGACGGAGAGGCAGAGACTGCCGCACCTTTGATTGCTGCGCACGGCTGTTGGCAGCAAGCCGAGCAACGTGGACGCGGGCCAGGCCGCCGGCCCCTCTTCCACGACAGGAGTAAAATTTCGGGCCCGCGTGCCCCCAGGCCCCAGCCCACGGCGGCGGGTGTGGCGCATGTTTCGAAGCCAAGATGTCAACGGGGCCCCGATACCCGACGGGGATTTCATCCATTAGGCGAGGAGAACGTTCTGTGTTTCATCCCCACGGGGAGCTTAGCGGGCAAGAACCCAGCCCCGTCGGGTGAAGCGGGTGCGGGGACGTTCTCCAGGTCCCCGTCCCCGATACCCGTTAGGCCCCGATATTTTACATCATTTGAGCCCAAAACAGCAAAACAAACGGCATTTCGGCCTGACTTCCAACAGGCCACCTTCCCAGGCCGGCCCAATAGGCCCACTCGGCCACTCAACTCAACTCGAGCCCCCACCCCCTTCGACTCTTCGAGTCACTCACGGAGCCGGCGAGCGGCGCGGCGAGGCGAACCCTAAGCGGCCGGCGGCGAGGCGAGGCGGCGGCGGCGTCGTGCGGGCTGGGCCGGCGGCCGGTAGCAGTGCGTGGCTCCGCACCCATGCTCCGCCACCCCTTGCCCTTCTCCTCTTCCATGGCGACGCGGGCTTGCTCTCGTCCGCCGCCGCGCGGGATGCGGCCGCCGCCGACTCCGCGATCGGGTATGCGACCCCGTCGGGGACCCGCGGCTTCAATCGGGGACGGGGACGGGAGAAAGACGTCCCCGAAACGGGAATCGGGGCGGGGAACGGGAGAAATTTGGGCCATCGGGGACGGGAACGGGGGGCCACTCCCCGTCGGGGATGTCCCCGTTGCCATACGGATTTCGGAGGCGTGGCAGCCAAGCCTGCTCGTGCTCGCCCACTCGCCTGCTAGTTGGTTTTTTTTTGAAGCGTACCTGTTGTAAGGTCGAGATGGCGGACTAGAGGGGGGTGAATAGTCCTTTTTAAAACTAATCGCTCCGGCTAACAGATATAAGTGCGGAATTAAATCTATCGGCCTAGCCAAGACTTTCACCCTCTATCTATGTCTCTAGATGCACCTTGTAAAAGATCCTAAACAAGAAGACAAGGTGCCAATCTAGCTAGTGCACACTAAACAAGTCTAGCTTGCAAGGTCACACAAAACTAAGCAACTAGTACTTTAGCAACCGGGTGTGCACCTACACAATTCTAATGAGCAAAAGCACAAAGCCAACCTAAGCTCACTAGATGCTCATGGACAAAGCTACACAAGCCAAACCCAAGAGCTCAAACTTACTTAACTACACAAGCTAAGCAAGGCAACTTACTCTACTTCTAGCTACACAAGCAAGAAGGTGATTAACAAGCTACTCAAGCTAACTAACCATAAGAGCAACTACACAAGCTATACAAGAATGTAAGAAAAGTAAATGCAAAGCTTGTGAAAGAGATTGCAAACCACCGCGAAGTGTGGACACAAGATGACTCGGCGATTTTTCACCGGGTTCACTTGGTTGCCCCCAAGCTACGTCCCGTTGTGTCGACCAACACCTTCGGTGGTTCCTCCGGTCTTTTCACCAAGATGGTTCTTCGGTGTGACCCTCAAGTCACTTGCCCCTCAAGGCACGCCCGCAAGGCACCGCAAGACACCACTCTCAAGTGAGCCCCTCAAGGCACCGAGCAAACCCACACACGCAAGGGTGGTAACTCAATGACACGCGCAATCCAATAGGGCTACTCTTCGCGATCCCCGCGAGGTGAGTACCGACCTCTCACAATCTCTTCTCCGGAGCACCGTATCTCCACGCGTGCTACCACGGAGCCTCTTGCCACCAAGCCGTCTAGGAGGTGGCAACCTCCAAGAGTAACAAGCTCTCCCGCTTGCAACACAACCACCTAGTGCCACTCGATGCAATCTCGCAAAGCAACGCACTAGAAATCGCTCTCTCACTATCGAATGATCACCACCAAGCATATGTGAGTTAGAGGGCTTCCAAGCACCACCACACAAGGCAACATAGCCAGGGCGTGCTCAGCAACCGGCCACAGCCGGCCAAACCACGTATATATAGCCCCAAGGGCTGAAACTAGCCGTTGCCACCTCGGGCAACTGAAACACGAGCGCCGAACGCGTCCGGCCTCCACCGCCGGACGCACAGACCCGCGTCCGGCGCTCCTCGTCACGCCACGTGTACCGACCGTTCGAAGTCGACCGTTGATCCCCAACGGCTACCTCACGATCTGCTCAGAAACCCTGCGCCGGACGCGCCTGGTGACCACCGCCGGACGCGTCCGGCCGGTCATCCACCAAGACCGCCCGCGCGCAAGAGAACCGCCGGACGCCAAAAGTGACACGCTCGAGTCCGCCGCTGCGTCCGGCGTAGCGCGTCGGGCGAACGTGCTCATGCGGCACTCGGCACCGGGTTTCGTCCGAGTCCGGCGTGCGCCGGACGCGCCTCCTCGGCGTCCGGCGCTCGCCAGGCCGCCCGAGCCCGCCCGACCACGCCATCCTTCCACGCGCCGGACGCGTCCCCGCCCGGGCCGCGTCGACCGCCGCGTCCGGCGCTTGTAAATCCATGATTTACAGCCCATCGAAAACGCGATCTTCTCCACCATGCTATCCCACAAGTATACCAACTTGACCACCATAGATAGCATATTTCCAACAACAATTTGCATCCGGCGCAATGAAAAATATGCCTCCAATTTTCCCGAAAGCGCCGAATCCCGCCTCGCAAGCTCGACAGGAGGGAGAGAGGGACCCAAGCCCAACTCAACCCTACAAACCATAGCGCGAACATTCGCCATCTTTGTAAATGTGCCAACACCACCAAGTGTACAACTCCATGTGCTTGTGTGTTAGCATTTTCACAATCATTTTCAAAGGATTTTCTCTTCAACTCACCACGCCACTCGATCCTAGCACATCGCAATGTTAGATCGTTCAAGTGGCACTAGATGACCGATATGCAAACAAGATTACCCCTCTTGATAGTACGGCCATCTATCCTAAATCCGGTCAAGTACTTCTCTACTCAACCTTAGACCGGTGAAATGAAATGCCCTAGGTTATACCTTTGCCTTGCGCATTTCCATCTCCACCGTCTTCCTCCATTGTGCCAATGCAACAACATGCACCGACACGATCATCAAATGATATGATCCACTTCATATCATCATGTGACACTCTTGGTCCATCGATCTTGACCTCACTTGCTCTTCACCGTTGCGTCGGTCCATCGGCGCCAAGTCTTGCCCAAGCTTCACCATCGCATGGTCCTTCGCTTCGCGGCCTCAACTTGCCCTTCACACTTGCAACCGGTCCATCAAGCCAAGCCTCATCTTGATCTTCACCTCTTGGTCACATGACTCCATGTCATGTCTCATTTGCAATGAGCTCCTTCATCAACTCATGTGTTGAGCCTCACAACATCTCCAAGCCATCTCCACCATGGCATATGTTGCTCACACACATGTACCCGTGAACTAACTCCCGTGTATCTCAACCATCACACATGTTAGTCCACCTAAAGTTGTCACTCAATTATCAAAACCAAACAAGGGCCTTTCACCTCGTATTATATTATAGTTAAGGAAAACGGATACGAGACCATACAAATACGCCCTACAAGGATACTGAGTACAAATGTCCCACCCATCTTTGCGAAAGGGCCTCAAGGAAAATAAAAATTACAATAAGGTCCTTGACCCCTTCCACTCCCCACTCCGGCTCCAGACCGGACGAATCCCGCCGCCGACGGAGATGCTCCATAGCACGAAGGCGTTAGCGAGCCGCGAGTAGTCGCACGACGTCAAGGCCGGACGATGTCGTCGTTGGAGAAGCATCGGCCGGGGACGCGCCCCAAGCATCCCGATCTTGGACCCGAGCTCGTCGTCGACCGTCGTCGACGGAAGCCGAGCTCGATCCACCCGCCCGCGATCCCACCACCGCAGCTTCCTCCGCACCTTAAAACAACAAGGCCGACTTTGGGCGCCGCCACCGAGAACGACGCACCGCCGCCGACGGACTCCGGAAGAAACCTCCCGGTCTCGTCGGCGGCACCGGAGGCAAAGACCAACGAGACGAAGAAGACCGGGAGGAATTATTCGACGACGCCGCCACCACCTTCGCCATGCCGACGGCGCTCGAAAAGACAAGCCGCGGGGACACGATCACCTCGGCAAGACCTATCTCCACCACCAAGCTTCGATGGCGAGCAAAAGCTAAGCCTAGCTACGAAACTAACTAGCCTATACACATCCGCGTGTCGATTCCCCAGCTCTCCTCCCCGTCCGGTGCCATGGCGGACGCCGAAGAGGGAGAGAGCCGGCGAAATCGACGCCGGCAACGCGCGTCTCCTTCTTGTCGCCCTTTTCTCCTGTAGCAGGGGAAGGGGAAAGAAGGAACGAGAAGCCCGGGTGCCTGCTAGTTGGTTGCTACCACTCTACCACGTATACTAGGAGCAATGCCCCCAAAGCCCCCAACCCTTGTGATTGTGAGATTCTTGTTTGGCCAGCGAGCTGCCTGTCAAGGCACGATTCAAACATTTCTTTACCACATATGATCTCTGTGCTGTGCTAGGATATCTTGCAAATATACATCAGCGGGAGCCCGGTGCTTCGCTTAGACGAGCTGCAGCGGTGCCTCAAAAACTTCCTGTATCTTGTTTACAGCGCAAGAGCTGCAGCGGTGCACTGTAAATATCCCTCAAGCGGTGGCCGAACTGCATATACCGGTGAGCTGCGTTCGGACGCTACCCGCCCATGCACGGGCCCCGCTGGTGCTGCTGTTCGGCGAGAGGTGAGAAGAAAGGCTGCATGCATGGCCCCGCTGCTGCTACTATCTAAAAAAGGCTATAAATTACAAACCAAAACTCTAAATTAAATTCCGATTACACCATCAAATTCGGTACAATAAATTCTTCAAAACTAGATCTCGCATGGATATATTTAGATAAATTAAAAAATTGACACGTGGGTCCACTTTTGATATTGAGTAAGTTATAGAGGTTGGATAAGTGCGGAAGAAAGTGGTATAGGGGAGAGAATCTTGATGACCAGGATGGATAGAGGAACAAAATAGAGTTGCATGAGTGCGGGTAGTCTTAGGGTCACAGCTGAACCCGATAACTGCTCTTAGACTCCAATCTAGTCTCTCTTTAATTAATCTTAAGTAGTATCAACACTATGTTTAGAGAATTGACCCCAATAAACCAAATATATCCTGAATTCACCCTGGCGTACATTGTTGTTGCCCGTCCTAAAGGCGCACGAAATATCTTTGCGCGGGCCGCCAAACAGCTTGATAGATGGGTAAAAATTCATTTGATACATAGCGTAGCATTGGGGCGACGACCAACGTAAACTAACTAACCACCAACATAAACCGACCAGAATATAACTAAGCTAGTTAACCTTATCGCGTGGTGCATGTGTGTTCTTACTATATGCTCTTTTTTTTGAATTTGTCTTAGAGCATCCGCAGTGGTTGAGCCAGCTTGCTAGCTCTAAGCAAAGTTATTAAATAGTACTAACTTTTAGCATATAGCTCCTAGTATGAATAACCCCATATGACATTCTCACTTATTCTTAGAATGTGTGTATGAGACTATCTCTTAGTCAAGAGATAGTTTCCTTGTCTCTTCCATTAAAAAATCAAAAATATACTAAAAGCTAGCTTAAAAGTCAGTCATTGGAGACGCCCTTACTATATGCTAGTACTACTTTGCTAGCCGTATGATGACTCCAATGCAAGTTTATAGCGCGTCTTTACGATTATATACTGTAAGAGCCGTACTGTGCATGCATTGGACTATGATCAATCGAGGAGGCATTTCCGAAAAAAAGGTAGCTCGTACAACGTGGACCGTAATAAAAATTACTAGATTGCCTATGTAACATAACAGTAGAAAAAACTGCAGTAATCCGATCGAGTTCCAAAGTAGCATATTTGATCCAGCAAACAAAAGGCCGCCCTGCAAGAGGTGGAGTACGTGTATTGAACCAACCACTCCGCAAGCATTCTGTCACAAAAGTTTAGCCGATCTGCGAAACTGGAGTTCGATCACAAAAGTTTAGCCGATCTACGAAACTGGAGTTGGATAGAGTCCCTAAATACATCACCACTACAGTGTAACAGTGGTAACATGCTACCTACTTCGACCTAGTAAACCTTTACAAGTTGTTCTGGAGCCTGAAGTTAGTCCTCCTGTCGCAAAGGACAGGGGAGGGGGATTAAATCCCCTACAAGTCAAAATCCTGCTAAATCCCCTCCAAACCTCCCCAATCCTCATGGACTGGGTAACATGTTTCTCCACTTATCCTTCAAGTCCACCTACAATACATACAACCAGTCACTACCTTGATTGGCAACCACAGCAACTTCACTGTAATAACCAAATGCTCACCGTTGTTCTGCCGATAAAAACGTCAAGATTGTTACGGAGAATATCCTTCCAATTGCTACTACCATACCTACACATGAAACAAGCACAATATTATGATGAGGAACATACATCAACAGCAATTTAAACACCAGCATTTTAAGAAAGCTAAGATGTCAAAACAATAATATATATGAACATAAAGACAAAATAACATACTCATGAACACCCTTTCTTAGTGTTTCTTCTTCTACCAAGCTCCATGGCTTCCTTGGCTTTCTGCCCTTACTTTTGTTTCTAGGCGGTGGCAAAGGAGAACGTGGTAGAAAGCATGGTCCGGTAATGATGATTCGACCCCTCAACACCAGGTGACTCCTCCCACCGCAAACAAGTGTTTTATTTTTAGAAACATGACCAAATTTAACATTTTGCGGTTATGATACTGAGCTATCCTATAAGCTACCTAAAATGGTATGAGTTATCTTGACTGAGCTCAAATTAGACTACAGTAAGTTTACTTTTTAAGTGTCACGCAAAGAGGGACTGTAGTAGAGAGTTCATAATCTGAAGCTCTATAGTTTCAGTACCTAACTTACTAAAGTGAAACAAAATCCTACAACTATCAGGTTTTGTGACCGAATTTGATTATTTCTTGTCATGGTTAAAGCATCCTACCAAAAGCACATATGCCCTCAAATATTTCCTAAGACATCATCCAGTTTTGCAGAAAACAAAGGAAATGTGGGCAATGTAGAGAACAATTCATAGTGAAAACTTAATCAGCGAGAACAATACAAAAAGTACACACCCAATGTTTAATGCAAAATATTGGCAATGATATAGGTGCAGGAATATCATTTTCAATCACAATGAAAACAATCACAAATCCAATTTAACAACCAAAGCATGTACAGCATGGACAATGTTCAAAAGCAAAGAAAAATATATTTTAAAAAGAAATGCAAACCTGAGAGGTCCGTGCTGTTGGGTTCCGGTCCATAATGTTGTGAGGTTTGCCTCTAATTGGACCCTTGTCTTTATCATTAAGAGTACTCGGGCCTGCAGCGCCACAAGTTTTTGGCTGACCCCTTGCTTGTTCAGCATTCAAGCTAACTCCTTTATCCATCCTTGCAGCCAATACCTCATCTGCAACTGCCTTCGCAGCTGGAAGTGGATCCTCCACAAGACTGTGGAGGTCAGCACAGCTTGTTTTGAGCGCGTCAATCACATTCGCAACAGCTGGTGTTGACATTGGATTTGGACTGGAGGTAGGTTCTTCAAGTCTGCCGAGAATCTCACGTGTTTTTTCTTTCCCAGCTGTAAGTTTCATTTCATATAATCAATTTGTTGGAGTATATACATGTATTAGGCCCATGAGGCTAGGCCCATGAGGCCCATGTATGCAACTATATACAGCTACCCTTCTAGGGTTAGCAATGATGGCAATAGAGTAATATTCAACATGGTATCAGAGCCGGCATGACTCCGCCCTCGCTGCTGCCCTTGTCTCCGCGCGTGCAGCGGCTGCAGCGGGGCAGGAGCGTCTCCAGGCGGCTGCCCGGGCCTGGCAGCGTGAGTAGGACGCAGCCGCCACCTTGGCTCGCCAGATTGCCGAGGCGGAGGCGCTCCTCGCTCAGGCCTCCGGCACCTTGCCCGGGGCCCCCTCCACCGGTTCGACGGGCCACCGCACCACCTCCACCGTGGTGACCCGGCACGACCCGGCCGACCCCTTCGTCGCGCAACTCCACTATCAGGCTGGGGGTGTCCAGAACATCGGGCAGCTCATCCGGGTCGTCCTTGACCCCGCGTCGACCTCCTACGCCCGCTGGAGGGACCAGGTCATCCTCACCCTGCGCCGCTACGCCTTGGACGACCACGTCCTCGCCGAGCCGCCGGCCGGTGTCCGAGGCTGCGTCGTGGCTACGCCTCGACAAAGATCGTCCTCTCCCGGATCCTCAACACCGTCAACTCCGAGCTCCAGGACATGCTCCGCAACACACCCTCTGCTCGTCAGGCCTGGCTGGCAATTGAAGGCCAGTTTCAGGGCAATGCTGAGGCTCGGGCCCTGCAGCTCGACGTGCGCTTCCGCACCTTCGAGCAGGGTGACCTCGCCATTAGGGAGTACTGCCGCACGATGAAGGCGATGGCGGACTCCCTCGGCGACCTCGGCTGGCCCGTGGAGGACCGCGCCCTCGTCCTTCAGATCCTCCGCGGGGTCAGCGACCGCTACGCCCACATCCGGTCGTTGATCGTTCGCCAGAGGCCGTTCCCTACCTACCTGCAGGTTCGTGACGACCTCCTCATGGAGGAGATCACTCTGGGGGGCCTAGGCGGATCCACCTCCGCCGGGTCTCTCTCTACTGCTGCAGGTTCTTCGGCCTCCTCCACGGCTCTCGCCGCCACTCCACCGCCCCGTCCACCTGCCCCGTACACCCCACCTTTGGCCCCTCTTCCCACCGGGCCGAGCGGGAGTGGAGGGGGCCGCGGGCAGGGTACTGGGGGTGGCAATGGTGGGGGTGGCAAGAAGAAGAAGGGCAAGGGTGGTGGTGGGGGGGGCAGGCCGTGGTGCTCCACAGCAGCCACGTCCTCCAGCTGCCTGGCCCTCCTACAACAACCCCTGGTCCGGGCGCATCGCCATGTGGCCCTTCCAGGCCCCTGGTGGCGAGCCTCGTCCACCGGCCGCCATGTTCGCGGGTGCCACTCCGGCGTTCTCTCCACCGGCGTTCCACCCGGTGACCCCGTGGGGCACACCTTCTGGCGCCTCGCCGGGGCCGGCTGGCTGGAGTCAGGAGGCTCTGGCGCGCTCCTTCTCCACCTTGGGCTTGACACCTCCTGTCGGCCCGAAGTGGATCGCCGACTCGGGCGCCACCTACCACACCACCCCGGACTCCGGTATACTTTCGTCTGCCTCTCCTCCTTCTTTCTCACACCCTTCGTCTATCATGGTCGCCAATGGCTCGTGTCTTCCTGTCACGTCTGTGGGTACCGCCGGTGCCCATGGCTCTTTTCGCCTTCCTGATGTTCTTGTTGCACCCACGATGGTCCACAATCTTCTTTCTATTCGTCGTTTACGGTGACAACTCTTGTTACGTGGGGTTTGACTCTTCTCGGTCTTACTTGTGAAGGATTTGGCTACCGGCGTCCTGCTCGCTCCGATGTGACGGTTCGGGGCCCCTTTACACTCTCCGCTTTCCGGCTTCTTCGCCTTCTTAGTCAGCTGCCCTCGCCACCACTACTTCTTCTATTTGGCACCGGCGTCTCGGACACCCTGGACGTGATGCCCTGATGCAGCTTAGTCATAGCTCAGACATTCGTTGTACTCGAGTTCATGATGAGCAGTTGTGTCATGCGTGCCAGTTGGGCCGTCATGTTCATCTTCCTTTTTCTAGTTCCTCTTCTCATGCGGCTCACCATTTTGATCTTGTACACTGCGACTTGTGGACATCGCCTGTACTCAGCATTTACGGCTATAAATACTATCTTGTGGTGGTTGATGATTTTTCTCATTACTTGTGGACTTTTCCCTTGCGTGCGAAGTCTAATGCTTTCCCTGCGATTCACCACTTCTTCGCTTGGGTGTCCACACAGTTCGGCCTCACCATCAAGGCCGTCCAGTGTGACAACGGTCGTGAGTTTGATAACTCCACATCGCGTGCGTTCTTCCTCTCTCACGGTGTCCAGTTGCGCATGTCTTGCCCGTACACCTCCTCTCAGAACGGCAAGGCTGAGCGCATGATTCGCACCATCAACGACACCATGCGCACGCTTCTTCTCCCGAGCCTCCTTCCCGCTCGTTTACGGGCCGAGTGCCCGCACACCACCACATACCTCCTCAACCGCCTACCTTCCACCGCCCACATCCGGCTCCTAAACCACACCACGCTCTCTTTCGCACCCTCTCCTCGTACGATCACCTTAGGGTCTTCGGGTGTGCGTGCTACCCGAACACCACCGCCACCGCTCCCCACAAGCCGGCTCCTCGGTCCACCTTGTGTGTCTTCCTTGGGTACTCCCCGGATCACAAGGGGTACCGGTGCTATGATCTCACCTCTCATCGGGTTCTCATCTCTCGCCATGTGGTGTTCGATGAGTCGGTTTTCCCCTTCTCCACCCCGCCTCCGACCACTTCCACTCCACAGGAGCTTGACATTTTCTCTCTGTTTCCCACTGACACGGTGGTCGAGCCACCTTTCCGGTTGTCTCCGCAGTACTCCGGCAAGACCGTACTCCTCACCGGAGTCGTGCCCCCGCTCACCGGCGGCCGCATCTCTCCCGGCCTCGCCCCTACTCGACCATGGAGGGCCCGAGTGGGGGTGGGGGGCTGGAGCCACCGCCTCAGGAGCTGCCTCAGCCGCCACCAGCGCCACCTCAGGAGCCACCGGCTCGCTTCGCCCAGCCGGTGCACGTCTACCACCGTCGTGCCCGGCCTGAGCCACCACCACCGCCGCCTCCGCCGGTGACCCCTTCTTCGCCAGGGTCACCTGCACCGCCGGTGGTGTCCTCCTCTCCGCCGGGGACACCATCGCCGCCACCTCGACCGCCGGGTGCCCGTGTCACCACACCGGTCTACCACCCGCCGCTGCTTCACCGGGACCCTCGTCACACTCACCCTATGGTGACGAGGTAGGCGTCCCGCCCGCAGGCCCTCTCCGCCACTGCCTGCGAGACGGGGATCTCTCCGTACCCTCTTTCCGTCCGCGAGGCCTTGGCGGACCCTCACCGGCACCGTGCGATGGAAGAGGAGTACGCGGCCCTCCTCGTCAACCGGACACAGGATCTCGGTGCCCCGCCCCGCGAGGTGCCAACGTCGTCACCGGCAAGTGGATCTCGGACCCACAAGCGCCGGCCGATGGTACACTTGAGAGGTACAAGGCTCGGTGGGTACTCCGGGTTTCACTCGCGCCCGGGGTTGACTATGATGAGACCTTCGGTCCAATGGTGAAGCTCGCTCTTTGTCCGCACCGTGCTCTCGTCGGCTCTCACCCGCTCCCCGCCGCGTGCACCAGTGGATGTGAAGAATGTTTTTCGCATGGTCTTCTCTCGAGACAGTCTGCGGTCGGCCCCAGTGGGTTTGTGGACTCCTCCGGTTACGAGATGGTCTCGCCGGCTCAACAAGTCTCTATATGGCCTCAAGCGTGCTCCCGGGCATGGAACCACAGGTTTGCTGCTTTCCTCCTGACCCTTGGTTTTGTGGAGGCCAGGTCAGACACGTCCCTGTACATCTATCACCATGGGGCCGAGACTGCATATCTCCTACTCTATGTGGATGACATAGTCCTGACAGCCTCCAGTGAGTCACTTCTTCGCCGGATCATCACCTCTCTTCAGCAGGAGTTTGCCATGAAGGATTTGGGTGTGCTTCACCACTTTCTTGGGGTCACTGTTGAGCCTCATCCAACTGGGCTTCTTCTTCACCAGCGTCAGTATACTCTGGACATACTCGAGCGGGCCGGGATGACGGTTGCAACCCCCGCTCCACTCCGGTTGACACTCGAGCAAGCCGTCCCGAGGCGGAGAGGCCCCCCGTGGATCGATCCTACGGCATACCGCGGCCTTGCCGGTGCTCTTCGACCTCACCTTCACTCGGCCCGACATCACCTATGGAGTTCAGCAGTTGTGCCTTCATATGCATGATCCTCGGTAGCCTCATCTCACTGCTCTCAAGCGCCTCCTCAGATACCTCCGCGGCACTGCTGATTATGGCCTGCTCCTGCACCGGCGGTCCTCCTCTACAGATTTGGTTGTCTACACCGACGCCCGACCGGGGGGCCGTCCCGACACTCGCCGGTCCACCTCTGGCTACGCCGTCTTCCTCGGAGGCAACCTGGTGTCCTGGTCCTCCAAGCGCCAGCAGGTGGCCTCCCGCTCCAGTGCTGAGGCCGAGTACCGCGCCGTCGCCAACGGTGTGGCTGAGGCTTCCTGGCTCCGGCGGCTCCTAGGCCGAGCTCCATAGCCCCTTCGCCGGCCACGCTCGTCTACTTGCGACAACGTCGGCGCGATCTACATCTCCACCAACCCCGTTCGGATCGGGCGCACGAAGCATGTGGAGATCGACCTTCACTTCGTTCGTGATCGGGTGGCCATCGGCGAGGTGCGGGTCCTCCATGTACCGACCACCTCCCAGTTCGCCGACATCTTCACTAAGGGCCTCCCGTCGTCGACCTTCACCGACTTCCGCTCCGGCCTCAACATCACCAGTGGCTAGTTGTGGGCATGGGGGGCATGTGTGTGTGCTCTTTCTTTTAGATGTCCAGTCTTGAAACTCCGCCGCGCCGGTAGTTCGGGCTAGCGGGGAGTGTTGGAGTATATACATGTATTAGGCCCATGAGGCTAGGCCCATGAGGCCCATGTATGCAACTATATACAGCTACCCTTCTAGGGTTAGCAATGATGGCAATAGAGTAATATTCAACACAATTATAGGCAAAGAAATCTGTGACATTGTGAACACAGATTCATAGTAAATTAGAAAAAGAAGACACCTAGCAGCTAACAGTGCACATAAAGACCTAGAGCTGGCCCAAAGAGATGGAACCCCAGCTGCTCTACACGGAGTGCGTAGAATTGCAAAATCAATAAAACATAGATGCAGACAAACAAAAAGATCCCAAAGAGTGCTCCATCTGGATCTGGGATAGAGAGAAATGGCCGCATCCAATTCAGAGGCTACGAACAAATTTTACTCATTAAAACAATATATTTCTGGACAGCTTCTAAGAAGAGGGGCTATGCCACGTCATCCGAATTTTCGTACCCGTCCGATCCACGATCCTATGGCTACAAATCAGCTTCTCGTGCGAAGCTACTTCTTCTCCACTTTTCTGACTTCTAGGCCGAAGCTAGATAGCCCAATATCTGCTTATCTGCTGAAACTTCTCATCTCTCCCTCACCAGTCACCTCCTCCCGTGCCCGTAAATCTTACAACTAAAAAAAGCCAAATGATATCGTCTCTGCTAACTAACAGCATCTCCAACAACTCCTTAAAATAGGTTGCTATTCTTATAACTTTGGCAAAAACACAAAAATCTCAAAATAGGTTGCTATTTATTCCAACTTTGTATCTGAGGGTGTCGCACGCGGATATATGCGCGCGCGGAGTGAGTTGCTATCCACGCATGCCAAGCACTCTCAGCCGCGAAATTCCTCTCTCCCGCATGAAAGTCGAATAGCTGGAGATGGAATCGGTACTAGGTGGGCCTACTTATTTTACCAAGTTGGAATAGCAAAATTGTTGGAGAGATATCTTTTTTTCACTTGCCAAATAAATTAGCAACTTGCTAAAACTTAAGATTTGGCAAGTAAATTTTACCAAGTTGTTGGAGATGCTCTAATGACCCCGCCCCCACTAAATCCCCTGCCGCTGGTTGCACGGCCGGCGGGTACCTATGGTCCCGCTCAAGGTGGATCTTGCCAAGGCTTTTGATATGGTGTGCTGGCCCTTCCTTCTAGAGATCTTGGAGCACGTTGGCTTCCCTCGTCGTTGGCGGGATTGGATCTCCTTCATGCTTTCCACCGCCACAACCAAGGTCATGATCAACGGACGCCCGGGAAGACGCATCTACCGTGCCCGCGGGCTGCGCCAGGGGGACCCTCTCTCGCCGTCCCTATTCATCATTGTCATGGAGGTTCTTAACGCCCTCATCTCTGAGGCCGATCGACGCCGGCAGCTGCACCCATTCCTGGGGAATGCAATCAAGTACCGGACCTCCTTCTACGCTGACGACCTCGTCAAACCACAATGCCCTGCGCTGCCAAAAAGGAATAAAAAAAGTCCTCACCCAAGACGCGGAGCTTGGCAGGGGTGGCCTCATCCGCGACACGCCATGTCTCGACGGCCCCATCGCCAACGATCCGCTCAGCCGCCACCTCGAGCTTGGACGGCCCAATCGCGGCCCATTCGGCGGCGAGGAGGTCCCTGACTCGCTCCTCCGCGGCAGTCCGGTTGCCCCACAGGCCCCTGAGGATGGTCTGAGAGGAGTTCCCGATGGCGGCCTGGAACTGGTCCGCGGTGGCGACGACAACATCGGAGGCGAGCGCGGGGGTGCCTGTGCCTCCCTCGCCGACCGCGCGGCCGTTGGGGCGCGCGAAGAGCTCCCTGGCGGTGGCGTCGAAGTCGGGCGCGGAGGCCGCGAGGAATGCCGCGACGCCGATGTGGGCGGCGGCGATGGGGAGAGCGGAGGCGGAGAGCGAGGCCGGGAGACGGAGGTATTCGAGAGAGGATTCGGAGACCGGGTCGGCGGCGAGGGTGCGGAGGAGGATCGCGCGGCGGAGGCGCGGGGTCGGGTTGGAGGGAGCCGGGAGCTTGGCGAGGAGCGCTTCGACGGCTGCGGCGGAGACCGAGGGCATGCCCACGAAGTGGTCCAGGACGAGGGTCGCTTGCTCCGCCGTCAGCGGCGGCATTTTGTGGGGCGCTCGCTTCGCTTAGCCGGGAATGGCAAGGGTTTTGGTTTTGGTGGGTGGGGGATTTCTCGGCAAGGAAGACGGAGAGGCTTGATTGCAATTGCAGTTGCACGAGGGAGGGGAGGAGACGAAGCGATAGTGTGCGGCTTCGCCGCTTCGGGGCTCGGCTGGGCCGCAATGGGCCCCTGGTCTCCTAGGGCGATACCATTCAGGCACTCGCAAAATTGCCTCCAAAACTGTTTGAGATTTTTTTTTTTAGCATAACTTGTTAGAGAATTTGTGCAGCCCTTACAAAATAGTTCAGATCCACCTCCTCCATCCAAGAGTTCACAAAAAAAGTGTGTTGGAGGAGTGTAGGAAATGGAGCCTCGCTTGTGTAAAGGTTGCTCCTCTAGAACCTGATGTGGTTGAGCTTCTACTCGGCTTTCAGAAGAATCACACCAGAGGCATCAGCTGGACAGAGAAGTATCCATCTCTAGGAAATTCATTTCAAGCTGATTCTCCTGCTTACCATCTCTTAGTCCCAGGGACCGAGCCTTAGCTCGGTTGGTGTGACGTCCAGGTGCGGACTCCACCGATCCTGGGTTCGAGCTCCGCTCATCCCAGGATTTCCCACCACGGGAACAGTAGTTCCCGAATAATTTCGGTTGCCTTACACGTGGATGCGCCACAATGGTCAGGACGGATATCTCTCAGCCACGTGCAAGTCTCTTCGGATTGGTGTAGGTCTAACTTGCACACTAGGGGTGCGTGTGTGAGTTTGCATGCGTGTAGTGGTGTGAGTTAGTGCGTGAGTTCAGATACTACAACTTGTACCGGAAGAGTTGAGGTATAAAAAAAAAATCTCTTAGTCCCAAGGATATGTTCCCACAAGGTCTAAATGGGCATTGGAGGAGCAGAGGTGGCTCTCCATAGGCTTAGTACACGCATGGACTCAGTTGTCATGTGTTCCTCCATAGACTGGCCCTGCATTGTGCATTCCAAGCAATGGGGACGAGACGGGTCTCTCAGACAAAAGTTTCACACAACAAAGGCTAGAGGCTGATGATGATAAACAAATGTTCCCACAAACTGCCATTAATGCAGGACTGGTGATGACAAGCAAATGTTCCCACAACTGCAATCATCTACGCAGAAAAGTTGGCAAGTATTTGGTATATCTACCTACCTAGTAGGTAACACAGTGATATCTGAGCAAGATGCAGCACCGTTCATGGTGGATTGGGTACTCTGACAAGATACGGAAGGTTTACTATCTATGGAATGGAGTACTCCATACATGGCCCTTCTGTTCTGGTACAAGTACAAAACAAGACTGCAAAAAAGTGGCACGCCGTAGCTCAGCTAGTTCTGGATTATATAATCTCGATCAAGGTTGGCCATCTGATTTGGAGAAAGTTCGCCACAATTCGCTCAGGGAATCAGTTATGTCTTCAGTGGAGCTTTCTTCACCCTATCAGATATCCGATCAGGTGCGTTCGTGTGTGACTTGAACCGGCCTCGTCCACCCTCCTCCTTTTCCTGAAAGTTTCAGTTAACAGGTTTAGCGCATTTGCAGCTATTGGGACAACCATTAAAGCAGGGGGAAACAGGTAATAATAATGATCTGTCTTTATATGGAAAACTCTGTCGAGGTGTGACCAAATCAGATAATGGCAGATCATAACCTTCTTCTTTACTATCTGGACGACATCCTCGTCTTGAAGACCATGGCTGAGGCCACAATGCTGCGGATAGTGCCTTGCGCTGGTTCCCCATACAAGCACATATTTCACATCCTTGAGCAAACTTCTATGGATATGATTGCAGAAGTCCTCGACTGTGCAACCACCTCTGTCCTGATGGCACAAGAAACGGATGTCAACCCGCCTGTTCCTCCTGTTCCTTGGAAAAGTAAGGAGTGAAAAGCAACCAAGGGAAGGGAAGAGAACATACAGTGGAAAGAACAACTGGATCTGTGAAATCAGGCTGCTGGCCCTGTGGCTTTGTATACACCCTCACTAGGCCCATCTCATCCCACATTCTTGCCAGTAGCCTGTCCAAGTTCAGCTGCAAAGAATAAATAGTTTCAGCCACAATGAAAAATAAAGAGATATAAAGCAGAATCAACTGTGGAGAACTCAAAGTGCACCGCCATTTAAAGATGCCAATAAAGAAATATAGCTTTCGGGGACGACAAACCAAACAAGGATCATGACAAAATGTGATAGATACGCAGGAGATGAATGAAACATGCCTTCAAATTGCAGCTGATCACTAGTGAATTTGGTTGCCGAGCAAGATTATCCACGTCATCGATACCAACAACAACAATCTTGTTATATACGTAAACACACTTTATGTACTTTCGATTTCCTTCAATAACATCAATGAGATCATCCACAGTAGCATCTTCACGGAATAATACCTAAATAAACAAAATAGTTGAGTTGACAGCAAAGACATGCACATGCATACCCAAAAGCATGTCCACGCACCTCAGCATTGTGAATTTTGTACTCGTGCAGAATCTGATAGCAGAGTTTCTCATCAATATGAGTCAAAGCCACAGTGGTATTGAAAGAAATCCCACCAGTCTTCTTCCTTTTGAAGTATATCTATTTGTACAAAAGGGTACCAAGAGGGAATGCAAAATGTATAAGTGCACACCCCATAAGTCAGAAGCAACAGAGTATAGCCGGTGACACAAAACTACATATTTAGGCATCCTCCAAGAGATATTATGGTCATAGAGTTCGTTGGTCAAGTTACACAATTATTAGGTCAGCATTTGCCAATAAGATAACAATTCAAAATTCATCTATAGGATAACAATGTTCAGTGAGAAGTAAAAAAGTGATTTGGAGCTTGCTAAACTGCCCATGGAAGTCGAACCTTAACTTCCCCCTCCATACCACAATATCCGCATCCAACATACACATAATATAGCGATGTTGAATCTTGTCATAGATATGACAACTTCAACAGGTAACAAATTCTAAATATTGTTTTGTGTAGATACAAGACTCACTTTATGCCATTGACATTGTGCACTTGTATGATTACAGACCCAAGCCTACCTATATGACTATATACCTGCCTTTGATGTGACGGGGAATCTTCTTTTTGCATAGTGTCAAAGTTGGGAGTTTGGGGTAGTAAACCATTACAAGTTGCTCTGGAGCCTGAAGTTAGTCCTCCTGTCCCAAAGGACAGGGGAGGGGGATTAAATCCCCAACAAGTCAAAATCCTCCTAAATCCCCTCCAATCCTCCCCAATCCTCATGGACTGGGTAACATGTTTCTCCACTTATCCTTCAAGTCCACCTACAATACATACAACCAGTCACTACCTTGATTGGCAACCACAGCAACTTCACTGTAATAACCAAATGCTCACCGTTCTTCTGCCGATGAAAACGTCAAGATTGTTGCGGAGAATATCTTTCCAATTGCCACTACCATACCTACACATGAAACAAGCACAATATTATGATGAGGAACATACAGCAACAGCAATTTAAACACCAGCATTTTAAGAAAGCTGAGATGTCAAAACAATAATATATATAAACATAAACACAAAATAACATACTCATGAACACCCTTTCTTAGTGTTTCTTCTTCTAACAAGCTCCATGGCTGCGTTGGCTTTCTGCCCTTACTTTTGTTTCTAGGCGGTGGCAAAGGAGAACGTGGTAGAAAGCGTGGTCCGGGTAATGATGATTCTGACCCCTCAACACCAGGTGACTCCTCCCACTGCAAACAAGTGTTTTATTTTTAGAAACATGACCAAATTTAACATTTTGCGGTTATGATACTGAGCTATCCTATAAGCTACCTAAAATGGTATGAGTTATCTTGACTGAGCTCAAATTAGACTACAGTAAGTTTACTTTTTAAGTGTCATGCAAAGAGGGACTGTAGTAGAGAGTTCATAATCTGAAGTTCTATAGTTTCAGTAGCTAACTTACTAAAGTGAAACAAAATCCTACAACTATCAGGTTTTGTGACCGAATTTGATTATTTCTTGTCATGGTTAAAGCATCCTACCAAAAGCACATATGCCCTCAAATATTTCCTAAGACATCATCCAGATTTGGCAGAAAACAAAGGAAATGTGGGCAATGTAGAGAACAATTCATAGTGAAAACTTAATCAGCAGAACAATACAAAAAGTACACACCCAATGTTTAATGCAAAATATTGGCAATGATATAGGTGCAGGAATATCATTTTCAATCACAATGAAAACAATCACAAATCCAATTTAACAACCAAAGCATGTACAGCATGGACAATGTTCAAAAGCAAAGAAAAATATATATTAAAAAGAAATACAAACCTGAGAGGTCCGTGCTGTTGGGTTCCGGTCCATAATGTTGTGAGGTTTGCCTCTACTTGGACCCTTGTCTTTATCATTAAGAGTACTCGGGCCTGCAGCGCCACAAGTTTTTGGCTGACCCCTTGCTTGTTCAGCATTCAAGCTAACTCCTTTATCCATCCTTGCAGCCAATACCTCATCCGCAACTGCCTTTGCAGCTGGAAGTGGATCCTCCACAAGACTGCGGAGGTCAGCACAGCTTGTTTTGAGGGCGTCAATCACATTCTCAACAGCTGGTGTTGAAATTGGATTTGCAGTGGAGGTCGGTTCTTCAAGTCTGCCAAGAATCTCACTTGTTTTTTCTTTCCCAGCTGTAAGTTTCATTTCATATAATCAATTATAGGCAGAGAAATCCGTGACCTTGTGAACACAGGATTCATAGTAAATTAGAAAAAGAAGACACCTAGCAGCTAACAGTGCACATAAAGACCTAGAGCTGGCCCAAAGAGATGGAACCCCAACTGCTGTACATGGAGTGCGTAGAATTGCAAAATCAATAAGAAACATAGATGCAGACAAACAAAAAGATCCCAAAGAGTGCTCCATCTGGATCTGGGATAGAGAGAAATGGCCGCATCCAATTCAGAGGCTACGAACAAATTTTACTCATCAAACCACAATGCCCTGCGCTGCCACACGCAACCAAAAAGGAATAAAAAAAAGTCCTCACCCAAGATGCTGAGCTTGGCACGGGTGGCCTCATCCGCGTCACGCCATGTCTCGACGGCGCCATCGCCAACGATCCGCTCAGCCGCCACCTCGAGCTTGGACGGCCCAATCGCGGCCCATTCGGCGGCGAGTAGGTCCCTGACCCGCTCCTCCGCGGCTGCCCGGTTGCCCCACAGGCCCCTGAGGATGGTCTGAGAAGAGGAGTTCCCGATGGCGGCCTGGAACTGGTCCGCGGTGGCGACGACAACATCGGAGGCGAGCGCGGGGGTGCCTGTGCCTCCCTCGCCGACCGCGCGGCCGTCGGGGCGCGCGAAGAGCTCCCTGGCGGTGGCGTCGAAGTCGGGCGCGGAGGCCGCGAGGAATGCCGCGACGCCGATGTGGGCGGCGGCGATGGGGGAGGGGGAGGCGGAGAGCGAGGCCAGGAGACGGAGGTATTCGAGAGAGGATTCGGAGACCGGGTCGGCGGCGAGGGTGCGGAGGAGGAGCGCGCGGCGGAGGCGCGGGGTCGGGTTGGAGGGAGCCGGGAGCTTGGCGAGGAGCGCTTCGATGACTGCGGCGGGGACCGAGGGCATGCCCACGAAGTGGTCAAGGACGAGGGTCGCTTGCTCCGCCGTCAGCGGCGGCATTTTGCGGGGGTGGGGGCTCGCTTCGCTTCGCCGGGAATGGCAAGGGTTTTGGTTTTGGTGGGTGGGGGATTTCTCGGCAAGGAAGACGGAGTGTGCGGCTTGCAGTTGCACGGCTCGGCTGGGCCGCACTGGGCCCCTGGTCTCCTAGGGCGATACCATTCAGGCACTCGCGGCCTCCAAACTTGTTAGAGATTTTTTTTTTTTTTTGAGCATAACTTGTTAGAGAATTTGTGCAGCCCTTACAAAACAGTTCAGATCCACCTCCTCCAAGAGTTCCAAAAAAAAAAAAAAAAAAAAAGTGTGTGTTGGAGCATAGGAAATGGAGCCTCACTTGGATGCCCTTAAACAAGGTTGCTCCTCTAGAGCCTGATGTGGTTGAGTTTCTACTCGGCTTTCAGAAGAATCACACCAGAGGCATTAGCACGACAGAGAGGTATCGAACTCTAGGAAATTCGTTTCAAGATACTGTTGCTTACAATCTCTTTGTCCAAGGATATGTTACCACAAGGCCTAAATGGGTATTGGAGCAGAGGTGGCTCTCTGCATTGTGCATTCCAAGCAATAGGGACGATACGAGTCTCTCAAACAAAGGTTTCCCACAACAAAGGCTAGGCTGCTGATGATAAGCAAATGTTACAAACTGCCATTAATGCAGGACTGGTGATGACAAGCAAATGTTCCTACAACTGCAATCATCTATGCAGAAAAGTTGGCAAGTATTTGGTATATCAACCTACCTAGTAGGTAACACATAGTGATATCTGAGCAAGATGCAGCACCGTTCATGGCGGATTGGGTACTCTGACAAGATACGGAAGGTTTACTATCTATGGAATGGAGTACTCCATACATGGCCCTTCTGTTCTGGTACAAGTACAAAACAAGACTGCAAAAAAGTGGCACGCCGTAGCTCAGCTAGTTCTGGATTATATAATCTCGATCAAGGTGCTTTGTCCATCTGATTTGGAGAAAGTTCGCCACAATTCGCTCAGGGAATCAGTTATGTCTTCAGTGGAGCTTTCTTCACCCTATCAGATATCCGATCAGGTGCGTTCGTGTGTGACTTGAACCGGCCTCGTCCACCCTCCTCCTTTTCCTGAAAGTTTCAGTTAACAGGTTTAGTGCATTTGCAGCTATTGGGACAACCATTAAAGCAGGGGGAACCAGGTAATAATAATGATCTGTCTTTATATGGAAAACTCTGTCGAGGTGTGACCAAATCAGATAATGGCAGATCATAACCTTCTTCTTTACTATCTGGACGACATCCTCGTCTTGAAGACCATGGCTGAGGCCACAATGCTGCGGATAGTGCCTTGCGCTGGTTCCCCATACAAGCACATATTTCACATCCTTGAGCAAACTTCTATGGATATGATTGCAGAAGTCCTCGACTGTGCAACCACCTCTGTCCTGATGGCACAAGAAACGGATGTCAACCCGCCTGTTCCTCCTGTTCCTTGGAAAAGTAAGGAGTGAAAAGCAACCAAGGGAAGGGAAGAGAACATACAGTGGAAAGAACAACTGGATCTGTGAAATCAGGCTGCTGGCCCTGTGGCTTTGTATACACCCTCACTAGGCCCATCTCATCCCACATTCTTGCCAGTAGCCTGTCCAAGTTCAGCTGCAAAGAATAAATAGTTTCAGCCACAATGAAAAATAAAGAGATATAAAGCAGAATCAACTGTGGAGAACTCAAAGTGCACCGCCATTTAAAGATGCCAATAAAGAAATATAGCTTTCGGGGACGACAAACCAAACAAGGATCATGACAAAATGTGATAGATATGCAGGTGATGAATGAAACATGCCTTCAAATTGCAGCTGATCACTAGTGAATTTGGTTGCCGAGCAAGATTATCCACGTCATCGATACCAACAACATCAATCTTGTTATATACGTAAACACACTTTATGTACTTTCGATTTCCTTCGATAACATCAATGAGATCATCCACAGTAGCATCTTCACGGAATAATACCTAAATAAACAAAATAGTTGAGTTGACAGCAAAGACATGCACATGCATACCCAAAAGCATGTCCACGCACCTCAGCATTGTGAATTTTGTACTCGTGCAGAATCTGATAGCAGAGTTTCTCATCAATATGAGTCAAAGCCACAGTGGTATTGAAAGAAATCCCACCAGTCTTCTTCCTTTTGAAGTATATCTATTTGTACAAAAGGGTACCAAGAGGGAATGTAAAATGTATAAGTGCACACCCCATAAGTCAGAAGCAACAGAGTATAGCCGGTGACACAAAACTACATATTTAGGCATCCTCCAAGAGATATTATGGTCATAGAGTTCGTTGGTCAAGTTACACAATTATTAGGTCAGCATTTGTCAATAAGATAACAATTCAAAATTCATCTATAGGATAAAAATGTTCAGTGAGAAGTAAAAAAGCGATTTGGAGCTTGCTAAACTGCCCATGGAAGTCGAACCTTAACTTCCCCCCTCCATACCACAATATCCGCATCCAACATACACATAATATAGCGATGTTGAATCTTGTCATAGATATGACAACTTCAACAGGTAACAAATTCTAAATATTGTTTTGTGTAGATACAAGACTCACTTTATGCCATTGACATTGTGCACTTGTATGATTACAGACCCAAGCCTACCTATATGACTATATACCTGCCTTTCACCTCTTGATGTTACTGCATGCGAAATTAATGTATGTTCCTGGCTTCCTGCTGAGTAAGGACTATGGAGTAGGAGTGCAGGTCTGTGAGATCCATTAGCTGATCAAACTTTTGACTGCTATACGATAATTAAGAATACAATACTAGCACAGAAAAATACAATTAGTTGCAATTATGGTCTGGATGAATCATGCACCTAGTCAGACAGAACTCCATGGAATGATAGGTTTAGAAGGCCATGCAATACAGGTCATCCTGTACAGATTCTGGAGGCACCCTATACCAGAGGTGCCATGGGAAGTGGCATCCATTGGTTGGTGACTTCAGGATCACGAGTTATGATTCAGACACTGCCTTTCACTGTAGGCCTGACACACATACATGACCTATGTACTAGAAATCTAGAATCATCCCATCATGTTCAGAGTGCTCCATTCTTCGAACCACATTTAAAGAATGACTTATCTGAGCACCCAAAGATCTAAAAATTTAAGTGTTCTATAAGTATACTTGTGTCGATTTCTACATTAGTTCATATTTGTCAAACTTTCAACTATGCATGCATATACATACCTGGGGAGGCCTTTTGTTAAGACGGAGTCCAACAGCTTCCAGTTCTCTAGTTAATATTTGGCGATGTCCTTCACTCTGAAATGAAATTTAGAACAGTGATGTAATAAACAAATGGAAATGAGGTAAGGCTGAAAACATGTGTAATAACATATAAAGAACAGGAAGCTCGTCCTTAGTTCATCTTCTTATACACACTAAGAAACACCATCACATCACACCTGACACGCAAACCATCTACCCTTGACCTACGCCATTATCCAATATGATTATGGAAGAACTTTCAAGCAACTATATTCCTTTTAAAAGGTTCCACGAAAAATATTTAAGAACAGATTTTCAAGTAATCATATTGCTTATAAAAGGTGTTGCCCAGATGTATCTGCAAGATCTTAACACAGTTCAGCAGATATAAGTAAAAACCTTCAGTTACAACTTGCTGATAACACTACGGGCTTTTAGTTACAACTAAAACGCTGAAAATAGCTATGGTAGAACAAATAAAAAAACTAACATGCAATTTGAGTAAGGGCAACATTATTTATCTGTGCCACTTGCCACCATACGCTTGCCCAGCAAAGTAGGACAGTACCAAACCACAGCGAATTTTCCTAGCGCTTCTATCTTTGTTGCATTCGCTCTCCTAATTGTCTATCCTTCTATTGATTTCTCTTATCAAGTTATCGTTTCTTCCATAATGTCTTTTTTGTAACTGTCCATTTTGTTGCATGCACCTCTGATATGACAATTTTGTGATGTAATATATATTTTCAAAGGAAGCTGGTCAAGAAACTTGATTGCAAAAGTAGTTATCTAATAACTTCAATAGTCAAATTACTGGTAAGGAAAACGTGGCATTTTTTCTCCTGTCAGGAATTAGATTAAATTATGAGGACCAAAATACTATGTTTATGAGAGGCACACAATACCCATAAACTTTACATCTGACCCTTCCTCTCACCTAACATAAAATCTTAATACGCTTTGAAAACTTAGCTGTTCTAAGGAAAGAATAAAGATAGCAACAGAAGTGAAGCAAAGGTTCTTCAATCAAATACTAACCTTTGAGGCATCCAGAACCATCAGCACAAGATCTGATGACTTTGCAACAGCAATAACCTGAAAAATATCACCGATGTATTAGTAAAAAACAATTCACTAAATGGTATGCAGATAAAAGAAATCACCTTACACACACAAAAAATTAAGTACTAGCAGTATTTACCTGCCTACCACGCCCCTTGCCTTCAGAGGCTCCTTCAATAATACCAGGAAGATCAAGAAGCTGGATTTTGGTATCATTATAATGAATAATTCCAGGAATGCAAGTAAGTGTTGTGAACTCATATGATGCAGCTTCAGAATGTGTCCCAGTCAACATTGTTAAAAGAGTTGACTTTCCAACACTGCAAGATATATTCTCATAAGTCACAACACTTGAGACATATATTGTACTCCGTCTGAACCCAGACAAGGACATCACCAAGCCCACCGATATGACCCCTTGACTAGGAATATGAATATCTATGACAATACAATTTTAAGTAGTATAAAGTATTTTCTTACAATTATTCTAGTTATGTCAATCTTATGCTGTAAATCCAAATACAAGTCCCTTGGAACATCATCACAGTCCGTGGCCTCCAATATGACCCTTGAACTAGGAATATAATTAAATATATATATGACAATATGCTATTTTAAACAGAATAGTTATCTAGTATGAAAGTTAATTTTTTTTACAATGAGTCTAGTAATGTTAATCTTATGCTGTAAATCTATATGATTTCGAAGACACTGTCAATCAAAGTTAAAAGATTTGACCACCATATCCCAAATGAGCTTATATTTCAGATCTGAGGTAGTAGTTATTATAATCTAAATCTAATTGGTTGACAACACTGAACATTTTATGCATTGCATTACAATAAGAAAAAAAAGCTACTTACATTGAATTTCAATATATACAACGCAGTAGCTATGAGCATTAGTTTGCCAGACATATATGAGTCAAAAATAAAAGGCAACAGATGAGTTGAACATATAAGGTTGTTTACTTGATTAAACAGACTGCAAGAATGGCAAATCCACTCGTACAAACTGAAACTGAAAGCTTTGAAACACTTGACTTTCAGGTAAAGTTAGGCTCAAGTGGGAGGAGACCTGGGAAATCCAATAAGTGCAACGCGACCATGCCCAAACTTTGTGACTTCAAAACCATCTCCGCCTCCACTGGAACCCTGTATGACCAAATGAAATGTCAGGTGAGATGAAACAAATGCAAATCCCACATTAAGGCTGCTACTTCATGGCCGTTTTAGGCTATGTTGCTATTTACAAAACTAAAGGAATGAAAACAACAAATACTAGCTTCACTTCATGGTCTAATATGCAACCCAAATTACCACAGACATAAGTAAACGAATTTCAAGATTCTGAATTCCTGACATGGTTTCACAACCCCATTGGTACCTTTGGAGGCTCTAATAGTTGTGTCCTCAACTTTGCTAGCTTTGCCTTAAGTTGTCCAAGATGATATTCTGAATGACAAACATTGGAGAAACATTATCAGATACAACATGCTGCAAAATTAGGGGAAAATGCAGCAACCAAAAGGTACTCATAGGTTAAGTACAGGGGCATTTATGATGAGTTTCCTTTTTTTTTTTAAAAAAAAAAAGAAAGCAATTGTTTGACTAAGATCCATGGCCATGTCAGGGCAGAGAATGCCACACCTGTTTGCATATAGAGGATAGAATCTGACTGGCTGTTCATCAATACTTAACTGATTTTAGTAAAATATTTATATTGCAAAAGAAAAGTGATGTTGGTTAATTCACTGGCCCAAATTATGTCTACATCTTAAAATTTGTTATGAATCTACTAGCACATGATCAAATGATACAGTTTGAGGACATCATCATAAACATCTATAGCACTGAACAGGAATACGATCAGATATTCTAGATGTAGGTACAAAACCTGCTGAAAGGCAATTAATTCATGATTAGGTATGTGCTCCTCTGGAATCGTTGCAGCACAGTTTCATTCAAAGGGAAAAGAAAAAGAGACGATTAACAAGAATTGTGTAGCAGTAAGGAACAGGCAGTGCAGACAGCAAAACCTGTTGCTTTGTTTTTCTGAGTCCGAGCCATCTCGGCCTCAATCTCCTTGATCCTCTCAAGGATACCCATCTTCTATCTCGTGCTGTATGCAGCTTGCTTCGGGATACACGAATCGAAAGCAATACACACTGTACCCTGACAAGTAACCAAAGATCAGAATCTGGTAAGCAAGCTAGGGTTTTCTTGCTCGGTTTCCCACGGCAGGAAGGGAAGAGAAGGGAAGGACAAACCTGGTGTGCGCTCGTCGCCGGGGAAGGGCACCAGGCGTAGGGCGGCGGCGGCGGTAGCCCAGTCGTCGCCGCGAGAGAGTGAGCGAGAACTCGCGGCGTGAACGGCGGCGGCGGTATTCCACAGTCCGTAGCTGTTCGGCCGATGGGGTGGGGGCGCACCCGCACTGAGCTTCTCCTGGGCCGTTTTTTCCCCTGGGCCAGTCCTTTTGCAAAATTCGTTTGCAGATTTTTTTTCACCCTTATTTCTTTCTTTCTTTTTTTTTTTTGTAACTTTTTTCTTGTGTAACAGTGCCAAACAAGTATGAAACATATATTATGAATAAATAGTTTATACTCTACGTAGATTAATTTTATGACTTATACAAAGTTATCTCTCTCTCTCTCTCTCTCTCTCTCTCTCTCTTAAAAAAATGTTATCATATGTTATCAAAATTATCTATGTGGTGGCCTATTAAATGCAGATGAAACTCCTATGAAATTTCCACTGACACTAACTTACTTTAAACCATCTTTGAAATATGAAGTTGGAACATCCTTCTCAATATGAAACATATTTTTAGATGGAACAATTTTCTCAAAAACATGGATCACTTTGTGTTCTCATGGACCTCGGGCATTATCCCGCTAAATAAAATAAAAATTGTTCCAGCTTCATTAGAAAATGTTCATGAAAAAATATTGTCTAAACCTACTCATATTTTTTAAGAAACGCCGAATAAAAAATCTACTATAGTTTGAACTCGTCTTTTGGAAACTATTTGGATCCTTTATGTTTCAAGTGTTCATGCAAGTGAAGACGTTAGTGGTGACAAGGTTTATGTGCTTCCACTTGTTGCGGGCGTGAGAACAAACAGGTCCTGCGTGCTCCTCGGATCAATCATATGAAAAAGTGGACAAACTTTTAAGTCTATTTTTTATTAAAAAGAAAAGAAACCATAATTTCTATTAGACAAAGAAATAAAAAAAGAAAATGTCTATCCAGTTTTTTAATAAAAAATAGGCCAAAAAACCATATAACTAAGGAGGGTGTTTCACTCACACTACACAACTTAAGTACAACAACATGGTCAGCTATCCAGACTCACGTCACTACTTCCAATTTAGTTGTGGAAGCTCAACCAAAACCAATAAGAGCAACTTCAACACTACCCTAAACTTCACTTGGCAAATCTCGGATTTTGCCAAGTCTAAAACTCAAATGCCAAGTGAAAAAAAGAGGCTTCTCCAACACTACCCTACTTGGGCTTGGCAAAAGAGGCGACTCCGAACTATTAATAGTATGACCGGCCCATCTGTCTATTATTGGCACGCGCGGGAAAGGAAAGCGGGAGCACTTCGCGCATGCGGGAGGAGTCAAGTAGCCCGAAAATCACCGATGCCAAGCGTACATGCGCGCGCAAAGATGCGCTCATTTGCCCCCCTTTTGCCAAGCATCCTATTTTGCCAAGTGCTTTTAGGGTAGTGTTGGAGGGGCTTTTTTCTTGTTTTGCCAAAAATTAGGATTTGCCAAGTGCATATAGGTTAGTGTTGGAGTTGCTCTAACATGGACATAAATAAAGAAAACACAACGATCTTCAGGCGACATTATAGGGCTAAGGGCACTATCATATGGTCAGAGGACAAGGAGCAACTGTGAAATTGGAAAGCTAGATCATGTTGTGTTGTTAACTAGTACGTCAAATTTGATCGTATTCGTATTAGGCAATACATGTTCGCATGACTGGTGTGACCCAACAAAAAGTAGTTTTTTTTATCCCACTTACTCTAGATCATGGAGCGAATGAATGCGACACAACGTAAGCGATAGACCAAACAAAAATAAATAATCTTACCTTTTACATTTGCATGTGCGTGATGACCAAAACATCATATACATTGCAATATTTAAGCTGGCTTAGATTATTGCGTAAGCTATCGCAAGCAACCAAATCACACATACACAATAAATTGTTGAGTAGATCTTGTATGGGGTCATGTCCTGTTTGGTACAACTGATAGTTTTAGAAGTTCTTTATGATCAAAATATATAAGCTCGAGCTGTGACATGCCTCATTTATGGAAACATTGTAGCGCTCTCATTTATTTGTACCAAACGACCATACCAGGTAGTAGCGGTCGTTATCCTCGTCATCCTGTATCTCGTTCTGAGTTTTTTTATTGCTTCTGGATGACTGGATGGAGCATGTGGCAGAGTGTTACCTAACCACCTGATCTAAGGTTGGATTACCCACGTGGTCCAACTTTGTATTTAAATAAGGTCATTTTTGTAGATACCAACAAGCTGGAATAGCTCAGTTGGTTAGAGCGTGTGGCTGTTAACCACAAGGTCGGAGGTTCAAGCCCTCCTTCTAGCGTTCACATGTTTTTTCTTTTCTTTTATTTTTATTTTTATTTATGCATCTGCTATGTACTATGAGTATAATGTAGTGTATAAATAAAAAACCCTTTATTATGCAATCATCTTTCCTTTTTTTATTACTTGTGTTTTTTTGGGACAAAGTGAATCCCTTCATGTATCCATCCTTCCAAAAAGAATGGGACTCCCTTTATTTATGCATCTATGTACTATGAGTGTAATGTAGTGTGCATAGACAAAAATACCCCTTTATTATGCATCCTTTCTAGTTTTCCTTCAACATTTACATTATTGATCCTTCTAGTGTTTGTTTTGTCTTTAAAAATATGTTTTCACTCAAGGAAAAGTATCTTTTTGGATAATTCTACGTTGCAAGGATGTACTATGCGTATATGGTGGTGTGCACAGATAAAATAAAAAAAAAGGTCTAGACTCTCTCTAGATCGAGGAGAAAAAGAGAAAAAAGAAGTGCAGGTTTTCTCAGAACAAGGAGCAACCCGCTGAACCGAGGCAACCATTTGTTTGTTTTTTTAGAAAAAAAAAAACACGGAAGCAAGCAAGTAGTAGTGCTAGTTAACGATGCTGGTCCACTACGGCCGGCCGATGTTCCTAGCTTGTATATGGCCCGTACCCATGTAGCCCTTCCGGCCCAACCCAGCAATCCATTTCTCTGAAGGCTGGCTTTGTGTCTATATAAAGGAAGGAACACACACACCGGGCCCAGAGCCCATCCTTGGCAAATCCGATCCGATCCATCTCTTTTCCACTACGCTGCTGCTCCCGTCCGCGAGCGAGCGAGCGAGGTGCGCCGTGCGCGGATGGAGAGCTCCAAGGCCAAGCGCGCGCGCGCCGCCATGGTAGGCTACCACCACCTCCTCCTCCTCCGCGAATCTCCCCCCTCCTTCCTCCGGATCGTCTGCTTCCCGCTGGGGTTTCTCCGATCCGCGGTTACTTTTGGTGGCTGCTGTTTGTTTTGCTTTCTGAGTTCGGAGGTGGCGATTCGCAGCGCGTATGCTGATTTCTGTTGGGAGCTCGCGTCTAGTCCGGATTTCCGGATGCGTTTGGAGTTCGTCGATTGCTTCGCTGGCCTGCGCGCCTCGCAATTTGGGGTCCGGAGTTCGTTGATCGGGTCGCTTCCTGGGTTGGTCGTACCTAGGGGTTTCGTTCATGTGTGTGTGTGTGGTTTGATCGGAATCTGATCTGGAAGTTCGTGATGTGCGATTACCTTCGAGTCGTCGAATTCGAACCCTGTTGCTACTGTTCGATTGGAGCAACGAGCAATTTGGGGGATTGGGACTCCGGATTCGAAATGTTCAGCTGTGGGTTTCAATTTTGTCGTGGGGGTTTTATATTCTAGCCTTAATTTCGTGTTCGCGAACCAGCTTGATTCATTGCAATCGGTAATCCGTGTGCGATTTGGTGTGCCGTGCAGAGCAACGAGGATGACACGACGAGCCAGGGGAGCGCAGGAGGTGGCGCGGCGGCGTCCGCCGGTGCCGTGACCGCGTCCGCAGCGGAAACGGAGCGGGACGAGATGGCCGTGGTGGCGGCGGCGGAGACGGAGGAGCAGGTGGTGTCAGTGGAGACGGAGGAGCACATCCAGCGCATCCTCCTCGCCATCGACAACTACACCCGCCAGGTGCCTGCGCACACCCGGCACCCTCTTGCAACACCGAAGCGATGAACACGCGGTGGAGCTCACGTGCGTCTATGCGTGCAGGTGTCGGAAATGCTGGATGCCGGCCGCGCGCTGTTCAAGGACCTCGCCGCCGACTTCGAGGAACGCCTCTGCTTGTAAGTCCGCCGTCCTCTTCACCGCTAGGCGCTAGCTGCTCCCTCGATTCGCTCGCTGACCGCCGGAGTGTCCCTTGTTTGTGCCGTGCGTGCAGGATCCACAAGGAGAAGGTGGAGCAGTGGGAGGAGGAGATACGGGAGCTGCGCGCCAGCGACGCCGCCAACGAGCAGGCCCGCGCCCTCCTCCACAACGCCCAGCTGCACCTCCTCCACACCGTCCGCGACTAGCCGCTCAATCGATCCAGAGGTCTCCATCGCTTCGTGTGCCACTCCACTCCCAGTAGCAGCAACGTCTCTGAACAACTTACCTGCGAATCAGTGTTACCTGTCTGTGTCTAGTAGAATGATAATGGACCTGTCTGTGTCTACTGTCTAGAATGATAATGGTCTATGCATGTATGGATCAGGTGAACAATGAGTTACAGCTGCACAGCTGAATTCTGTTCAAATGTTCTTGTTTAGGCAGCAATCCACCCATCAAAACTTGTTCCACATGAATTGATCTAGATGGCTGTTCAAAGTGCTAAAATATGCTACACCACACAACCATTGTACTCCAGTTTCTAGGCTATAGCCTATAGGGCCACAAGCACAACGTCATCAGGTGCAAGGACGATTCAGGAAGTGATTTCTGTTCAGGCACCTCCAGCATCTAGAGTCTTAGACGCACGGCACGTCGTGCAGCGGGTGCCCCTTCATGTTCCTCTCCATCACCCTCCTGGCCAGGGACACCTGCTTGCCCACTGCGAACACGAACGCCTTGCCATTGCCAGATGCGCCACGGGCCGTCCGCCCAACACGCCGCACATACTCGCTCGGGTCGCGAGGGTAGTCGAAGAGAACCACATGGTTCACATTCGCAAAGTCGATGCCCCGCGATGCCCTGCCGAACAGTCAAATGCCTCGCATCAGCACTGAAAAACAGTGGCAGGAAAGGAGAAGCTATGGCGGAAAATGCGGTTTAGCCGACACTGACCTATCTGTGCACACAAGGAACATGGAGTCAGCCGTTTGCTTGTTCAGGAACTCCTTGATGTTTGTGATGCGCTGGGCCTGATCCAATGCAGCATGGAAGGGGAGAACTTTGATCTGCGAAGCTTTCCTGTCAACCCGCCTCAGTGCATTCTCAACTTTTCTACATGTCTCAATCTAGAAACAAAAGCACGATTATCAGGGTACAGCGCAATTTGTATGTCTGCCTGTGATCAGTGTGCACAGTGGTATTAGGGAAGGGACTACCTTGTTGCAGAAAATAATTGTTTTGCGGACAGGAGATTCCTCGATAATCTTTAAAAGTGCTGATTTCTTGTTCGAAAATGCAGTTTCTGGATTTTTTTCGTCATTGTCATCTCCACTGCAGTCCACAAGAATCTGCAATCGAGCCAATAGAGATGTAAAATCATTCCAGGAAAACAAAGATGCATGACACCAAATGCCATGGCCCACAATATTGAGTTTGAATGCACTATTCAATCCTATATGTCAGACATATCAAATAGTCCACTAACATTCCTAGAGAGGCTTCAGAAAGCATGTATAACAGAATGGAAGGCAAAGAAGCGAGAAATGACTAACCTCTTCAAGACGAGAGCTTGTTCTGTGGACACCAGGTCCCATGATAACCTCACAGTCAGGAAAGGTTTCAACAACCTTGTTGTAGATATCAAGAGGAAGAGTGGCGGTCACAAAAAGATATTGTGTTGTCACTGGTGCAACAGTAATCAATTGATGAAGCACTTGCTCAAAACCTTCTTCGCCAAATAAAATGTCCACTTCATCCAACACAACACTGCAGAGAGAAGTTCGATTTTTATGCTGATAAGTAAGTTTGATCTTTTGGTTCAAATATATCCTTTAGAGATGCAAAACTCAAACTCTGAAATGATGGAAAAGGATAACGAAGATCCATACCATCTAAGGTTAGCTAATTGCACAAAGCCTTCCTGAAGCAGATACAAGAATCGGCCAGGTGTTGCTATAATTACATCAAGCTCTTGGTCAAGGCTTTCTAACTGTGTCTTCTGTCGAAATCCTCCGGTTGCAACCATAGACCTAAATGGAACCCCAGATTTTGATATCAACCGGCAATTGTTAAGGACCTGAGATTAAAAACAAATGCTCAACCAGCAATTCCACATCTTGAGGTTTAAAAAAACATGAGAAGCATACCTGAGAAGCAAGTTCAGCAGTAGGGGTCAATACTATCACCCTGGGGTTCCTAGGGGATGATTTATGGAGCCCTTGAACTTCTTCACTCCTTAAGTTTTGTACTATAGGGCAAAGATATGCCAGTGTCTTGCCAGACCCACTTTGATCAGCAATAACACAACTCCTCCCCTCCAGGATAGGTCCATACGCCATAGCCTAAAAATAGTTTTTGGACAGTTAATGAAGCCATGAGTGCGATAATTCAGCATTCTATATATTAATTAATGCCCCTAGGAGCTGAAGGTTTACATAAAGCCTAAGAGCACACACATAGACAGCAATTCAGGATGCTAGAAACAGAACTTAAGATGCTCCCATAATTTGGAATATTTTCTTTTGGAAAATTTATTTACCTGGATATGAGACGGATGAGGAAAATCAAAATTTCTCAATGCACCTACAATTTCATCGCTGCAGCCAATCTCCTTAAAAGTTCTGCGACTGAAGAACCCACTGTCCAAAGGCCCTTTTCTTTGAGGGAAATTCAGAGGCTCCCTTTGCTTCTTATTCTGCTGTCCATAAGTAACATCGGCAACATTCCCCCATCTTTTGGAACCAGAAGTAGCCTCTGAAGCAGGGAAGCCCGTGTCATCAGCACCTCTGTATTGGCTCAAAACAGAACTCAGAGAATGTACGCTTCGGGTCCTTGCATCTCTGGAGTCACTGCTCAGCTTCGCGCGGCGTTCTGAGCCTGAGACAGGCTTTCTTCTCTCAAAATAGCTTTCCTCTTCATCATCAGAGCCATCGAAAGAAGATTCACCAGAGCGGTTAGTGCTTGAGCGATTAGAACTCTCCCTCTTGCGGTGAGCTGACTTCGTGACCAAGGATTTTACTTTCTGTGCCTTCAACCTGCCAAAATTCCCGATGCCTGTACCTCCCCCGACACCTGCAGTGGAAAACATAGGTTGGGCCTTAGCAGAAGTGAAATCTTCAGGTTACTGCGCCAAGAAGCAAAAGAACACAATAATAACACAGGTTGCCTTGCCGCAAGGCTGACATTTTAACTAGGACTGACCGACTGATGATGTATTGATGTGAATTGTCAGATGATGGCACAGAACCACATTTGCTGAAGCCGAAAACCATTTCCAATTTTTCTCTTGTACTACGTATATATGAATGAAGAAACAGAGAGCGTGATTTGCAAATCCCAAACGTACGTTCAGTTGGTGCACCCTATTTGCTAGTACAATCCAAGCACGAGCTGTGGAATTAAGCAGAGAGTGAGGTGTGCAACCTTGGCTGCGGCGGCGGTCGGTGGTCCTGGAGAGCACCGCCGGGGACGGAATGGCGGCCTGGTCGCCGTCGTCGGTGCCGCCCCACACGATGACGCTGCGGCCGGTGGCCCGGTCCACGAGGCGGTACGCGCCGGGGGTGTCCATGGGCACCTTGTCGAAGCCGCGGGTCTCGTCCCCCTCCGCCGTGGCCGCCGCCGCCCAGCTCCGGCGGGAGCCCGCGCAGGAGACGGAGACGGAGACGGAGGTCCGCAGGGAGGTGGGGTGGCGGAGCAGGAGGGGAACCGCGCGGGCCTGAGCCCCCGCCACCTCCATCCTCTCCTTCCTCCTGCCTGCTGCTGGTGCTTGCTCAACAAAGACAGTTGAGATGGGTGCTCGCTCGCTTGCTGTCGCCTGTCGCGGCTGCCGCCTCTTATTTTCCTATCCGATAAAGATATTCTTACTCCGTTTCGTTTGTGGGCCTCTTCTTTCTTCTGGATTGATTGAATCTTCATGGGCTCCTGGGCTACTTTTACTGAAGATTGGGGACGGCCTGGATGGTTTCTGCAATGATTTTTTTTTTCTGCGACAATGATTCATTGATTAATCAGGAGATTTTTTTTGAGCAAATTAATCAGGAGATTCTTCAGTCACCAGATCAGAGATACAAGGTGGAGCTACATGCCACTCACCCACCCTGTTTGACTTGATTAGCTAGAGTATGGGCTACATGATTACATGATCTTTGAGCATACATTAACGAAAAATCAGTTAAAAACATCCGGGAGAGAAGGTAGAAGGTGCCATGTACTGTACCATGCATACTTAGCTGTGCAATTTGTGGATTATGCGGATTATTAGAGATAGTGTGTCCAAACATATAATACATGATATATTAGAAACGGTGACCCATACAGGTTACAACAGGGCCTGGGCAACATCACGTTGCTGAATGTGGGGAAATATGTTTCTAATCACACTATCTGTGATTATGTGATACGATCTGTGATTGTGTGATACGTGCATACATTATCAAGTGAAATGTCATGTGCCATAACACCTCAATGGTTTGAACTTGTTCAGCTATCTTCTACGACCTCACTTTGGCAAGTCTTTCCCTTATCTTGTCTAGCTCATCATCATCATCGACAGCCTCTGCTATAGCAGTTCTCTGCACAATGGTCGATGGTGCAAGCTCAAAGAGGTGTTTATACGAACCGACACTTAAGATTGCAAAGTGCAGAAGGGTGTGTGCGAATTATAGTTATAGTAATAGTACCTCCGCAGGTACACTTGTTGAAGGTTGCTTCATCTTCTCCTTTTCCTTCCTGACAGCATCCGGGAGCTCAGAGGCAGTCTCCCCAGCGATTGCGGTGAGGACCTTGTCAACCTCCTCTTCAATTTCCTCCTCGATGTCTTCATTGTCCAGCGTTGAATCTAAAGCATCATTGACCATTTCTTCCATTACACCAGCCTACACCACAGAAATCATGAGGCAAGAATTAGTACAGGTATTAATGCAAGAAAGATAATAAACCTTTGAAAGGTATGAGTGGTCACAGTGCAGTCTGCCATTTTATCGTACCTTTGTCATCTCTTTGCTGAATTCCTGCATTGTGGCTGCAACCTCCGGAGCTTTCATGAGGTTGTTGACAAGTTTCATCACTTCAGTGCTCTTGGACAAGTGGCCTACTGTCCTAGCAGTAGCTGAAAGATCATATCATTCCAGCTTATTGTCAGTACAAGTCTACAACTCTAAGTTTCAGACAAAGCATACTGCAATCACTATATTGCACTTATGAGTGTTACTGACATGTTTAGGGATCAGGACAGAAGAAAGAGTGGATTCACATGATTTAGGTCAGTGGTCCAAAGAAAGGAACCACGAGAAGCAAGTTGACCAGTCCAACATAGGTAACGAGGAACACAAAACAAAGGTTACAGTTGTCATCAGTACTAATGCTTCAGAAGTGTTCTACTAAACTGTTGGCCATGTGTTCTTTACTGATTGGGATAAACTGTACACATATTAGTTTCAGCACCTGCCATTTCGTTTCGTTTATTCATTTCTATACTGAGAATTTCTAATTTAGTAATAAGTTTAATTAAGCTTCAGTCCGAACCAAGATGGGGACATGATATGTTTCAGGTACCAGCCAACCAGCAAGCAGCAAGTGGATAAGTACAATGGTCGATTCAGTCATAACTACATAGCATTGCACAATGCAAATGGCAAACATAGAGGAAGGTCGATCCATCCAGTCATAACTACATAGCAATAGCCTTGCACTAGCACATCGCAAATAGTAACAAACATCGCAAATAGTTATGATTATGAGATAAGAGTAGTATGAACGGGATAGTTAGTTGTTACCAACGATTTCGCCAAGGTGCATGGAGATGGAGTTGAGCTGTGCCTTGTTCTCGTAGAGGCGGTTGACCGCCTTCCTCGACTGCACCACCTCCTTGGCCAGCGCCTTGAGGAATCAGACAAGCAATTGGTCAGTGGAAGTGAAATCTCAATTCACAGATGGGCCGCCGCTTCAATTCAATCAGCCAATTGATTGATTGGAGACGAGACGGGTTACCTTACCTTGGCGGATCCCATGTCGTTGCGCTTGGCGGCCTCCCTGATGGCCTTCTCCACCTTCTTCTCCTCCCTCTGCACATCTGCAGCACATCGAGATCGAAGTCAGTTAGAGTTAGTTCAAAGTCGGCGAGGGTGAGCGGAGAATGGGAAAGCGGGCTCGCTCGCCTCGGATCTGGCGGTCGATGTTGCGGCCCTCGTTGCGGAGTTTGCGCTGCCACTCGCGCAGCTGCTGCTGCGGCGTCGGCTTCGGCTTCAGAAGGCTCTTCACCGTCTCCATCTTCGGCACTTGGGCAGCACGCGGTGGCTGCGATTCTGCTCCAAGCCAAACGCAGCAAGGAAGGGGACAGGGGAACGAGGAAGAAGATGCTCTTCTCCGGTTGGGCTGAGCAATTGGTCTTCCAACGGCCCAGAAGAAAATTGGGGCCCAGGAGAAAAAGGCCCCGCCGCCGGTCGCCGCCGCCGGTCGCGCGCTTCTTCTCCACTTCTCCCAAATCCTCCGCCACAAATCCCCTGCACTCGGCCGGCCACCACTCATCTGCCTGCGCCCCACCACCGAGCACCATCTCCCCACAACCGAGCGCCCCCAACACTGAGTGCCCTCCCGCCGGGCTGCCGCTGAGCCGGCCATCGTTGAGGCTTGCCAATAACTGCTGCAGTGGCTCTCCCCCTCTACAAGCAGGACTTGGGGGTTCTGCTGCATCGACCCCGAGCAGAGTCCACCGAGCTGCGGCACTGCCCCCCGACGAGGCAACCTCAGGCGCTGTTGCATCAAACCCCTGGAGGCCTGAGGACCCACTGCATCGATGCCAGCCTCTCCTCCTTGCTCTCTGTCAGTCATTTCATCTGCGCTAGGTATGCAGTGCTGATTCCCTAGATCCACTAGGATTGCTTATTGTTTTCGTGTACATCAATTCAGAGTATCATCTTTTGTAATGACAATCCTAAGATTTTAGTACAGATTGAGCTGATTTTTTTTTTTATATATATTAATCCAATATAGGACCTACCAATACATTACTATGTGAATAATGTTCATTCTCTGTCATCCCTCCTGTTGTGGAATGAACTATATTTAGAGCTAAGTTTCTGAAATGAAACTGAAATCACATTTTTACTGATTGAATCCTTCCTGTTTGTTTCATACTAGCACCTTCCTTAGTGTAACTGGCAATCTATATGGCTGCGTGCTCATTGGTTGCTTTTGTTTTATCCCATAGTATCTCAGGTTAACCAAAATCATTCAAGTTTAGAGAATCAGATGTACTCGTGTTATTACTTATGAACACTCCCAATAGTAGGGTGCTGTAAATATTCAGAATGTAGGCAATAAGATGTTTATCGATGTTATTTCAAAATGAAGATAAATGACTCAAGTAATGAAGGTGTTCCGGTCTTGCTGTCTTCTCTTTTGTTATCTTGGAGTAGATGTTTGGTCATCAGGTTGCAAGGCAGTGTCTGTAGATTAGTATGTATATAAAAATATATAGTTTGATCTAGACAAGTAATTTTAACTATTCTCCACTCCTTGCTACGTGATGCAAAAATCATTTGCTTCTTACTATACTAGCCTAAGGATTTCAAGCAATAGTGTTGTCGTGGTCGCAACATTCTCCGGTGTATTATTGTTGTTTTCCTATATGTGCTGAACTCTAATTTAGAATCAACACAAAAGGTTGTTTGTTATATAGGTTTATGTATGCAATATGCATGTTAGTTATGCCTTCTCTGTTATTGGAGCTAGTATGCCATATATTTCAGCATATTCACTTCATGTTGCATTTTCTGTACACCACTCTTGCAGTATATGTAGAAGAGATTGGTGATCGTTGATATCTTTGTTCATTTTCTTTTGCTCTCGGTTATTCTCGTTTATTGTATTTGAAATTTGTGAAAGAACCCTTATATGGAAGCTTGTATTTCTGGTGGCTGGTTGCATATCAAGTAGTTTTGGGAATTATGGTGATTCTGGCTGTTCTCTATGTATCTAATAGATTTGAGGTGTGTTGCTGATTTAGTTTGTTTGCTTTTCCTGAACTAAAATTTAAGTTGCATTCCTCTTTGTAACACCAATCTCAGCTGAGATGGCCCAGCATCAATAGATGGTGCATTTGTTGGTTCAAACCTGATAAAAAGAGTTTTCTTTAGACTTAAAAATCTGCACTAAAATAACATAACTGCATTGCTTATGTTGTATCGCAATGTTATTGCCGCAAAGAACTGTTTAGGCATATATTATATTCAAGAATCAAGATTTGTTTGGTATATATTTTATACTTACCTTTCTTTATGTACCCCTGCATGCAGTGGTCCAGGTTCAACTATGGTTCTAGGCAGCAATGTTTCTGTTCAGAAAACCTTGTATGAGGTTTTATCTGTGAGTGAAGATGCTACATATGATGAAATTCGTGCAGCATACAGGTCTGCTGCTCTGAACACACATCCTGATAAAGCACAGACAACTCTTGAGTCATCTGTGCCTTTCAGTGAGCCACAGGAATTTTTTAGTGTGCAGAAAGCATGGGAAATTCTACGCCATCCCACATCTAGAGCAGACTATGATAAGCAGCTGCAATCATCCAGACAGAACATTGAGATCATTGCGTCTGAAATCGAAGTTGGGGATATGATTATTGAGAGCACCACTGATACTGTAGAGCTGTTGTACCCATGCAGGTGTGGTGATTATTTTTTAATCACTTCATGTGAACTTAGTGATATGGGAATTTTCGTGAGTGGAGATGGAGAAGTAGAACTGCAGACGTCTGATTCTGCATCAGCTTCTGTTGTTCTGGGCTGTGGCTCTTGTTCTCTCAAGATACGGTTGGTTATAAATGGAACTAAATGACCCCTTTCAGACTCTGGCTATAAGTTGTTCAGCAATGATTACTTTAGAGTTTAACTGTCACCACATGTTTCTCAAACAGTGTGCGGCTCCTCTGCTAAAAGTAGTGCAGTTTAACCACCTTATTTGTTGTTATTTCTGGGAAACGCTAAGTTTGTAACCTGATGGTGGTTGTATTGTGATAAATGACATTTTCACCGTTGTAATCAGCTAATCACTATTGTCAAAATCCAGTTGCTGGTAATTTAGTACCAAACGATATAATGCCCCAATGCTTGAACTATTACATATGCATGCCTAGTCATTTTGTGGTTATAGCTTCCTAGTTGTTCAGGAGCTATGGAACAAACTTATAGCATTTTTATATTTTGTAGGATTCTTTGCTATAAGAGGGAGTTATACCTCATTTTTTTTACTTTCCATATAATTTCGATTCCATGAGAAATGTTGTTGCCTTGTTGGTTTCTAGTATCCCCGGCGAGGACATATCATATCGCCTAGTGCATGAGTTCTATAGCTCATATTTTTAGACCTTTCAATATAACTAATGTTGTCAGAAGACTTGAGCATTTTTTAGTTTCTGGAGAACTTTTTGCCAGAAGCATGATTTTTAGCTTCCCATGCCATTTATTATCATTTGGTAGTGTTGATTAGTTTTTTGCTTTCCATTTGCATTGTGATATATAGCAGGGTCTGCATCTCTTCTTTGCTGGTGTCGCTAGAGAGATGCGCGTGCTTACACGGGGATGCATATGCATGCTGGAGCGCCATCGATGGTTCCAAGACCACTCAAGCTACTGTCGGAGCGAGTACAAGAGAGAGAGCACTATCATGTCTTTGTGACTTCTTACTTGTTTTGTGCTATTCCATGGAAACTATTTACTTGTTTTGTGCTATATATACATAATATAGCTTGTGTTTGCAAAATCACAAAGAAAGACAATGCCAATACAAATAATCAATACTACCACTACCACAATAAACATAGTTGAGGCGGGCAAGCCAACCACCTCAATCGATCGATTAACCGAGTCATCTAAGGCAACCGCCTTGGTTAATAAGCTTTACCGCGAGGCGGTTTCCCTAAGGCACCCGCCTCCACTAACGGAGGCTAGCAAATAATAGCACATATGTACAATTTCACCACAAGAATTCTAACCAGCTAAGCAACATTCTGTCCTCTAAATGAACTCAATAACAGCTGCTCAGCCATGAAGGTGTAAGGCCACCTCCTAGGTCGTGCCATAGTGTTAACTTCGGTTGTTTCTTTATGTAACATCGACATAGAGATTCCCCGTTCGGATGGGCCAGCTATACGGTTGTGTTGACCGCCGACACTCTCACAAGCCTGTTATATGTTTGTCAAACTCTTCTTCTTAATGCAATGATACACAAATTTTTTTGCATATTCGAGAATATAAATGAACTTAGGTACCATCCAAAGCCAAATTAGCTGATGATGTACTGTTGTGTTAGGTAGGCTTGCAGGAACCTATAGTATCTAGCTACAAATTAAGGGCAACGCATGGTCAACACAACCATATGGATGCATGATTACGTTCATTCATTGCTCTAGAAAGAAAGAAAGCTAGAAATAATTGAAAGAGAAGGGAAGAATGTGTGTGTGTCGTACAAGGTTAGTTGATTTGGCAATTCAGAGTCGGTTACTTGTTGGTTGCGTGCATGCACACCCTATCCATCAGCTGATGATCTGCATGACATGCATGCGCAACGACAATGTTTTTCTGTGTTTATTTTACTTTTCTTTTTTGTAAAGTTACTGCATATTCCAAAGGACCTCTTGGACCCTTACAAATTAAACAAGAAAAGGGGAAATTGAATTAAAAGATTGTTGCTGAAAATAAACTTAATAAACTGATGAATAAGATGATGGGAATTCAATTTGTTGACGATATGGATAATTGTTATGGAATTTGCGTACAAATGAGATGAAGTCTAGAAAGAGCACTGTTTTTAGGAGAGATGTCAGGGTCTAAATTAGTGGAAGAGGTGCTGCCGTACGTACGTGCAGGCGGTTGCGCTTTCTCTTGCACGTTACAGGTCATGTCAGCATGTGACCATTTGCAACTTCTTCCGATACCGATCATCAGCGGTTGTTGCACTAAATTTCTTGTTGACAGAAACATGCGGCGAGCAGCAAATAATTAAAAAAACATAATAAAAAAAGCATAGTCTATAGACGATCGAATATGTATTTACAATTCATTTATAGTACTTCAACGTTCTTTCTCCGTATATAATCCCACACATCCATAACTGATCTTTTACGTAGAAAAGGATTTTTTTTTTCAGAATTACAGTCGATGTGGGTTTGATTCTCTTGTGCTCCTACCTGGAAGGTTTGGAAGGAACGGAATAGGCGTGTCTTCGAAAACAAGACCCTCTTGGCGACTTTGGTGCTCCACCGCGTACATCAGGAGGGCGAAGGTTGGGTCGTGGCGGGGTTTCGTGCCCTGGCACCTCTGTTCGGTTCGGCCTAGCTCGCCCAGAATCTCGTTATAGCGGGTAAAGCTGACCGGAAGTACGCCACTCTAAGTGCCACCATTCTAGCCGGCGATTTGTGTCAAGTGTTCCCTGTCCAAGCCTTGCTCTTTGGCATCTCGCCTCATGGACAACCGGAATGTAATCAAAAACTCTAACTTCGCTTAATGAGATACGTGCAACGCATGTCTTCGAAAAAAAGTAGTGATGGATTTCTAGGTGTGCTGATGGATGCCACGCTACCCCTGCAAATCCTTAATTAGAGACATGTGCGTAGAACTGCACATGGAAGTGGTTGCAATAACCCACGTATGAACACTCCACCTCCGTAATCTTGGAGAGTTAAAAGTATGTTAAGTTTGACCGAAATTATAAAGAAAATTTTAAAAAATACGACATCAAATATGTATTACTATTTACAATTAACAAAGAATATAGTGTTACTTAGTTGACATCATAAATGTCATTATCTTATCATATGAATTTGGTCAAATTTGAGATGCTTTGACTTTCCAAGAATTTTAGAATGACTTATAATTTAGGATAGAGGGGAGTAACGTATTGTTTTGATTGTTGCCAAATTTTGTTTGTGTAGAGTGACGGTTGCTAGACAACTCAATCCCACACCCTCTATAAAAAAAAAGGAGAAGAAACTTGTTTGAATGCGCGCGCGGCATGCATGCACGTGATGTTGAAGACGACGTGCTAACGCATTCAGACAAATGCAGAGTGCTACTGTATCTTCAGGTTGAAGCGTCAGATCATCTCACCGCGGCAGCGTGCTACTGTAGTGCACTACGTACTATACACACCAATCCGATTGGGAGTCGAATTGATTCGATCGATCGATGATCGAGGACCAGTATATACTTACTAGCTAGCTAGAAGAGATTGCATGCAACATATAGGACTATATATTGACATCCATATGCTTATACTGTGTACTATAGTGTGTAGTAAATTTACTTTTTTTTTCACAAATACTTACTGATCAGGTGACGACCTCATCATATATAACGCTCAAAGCATAAAGATATCTAGCAGCATGCAGCTCCTTATCACTAATACTGCTAGATGTAATCTAAAAAAAAAAAATACTGCTAGATGTAACATGTCTTGACAATTGATATGGGCTGGCCGTAGGTTTTGCATATACATATAGAGGGGCATGTTATTTTTTTTAAATGAATCAAGACAAAAGAGATGCGGATTACATTGATAAATAAATGAATCTGACATGCTAATGCATGCTTTCTAGCTAGGACGGCCGGGTACACTACGCACTGTCTACTGCGTGCTGCACATGCAGTGTCTGATATAATATATGACTGTAGTCATTGGCCGAATTGGATTCCCAAAGATATGCGATGTGATGTAAAGTACTCCATATAAGACATAGGCCTAACTAACTAAACCGCTGGTCGGTTCATATCGTCACTGTTTCTGTTTGCATTATTTATTTGTTGAATCACTATGCATGCATGGTCCCTTTTAGTTCATTCTTTGGTCGATCGGTCGCCAAAGGAAATTAAGCATCGTTACATTTTTCCTGTCTGATGGATGGATGGATATATAGGGCACGCATGCAACTCAGAATTTCAGACGGTAGACGACGCACGCAACGCACAATGGAGTTGTAGATGGAATGGATGGAACGGTTGATTGCACGCAACTATACTAACTGAACAAGCAAGTCTATCTCTGCACGCACTGCACTGCAATGCAAGCACATACAACATATCCATGCTACTCTGCACTACTGCATGCTACTGCTGGTCATCTCATCATCAGTATCACAAGCAAGTCACTGAAGAATTAATTGGCGTTAGTGGATCAGATCTATCGTTTACTTAATTAGGCAGATCAATTGAGTAAGGCTCTAGGCTACTACCCAGATATATCATCCTGTAATAATAAGTGCTGCATGCTGATCGTACTGAAACACACCTATTTCTTTTATGAGAAACAACAAATAAACCAGCTGCTGTAGGGATTAGAGAGTACTCTATGTATGCATGTATTAATTGGTATGTGGCAAAGTCCAAGGAGAGGTTTAGCGGCTTTAATTCAATTAGCTGGGTGTTTAAGTCGAGACCTGGGAGTAGCTAGGCAAGTTGAATAGCAGGAGCAGGCGAAAGCAGAGTAGTGAAGATTTCAGATCATGAACCAACAGCCAGCATGCAGACAAAGTTGGTTGCAAATATACCTGCAGAATCGATTTCAGCATCGATCAGAGAAATGCAGAAAACGTATATGGATGCATGCGTGCATTGGTGTTGCTTGCCTCTGAATGTGCCTGGCATCCGCCATTATTCCTGGCTCCTGAGTCCTGAATGCAGAAATGCAGATAAGATATAATCGGGCCAGCAGATCCCCTTGAATTGAATTGAGATGAGGGTACGTGCATATAGCCCGAAACTGTCATTGTTCGTAGCCCTGTGGTTGTGTCGTCGGTTTCCAAAAAAGAAGTCTTCGCGGTAGTTAGATCACAGTGCTTCATTACTGTACATCCTTTTCTTTTTCTTTTTTGCCGCCAGGACGGGACTCTCCTACGTACTGTACTCGATCGGTTGGCCTTGCAGTGACGTACAGTATTGTAGATTTTGAGAGCAATGCAATGCAATCATCAGTGTCTCCTGTTGGTTAGTTACATAACCTCCACGCATCATCAACCGTTGGCCGGCCTGGCTCTGGGACTCCTATATATATTGGTACCCATGCAGCGGAGGGAAGCAGCTGCTTCTTTTGCATATTGCTCTGTGTGCAAAGCAGCAGCAGCTCTTGCTTTGAGAGATGATGTCTGGGAGGAATGTCCTTGCACGCCGCCAGCAGGCGCTGCCGCCCGCCATTGCCGTGGTGGTGGTGCTGCTGCTCGTCCACCATCCACAAGCAGCGGTGCAGGCGCAGCCTTCGCCGGGCTACTTCCCGAGCGCCACGGTGAGGTCCATGGCCTTCTCCGAGGACTACGACAACCTGTGGGGGGCGCAGCACCAGACGCTGTCGCAGGACAAGATGGCACTCACGCTCTTGATGGACCGTACCTCAGGTCAGTACGTGGTCGTTGTTACTAGCAGTTAGCAGTTGGCACCTGGCACCTGTCAGTGTCAATCCTACCGGCTGTGTGATGATGACGACGATGAGTCCTGAAATAATCTGAATTGTCGTCGTCGTCTTCGTCTGAACCTGAACCTGAACCTGTAAAGCAACAAACAAACTATGAATCTCTGATTGATGATCACCGTATGCACTGCAGGCAGCGGATTCAAGTCAAAGCGGTCGTACCGGAACGGCTACTTCGGCGTCTCCATCAAGGTGCAGCCGGGCTACACCGCCGGCGTCAACACCGCCTTCTACGTACGTCACTCGTCGATCACCCACTGTCTACTTTTTAGCTTCATCAGTAATACTAACTACTAGTAGCTTCATGCAGCTGTCGAACAACGAGCTGTACCCGGGGAAGCACGACGAGATCGACATAGAGCTGCTGGGCACGGTACCGGGGGAGCCCTACACGCTGCAGACCAACGTGTACGTGCGTGGCACCGGCGACGTGGTTCCCCTGGTGGGGCGGGAGATGCGGTTCCACCTCTGGTTCGACCCGGCCGCCGACTTCCACCACTACGCCATCCTGTGGAACCCCGACGAGATCGTCTTCCTCGTCGACGACGTCCCCATCAGGCGCTACGCCGCCAGTGGCGCGGCGTTCCCGAACCGCGAGATGTGGGCGTACGGCTCCATCTGGGACGCCTCCGACTGGGCCACCGACGGCGGCCGATACAGGGCCGACTACCGCTACCAGCCGTTCCTGGCGGGTTTCCGCGGGTTCAGGACCGCCGGATGCGAGGCCGCCGCGCCCGCCGGGTGCCGACCCGTGCCGGCGTCCCCCGCCGGCGCTGGGCTCAGCGTGCAGCAGCGGGATGCCATGCGCTGGGCGCAGCAGAAGTCCATGGTCTACTACTACTGCCAGGATGCAACCAAGGATCACTCGTTATACCCAGAGTGCTCCGTCGCTACCTAGCTAGCTGATTGATGGTTACGATTAAGCATCGTACCGTAAATAATACACAGAGTAGTGTTCGTGTAAGTGTGGTTAACTACTGGCTAGTAATTGAGCATGCATGAGGCAGCTCACAGTCAGAGCGGCAAGGAGGCGTGCGAGTGAAGCGCCGCCCTATATAGTACGTCGTACCATTCTAAAATTGTTGATTGGTGGTTGAAGGCGTGTGGTGAGTAATTTATTTATGAGCTCCAGATGCACAAGTCTGGATCCATACATGTAATGTATAAATCCATTTATCTTAAAGGAGCGTGTCTATTATATCTAGCAATTAGCCGAGCACCTCTTCTTTGAACGCTGTTTTGCCCATACAATTCAGAGCTGCATACACAATTACACATCGATTTGATCCTTTTGAACAGAGTAATATTTCTCACATAGTCGGGAGTTAGCCTGAGTTTGGAAGCGATTTCGTTAGTCACTTTGGCATGGTGCTTATTAAAATGAAACATCCTCAACGCGGTCAAAATGTTTCCCTGCAGATACATGAGTATCGATCTAGTCGATGTTGGGACGATCGATAGTCTGCAGTGTTCATCTTTTTTTTTTTTTTTGAGTAAGTTGTGTTTTGTATACTTTTATGCAAAGGAATGAGGGGAACTTAGATTGTAAATCGATAAAATTCTTTATAAATTTAAAAGACTGGCTAGCTAATGTTCTGTTCTGCTCTGCTCTGCTAACGTGCTACCTAATTATAATTCTGAAGATGTGCGGCTTTCCTCGACCCAAAAGGTGGGAGTACCGTGCTCATCGTGGATCTTCTTCATCCAAGGCCAAGGCCTGCAGAAATCACTCGAGACTTGAAAGTAGTTGTGGGCTCTACTAAAGGCCTGTTTAATCTAAAAATAATAATAAGGGCCTGTTGGATTGAGGTTCAGGAAGAAAAGAGCTGCCTCATCCGCATGCAGCAAACATTTTGTCAGCGTCTAGTAGGATAATGAATTCAGTGCGCAGGTGAGCATTCTTGTTGGCGTACATGACAATTGAACAACAGCACATACTTGTCAAAAAAAAAAGTAGATCAACAGCACATATAGCTTCGAGTACATGACGAACATCACAAAAAATTATATATTATTGTAAAAAAAACACAAAATTATATATAGGTAGACACAAGCTTGTGAATACACTGCACGCCGTGGGTAAACACTGTACCTTGCCCAAGCGCTATTCGGCGCGCGTGCGCTCGACGAGTTAACGGCACGCGCCTTCCTCTGCTAGTAACCACGTCCCTTTGCATCGGTCCCGTTCCGTTTCCGTGGCTTTTTTTTTGGTCGTGTTGCTGTCCAATATCCAAATACAGTATTGCGTTGGAAGGGCATTTAAAAAAATCAAAACAGTTCCACCAGTTCCTTCCTCCCTTTCTCTGCTCAACGAGATTTACTTCATTCAAATCGTTGGTGGATCCTCCGTTGCCGCGGCCGGCGTCGATTTTGAGGGCAGCACCTCCTTCTCCCGTCGACGTTGAGGCCCCATCGACGTGGAGGTGAAGTCCGTCGTCACCAACACAGTTTCGATTTGGGGCGGATTCACCACCGGCGAGGCCTCGATTTGGGGCGGATTCACCACCGGCGAGGCCTCGATTTGGGGCAGATTCAGCAGCGCGGCTTCGATTTGAGGCGAGGTAGAGGCGGATTCGAGCAGGAGAGGGCTGAGGAGCGAGGGGGCCATCAATCCGCCGCCCATCGAGACCCGGCGGCTGCAGTTAGGACCCAGGAGGCGGACACGACTGCCGACCGCGCAGCTGTGTTGCCGTCGGTGTCGTCACCGACGACGGCCTCGAACGACTCCGGCTCCTCTAGGTATGTGCCGATGTCCCATCCACCTGCCCTTCATCCATTGATTCGCCTAGATCTGTGGGCTAGGTGAAAGGGGTTCGAGTGCTCCTTGTAGTCATTGTATCCACTGTTTGCTAGGGTTCATCCTAAGCATCGATTCTGGGTGGGGAATGCAAATCTATGTAATGCGGGTAACTTCCTGCTTGTGGTTTTGGAATTGAGCTTTCAAGTGAATTCTAGGAGTTAGCTAGGTACAGGATTTTGACGTGTCTATATTTATCATCGACCTGTGAATTTAAGCTTTGTATCTCAAGTAGGGAGCATTTAAATCTACCGACAGATCAATTTTTATAGGATCAAAAATGTTGAAGATTCATACTATTAGTTGGGCCTGAATTGAGGACTGAATTGCCTGCTGTGTTTTCTGTAATTCAGTGGAATTTAGAATTGTCCTTGGATCTCATACACAGTTTCTATCAGTACAAATTGATTATGTGTTTGTGGTCACTTTTGTTTTCACAAACAATGCTATCCATTAGAAGGCTTCTTAGATTACATATTGTTATGATCCTATCGTGCACCTGCTGTAAAAGCTTTTAATAAACATATCTTCCTTTCTATGATATGTCTTTTCTATTCTAATGCTTGAGTGTCTAAATTGAGGGGAAAATACTTAATTCTTTTTAGTTATACAATATTCTGCCCTTATAGGAAAAGCTGCAACACTGTATTCCTTTTTTTAAAAAAAATGTATGATGTTTCTTTTTTGGTTCCTCTGTTCAGGTTCAGCAAACTACTATAGATGCCAACTAGCACATGCTGATTAGTTGCTTCGATGTCAGATTTACGATGGAACTTACGATTCTGATGTTCAGGTACAATTTTTGTATCCACTAGAAAAAAAAGGATGTTTAGAAGAAACTTGCGCATTTGTCAATGCTCCCATATGACAAGTATAGTCTTTGGTTGAGTCCTGCTATAAGCCTTGTGCGTCCCCAGTTCTACAAATGAAAACAATAAACTGACCTTCATATGTCCTCTACTAGCGTATATAAAATAGTAAGATGCTTGATCATGGTGGTTTAGATATTTTAAATTTCATTTACACTGATCTAACTACAAAATATTCTCAAATAGACAAATACATACATAAGTGTGCAATTTTCTTATTCTGTTTAGTAGAGCGATGCCACCTGTTCAATGTACTAAATAGAGGGGCAGTGTAAATAACCACTTGTCCGACCGAGATTCTCAGAGGTCGTAGCAGATAGCACTGCTTGAAATGTTTTAATGGAAGGGAAGGTTGTCTGCAGGAATTTTGCAAAATGGATTTTAGATAACACTTGCTGAACTCTTTTAGACCAAAAGCTTAACAGCCTAGCTTGTATTGCAAGCTTAACAGAGTACTGGTGGGTCACCAGCTTACAGAAATAAGCATTTCGAAACTCCACCTGCCACGCCCTCTAAACCCACCATGAAGACAGTAACAGACCATCTGTTTTTTTATATTCACCTTATGTTTGATCGATAAGAATAATTGACTATTTGGAAATCTATAGTTTGAAATCTGCAGCCATCATATAGTTCCAAATACGAGAACCTCCTTTTCTAGAACTCACACAATATTTTTATGCTTGATCTTTTTTCAAACAAACTGGTAACATGGTAACCATTGTGTTCATTATAGAGGAAATGTTCAGTAATTTAAGAAAATGGCATGTCAAATTTCGTCCAGTTATTTCATTTTTTCTGATTTTGTTTTCTTTTTTTTGCTTCAAGCTTTGATCTATTAAGTAAAAAGTTTTTAATATACTATTATAAAGTTTTTGATCTATAGGTACAAAGTTTTTGAAATGTGTAGTACAAAGTTTCAAAATTTGGTTTGGAATTTGGAGCACAAAGTTTTTAATATTTGATTATAAGTTTTGGATGCGAAGTACAAAGTTTTCTAGATGTGCTTTTTTGAACTTGGAGTGCAAAGTTTTTTGACCCCTTTGTGCTGTTCAGTCATTAATCTATCAGTATTTTGCAGTAGAATTCCTTGTAATAATTCATCAGTCATTTATTTGATTGCTGAAACATTTTTTGGAATCCATCCAACTGCTACTATGCAGGTAGTTATTTCTTGTACAGTAGTTTTTAATTGTTGATGTAATTGGACAGATTAAATTGAGGCAATGTTTTTCCTATTTCTCTCGCTGACACTGTGACAGACACATTTCTTTTTAAGACAAGCAGACATCTCATTTGTCCAGCGCTTGGTTCTTTGCCTTTCCAGGCCTATTAGGATACCAGCTAGGAGTGGAGGAGAATGGCTGTTGGTGGAAATCAACTGGACCTTAGGAAGTACCTAAGGGGCCCTCAAGGTCACAACTATTGTGAGACTAGCAAAAGTGAACAGTGATTATAAGGTGGTGGCATTTTCATGTTCCCTCTGAATAATACTATATTTGGAAGTCTCCATGCTCAGACCCTCACTGCACGCATTGTGCACTTATCATTCTTCCCTATAACAGGAATTGGACATTGCAATTGTCAAGGCCACAAACCATGTTGAGCGTCCATCAAAGGAGTACATAAGAGGTAATGGGGTATCCTGTCTTTTAAGCTGAAGTCCTAGTTTAGACTCTGAACTGCATCCCTATGACTTAATCTCCAAATTTTAATTGTTTACGAAAACTCTACTATTATGTAGAAATTTGTTCACATCACGAATCTAGAAACTGTAACTGTATTTAATTATGCAGTGATTTAATCAAATCTTCAATAGTTGTTCAACCTATTTTTGTTGTTGCCACAACTAACTAACATTTTATTTATTTGCAGCAATTTTTCATTCCATTTCTGCTGCTAGGCCACGAGCAGATGTACCTTATTGTATTCATGCCCTTGCTAGACATCTTTCGAAGACACGCAACTGGGCGGTATGAATCCTATACATTGTCAAACTACTTACTGAACTACTAATGTCGCGAATGATTTGATTCTACTTATTTTTAAATGCTCATCATGGGTGTTACTATGTAACAAAGGAAGCTACAAAGTACGGACATTTTGCATTGATTATTTATCCACCAGATTGCGTTGAAGACATTGATTGTCATTTATCGTGCCCTTCAGGAAGTTGATCCCGCTTTTTGTAAAGACCTTACTCAAAGACGCCCCCAATTTTTGGATGGAGGGAGTATTAATTATGGCAGATCTAGGTCCCATATGTTGAACATGGCATACCAGAAGATACTAGTTGCTAGTGCTATCTTGGTACTATCTATTGCATTATACTGATTTAAAACTTACTCTTCTATTTTCGTTTTTTTCATTCAGCTTGGGATTATTCTGCATGGTAGCGGATTTATGCTTTATACTTAGAGAGGCTTTGAATGTAGAAATAGATCCTCCGGTATGTAATGGCTTACTTCTGTTATATCCTACACTTGCGAAATGTTTTGAAATCTCATTTTGCAACTTTACATTTGTTGTAGTCCATGTAGCTACATGTTCATGTCACTGCTTAAGCTCTCGAATAAGAAGTAGAAAGTTTTGAATCTAGCAAGTATAAAGTTTTAAATGCGATAATATAAAGTTTTATAAATTGATAGGGAAAGTTCTTAACCTACTAGTATAAAGTTTGTAATGTGACAGTTCAAAGTATTTCACCTAGCAATACCAATTTTTAAATGTGCCAGTACAAATTCCTATATAAGTACAAAGTGTAAAATACTGAACCGGACGACACAAAGTTTGTAATATCATAGCTCAAAGATTATATAAATTAAGTATAAAGTTCTAAAGGTATCTGTGCAAAGTTTATATTTTCATATTTCAAAGTTTGGATCATAGTTCAAAGTTCCGAGTGTAAACTTTTTCACCTAGCATACAAAGTTTGTAATATGACATTTCAAAGTTTTCAACCTAGGAGTATAAAGTTTCTGAAGTGATAGTTAAAAACTTTTTTATAAATTCGAGTGTAAAGTTTATAATTTATGAGTGCAAAGTTTATAATGTGATATTTCAAAAATTTTAGCCTAGCATTCTAATGTCATAGTTGAAAGTTTTAAATTTGAAGTGTAAAGTTCCAAAACAAGCTGACAAAATTTGTAATGTCATAGTTTAAATATTTGTATCTAGAAGTATAAAATTTTTAATATCAGAGTTCAAAGTTTTATAAATTATGAGGGTAAAAATTTTTAAATCTAGCAGTGTAAAGTTTATATTGTGATAGTTCTAAGTTTGCAATGTAGTAGTTCAAAGTTTATAAATTCTGGAAATAATTTTACATTTTTGTTGTATTCATATTCTTGTATATATATAAATTTAAAGTTCAACATAACTTTATGCATTGTTTTAATCTGTCTATTTTTTTCTTTTTTTTTTCCAGGGTATTAATGATAACTATTTTAGCACTGAAGAATGGAGGCCAAACGTGCTTTTTATTAGCTATTTGTTGTAAATACATATATATAGCACTTTTGGCTGATAATCGGTTGATTGTTAATCCGTAGAGTATTATGGAACATAATAAGACATCAATTTTGAAAATAGCACTTTTACATCCATATGGATGTGAAACCATCCCCCCGCCCTATTCTTTCCCACAAACCCGTGATCCCAAAAGAGAAAAACTAGCTAGTAGAATTAAAATTGGCCTATTAGCCTAGAATCTAGACTCGAGAAAATTGGAGCTAAATGGGCCTTATGAAGGTAGACAGGAGAACTGGGCTGCAAAGTCCATGCGACATGCTACTCCGCTCTCCAACGTGCGCGCTGTTATTCTTGCCGGCGCACGCGCGCTGCTATTCTTGCCGGTGCACGCGCGCTGAGTAGTCGCCCCTGTACCTTGATACATACACATGCATCCAAACAAGGTCTTCGATGGAAAAGATTTGATTTCCGATATAGATGATCATGATTCCGTGACAGAGAGAGACCTAAATCTGTCTGCTAGTTTGTATGATGTGCATGCATGCGGTACGGTGGCGAATTTGATCCAGGCCAGGACCCAGGAAACAGGGGATCAAGGGAAGGTCTCGGGCCCTGTCCAGCTGGCATATAGTACGTATACAACTCGCTTTGCCCTTTTTTTCTTTTTCCATATATGGGCTCGACTCGGTTGCGTTCCTTGGCTTGTCCTGTATTGTGTAAATATGTACAGAGAGACACACGGGCGCGTAGAAAGGTATACATGGCACCGCGGCGGCGCCATATACGAATCGATCGACTCGGTTTAGGTAAGTTTAGCTCCGATCCTGCGACTCTACTCGGAGTATATATATGTACATACATAGGGGCGTTTCATCGTCGTCATCATAAAGAGAAGAAGAAAGCGTTCCAAAACCAAAAGAAACATACATAATACTTCATGGCACCGCGGCGGCGCCGGCTCCTGCGCAGCAACAGCAGCGTGCTGGTATCTGTGTTCGATCACGATGTGGGCTACCTCGTCTACAGGTTCGACGTGAAACGTCTCTTCTCCGATGAAGATGACGGCGAGAGCAAAAGGCAAAGCCGCCGCAGGAGGCGATGGCCTCGGGAGGTGCTCCCGTTGCCTCCGAGCCACGTGGCTTGCTTTCGCCGTCCCCTCCGCTTCCCCATGGACTTGGCCGCTTCTCCCGCCGGGGACAAGATCGTGGCCGCCACCACGGACGGGCACATCATGGTGTACGACGCCGGCAGGTCCCAGTACACCTACGACCACGACCTAGGCTGCTGGAAGCGCTGGCCCATCCTCCTCGCCCTGACCTCAAACAGCAGCAGCAGGCCGTCGTCGTCGTCGAGACGCTCCTTGGGCATGTCAATGCTGGTGGCGACCGCTCGCCCCGATTTGTCGAAACCAGAACTAGCCTCCTTGGAGTCTCTCCGCCTCACGTCCGGCGGCCGCCTGGAGGCCCTCCCCGTTCCTCCGCCCCTGGTGCCCCGCCGTTGCCGCACGACTACAGTTCTCAGGTGACGTCCTACTTCGTCGCCAGCGGGCGCGTGTGGCTGTCCGTGGGCGAGGGAAAGGCCAAGGGAACCTACTCCCTGGACCTGCAGGCGGCGCCAAAAATTAAGCTTGGTTGGCGCCTCGAGGGGAGCTGGGTGCTGCCCCTCCTGGGACGAGCGGTCTACGCCCCTGACCTGGGGGGCCCGGGCCGCCTGGTCTTGGGCTTCAGACGCGACCGAGTCCTGTGCGCCATGGACATGGAGGCCAGGCCCCCGGTGATCCGGCAGGAGTGGAGGTGGCATATTCTCCTCCCCACCAAGGACGAGGGCTACTCTCATGAGCTAGACTATCTCTACTATGGCTACGGGGCCCTGGCATACCTTGGAGGAGGCAGGCTCTGCATCTCATGGTCCAGCCCCTACCGGGACCATGGCAAACGCATGATGCTCGCCCTCACCGCGGTGGAGCTCACCATGACCAACACTGGGGACCTGCTGCTGCGCAAGCGCAGGTCGCGCTGCTACCGTCTGCCTCCTGCCAATCAGAAGGCCACCGTGCTCCCTGTCCTCTAGCCTGTCCTCTACTACAGACTAGTGTATTGCGCGCGCAGCGCGGGCAATGGCGGCTGCTCTATCAGGCAGTAAATGGAAGTGGTGATATCTTAGGCAAAAAGATAACATCCAGACTACGTGGGATAAAATATGTACAGATGAGTAGTCGATGGAAATAACCGCAGCGTGGACACCACATGTCCGGTTCTTAGGCAAATAGGATAAATTCAGTACAAACTAAAGACGGTGGCAGTCTCAGGCAATAATACATAGAGGGTTTAGTGATCAGGTAACACAGCTGACAGAGTTTTACATAAATCCTTAGTAGACAGGTAAACACAATATGAGAACTGGACGATGATGCAGAGAACTTGGTGCTTCTGGAGAACGGTAGAGGCAGGTTGTGCTGCCTTCGTCATGAGATTGTAGGTCGCTTAGTGCAGGTGCCTGGTTCATCACATGGAGTGAAGCTAAGAACAAAGTACAGAAGATAAATAGAGGCAGTAAAGAACTCCTAAATCTCTAATAAAAATTTATTGTTTGAGGAAGAATTGCAGATGACAGAAGCGGAAACATCCAAACATGTAAATCACAGCAAAGTGGAATCATCTAAACATGTATGTAAATCATCACCTATGAAATATAGAAAATGCTCTAAACTTACTGAACCCACTTCTAAACTTAGAATATTTTCCTTGCTGCTACTGCCAACCTATGGGCATAGCACTTTCCATGCATTTGGACCAAACAAAAGTGGCAAACTTTATGCTCATCTTGGACCAATGGCCCTAGGTTGTGCATGCTATAAATAAACAACCTATCCATTGATTAAAGAAACGATAAATCAAACAGCAGTCTGTCATTGTTTTTCTCCCCAAAGACTTATCACAATATGTCATTGCTTTTTCTCCCCAAAGATCTCTCACAATAGGAAGCTAATATGAAAGCACCAAAAGAGCAGTTCACAGAGCAAGGGTATAGACAGTATAGTGAAGACCGAAGAGCTTGAGTAGCTTGAGTAGCGCTGTCAAAGGTGTTGGGAAATTTAAGCGGGATCGGCAGCTCGGATCAACAGATCACAGAAGCACCATCCAGATCTTTAGACAGTATAGTGCTAAAAAAGATGAGAAATTTCAGCTGATATAATGGTGACGGCTGAGCTAGGTCGCTTCAGCTACTTTAGATCCCAACAATTATACCTTGCTGTTGCTAGTGAGCATTATGTCCAAATAGGCGCTTGCAAGCTTGTGGTGTTTCTGTCAATCACCTAGAATATATGAAAAGAGAGCATGGCCAACAAGGAAAGATTTAGACAACCAAAGTATAACTAACTGGAGAACAGACAACTACTTTGTAGCAGCACAAACAACACTGCAGTATTAGTATTCATATATACCTATGGCGTATGAGATGCAAGTAAATGTTAGCAAGGCAGTTGGAGACCATAGGAGCAGGTAGGTGTGTAAACATGGATGAGACAAATTTTTACCTTTTGCAGATAAACAACAGTTTTGCTATCGATTTACAGTGTGGCTTCCAAAATCATCACGCACTTGAAAAGACGTCTGCATATCTTAGTATGTGACCTGCAAAGTCCATTAAAAAATGGATGAACAAATCTCTGGTTAGAAATGTCCATGACCTAATTTCTGTAAGAACGCTAAGTCGCTAACACTGATTAAAGTTAGGTACTGATTAGAGTAGGTCCAAGGTTTGTAAAACGGTGTGGTGGGTGCAGTGCAACAACAATGGCAAGGCACAACAATCCAGTGAGTCGCAGCAAGCTTAGGGAAAAAGAGCCAAAGCCAAAATCTAAAGAGCTCTCACTGTAGGGCAGGCATCATCTTTGCCGGGGGCAATAATATTATAATCTGAAAAAGCAACACTGAGAAGCATCATACACAGCAAAATGTTTCATCTATGTCTGAATGGACTGCAGTACTGGAGCAAATATCTAAATTTGAAGTTCTATTTTTCCGGTATATTACTCTACTTCAGTTTATGTAAGAAACTAAGACTATCATGGTCAATTATAACCACTTTGTCAGTCTGCTGGTGCTTGACTCAAACAAAGAACTTTGGGATGCTCGAACAAAGAACTTTCAGATAAATTAATTCAGAGTATAAGGTTGTCTGCAAGAATCCAGTATTATTTGCCTTGAGGGCAAGAATCGAAGATAACTTTGAATCCAGGAAAATACTATTGAATGATACAATGTAGATCATATAAATAACCACGGGACAAAAATTCAAACATTACGATCTCTTGAGCAGCACATCGCATATTTTTTTACCGTACAACAATCTGCAAATGGAAGGCAGGCATTGATTACTGATCCAACATTTTAAAAAAAAGCATTGTAATCAAATATATCATTAGATGAAAAGAGTGATGTGAGATCTGCTTCACTATCTGATTCTAGAAATGAATTGCACCACTGGACTATTCATAGTAATCACATGACCTTTCAAATTCCAAGGAATCACCCTTAGCTGAAAGTTCTTTGTTTTAGCTTCTACCTTGGAAAAGCAAACATGTGACATTAGTCGCATATTCTTTAACCATATATCAATCTGTAAATGGACGGCAGAGAATTTGTGCTCAGGGTTTACAGAGATAAAAAGTCATTGGTTTGGACATATGCTCAGTTCTTATGTTAAAACATCAAGCAATAACCATTGGCATTCTCATGTTCTCAGTCAAAAATCATTGCCATTTTCATGTTATCAGCCACAAAATATAATTGTTGGCATTCTCGTGCTCTCAAATCTCGAAAAATGACTTCGGAACAACCATTCAAGTGCATACTCATACAGATCCGAGCTACCAAAACAAAGAGTAAGGTGGGAAGAGGGGAAAGGGTGCCTTTCATACCGTGAGAGCCCGAGCACCAGGAAAGAGGAGCAAAAACAAGACAGGTCAAGCAGCTAAAGGTCCAGAGAAAGCTAGATCTACACAACAATTAAATGGGGATTAGTTACTTTGAATATAATAGTTCAACAAATCGAGCATAAACAAAGAAACCCGAGTATGGATTACTTACCCGCTCTCTCAATATTGGGCGAACCAAACAGATCGAGCCTACGAGCAAACACGCTTCAATCAAACATGTAGATCGACAATTTGAGTGGTGGGAACAACAGATCGAGGATGAAAGAGACCATACCTAGTACGAATGGGTTGGATCACCAGCGATTCTCCCCACAAAACACTAACGCATCAAAAAAATTGTCAAAAATACGCAGAAAGCGAGGAGAAGATGGGGAAGGAGAGAAGAGGAGGAAGGAGAGGTCGGGATGTGGATGGGAGATGGCTCACCTGCTCTGCAGGATTGAAGAGGAACACAACAGCCTCCAGATCCGGTGGATGGGAGACGGCTCACCTCGTCGCGCCAGCCGACGCCTGCGCCCACCCCTAGGGCCCACTCACACCACCGCGCCAGGTGAGGGCGCCGGCTCCGCACCACTGCGCCGGGGTGGGGTGCGCGCTCGCCTGCACCGCCGGCTAGGGGCACGCTAGCCCCGCAAACCCGGGTGGGGCGCTCGCCCGCGCCACCGCCGCGCCGGGTGGGGCGCTCGTCCGTGCCGCCGCCGCACCGGGGTGGGGTTGTCGCCCGCGCTGCCATCGCGCCCTCGCGACCGGGGCTGCCCTAGCCGCCGCGCGGGTGTGCGCTAGCCGCGCGCGCGCCGGGGTGGGGGTGGGGCGGTCGCCACGCCGCCGTCACGCCCTTGCGACCGGGCCGCCCTAGCCACCGCGCCGACAAACATTGCCGCGCCGCTCTCCCGCGCGCCGCCGCCGCGCCGCCCGGCCACGCAGAGGGAGAGAGGAGGGAGAGGGAGGAGGCGGCTGTGGATGGGAGAGGGACGGGCAGGGTTTGGGCTAGGGTTGAGATGATATATATATGACGTAGAGGAGGCAGCTGAACCGTTGGATCGAGGATTTGACGGCCAAAAAAATTTCAGATGGCGTGGACACCCTGGCTGAATGTTCTGGCGACGCCAAATGTTCTTTTTAGATAGGCGACACCTTTCCTTTTCACATTGTAATCATATACATAATAATAGTCTTCCAATTAACATTGTATAATTATATAAACATGCTATGCTGCAGATGTATATGCCCGTCAGTGTGTCTCCTTCCCTTGTTGAACGAATTGAGAGGCCAGTCAATGACAGACAGCCAGCCAGCAGCACCATGCATTCAACTATGATTTCATTTTCCTCGTCTAAAATTAGTCGAGAGACAGATTTTGATCGATGCTCACAAATTTTAACACGGACAGCATCACCTTCATAATTAAACAACTGAGTATATACACACACAAGTGAAACACGCACATTCACAGCCAGATGCTCTCAGCTGCCCCGTATGTACACATCAAAAGACTTTCTTCTGCACTACAAACTAAGCATCCTATGGATGTCATGTTACCTAGCAATTAGCTGAGCTACCAAAAGTTAAAACCAAAAGGCCAGCTAGATGCTCTCCTCCCTGACGTACTACCTAATAATTAATTAGTTAACTCTGAAGACCTGCAGCTTCTCCTCGCTTAAGCAACCAAGGTACCTCCTTCCACCTGGACCTTTAGCATACCTTAAATCAAGGATCGGCTCCCGGTGGGTGCAGAGATCGGCATGCATCCCAAACGAAGGCAGTTGCCAGGTCCGGACCCCACGCAGTGACTCCTCGCCGTAGGCAAACAGATGCTGATTGTCTCCATAAGGTATGATTACCGATTTCGGCATGCGGAGCTCGCTCACGCTGGCATGCCATGTCGGGCCTTCAGTGAAGCACATGTTACCCGTCCTCCTGATAAGGGTGTGCTGCCCTAATTTCCCTAAGCCAGACCGTGTAGGCGTTTGTGATAGATAATCTTGGGACGCGGAAGCCATGTCTCCAGATGAATCAACTTTGGGCCGGAAGGAAGCCACCAACAGGTCACTTGATGGAGCGGCACAGGCAAGAGAAATGCATACACGCTGATGATCCATCCCAGTAAGCAAATATGGCCTGACACAGAAGTACAGAACAAACATCAGAACCACAAAAAACACCTATACTCAGAACCTCAACAAATTTTCATGGATCTGAAAAAGAAAAAAAATGCAGTTCTAGAATAAAAAAATCTTCGTCATTACAAAACTGCATAATACTGTGTTGTCAAACTTTATTGCATCAAATACCTGCTTTGATTGTTATCGGCATCCCACATGCAAGGACCTACAGCAGAGGCTGAAAGAACCTTCCTGGAACCATTGTTATCAATGACAGAATGGAGGGTATGAACCGGATTTGTAGATAGCCCCGCAATAGAATGCAAGGGTCTTGCAGTTTGACGGGTATCAAATACCAAAACCGTGCCGTTCTGCATAGATCAACAAACTAATTCATATAATACAGCAAGCACATCAATAAAGCTTCAGATGAGATAATGAAGGGTTAACCTGCAATCCAGCATAAATATGATATGAACCAGATGGACCTACTGCACATGACCAACCAGGAGCCTGCACGGTATTATCATAGAGATCAAAAAATTAGGTATATATCAGTATATGTTGTCACCTAATTTGTCAATTCAAACTTTCATCCAGTGAGGTTCACTAAGTTGGAAAAAAAAAGTCAAATGTCTGCAAAACATATCTTTAGTTTTAAAGCAAAGCAAAGATGGTAGGGGAGGTCCCAGCCAACGTGCTACTGCACTCCCATATGCTTTATTATGTTGTAGATTTTACAGGTCACATGAGTCAAATTTTGAGGCAGTATGTTTACTCGTTTATTAAGTATACACCATATTTTACAGGGGCCTTCTTGGAACAATAAAATGAGACAATAGCATTAGGTGCAAGTGTTTAGCAGCAAGCTGAGATAATTACCGGCAAATCACAGTTGAGAACAATGCTGTCAGTTTCCATGCTGGTTTCAAAATACATTATGGGAAGTGTTAGAAAGAAATATGGTGAAACACAGTATCAAGCAAATAAGGAAAAACAGTAGGAGCCACAACTTCCACAAAAAATCAGCACAAACCAGAAAAGTGATAGCCTCCTTCCTAGTGATGTAAAAATAGCAGGGCCACCAGGCATGATACACATATCCCTAACAGCTTTGGTATCAGGAGGAAGATGGATTTTGCGTACTTCATGGTTGGACTCCATGCTAATCTATTGGAATAAAAAAACAATACAGTGAATGATGTAAATCTAAAGATGATAAGAATAAATAAGCACCACAGTTCATCTGACAATGCAGTAACTTTTAATTGTATACCTTGGTAAGAGCATACTCAGCACCTATAGCAGTTGCCCTTCCAGAAACAAGTATCATTTTGTTAGATGCATCTATGCTGATGACTCGAGCTCCATCCACAGGTAATTCATTCTGCAAAAACATTTTTGACATTTGAAACAATGTTATTAATTTAATTTAGGATAAAAAAGGAACGAGTATTTAGGATTAATAAAAAGGAACATGTATTCACTGACAATGGACTAATAAAACAATTCTCTCTCTCTCTCTCTCTGTTTTTTTTTGTGTGTGCGTGTGTGTTTGGGGGGGGGGGGTCAAACAATTAAATAATCCTAGAGGCGCTGGCTCTATAAATCCCTGAAGTCTGATGCTTAACTTTATTTAACTATTTGCCATAGTTACATCAATTCAAGGTACTCAGAATTACTCTTCAATAAAACCATAAAGTGGAACCTCACAAATAGTCAAATACACGAGTACAAGATATGACAATGTCAGAGTGAGATATTTAAGCATGGGAAAGAAATTAAGTTCCTGTATGGTTACCTGTAAGCGAAAACTTATTGTGCCTTGGGTAGATTGCTCCAGATTTGTGGCTTCATATGAGTGCCCAGCCACTTTCTTTATAGAGGAACCAAACAAATATTTTTGAGTAAAATACCTTACAATGATTAATCACTGGAAAATTAACTATTATTACCTGTCTCTTTGAGCTACCACCATCACTCTGCCCCTGCAAGTGCAAGGCACAGGTCACAGTTAAATGACAGCATAAAGTTCTAGTTGAAGTGACAACCAGCATCTTTGTAATGTGAACAGAGCAACAAGCAGCCCAAGGTGGCAAGACAAACCTTGGTCATCTCCTCAAACATTTTATCATGGCGCACAACCTTCCAGCAAGAAAACACACAAGTTAGGAAGAATTATAAATACTAGAAGCACACAAAGTATTTCTTTTGGTACAATCCTGTTGCTGAGAAGGAATGTACAGCTTGAAGCCAAAAGACCACATAGATGCATTAATGAGATTAATTACCTTCTTTTTCAAAGAATCAATTTCCTCTCTTAAAGATAAAATTTCCTGAAGAGTTGAAATAAACCAGCATTAGTTCACAACCAATAAGATTTGCTCATTTGCAGACAAAAAAAGAAGTAAAATAACCAATCTAACCTTCTGAAGTTGACTAGGAATGGCAACATCTTGAGCATAAAGATTGATGATGTCCTTCTGCTTATACACTTTGCCACACTGAGGGCACTGAAATATGAGAAGAAAGGGCAAACTTCAAATCACAGAGAATGATATCTCCTGGAGATGGAACCATGCTCTAAGTAATTAGACTAGCCCTCTAGCAAACACACCTTGGCACTTCGGTTCCTGCGCTGGGTTAGCCACTTCTCTAGGCAAGATCTCCCATAGACATGCCCACATTGGATAATACAACTGCAGAGAATGTCACAAAGTAAGGTGTTTCAGGTGGTATCATTAAGGGTTCAATGCAGGATATGATTGTCCTATATGAAACACCAACTGAAGTTGAAGAAAATACTCCCCGTCTTTCCAAATTGCAAGTTATTTTCGACTGTCCTAAGTAAAAAAATTTAGCTCTCGCCAAGTTCAAGTTCATTATCTAAAAAAAAAGGCAAGTTCATAGAAAAATGCACAAACATGTACAATACCAAACTAGATTCATTAGATGCAGCATGAAAGTGCATTTACTTGGTACTGTAAAGGACGCTATATATTTCTCTATAAACTTGGACAAATTCATTAGATAAATTTAACTTAGGACAAAGCTAAAACGACTTAGAACGTGGAATGGGGAGATGTGGCAAGAACAGAATTTTTTTATTGCAGTGCTACATTCTCTGTGAATATTCAGTTAGTATATTGCAACTTGCTAGAAAATTGAAAAGGAAAAAACACAAAAGGGCTAGCCATTTGTATCCATGTTCAGTGTATCAACCATTAATGAGCAACGGCTTGTCATTCATCTGAACATCATCAGACATTAGTTGGAGAAAAGATTATCTCCAAAATGGGTACAAACAAGAACAAAATAGCGAGGAGCGAAATATGCATTGGTCACCCACCTGATGCGGTGCGGACCTTCGGAGGTCCACGGCTCCATACAGACGGGGCAGGTGGACGTGTTGGCCGTCTGCACCGCGGCGCCGGCGCCGGCAGCCGCCGACACCTCGGAAACCCTAGCGCGTGGGGGTGGCTCGCAATCTCCCGCGACCGTCTGTACCCCCTCCCGCTCCTCCTCCTCCTCCTCCTCGCCTTCTTCTTCCTCTTCCTCTTCTTCTTCATCTTCCTCTTCCTCGTCGGCGGTGAAATCTCCTTCGGAGCCGCCATCCCCTCCGTAGTACTCCGGCACCGGTCCTCCCCGCATGGCCATCTCCTCGTACACCGCGTCGATGTCGTAGAGGTCCATTTCGTAGTAAGGCGACGACATTGCGGCGAGATTTTCTTTGGGTTTGGGGAACCGCGAGGACGCGCTGCTAGGTTTCTTTGGGAAGAAGAAGATGCGGAGACGACGAGGAGGCAGGCAGGGAAGAAGAAGCGGAAGGAAAGAAGGTGCCCGAAACCGAAACCACATGGGCCTATTCCCGCAACCGATGCCACCTAGCTGCCGCGGGCCTTTTGGACCCAATTGGGCCTTCGACTGTCGAATTTCGCTTGTTTGAGAGAAGACGGCCCAACTTGTAATTTCTCATATATATTTTTGCGGCGAAGAAATTTCCCATATATACTCCTACTACTCCCTTTTCTTGTACACCAAGTCGACTCTGTTACGTACTTCTTCGATCAATCGATCCTGCGATGTCCCTTGCATTGCGTGTATATATATATATATATATATATATATATATATATATATATATATATATATATATATATATATATATATATATATATATATATATATATATATATATATATATATATATATATATATATATATATATATATATATATATATATATATATATATATATATATATATATAGAACACACGGCCGGCGTTTCATCAAGTCGATCGTCAAGAGTTCCAAAACCAAAAGAAACAAGATCAAAAGCAAGCTGAGTATACTCACGCAAGATGTCTACACATCTCCACAAGATGTCTAGTGGATCTTGCGGTGGGAGAGACACGGGTCGCAGGTATTGCAAAGGCTAAAAGCATGTTCATTCGTTTATCCTTCTCGATCGATCCCCTCCAATCTTCTATATTTTTTCCTTTTGATTTTGGAATAAAACATATATATGCTGTTGTTGCATAATCTTTTTTCCCCTAATCGTAACTGCAACATCTGCCAAAAAACGAAACTGCTAAGAAAAATTAACAGTTGTTTTAAGCTAACATGGCCTAGTATGGCATTAGTACATCTATATATTTGATTACCGTCTAGTTCATCCTCATCTAGATAAATTAAAGATAGTGGAGACTTAACGTACGAGTAACTTCTTTTCTAACTTGGCATCTGTCTTACTTGTGCTTTGTGTACCTGAATTAGGGCTAGCAGCCCTCCCGGCGACGGTGACGCCACGGTCGGCGGTGACATTGCCATCGGATGCTTGATATGCGGAGATGCGACTCACATACAAAGAGACTGCAAATATGTTTGCGGCAAGTGTGGTAGCACCGGCGACCATCTAACCCAAGCGTGTAACGCTCCACTGTGCAGCATATGCAGTGGGTATGGTCACTGGCCTTGCGAGTGCACCAAAGGCGGACCTCATCGGGGAAAGTTCATCTTCGGAGGCGCGAATACCTGCGCCCATTGCATGGGCCCTGGCCATGGTCTTGGAGATTGCCAGTGACGGGACACAAGGGAAGGCAGGGAAGAAGATGCCCGAAAACGAAACGCCATGGGCCTATTCCCACAACTGATGCACCTAGCTGCCGTGGACCCATTGGGCCTTGGATTGTTGAATTTTGTCGTCGAAACTTATTATCATCATCATCATCATTACATTTTAGACAAAAAGATCATTATCATTATTATCATTATATGTTGTCGTCATCATCATTTGCTTGTTTGAGAAGATGGCCAAACTCGCACTGCATCATCCGTAGCCAAAAGAACGCAGAGTTTTTTTAGGAGCCTAACAGTTTAACCAAATCTTTAATGAAATAAATAACACCTATACATAATAATCAAACACGCGAAAAGAATAGGGAGAAAAGTGCCAACTGGCTTCGCTCAAAGAAAAAGTGGGTGTCGAGACACAGGCGAGACCAATCAAACACGCGGCTTTTCCATTCCATTTGCAGAGCATTACTGAACCGATAGTACCTACTCCGTAGTAAATTGGTAATAACGTGTGTCCATATATCATACCACAATGAAATTAGTATACGATTGACCGACAGATCGACGTGTGAAGCCGATCGAGATTATTATTACTAGCTGCTGAAACCCAATCCGAAGTGGATGGTGACGCGCGGCGACAGACGAAGCAGAGGAGACGCTACCGAGACAAGTGCAGGGGACGAGTCGGCGGCGACGACGACGAGCAGCTGTGTATCCACACGAAGCAACGCAAAGCAGGCAGGTTTTGAGGCAGTACAGCAGTCGCCTACTGCGCATGTAGTTGCTCGTAGGCATTGACATGTAGCAAGGAAATGGAAATGGAAATTAGGTGAGCACTGATGCTGGCGGCAGGGATGAGCTTCACCATTCTCAGCATCGATCCACCGCGCGCCCATCCATATCTACTGATCAGTGTCTCAAAGCGATCTGGGTACGGGTGCAATAATAATGCATGACTGCGAGAGGCATTGCACAGGCGTCGCCCGGGTCCACACGCCACATGCATGTGGATCCACACATCCATGTGTCCATCGACGATTCATCGCGTGGCTAGCTACCCTACTCACTCTCGCTGGCTCGCGTCCGATGATCCATGCCATGGATCGGATCCGATGAAACGATCATGAAAGTTTAGTGTGGAGTGTTCGTCGTCATATAGCCAGCGCGGTACCGTACATATAACCTTCCAGCATGTAATGGAGACTACTAGCACGGTATTAGCTCCATATACATATACACATAATAATTTAATAATGTTCATGCAGTCAGTTCAACTCAATTTAGTCCATAAGATAGATAGGTCCTCCTTCCTTTTCAAATTATAGTTCACTTTAATTTTTTATATCTATTGTACTATACATCTAAATACAATATTACGTCTAAATACATAGTAAAACACACACACCAAAATAATCAAAGTGAACTACAAGTTTATCCAGTGCATGTGCATGCCGATGCAGTCACACACAGTCCTCCATTTCTATGCCAGCCCGAGGCGCCACTGCTCCGTTTCTCCACTAAAAGCAGCCTGCCTCGGTAATTTTTCCTTTTGTTTTATTTGATTTTCTCAAATTTGACAAGAGACTGCCAAAATTTTATACTCCCTCCGTCGCAAAAAACAATGCAATGTTTGTTTACGAGTTAAATACATAATTTTAAGTTTAAGCAAATATTTACAAGAATAATAACACAGGCAAAAAAAGAAAAGGACAACAGTGGATATACGTAATTAACACACAGTTGATTAATACAACAATGCATAAGGGACCAATAACCACCATATGTATGTTTTGTTCATACTACTAGGACTGACTGACAGCTAAGCTAGCTAGTGATCGACAGAGTGAGCCGAGCAAAGCTGAGTGAGATTATTCATTAAGTAAATATATATAGCATCCAACTAATCCAACCGCGCGCGAAGCACCCAGTAGTAGTAGGAGACTGGCGTACGTACTAACTAGGCAAGCAAATTATTACTCGCTAAGCTGATGGCGGAAACCTCCATATCTCATCAGAAGACGTACGTGCCGAAGTGGATGATGTCGATCTGCGCACGGCGACGGCGATGGCGACTTGCATTGTGTTGGATCACAGGAGGAGGAAGGAGAGGAGGAGCAAGCAACCGAGGAGGAAGGCGAGCAGTAAGGAGGCGTGGCCGCAGTAGCAGCACGCATCCGCCGCAACCTCCATGTCGTCGGCCAACTCCAGCAAGGCCTTGGTCTCTTCCAACGTTGGTATGTACCTGTCCCTCCTCCAAGCTGCCGCTGTGGCTTTCCAGCCCACCGCTGCCTTCTCCCAGGCCGTGGCGTCACGCCCAGGCGGCCCTGCCGCCGCGGTGGCCTCCTGCTGCTTGTTGTCCTTGTCTCCTTGCTGCTTTTCCACTTGCTCTTTCTTCTCCTCTTCTTCTTCTTTAGTTGGAATAATAGGCGCCGGCGGAACGAACTACACGTATGTACATTAGTTAATTAGTATGAGTACCTTGAGATATCCATACCCCAATCAGTCAGCAAAGTATAAGCTAGTAAGAAATAATAAGAACACACAAGACCATATATGCATATGTTCCATATATATGCATACGTACCAGCTCGTCGCCGTCGCCGATCATCTCCATCAGCAGGCTTGGTCTAGCTCTCTCTGCAGCAGAGGCGATTTGGGAGGAGGAGGAGAAGAGATGATCGAGGCGCGGGAGCAGTGGGAAGATTCTGTGGTTTTCAGTTGGATGGCTACCTGCTGGGGTATATGTAGAGGCCAAGAGGGGAGGTTACAGCTAGCCTCGCTCCTTCCGGCTACACTGTATGTAGTAGTAGGTAGAACCGTCACCGAGGGCCAAGGTCGTTGCGGAGGGCCCGGAGTCGGGCTCTCGGCAATGCATCCTTTGCTGAGAGGCGAACGTCGGCAAAGTGGAGCAGCTCAGGTTGAGATCGAGAGAGTTGCATGACGTACAATGCTTGTACTAGGTAGCTAGTACGTCCATGATCACCATGTAACACGTACATACACGTATATACGAACGGCGCGCGCGCGTGCACGGCGCACATACAGTACGTAGCTGGGTACGTATACTAGCAGCCCAGCCTAGCAGCAGTATAGGTCAGTCAGGTACGATGCGGTACGTGTGTAATAGGCAGGCACGCATGTGATGTGAAGGCACTACTATCTACAGTACTAGTTTTTCAGCTACGCGTGAAGCAGACTAGCTAGTGCTGCTGACGGAGCAATTAAAGGTTAGCTTAGCACCGGTTGGAAGGCCCTGCCGGCAGCAGGGATCGATGAGCTTCAGCATTCTCGATCAGGTAAAAGCTCGCAAGCATCACTCCGATCCGATAGATCCACCCACCCGTCCAAGACCTACCGATGAGCTGCTAGCATAGCATGTGGTGCAGCAGTGCAGTGGCAATGACAGGCCTTTCTATTCTTCGCAAGACTACTTCTCTCACTACTGTAGAACCATGACGTGGTACGTACGATAGATGCATTTCTGATGCTCTTGGTGTGAATTGAATTGAAGGTGGTGAGCAACTAGAGCCAGCTATACCGATCGAGGCGCGCGCTACACGTATACCATTACTAAAACTGAATGCACGTGTATATGAAAGCGATCGATCGTTGAGAGAGTCATCGATTGGTATGCAAATATGCAATGCATGACTCACGAGAGCCACGCCACATGCTAACATGCGTCATGCGCGGCAGGCTGGCTTCCTGTGCAAGACGTTCCTATATTAGCTTTTGTTATCTCATTTTTTAAAGAAAACTTTTGTTATCTGATTGCATCCAATTTTAGTTAGTATACTATACTAATTAAGCCTTATCCGGTGTACCCACGCCTATTAATTAGCATACCATACCATCATCGCGACAGGTCTACACCATGATATGATACTCCTGTGTGGAGTGCTCATCAGACAGTAGTCCTAGCAACGTACAGCTAGCTCCATTTCAATCACATTACAATCTTACATGATGAGGCAGAGCAGAGCCGCCACGATGAAGACGAGAATTCCGACGACCAGCTGCATGACCACGCGGCTGCTGCTACCCGCCGCTGCCGGAGGAGCACCTGCTGCTGCCTCCGCCACGACTGCATCTCCATCCCCATCCTCCGGAGGAGGTGCATCGATCCTCCAAGCCAGCCCGACGCGCTTCCAGGCGACGGCTCCGTTTCTCCACGAAAACCCTCCTGCTGCTCCTTCGCCGTTGGGGTTCCTCCGAGCTACTACAGCTACGCCTGCAGCTTGGTTCAACATCAGGGCTATGGCGTCTGCTGCAGCCTCCTGCAGGTCGTGCCCATGCCCATGACCCGCTTGCTGCTGCTGCTGCCATTGCCGTGCCGCCGCATCCTCTGCTTCCATTGCTGCAGCCTCGTCATGCGCCGGCGGTGCTTCTTCTTCCTCTTGCTGTTGCTCCTCCTCCGTTTTTACCTGTACAGTGATCGAACGAACGTGGTCCTGATTCCCATTCATGTATATATATATATATATATGAAAACTTGACAACAAGCGATGTAATGTGATGCAAGAGGAAGCTAGCTAGGGAAATCAAGAAGAAGCAACAAATTAAACAAGGGACCTGTTGTTGTTGTTCCAACAGATTCTCCGATGCCCCGTACAGGTTGATCATGTCCTCGCGCCTGAACTCGTGTCCGCACCAGAGACACTGCGAAAGTGCAAAGAACCATCCATCGATTCAGAGGCGGCTAGCTGTCGTCAACTCCATCCTCTAGGCACAATACAGATAGAGATAAAGGGAGGATTACCGCCATTTGTTACATACCTTAGCTGCAGCAGCCGCATTGCCTCTGGTTGTGGATCTGGATTGGGATCGGGCCAACCATAGCTCCAAGCAGGATCTGCCATACACATGCCCACACGGGATGCAGCTGCAGCAGGCAAAGGATTCAAACCAACTACTAGTAGTGTAATACTAACAAACAAAACACTACCGATTGATTTCCATCTCTCTCTCTCTCTCTCTTTCTTTCTTTCTTTTTTTGCTTGGTATGTTGGGGGAAAAAGAGGGGGTTTTTTTCTGCAATTTATTAGTTAGTCAACTTCTGCAAAAGAAGAAGCTGACTGATTAAATGCAAATGCAACTAATCAATTCATCGAGAGATGGAGCAGCATGTGAATGTGAGCACACTGTTTACCCCAAGCAGAAAAGGCAGGTACAGTAGTACACACAACACTAAAAAACCCCAAGAACGAGCAAGAACGGGTAGCAACAATGTCGGGCGGGTATGGTTGGTACCAAATGCGATGCGCGCCGGAGGAGGCCCAGGGCTCATGGCACACGCTGCAGATGTTGGTGCCGGGCGGCCTGTCCTCTGGCAGTGGCACGCCGTTCAGATCGCCGCCATCCGCGCCCGGCTCCTGCTCATCACCATCAGCACGCACCACCTCCTCGGCGTCGCCTCTGCGCGGAGCCTCTTGGCGGCCGTCCTCCTCCATCGATCGATCTTAGCGCCAGAGGTGCTGCCGGCCTTCTTCCTCCTCCAGGTGGGTGGGTGGTGGCCGGCGATGGGGACGGTGAAACACAGACACCGAGCGAGGAAGGAAGGGAGTGCCTGCGGCCGAGCAAAAGAAAAAAAGCAAGCGGCCGAGCCCGAGCGTCCGAGCAAGTGGAAAAAAAAAAAGGGTTTTGCAATTGCAAGGGCTCTGCCTGCGGCAGTATTTTTTAAAAAAGAAAGATTCTTTTTACTGCCTTGATTGAATAATACACTTTGTCTGTTTAACCCTCTAAACAAAACTGGTTAATGAATAATGACCCCCAACACGACGATTTCGATTTGGCCAACAATAGCTCCTACTACGTACCATTATTACAACGCAAAAATTATGTTTTGAATCCAAATCTTATATATGCGGCTACCTATGATACAATGTATTGGTGAAAAAATCTTATATATGCGGCAGCAGAGGACATATTGACCTGACTGTATATTAGAGAAAAAATGATTATCAATTTTTCATTATTGTTTTTGTAGATTTGGAGCATCTAATACTACTAGATTCATGCTTGGAGATACAAGATGACACGAAAATGCTGACCGAGGCAGCCTCTGAAACTACGATTATGTAATATTACATTTTTTAAAACCGAGTCATTCGGCACACTTCTATCCACGGCGTCTTCAAACATCCTGCTCAATGGTCAGCCTGGACGCCTGATCAGACATCGTCGGGGGGTGCGGCAGGGCGACTCCCTCTCCCCCCTCCTGTTCATCTGCGCCATGGAGGTGCTGAGCAAACTGTTCGCCACGGCACGGGAAGCAGGAGTACTCAGGAACCTGGGGGAAGACAGAATCAGGTACCAATGCAGTCTCTATGCCGATGATGTGATCCTTTTCGCGCACCCAGATGAAGACGAGGCAGAGGCGATCAAGGGCATCCTGGAAATCTTCCGCGACGTCTCTGGCCTCAGCACGAACCTGTCCAAATGCTCCATCACCAACATCTACGGAGCAGAGGACGCGATCCCCGCAGTGCAGCAGATCCTGGGGTGTCAGGTCGTACCTTTCCCGATCAAATATCTCGGCCTGCCCCTAAGCACCAGCAGGCTGCCGAGAGCCGAAGTACGTCGCGTGGTCGATGCCGTCGCGCGCCGCCTGCCAGCATGCCACGGCCCGCTCATGGCGAAGAGCGGCCGTCTTGTCTGGGTGAAGTCTGTGCTCATGGCCGTACCCATCTACTGCATGATCGCCGACGGATTACCACAATGGGCGCGTGCAGAGATCGATGCAGTCTGTCGCCGCTTCCTGTGGAGCGGGAAGGACGGGGATGCGCGTGGCAAATGTATGGTGGCATGGACCACCTGCACTAGACCGAGAGAGCTTGGCGGGTTGGGAATTCCAGACCTTCGCTTGGTTAACCTGGCGTGTGAAGCAAAGTGGTTGTGGTTACAGCAGCAGGACAACGACAGGGCTTGGTCCGCGCTCCCACTCAAGCAATCGGCGGAGGCAAGAGCGTTCTTCAGGGCATCAACCCAGGCCATCGTCGGCAATGGGGAGAGGACTCTGTTCTGGCTAGATAGCTGGATCGGGGGGGGTGTCCATCAGGACATTGGCACCCACGCTAATGCAATTCGTCCCCAAGCGCATTGCCAATAGCCTCACGCCGCCCAAGGACTACGGGGCGGCACCGGATTCGACTATCGTTGGGGAGTCACCACGCCCGCCGCGGCGGAGTATCTTCGTGGTATGGCACGCGCTCGCAGACTTCACCCTCGCGACAACCCCGACAGACAACTCCGCGCCGGAGCTCGGATGGAGCCTTCTCGATGCAACAGCATATCGGGCATCACACTTCGGTTCGCACCCCATTCCGGCCGTGTTAGAGTGTGGGAAGTCCGGGCGCCCCGCGGGTAAAGCCGCCCTTTGGCCGGCATTGCGCAGCGCCATTGGACGGCGGTTCGCAGGCGTCGGCATGGATTGGAAGCACGGGAACACTGCTTTCTTTGTGACCAGCAGGAGGAAACAATTGACCACATCCTGGTGCAATGCCCCTATGCCCATCAGCTATGGGTTGAGATCGCAATGCCCCTATGCCCATCAGCTATGGGTTGAGATCGCAGCAGCGCTGGGGGCTCAAGTGCAGCAACCACCGGAAGGGAGCGTCCTCGACTGGTGGGACACTTGGCAGACGCTATGGCCGCAGATGTACGTCGCCGGCGTACACCTTGTTCGCTTTGATCGCCCGGGAACTTTGGAAAGAGCGAAACGCGAGGTGTTTTTCGTGGGGCAGCCACACACCAACGCCTTGAAGGGGACGATCAAACATCAAGCGGAGCCGTGGATCATGGCCGGCGCCAAAAAACTTGGGTGTTTCATTCAGTTTGTAATAGGTTAAAGCACGATCGAGCGGGATGAGCGAGATCGAATATCTTAAACCGCCCCGCTTGTAAACAAACTCTCTTTCTCCTTAATACAAATACACGCAAATCTTTTGCGTGATTGAGAAAAAAAAAAAACCGAGTCATCCAAACAGGCAATAAGATAGGGAAACACAAAGTTGCACTGGATAAACAGTTTAGCTAAAATGGCCACGATAGAGAACCTTGTTATTTGGTTCACTATCTTGTTATTTGGGCTGGGTTGTTTGCCCTGGCGTTGGTGCTTTTTTGATGTGCTCTGGCTCATTTGGTCCTGTGTCTAACAACACAAAGGGTTGCAAATCTTAAACAGTTCGTGCATGAGTACTTTTCCATCTCAAACCATGTGTTGAAGTGATTGAGGTAGAAAACATATAGGTCGGAGCATGGCTAAAGAAATCCTAATTAAGTTGGCCGAAGCTCAGATTATTTTTAGCCAAAATACCATGTGCAGTGGTGGCCTTAGCCCGCCCCGTAATTTCTTATAAATAAATATTTTTATTTTCTTTTTGTGATTTTTCTAACGATTTGAACTTTACGTATTGATCCCAAGCACCGTAAATTTTGTCTTATTTAAATTTCAACAAATTTTACAGTTTCGTTGCCTATGCCAAGTTTACTAGTTTTTTAGACTTTTTCTGTTCCAAGTAAAACTTTCGCTTGCAACATCAGTTATAGATCATACATACCTATAGTAAACTGAAACTAATTATTCTACAAAATATCATATCACTAATCTCTCTAGTTTATTTTAGTAAAATAAAACGGCACATTATCAATGAGCTAGAAAAGACTCTTAACTTAGCCAGAGATGATCCAGATCGAGTGCGTATACACAAATACTAAATCCATTAAACAGTTGCAGATTGAGGCATCAAATTCAAAACATGGAGAAACTTTGCACGAAAAAAAGCACGAACAATTAAGTTGCTTATTATTAAGGGATAACAATACGTGGCAATGATATAGATTTGCCCAACGGTGGACGGTCAAATAAAGTTGACTACACTAGTAGCTGTGCTCTTCTCCTTCTGCAGCTGCAGCAGTAATTTTCTTTTTCTTATTCACAAATTAAATACGGAGGGGGAGAGGAGAGATGCACGCATGAAGCAGGAGAACTGATGGGAATATAATCAGAATTAGTTTAGGGGAAAGATGTAGTAGAGCAAGGCGGCCATGATGAAGGGAGCCAAGAGCGCGGCAGCAATAGACATGACGATCCCAGCCGCGGCCTCGTCGCTGCGCCGAGCCACCTCCGCTCTCAGGCGGCCCACCTCCGCGATGCCCTCCGCCATGAGATGAGCCATCTCTGCGTGCGCCCCAGCGGCGGCGGCCTCCGCTGCTGTCGTCGTTGCGTCGTTATCCCGTGGAGCCACCGATGCCATTGCCACCTCGGCGTGCTCCCGAGCGGCCTCCGCGTTCCGTTCAGCTGCCTCGGCGTTCTGCCGGGCCACCTCTTGGTTGTCCCGAGCTATGAGCACTGCATCTGTTTCTGTTGCGGCGGCGGCGTCGCCGCCAACCTGCTGCTGCTGCTTTTGCCGCCGTTGTCTCAGCACCACCGCCTGTTCGATTTCGTCGTCGTCGTCGTCTGTTGCAACGTCGTCGACATGACTGCGGCGGCAGCTGCTTCTTGACTGTTATTTAAATCAAATTCCCGAATATATATAGTATTACATGAATGTAGCAGCTGATCGAGTATATATATAGTATAGACAAAAAAAAAAGACGAAAAAGTTAAACCTGTTGATGTTCACGACAGAGGTGGTGACGCTCCGTCGCCGACGACACTGCAGCTGTCCCGTTCCCGTAGAGATTGAGGACGTCGTCGGCCTGCTCGCCTGCTGCAATGGACATGGACAGGGAGCGGCCGGCGCGGAAGAGGGTCATGGCATCCTCCTCCTCGCACCCGTACATACGCCTCCGGGGGAGCTCCAGCATTGCGGTAGATTGGATTGGATCTGCACCGCCGTACGCGTACGTATGTAGCCCTCGATTCGATCTTTAATTTCCTTTAGCAGGCTAGCAGATATATATGATGTACTGGATTACCAGGCACCGTGTCTTATATATATCGTAACACTGCTTGCCTATATATACACTGCATCGATCGAATCGAACTCGGGAAAAACGAACTCCATCGTGCGTTAGACGGAACCCAATGTGCGTCTTGGAATCGGACTGTTGCACGCGAGTTGTTGTTTGTTGTAACCTGTAAGAGTGTGCACCATGAATCCGAGTTATATTCAGAAACATTATATGCAATGTGCGTGAGGACAGATGGGACATTTTTGAAGCAATGAGCAAATATTTTTCCCTATCCCTATCCTAGTTACTATCCCTCCAAACACACATCTGAGTTTAGATTCATCGCAAACCTGCTCCAGGACCGGTGCGCCTCCCTCCTCCACAACAATCAGGGTTAATAAAAAGAAATCTGATTCCCTGTGCTGATTTTAAAAACTGCAACTTTATGACTTATGTATAATCGATTCTCATATAAATGGACCCAAACAGAGCTTATATACATGTGGTTCTTGAGTCTAATTAAGGATGCTGCTGCAGCCCCAACAGAGCACCAGCCCAATTCAAGCTCCGCTCGTGCCAGAAAGAACTGATGACTGTTTAAGAGTATATCATGCAACTGAAATTAAATAACTTGAAAGTACCCATCCATTCTTGATAGAATTCCCAAACCAATAACAAGTTTCCTGGTGCGCAGAAGATATATATGCATGTGTGTATATCACTGTATACATACCTCTTGCTAGTTGGACGCAAGGGCACACTCGCAGGAAAGCTAGCTCGAGCTACTATATATATAGCTAGCTACTGCTTTCTGAATTCCTATTAGATCGTGATGGTGGTTATAACGAGCTAGTGTGCAGGCATGGCCGCTGGCGGGGGTCTGGAACGAATCGCCTCCCACAGCTTGGCACCGTTCTGCTCCATGAATTTCAACAGGTCCACAGGCGTAGCGTTCTGTTGGTCAGCCATCTTCCTCATCTGCTCCTTCATGGAGATGAACTCGGCTTGGACCACTGCCGCTGCGTCCTGAGCCGCTTCCTCCCAACACGACTGCTGGATGCTCTCAAACCGAGAGTCCACTTGTGCTCCGAGCTCGGCGTAGGCCTCAGCAATACGCAACTTCAAGTCTGCTCTGAACTTGGCGTGTTCTTCAGCGAGCTCAGACCGCATATCTACAAAGAGTCGTTCTAACTTGTTGTTAGCCACGTCCAACTGCGCCTTCAGTTCCTGATTTTCCTCATTCGATCGGAAATTTACACTGAGCTGTTCTATCTTCTTGTCAGTCGCGGCCAACCGCGTCTCCAATTCCTGATTCGATCATCGTTAGTAAAAAACAACATGTATATATAAGAAGCAGCTTATTTTGTGAGATATGGCTCAGTTTGACATCTATATGATGCATGTAACATCGATCAGTTTGTGTACTAATACATGCATGGTGGACAGGAAGTGATCGCTACCTGTGTCAGTGCCTTTAAGCGGTGGAAATCATCCCACAGATCTCCTGATACATGAAGGTTGGTAATATGCTTGTGTCCGAATCGCTGACCACACTGAGGACACTGATCAATATAATCGATCGAGGAGAACATATACAGATAATTAGAATTGACATATATACAAGCTTATATAAGTTGAGAAATTTCGTGCTCACAAAATGACCAAGAAGTGGTTTAATTGGTCTCGGAATATATATGTATAATAACACATTATTCAAGCTAGCATGTTACCTTTGCACTTGTGTTACCGCAACGACGAAGCCACTTTTCCAGGCATGATCTTCCATACACATGCCCGCAGGGAATGCAACTGCAAACAGTACAGTAGGAGGGAAAAAAGGAACGACGACCCTAATTACTGGCAGGGTGAACACGAACAATCAAGCATATATAATATATAATTAATTACCCCGGCCCCTCCCCTCCCAAAAAACATATCTATCTATACTTTTAATATAAACAAACCCCACTATAGAATTCTCTCAACATGCAAACTATCCACATAAGCAATTCACTAAGTAATCCACCAAGCAATCCACTAAACTTGTAATTATAGCCAAATATAATTATGATAGCTACCACTTGACATTTATTTAGTTGTTTACATTGACGTGTCATCAAACCATTCATCAAAATTAATTTAAAATTATTTTTAAAAAAATTAACTAGAATCCCCGCAGCAACGCGCGGGGTATTCTCCTAGTATAATTAATTTATAAGACCTTTTGTTTTCTCAAGATACATTGCCTCTGTTATGTACGTAGATATGTACATATAATAGTGTATATCTAAATGTATAACAAAAGCTAGAAAAGCTAAAATATCTTACAATATGAAAAGCAACAAACTCACATGTCTATCTTGCAAGAAATCCCTAATAAGATAAACCTAGAACCAAATTCTGATACAAAGTTGCAGTTGCTGATGTAGCCCTAGAACTAGTGAAGATATTCAGTCATCCGAAGAAGAGAGATATACCATTAATCTGAGCACAATTAAGACTGTTTTTAGTTCCTCTTGGCACACGGAATTAACATGGGTGTTCCATTGTTTGTGCTACAAACTGCATGCTAATCCAATTTTCTAGTCCAGGGGCATAAAAAGCTAATGAAGGTGCACTTGGCTCAACCAAGTTCCGCCCTTGGTGTATGGCTCTTGCCTACATTTTAATACTAAACGTAAGATGAGAAAGCACATTGAAATGTGAAATCCAGCTATACAATTTTCACATATAATTAATATCATGTGAGGCTAATTGTTTGTTTTCATATGTAACTAATATATCATATATAATAATGAAATGAAAACCAAAGTGAAAAAGTCCGTCCATATATTGAGTTAGCAGTCAGTTATATTTTTTTGGATGGACAGACATTCTGCGCAAATAGAACTAGCTAGAACCCTATAGCACACGACGACGATGGAAAATTAAAGAACAACCGCTGGGCCTGGCATATATGGGTGGATGGATCGATCGATTATGTGCAGTAGTCTACTCACACTCACCAGATACGATGCGCGCCGTCGGCGGTCCAGGGTTCCATGCAGACGCAGCAGGTAGGCCAAGCGTCGATCTCGGCGCCGTTCTCTTGAACCACGTCGGCCACGTGCGCCGAAACCCCAGCTGATCCCCTGTGGCCCTCATCTACTTCCTCGTCGTCTTCGTCCGATTCCTCCCACTGATTGTCGTCATCTTCCGATTCCTCCCACTGATTGTCGTCATCCATGTCGTCGTGAGGCGGCGGCGGCGGCATGAGGGTTCGTTGGGGTTTTGAAGGAATGAAGCGATGATGGAGCGGAATAGGAGATGCTGTGCGGAGAAGTGAAATAAATGGGTGATCACGATCGAGGGCCAGGGCGCCAGGCCAGTAGATGATGAAGGCTTATGGGCTATTGGGCCTGCAGATGGATACGATGATTGATACGCTACGGCCCATGACAAATAATATAAGCTTCAATCAACAAATAACGCCCATCATTGGCATCTTCAATCATCAATGAAATTAAGAGAAGCTAGTTCCTTTGTCGTAAAAAAAAACTTTTGCTTAGTTTCTTAGCCCTTTTTCAATCAAACTTGTTCATTTAGACCTAAAACGTTTTTTTTTAAAAAAGGGATTTAAAACGAATTCCGTTTTGGTTCTTGGCCCCTCCGTTTGCTTGACAAGATAACGGTGTTAAAAGCAATACGAAATGACTCTTTTACCCCGCCACGAATGCAACACCATATTAGGCAACAGTTAATGCAGGCTTTTCAAGCTGTCTACTGTCAATAATTTTCCAAAATAAGGGACAATATTTAGAGGCAATGGTTGCTAAGTCAAATAAAAAATAGGTTGAATTTTAATTTTAGGGGCTGAACCTGAGACGCCCACTCTCGCCAAGGTCCTTCCGCTAAGCGGCTATATGACGTCGTCACGGGAACCGGCAAGCAACACAGCAATCCTGGGTAATTTTGCACCGCATAAACACGGAAGAAACAATTGGATCTTACACCCACTCTGATGGATCATGTGCAACACCCGATAGAGGTACAAATAACAATGCACGTTGGTTTTGGACGGAGGTTCTCTCTTTGCTTAGAAATTGTCTTGGAATCCACACCAATGCTACATCATTGTGTCGAGAGGGCAGAATTTGATCTAGAATACATAACAAAATGGAGTGTGTAAAAATATTTATGCATCCCAGCAAATTTATGGAGTTGGAATGAAATTTAAACCATGACAAGTTGGCAACGCACAGAATTTGATCTAGAATACATAACTAAATGGAGTGTGTAAAAATATTGATGCATCCCAGCAAATTTATGGAGTTGGAATGAAATTTAAACCATGAAAAGTTGGCAACGCACGAACATCTAAGTATTTATATTTATGATCTAAAAGGACATCTTAGCTTAAGCATGCGATTACAATTATCACACTCTCTGGTTGTACAGCAGGCTGCCATGCAGAAAAATATGCTTAGTTTTGCTGCAGCTCCATCCCTAAGCTGCTATGAAGTGATAATCATCGATTGTTGTGTAAATAAACCCCGCGTCGATATTGAAAATGATAGCATCCCTACATAACAAGTGAAGCCATATAAAATATTAGCAACTGCTGGTCTTTCCTGTGTGTGTCTTAGTGAGAGATGAGAGAGAGTTCTACATGATCTTCCTCTCAGGCAGTTTGAACCGTTTGACTATTTCATCGAAATGAACCCCGTGCTCTTTCTCACTAGAAATGACAAACAAATATGAGAAATTTACTAACCCACATATTTACAAAGCGACATTTATTTGTTAAGTGAAGAAGTAATTGCTAAACTTACATGTTCCCTGGTTCATGGAGTATATCCAGGACCTGGTTGAATAAATCACCCTCGGATGCACTTGGCCCACTAGTCACCGGTGCCTATATTAGGAATCAACAAGACATGTTTAACAGCAAAAGTATTGACTAAAGGGCCAATGCAATAACTGGAACCACAACTTGCTCAACTGGATTTCAAATATAGCCTGGCAATGTAAGTTAGGTAAAATTCCCTAACATTTGGTGCCATATTTAATTTGTTATACCAAATTGATGCCAACTGTACTTTTATGTAACCCGACATGATTATTTTTTTAGTTTTAAATTGTCATATTTGTTGGGCCAACCCCTAAATAGTATAAAAGGACAGGATTTAGAAGAGATGACCAGATCTGTGGAGGATTTCGAGGGCGGATTAAAGAATTCGCTAAGGGGAGATTTTATTAGATGTTGATTGTTTCTTTTCTCATTTGTGATGGATAACCACACAGTCACCATTCCAATTGAAAAACACTTAAATGTTGATAATAAAGGCACAAAACCTGAAATGTTAACACTCTCTGTTGATAATTAGTTTGCTGCACATGAGGATCCGTTTCGAATATTGTCCTGAAGTGAAAATCATCAATTGTTGAGTACATATTCCCCATATCCACATGGTATATGATAGCATCCCTGCATAACAAATGAAGCCATATAAAATATTAGCCACTAAGATTACTCTGCCCTTATTCCTTTGTCTGTTAGTAAAAGATGAGAGAGAGCTCTAAAGATGAGAAGGGGCTCTACATAATCTTCGTCTTTGGCAGTTTGAGCCGCTCAACTATTTCATCAACATGCATCCCGTGCTCTCTCTCGCTAGAAATGACAAACAAAAGTGAGTAATTTACTATCCCATGCATTGAAACAAATCAACATTTATTTCTTAAGCAAAGAAGTAATTATTAAACTTACATGTTTGCAGGTTCAAGGAATATATCCAGGACCTGTTTGAACAAATCAGTCTCAGATCCACTTGGTCCACTAGTCACTGGTGCCTATATGAAACAGTAAGACATGCTTAACTGCAAAAGTTTTGCCTAAATGGTCAAATGCAAAACTGGAACTACAACTTGCTCAATTGGATTTCAAAGATAGCCTAACCAATAATGTAAGTGTACAATGCTCAATTTGTTAGTTTTTACATAAAAATTTGATGCCAGCTGTACTACTTTTGTAGCACAGTGTGATTAGTCTTAGATTTAAATTAACTGTCATATTTGTTGGCCCACTCCCTAAATAGTATAAGAGGACTATAGGATTTAGAAGAGAGGAGCTATTATGAAGATGTAATAAATCCAAAGGACTTCATGACTTAAAAGCAATACATGAGGAAAAAAGAAAACAAGGCGACTCTATTTCTTCTTCACATATCACGTCAACTGTGAGAATGACTGCATCAAGAAAGTTGATATAGTTGACGAGAACCTTGCAGACCTATCATGTCTATGGACAATGCCTTTGGGGCATGGCTAATTTTATTTTGATATATATGATTCCTTTTTGCACTCATTGCGATGGTGTTTCAATACCTAACTGAGCAAGTAATCCATAAACAAGAACGAGTGTGAAGCTGGGACCACCTCACTCCACGCCGAGCCATGAGGGGTTGAATGAAACAAAATAGTTTGCACTGAATAAAAAAACAAGAAGGATGAGGCCTGACCGAAACCCCCACAAACTAGATTAACTTAGCCCAAGTTGTGACCTTAGACCGAGAGTCCACCTCATTGTCGCAAGAGATAGAGAGAGTCAACAGGCCTCGTGCACCCACGAGACACCACAACTCCTCTCTGAAAGCCTGAATGAGGTGGAGCACCATCAAAGACACAAGCATTGCGATGCTTCCAAAGGATCCATGCCAGCAGAATAATGACCCCCCCCCCCCCCCCCTCCCCCTCCTTCGGCAGTTTCTTAGTACCTTTGCGCCACCAGTTAGAAGGAAATTTCATTAGAGCTAGGTACTCAATCTTGCAGGACCAACGCGCGGATAGAATCCGGTACCAGGAATCCCGTGCCAACAACAGCATGTAACTTATCATGTGAAGCCTGAAACTTGGTAGCTTGCAGAGTTATTTGAAAGCATGCCTTATATTTTAGTGAAAAATCACAGATGATTTGGTAAGCAGTGCAAAATTATTTGATAGCTTGCTTATATAAGTGGTACTTGATACTTCATCATTTTGATGGGCAATCTTCTTCTTGTTTGAAATGATGAATAGAACTTCATTATAATGTATCCTAATTGTATACCCAAATGGGATAAAAGAGACGAAGCATCCAGTTATTATCTTCTTAGAATAGAGTAGACCAGAAATAGGCTGGCCAATCGAAGTTCTAAACCCCGCATGGAATGAGATTGTATATGATTGGCAGTGCAAATTACCATATCTTGTAACAAACAGTACACGAGCACGTTAATTGTACATCTGATGCATATGAAAGGAACATTTTTAAATGTTGGGAATTCAAACTCATGCAGGAAGACAGGGCTTTTGGTCAATAACAATGAACAAATGTGGGGTGGTCAAAAGGTACATGAAAAGATGCTCATGGTTAGTATTATTTTGTTTTATTATACAGGAACGATGAATTCTATGACCAGCTCCATGAAGGAGGATTTTAGGAGCAGATTAAAGGATCTTGAGTCAATATTTTATTTAATGTTATACTGTCTACATTTGGGATGGATAATCACAGAGTGACCATTCTAATTGAATTACTGAATTATCAAAACACTTATATTGGATGTAATGCAGAACATGCTATTGTCTAGCCTTATGTATTAAGGCAGTGTCTTTCTAATAGCATCATCAGTGTCTAGCTGTAAAAGTAATCTTCATTTGCTAGTTGGTACCCATGGTTTACATGAACTATAATTTCATTTTTCTTGTTAAATATACGCACATTACATGCCATCGTGACTGAGGTCCTGCACCTGGCGAAATGAAATGAAAGAAGAACTATATTTGCATCATGAAAACCTCTTTCCCACACCAACATGTCCATAGGAACACATGGGCATCCAACTAGGAACAACTAAATTCAGCGAAAGCTCAGCAGTGTAAAATCATGCAACTGCAAACAGATTAACTCCATGCATGCGTGCTTAGTTTAGAAGTCCAAGATGTGCATAGAAGAAACAGTGGAGGGAAAAAAAGTGAACCTGTATATGGCAGTGTGTGCATGTATAACGATCCCACAGGTTTCCTGGTGCATAGAGGTTGACGATATGCTCGAGTGCAAATCGTTTACCGCACTGAGGGCACTGCAAAGAATGATTGACATGTGCATAAGCAAGTTATAGTAAATCCATGCATGCAACAAAGAGCACAGCAGTTTGATTTAATTAATTCTGCGAAGCGTCTGAATTTCAGCATGAGTGCATGACTTTGCCTAAACAAAATCATGAATAATGGTACCTTTGCACCGGTGCTTCTGCCACGAGAAAGCCAAGTCTCCAGGCATGACCTACCATATACATGCCCGCAGGGAATGCAACTGCATATGGGTAGACACATGATGATCAATGGTACCAAATCAAATTCTAACATTTCTAGAAAGCAGAACACACAAGCCATGCATGCATGCATGATCTGAATAATAAACTAGTAAATCCCAAGAAAATGAGCAGGAAACCACAAAACCTTAAATGTTTAGACACTGTGCTGATCTCATATTAAGATTCGTAACAGTAATACAGTCCAGGCATGATGATATATCACTCTCATTTTGGGGGGTAATTGAGTAAACGGCTATATATAGTGGTTCTGACTTCTAAGTCTAAATTGGCAGCAATTAACAACTCCGAAACCAAATTCTGCTACTGCTGCCTCCGTGATAACAAATCTAACGGCAATCAGTCAGCCGTCCAAATAAACCGCTTAACATCCCCTTGGATTATGTGCTCCTATGGAAAACTGCAGAAAGATTTTCACAAAATCACAACTCACCAGATGCGATGGGCTCCGCTGTCGGTCCAGGGCTCCATGCAGATGCAGCAAATGGGCTTCCCACCCACGTCGCTGCCTTCAGCCGCGGCCGCCGCAGAAACCCTAGCTCCACCGTGCCCCGTCTCGCCTCCTCCATGGCCGCTCTGCGGGCCCGCGTCCCCCATCCCCATGCCCGCGCCCTCCAACCCCAGTTCCTCCACTCTCTGCGCGCGCGGCTGGCCAAGGTATGGGAGGGATTTCGGCGTTGATTGCTTTGCTTTGTTTTGTTTTGTTTTGATTTTGAACACCAGAAGTGGGGAATATTGTTTTGTTTTGGGTTTTGCCGGGGCAAACCGGAGACGGTTCCAATTAGGGAGGCCAGTTAATTAGGCCGGCCCTGTGCTGTGAGAGGCCCAGCACGTAAGAGGCCCAACAAAGGCGAGAGCCCAAGTTCGGCCCAGCCCATGCTGATTGTGTATACACACGCCGCTCGAGGAGGCGAGGGGAATCTGACCTCTCCGCAGTCGTCCACGGTCCACCCTTTGACCCTTCTTCTCTCCGGGGTCCGGGGGCCGGGGGCGCATTGCTCATCAGCGCCGGCAGCCGCCCGCCGGAGTATGGCTCGGCGGGGGGTGTCGTACGTGTCGGCGACGCAGCTGGTGTCCATGGCCAGCGACGCCCGCGCCTCCATCGTCGACGTCAGGGACGAGGAGAGGGGCTACGACGGCCATATCGCGGGGTCCCACCACTACGCCAGCGACACCTTCGCGGAGCGGATGCCCGACCTCGCCCAGGCAACCGGGGCCAAGGAAACCCTCGTCTTCCACTGCGCCCTCAGCAAGGTGAAGCCATCCTCCCGTCGTCCCTGCTTTGTTTCTCCGTTCCTGTATGCGCTGGCGTCACTTGCAAACTTGTACTAGGAGCAATAACATGTTGAAAAACATCAGAGTTAGTTCCTGGGGAGGGGCATCTCCATATAATCACTCATTGCCTTGTGCCCTCACTGGATGAAGTTTGGTAGAGTGGAACAAGCTGCTGATACTGATTCTATTCAGCTCTTCTATGGTACTGTCCTGATCCAAGACCCCCAAACACTGCAATTTTCAGTGCATATATAAAGGAAACCTTTGGGTGAACTTCATGATGAAATCTAATGAAGATACCACTTTCCATCAGGTTTCTGTTTCACATGTTTGTTTACTACTACTACAAGTCTTTCTTTTCTTTTCTTTTCTTTTCCTTTTGCGTGGTTATTACAAATCTTTTGTTCCAACCATATTTACAGTTATTTATACAACATCACAATCAACCATTGATCTATCCTTGATTCATTAGAACTTTAGAGTGTATGACCCATTTGTCTTGATGGTTTGTTTTGACTGGATCAGTAATCCTGAGCCAGAGCTTTATCTTAAAGGGAGTTTGCAAACTAGCATTTCTTAGTTTCTCAGGTAACAGTGCCCGTAAACTCTACACCATAGAACCAATAATAGGTTTTTTTTTTACTTCTTGGTTAGTAGGTTTGATTATGCACTTATCATCATCCAACAACTGCAATGTCAGTCATAAAGGGAAATCAAGCGATGCTCACCATGGATCCATTCATCCATCCTCTTTTTTTTTTTTTTTTTTTTTTTTTTTTGAAGACTTCAGAGGAGGGGTGAGTGCCCCACCTAAATTGATTCCGGCAAGCCGGTGCACGGAATTTGCCAAACGGCGAAGAGTTTACAACAATCAAGTGTTTGAGAAAATGAACTGTAAATTACATATTGAAAACATTGCACCAATCAGAATTAACCATTAGCACCACAATAGGAATTCTGTTGAGATGGCAATACTGCACCAATTCAGTAGCGTACACAAAATTTTCTGAGATTGATCTGCCTCTGATGAAGCCTGTCTGATCTGTGTCCACTTGCTGCTGAATATGTTTCTGTAATCTGGAGGTGAGAATCTTGGTAATAATTTTGACCGGGCAGTTTTGAAGAGAAACTGGCCTGTAGTCCTTTGGCTCAGTGGCACTCTCTATCTTTGGAATTAGCACGATGTGTGCTCTGTTTATGCTGTCCAACTGAAGCTGCACCATTCCTCCTTTTGAATTATGCATGTTATATGACCTGTGTTCATCAATCTCAAGAGTCAATGCTACTGTTCTTTTTAACATGTTCCCTCATTGCAGGTTCGGGGCCCATCTTGTGCACAGCTGTTCCATGACTATCTTTCAGAGGCTAAGGAAGATTCAGGGGTAAAGAACATCATGGTCCTAGAACGTGGGTTTAATGGATGGGAGCTTTCATGGAGGCCCGTATGCCGCTGCAAGGACACTCCATGCAAGGGTGTATGCTCTTGAGTTTCTAAGATGCTGTATCTGAACTCAAGGCAGATGTTGCTCTATGCTTCGAGAAATTGTTCCTATCAACAGGCTAGATTGATAAAATGGCATGTCTCTATGTCCATTGGATGGATCAACAATGACACCACTTGAATTGTTCCAATGAATAACAAGTATTACGGCATGTAAACCGTAAACGGCATTTGGAATGCTGGGAAATGTTTTGTTTCCATCAACCTATGTGCATTGACATCTTTTCTATCGGCTTTCACTCTATGTTCGCCACAGCAAGCATGCATATTTCTACCCTTTCACAATTATTTTCGAGTTACTCTTTGTGGATGAATAAAGCAGGTGAAGCGCCGCTCCCCTGAATTGATCCAAAAAAAAAAGACTGAATCAACAACAATATGTATCTTACATATGAGCTCATTTTATGGCTCCTACACACTGAGGTGTTTACTTTAGGTGTTGCCTCTGGTCGGACTTCAATAGTAATTTTTCTGCTGTATTTGTAGAGGCGTGTAAAATATGAACTGTCGATACTTGCGCCGTTGAGATGATATATATCATGGTTGAGATAATGGTTACAGAGGGCCCATGCATAGGAAACGTAATCCAGATCTTTTCTTTCATCATTCAGATACTTATTTGTGCTGAATTTCCACAAAATAGCCAAAACATGAATTTTTCATCTGAACAACATTTGATAAAGGTGCCAAGAATAGATCTTAGTAATGATTTCCTGTTCTTTTAATAGGCTAGAGTGCTTATGATTATCTTACAATCAATACATTGTTTGACATCATTCTATTTACAGAAGAATTGAAGTAGCATACCAATACAAAGCTGGAACAGCCCGGCAGCTATACAGGTGTACAACCCAAAAGGGGGAAAAAAAAGGAAAAAACCTGTAATACAAAAAGATCTATGTTCTTCCCACTTCTCAAAAGAATAAATAAATATGTGGACAATTTCCCTATGCATACAGAGTGTCAACTCGTCACTAAGCAAACAAGCCAATGAAGGTTGAGCTAGCATCCCATGTTCCCATTGACTAACTGAAGGTTGGGATCTCTGGCATGAGATCAACATTCTGAGTTTCTAGATTAGAAAAATGCATGTCAGGAGGAGAGCTCTGGTTTGAGATCGACATTCTGAACTTCTGGCGAGGAAAAACCATGTCAAAGGTGGATCTCGGGCTCAAGTCTCGACTCAATGCCAATGTTGGCAGCCAGGGCTGCATGCTGTCAACTGCAGAGTGCAGACCATGGGTGCACAGCTGAAACAGATTATACAAAACTGACCTTTTCTGGTTTTCACCTCCTCCAGGATCCAACATATCTCCTCCTTTGAGACTGGTCCAGCAAAACCTCAAGCTCCCTCAACACTTGCCATGTAGCATCTCCCACTTCCATCGGACGGTTGAAAACCAGAGCCTTCCGCTTCACAGGGTCCCACAAATTCTTCTGTATCACAGTCAAATTAGTTGCCACAACATGGTCAAGCACCATTTCAAGATTGGCTATGTCCTTCTCAGCAACCTGCAATGAGATCTCCGGCCACTGGAGGACTGAAGGGAATGGCAGGCGTATGTTATCAGCAATTATAACAGGAATGCAGCCTAGGAGGACTGATTCCACAAGCCGAGGACTCCAAGGCGCCCATCCCAGCGGACAAAGACAGAACAAGGACCGAGCCATCTCTGATCGGTAGTTGTCAAACCGCTTTCTCTTAAGGTAGAACTTGCGGTTGCGACCATAATGCTGTAGAAGGGCAGTCCTCACCTTCCTGTTATAAAGAGAAGTTATTTTTAGTCATATTTAGTTTATGTTGAGGATCTCGCTATTCATAAGAGCATCTCCAACAGTTATGCAAACAAGATTTGCATTCTTGTTTTTGCCAAAAAATCATGAAATCGACTCTCCAACGGTTATGCATTCTAGTTTTGCATTTTGAGAAACTTTGCAAATCTCATGACCGGCTTGGCATATATGCATAGGCCCGGGCGACTTGGCAAACGTGAGGTACCTCGTTTCCCAAATGTTATGCATTCTAGTTTTCACGAAATCGACTCTCCAACAGTTATGCATTCTAGTTTTCGCGACCTGAGTCCACACTTTTCCCAAATGCAAAGCCAAGTTTGCATAACTGTTGGAGATGCCTCATTTTTCTCCTCCCCATTTGATTTTCAGAATTGGCAAAATATAACAAATGTATAGCCAAGTTTGCATAACTGTTGGAGATGCTCTAAGTAGAAGCATTGACAAAAATTAACTACTATGGATAATGAAGATGAGCCTAGGAATGACCCGCGACTAAATAAGAAGCAAAGGGTTTGCACTATAAGCTTACTTGCTGTAGAAGCGACCACTAATGTTCTTGGGGTGCACCTCCATCTTGCCTCGAAAGAAGGCAAAGATGTCCCTCTGAGCCTTCTCTGGCTCCGGTAGTTCATGAGCCACCTCCGGCGGCACATGAGGTGGGATCAGGACATGATCCACCTCCTGACATACGTGATGGCCTTGGACACCAAATGTCTGTAGCAGGATGGATCTCTTCAGGAACTCTGGTATGCCGTCGGCGATGGCTACATCCTCCTAATTAAAATAAGGAACTTTTTCAGTGAACAGGAAGTAGCCTTAAATAAGCAGGATTGGCAAGGTGTGTTCAATTCAATCAGTTATTAAATTCTAAACTGAGCTGTGAACTCCATTGTGACAGCACAAGATGAATTCAAAGTATCTGGGGTGGGAAATTCGATGGCCCAAGCTCAATTTGGCAAGGAATAAATGAACTGTATCTGGTTTGGATTCAGAACTAGGTGAGCTGCATGCCTGCATTCCATGGTGCTACTAAATCCCAGTCACGACTATCTGTTGCATGCCATTTCCAAGCCAGAGCGCAAGCAAATCAGCACTAAACTTGTTACCTACAATCTCCTATTTACACGCAAGAGATTTAGGTGCGCGAGCAGCACGCAACCAACCAACAAAGCACCGCAACAAACTGAACCGAGCCCAGAAAAAGTCGGGAGCTTTTCGCCGGACACGCTGACTCACCATGGGATGGAAGCAGGCGCCGAAGTCGTGGGATGCGACGAAGACGTGGTCGGCCCCGGCGGAGCGGTTCCAGTACGGCATCCGGGTCCGGACGAGGTGGACGGCGTCGGCGAGCAGGCCCCGGGCGTGCGACAGCGAGGGGAAGCCGTTGGGCGTGGAGAAGTTGCAGGAGACGTAGACGGGGACGAAGAAGAGGTCGGCGTCCTCGGGGCGCTTGGCGCGGCCGGCGTAGGCGAGCAGCGCCTCGTGCACCGCCACCTCGGCCGCGAAGAGGTGGCGCGCGCACCGCGCGTCGGCGGCCGCCCAGTCGCGGTTGAAGCGAGCGGGGAGGTCGTAGACGTAGATCCGGACGGGGGGCGCGGTGGAGGTGGCGGCGAGGGCGCGGGAGGGCTTGGAGCGGAGGAAGGAGGAGCGGCGGAGCGGCGCGGCGGCGGGCGGCGTGGCGGAGAGGAAGAGGCAGAGGGAGAGGGCGAACCAGAGCAGGAGGAGGAGCCAGGTGGAGTGCTTCCGCATCTTGGCGGCGAGGGTGGGGGCTGCTTGGCTCCTCCTGGGCTTGGGATCTCTCATGGCGGACGGAGCTCCTCTTTGCTATGCTTTTGCTTGGTTTTGGGGCATCATGACTTTTTTTTTTTTTTCAGAGCTTGCTGGTTCGGCTTCTGCTGCCCGCTGGCCGCTGGGCTGTCGTAGTAGACTCTTCTTCTCAAGCCTGTCAAACCTGTCGCCTTCCTTCTTCCTTGCTCCCGAGTAGTAGACTGTATTTCTTGTCAAGCCAAAGCGTTTTTCCGTTACTATTACTTCCGCTCATCTCTTTCTTATTCCGAGATGGGAACGGAATAAACAATGTATTTTTATATCTTTTTAATTAGATTAGATGGTTGATTTTTTATTTAAAATAGTATATAACTTGTGATTTTTCTTCTTTTAATTTATTCTAGTTGATTGGTCAACTATATAGTCTCTAAACTTAGACGCCTAAAAATATAAAGATCCCTTTTAAAAAAATACGACTTAGAGCAAGTCCAGTTGAGTCCTTATATATCATTCTTAATTTGCAAGAAAAAGAATTTTGATGAAAAAATACGCTCCGATAACCTTTAATGTGGTTTTCAAATATAGACATCACCGGTTTCAGATTTTTCATGAGTAAGAGATGGAGAGTGAGAATGCCACACTAGAGTATGCACAACATATAGAACAGTCACTAAAGGGTACAAAGACATAAAGTGATTTGTTTACTTAAACAACTCTCTAAATAATAATAATTGACGAAAGAATGTAGCATGTTTATTGAGTAATCAATCATTTTCTTGAAAAAAGTAGCCTTTCAGATTTATTGTCAGGCGCTTGAACAAAGATCAGTCGGCGTCATTTCTATTCCATTTTTCCTTGCTAACCAAACAGAACCATCAATTGAAAAATACTATGCTTTACACAATACACATGTACACTGATTTGAGTTTAATACATTTCTTCATATGCCGATTGTGTAATGCATATGTAGCTTCCCTCCACTATTCAATTCTCCTACAGAAAAAAAAAAGGTCAAGCAAAACTTAAAAAGTCACGTGATAAGAAGAAGGTTAGAGCATCACCTAATTTCTTATAGGATATGTTGCATCTCCTGTAAATACTTTTAGGTTACTACCTTAAAATCAATTTAGAATACAAGAGAAACTACTGCGACAGACTACCTAAAAGTCGAGGTTAGGGTAGCCGGAGTTGTCTTCTTTATTTTTGAGAGATTACTTTATGGTCTTTTTAGAAAAATCTCTTAAAAATTGTATAGGAGATGAGATAGGAGCAACACATCTTCTAAAATACTACTTTTTAGAGATATAAAATAGGATAGGATATGTGGTGGAGATGACAAACACCATAAATTTTACAACAATACATTTGTTTATGATGTTGTACCAATAAACCTTAGCCTTTTGTGGCCTTTTCATAAAAAGTACAACAATTTTTAGCCACACCGTGAGGCGAGTAGAGCCCTCGAGGAACATTGATCCTGCTTAGTTACACTTATAATCAAATTATAAATTATAAATCTCTAACAATAAGATGAGAAATAATGACGCCAAACATCTTGGATTGTTGTGATTCCCACGACCAACTATGACAACCACGAGACTAATCCGAAAGTCTAATTTCGCATATCGTGTCTCTCCGGTCATGACTCCACTAACATTATACGGTCGTAGAAAAAGCGTATCCAAGAGCTTGTTTGTCATAGAAATAGTTGTGGAGTGGTTTTTATGTGAATGCAAGTGGATCCTCGTGAGGGTTGTAGTTTTTTGTTACTAGTAGAGGTTTGATTGCTATCATACTTGATTAGTTTTGTTAAATGGTCACCCGAAGGTCCAAAGTGAATTATCAATTCCACTTCCACGTAGCTCCCCATTTCGCGGGAAATCATATCATAAAAGACGCGCGCGAGAGAGACGGCGCGAAGTGGTCGCGCCCGCACGAGCACCGTCCAGCAGCACGTCGCGTCGGATAAACAAGACGTGATCCACGCAAACGAACGGTCGATCTGCTGACACGTGCGGTTTCGCGGACCGTCCGATGCGACGCGCGCCGGGGAGCCGAGCGTGCCACGTACGTGACCCGTCGCCGTCCCGATCGGTTTCACGGTGCGGGGAAAGAACGGGTCAAAAGGCGATAAACCAGGGTGGGCCCACTCGATTTAGCCAAAGCCAAACCACCGCGGCTCACGTCACGGGACCAGAGCCTGGCGTGGGCGCGGTCCATAGACCGTCGTCCCCTCCCCGTCGCAGCGCGGAACGCGGCGTGGCCCACGACCACGAGGGGCCGCACGGCATGGGGTTAATAGACCAGGTCCACGCAACGCGGACGTTTCCCCCCACTCCTCTCCTGCCCCGCCCGGCCGTCCCCGTCGTCCCTGCCCTCTCCGTCGTCCACCGCGGCCAGTGCGAGCTCGGCTCTTCTCGCGAGATATTTCTACGGGACGGGACGGGACCCGCGTTGCCTCACCGTCTCGCCGTCCCGCGCGCACCAGCCCGGCCGGGGGAAGCCATGAACTGCATCCAGAACCTGCTCAAGTAAGCGCCCCTCCCCCCTTCTCCCTCCCTCCCTCGTTCCGCTTCGGTGCCCTCTGGTAACGCGCTCGGCTCATGGATTTTCCTCCAGGGAGCCTCCAATCGTGGGATCCAGGTCGATGAGGCGGCCCTCTCCGCTTAATCTGGTCAGGCTTCGGACCCCTCCCTGCGTTTGTGGACATTCTGTTTTGTGTTTTTCTCAATCTGATTTGGTTTTCTCCTTCTCTGGGCGGTTAGGCGATGGTTCGCGGCGGCAGTCGCCGATCAAACACCGTCAAAACTGTAAGCGATAACTCCACCTCGTCGTCATTTCCGATTTCATTCCGACCACGGAAATCTTATCCTCACTCACACTGAGGATAAGGTGTCTCGATTTAGGCTGCAGCCTGCAATGGCTGAATCGACGGTTACTGTTACTTTCAGTGCGGGTGTGGTTTCGTTACCTCGTTGACGCTGGTCGGCTGTTGAATCAACGTTGTGGGTTTGCCATTTGCAGGCACCAGGGGCGTCCACTTCCGGTGCCGAGAGCAGCGCCGTCGAGATAGGCACCGAGAAGTCTGATGTCTACAGCACTAACATGACGCAGGCTATGGGAGCAGGTAAACAGAATGTCTGCTGCTTCTGCTTCTAGTGTTAGCCTTGTTAGACGCTAACTGTCTTATCACATTTTAGGCAAATTGATTGCATGAATTTATAGCCAGGAAATAAAATATTTCCTAGACTCCTATGTGTGTCACAATCAGAGTGTTGAGCTGTCAGTGTGATCAGACAACATGTGAAACAAACACTCGTAGCCTGACATTTTCCTTTCTGTCTGCTTCCTGGATTCAAACACAATTTGGCAATTATGAACAATTGTTCCTGAATGTTTAACTTACCATGTCCAGTCTGTCAAAACCTGATCCTGCGATTCACATGTAGTTTATTGCAACAACAACAATTGTGTCCCCACTTCACGCTTCAACATTGTGCTTGCCATCTAACCCCTGTGATTGCATTACTATTTTAGTAAGTTTGGTCTATTAACTTCTCTGATACGTGTTTCTTTTTTCCTTGATAATATAGCATTGACATATAGACATGAACTTGGAATGAACTACAATTTCATACGCCCAGACTTGATTGTAGGATCCTGCTTACAGGTGCTTGTGACATCCTTCTTTATACAGAAAAATGTTGCTCCATAGCCCCTACCTCTGTCTGACTATCTGCATTCATGTGCAGAGCCCACTTGATGTTGATAAGCTTCGGAAGATTGGTGTAAAAACTGTTTTCTGCTTGCAGCAAGATTCAGATCTTGAGTATCCCCACTAATATTTTGTAACGCATAATCAGCTACCTTTGCCAATATTTTGATTTGAAATCATCAATTTCATACACCCTTTTAAGGGTAGCAAATCAGACAGCTCGTTTAGCAGTTGTAAAGTTAATCATTCATTTCAGCAACAAACACAACAAAACAGTCTCCCAGTCTTTGTAATTTTTATGAACTGGGTTACTCCGTTTTCTTGCTGACTCTGTTAGATATCAATATCTATAAAAATGAACTTCTGCCCTAGTGTTCTAATCTTTTATGTGTCTATGTTGGCCAATGCAACACAAAAATATCTTCTAAAAGTTTATTTGTATTTTAATGGAATGCTCTTTTATTATTTCAACTGCCATATAATGCTTCCATTTCGTGAATATATCTTTCTTCCTTTACCAACCAACTTGTTCAGATATTTTGGAGTTGACATCGGTGCCATTCAAGATTATTCTCTACAATTCAAAGATATCATGCACTGCCGCGCTGAAATTAGGTACCCAAACAGTTGTTATTTCCTTTTTGGAAGTTTAGGGCCAAAAACTTTGTGGCACAAATCACTGGCCTTGTTTATATGCAATTAACTAAATCATTTTCACCATGGTGTAATGCGCATTAGTTAAGTTTATAAGCTGTATAGTCTCTTGAGGAAATATAGGATCTGTATTTCCATCGAACAACACTTATATGCCAGTTGCCAGTTTGTTTTCGTAGCATTGATCTATTCTAAGTCCCTTTTTTCCCCTATTGCCGTTATTCTGCATATTTAAACTGTTCTTATGTTTAATTACAACAGGGATTTTGATGCTTTTGATTTGCGATTGAGGCTTCCTGCTGTGGTTAGCAAATTGCACAAGCTTGTCAACTGTAATGGTGGTGTAACATATATACATTGTACTGCTGGACTTGGAAGAGCTCCTGCTGTTGCAGTAGGTTTACATAGCCCCTTTTTTTTTGTTTCCCAAGACAGCCTATTGTTTTACGGAGTCCTTTTGTTTTCTGGATATCCTTTTGCTGCAGTAAGTTTGCAATATTTTTCTTATATTGCTGATAGCCAGGTTGAATGAAAGGAAACTTTTTCTAGAAAATCGTGCTTATGTGCTTTAGAAAGAGTACTAAGTACCAATCCTCCCAAGTTACAAAGTTATGCCTAGATAAAAAAAAAAAAGAGCATCCCATGGTGCGCTGACATAATAAGTACATATACTACATTCTGCAGCTTTGTAGCGCTTTAGTAACCTCAAGATTTGACTGGGTCTATTTTCTTCCAAGTTATGTAACTTAATTAGAAAATAGTACTTAGGGGGGGCACATCATTGGTTACAATTGTTGTCCACAGCCTTGAGCATTGTTATTTGATAGCTTTCTAAGTCTGAGCACTTTTTGTAAAATTTCAGTTGGCTTATATGTTCTGGATTCTTGGGTACAGTCTCAACGAAGGACATCAGCTGCTGCTGGTAATTCATTGCAGTTAGTGCAACCTTTTTCAAATATTTCAGCAGTTTTGTTGATTTAAGAAAAGATAAGTTGCCAATTATATGTGCACCGGAAAACTAACATCTAATGATTGCCTGTTTGTGGGAATTTTGATGGTCTCCTGCATCTGTTCTCTATACTTCATTTATGTCGGTAGCCTTAGTGTTGTTACCATACAGCTAGTAGACAAGTTCTGTTGATTTATCTGTTCTTAAATTCAATTTTCATTTTGTAGAGTAAACGGGCTTGCTTTCCGAAGTTGGAAGCCATTAAGTTGGCAACTGCTGACATTGTAAGTGAATATTGTACTAATTTCTCTGTAGTAGTTATGATGGAGAAGATGGATACAGATCATGGCAAGTCAAAGATTTTTCTACTAAGTGTTGACTGTCTTATTGTTTAGTTGACAGGATTATCCAAAAACACAATCACTTTGAAGTGGAAAGACGATGGTTCTTCATCTGTTGAAATTTCTGGTCTCGACATTGGCTGGGGCCAGGTATGTTTTTCCTTCAATTGTGTGTTTAAATATTTCCCTTTTGAACGTGACTAGGATTAGGGCATTCATTGAAGTGGCATATTAAATTAGATGCTACTACCTGTCTACCTCTGGGCTCTGGCCATATTTAGATGATGTTCTGACAAAGCAGTCTTTGTTAACTGAACTAGCCCTTGCGTTTGGGATGTCATATATATTGGACTGGAGGGAGCACATATATATTCTGTTTCTTGTATGAGGTTTGTGTTAAACTGGCAATATATCCCCATGTGGTTGCTTTGTGGATGAGGCCATTCATCTGGGTTTCAGCATGCTAGCACAGAGGAAGGTCGTTATCCTGGTTAACTCTTAATATTGGTACTGATTGTAAGTAGCATAATTTAAATGCAGCTGTCAAGTTGTCAATAATGCAGCAGGTTTCTTTAAACTAGGGTTTGGATATTGTTCATTGCGTATGCACTCGACAGTTAACGTTTTGTACCTGCAACTACAATAAAAGGCTCTCACAAATTCTCCTGTTTAATATCAGTTATGGAGAAAATGATACGTATGCAGTAGTATCTGCTCCGTTTTGCACAACTTGTGTCTTACAATCTGCTTTAGATAGATATGCCTAAATCAGAATCACGAATATGATTTCCCCTCACCTGCTAAGGGGCTATGATGGTTGAACAAGCCCATCTACTCCCTCCGTTCCAAATTATAAGTCACTTCGACTTTTTTGGTATATTCATTTTGCTATGTATGTAGATAAATAATATGTCTAGATACATAGCAAAATGGATGAACCAAAAGTCAAAGTGACATAATTTGGAACAGAGGAAGTACCTGTTAAATATTTTTGTTGGATAATCCCATGCAAAAGTCTCTTAACTGGTTGCTATTTATCCTTTCAGAGAATTCCTTTGACATATGATGTGGAGAAAGGAGCTTGGTTTCTTGAGAAAGAGTTGCCTGTGAGTATAAAATGCATATGTTAGGAACCGTCTAAAACTTCGTCAATATCCATAATTGCATTATTGAAAGTAGTCATATCTTGACCATACATGGTATATGTAGACCATCTGTGTGTTAGAATCCAGCTTGATCATTTATACTATATATATCTTTACATTTGATTAACCACCTTAGGAAATTGGGGGTTCTAACTTGTGAAAGTCCTGAAAGATTGTCACTACTGACCTTATATAGAAATATAACTCTGGCCATCCTTTGTGTCCAGAAAGTCTTATGTTGACTGCAGCGTTCTTAACCAAATATTGTCTGTGATACCTTTTGAGCAAAACATAGGAGTTAAATTTTATACTCGCCATATGACTATATCTTACACCTTTGGCATATCTGTTTCCTGAAGGAAGGACGGTATGAATACAAATACATAGTGGATGGCAAGTGGCTATGCAACGAGCATGAGATGTTAACGAAACCGAATGCCGACGGTCACGTGAACAACTATGTCCAGGTGACATCCTCTTGTCGATCCACCGGAGCTATTGTGAATGAATCAGATAGATGTCATATAACTGCTACTGCGGGCTGAGGCTGCATGCTTTTCTTTGGCTGCAGGTCTCCAGAGATGGTACCAGTGACGAAGAGAAGGAGCTAAGGGAGCGGTTGACTGGTCCAGACCCTAATCTAACGGACGAGGAAAGGCTGATGATCAGAGAGTACTTGGAACAGTACGTGGATGCCGGGGAGCACTAGGAAGGTCTAGTTGAGACGATTTACGTTCCTACATGTGCTGGTGTATAAACAAGCAAGCTCATTGGGATTAGGTGGTACTGGGTACTAATAAGTATGTGCATATGACAAACTGCAGAAGAATGGGCTCGGGTGCAGTCTTGGGAGTAGAGCAGGAGACCATGGTGATGACACTGATGAAGAGGAGTGACGACGGACCGGAGTCGACCTGACCGCACCTTGCTTCCCGGAAACATGATCGGGCTTGCCCCCTGTTGTCCATAGTAGCTTAACCGTGGAAAAGGGCACATTCTGCTCGCATAGTTGAAGTAGTAAATTGTAGTACGTATTGTTGAACAGCTGTGCAGAAATAACTAGTAGTAGCGTAAAGCTAGTGACCGTGATAATAATAAAAAAAGTTACTAGTGCATGTTCTTGAATGAATGAATGAATGAATAAAGAGTAATCTTTTGTATCCTTTGTTTCATCATTTCCTGTGATGGTTGGTTGGTTTGGTCACCTGAGTGGCTGAAGACGAGTTGGTTTCCAACTTGATCTCCATATAGAAGTATGTCGTTACCGTACCGACTTTATGCTGTGCCGGTGAGGCCTGAGATTGCATCCAACATGAATAAAAAATGAAACTCCCAGCAGCTGCAGTCTGGCTCGCAACACAGCACCGAAAGAGGAGACGCGTCGGTCGGTGATGAATGTGTGTGGACTCGTGGGCTGAGTCAAAGTGTCAAAGTCGCCGTTCCTGTTCCTTCCTGTGGAAGTCAAAGTCGGGCGGCCGCATCCGCAGCAGGTGGTGGTGGACCGGGACCGGTGGGTGGAAGGTGACCCGCACCCACCCAGGCGGTCAGGCCAACCAATCCTTCTACTCCGCCGTACCAAACAAACACCGAAATTTGCAATCGTACCAAACCATTTCGAAAATGAAAATCTGGCGTTGGCGGCAAAGGAAAACACGGCAAGGATCATTATCCCTTTCTTCTCGGGAGAATAAATGAATGAAAGAATGAATGAATAAGCAGCAAGATTTTATTCCATTTATTATAAGAGATATATAAGTAAGATTGATTTTTTACAGGGGAGTGGAGTAGGGCGGCAACTTTGAATATTTGATTTATATTTATATATATACAAGAGCTGTTGAAGCAAATGAATAAATTAAAAAAGAAGCACTACTAGCAAATGCGCTTGCTTGTTGCAAACACATAGCAGCAGTGGTAAATAAAGCAGAAACTTCTCTATTAAATAAAAGGGACTGCTTGGTGCGTGCAAGCTACGCTAAAGATTGATCCTCGGCTTCAGCTTGAGCTTCAAAGATGGATCAATTCAAGCTTCGCAGTGCTTGTAGGCGGAGACGGAGCTGGAGCGGCGTCGCTTGTCGGTGTTGGTGGCCGTCGGCGGGTGCGGGCGGAAGAGGCGCTCCAGCTCGTCGAGGCGGAGGCTGATGACAGGGACGGTCCCGGAGGCGGACTCGGCAGCAGCCTGAGATTGGGTCTGGAAGAGGCGCTTCTTGCACGACGGCGGCGGCGGCGGCGGCTTCCTGGGCGCCGGCGGGCACGTGGTGGGCTCGCTCAGGAAGGAGATCCTGTTGCCCGTCGGCGTCTTGCAGTCAAAGTCGTAGTCGTCGCCGCCGGCGCCGAACACGAGCGGCGTCTTCGCGGCGTAGGCCGGCGAGAAGGCCGGCGCGCCGGCGGGCTTGAAGAACTCGGGCGACGCGGACATGGTGGCTTGCAGCGAGGTGGTGGTGGACTGGTGGTGACCGGTGAGCTGAGCCTGAGGCAAGGAGCAGAGCTAGTGGTCGCAGCCACGTGACGCAAGCGAGCGAGGTGGTGCCGTGGTGGACTGGTGGTGTTGCTATATAGGAAGGAGAAGGAAGGAGACAGCGCGTCGGCGTGGGGGATGACGGATGGAGACGCGTGACTGCGTGAGCTTGCGGTGGAAGAATGGAAGGAACAGGCAGAAGCAAGGAAGGAGGAAATCCAAGGAAGGTGCCAGGGGATTGATTGGATTCCACTTGCCTTTCTTTTTCACAGTGTGAATACCGTGCGTGTGCGTGTGCGTGTGCGTGTGCGTGGCGCCTCACTCCCTCCCTCCCCATTCCCTCCAGGCCCACCTTGGCAGGCAGTGCACCGCCACCTCCCCTGCGTCACGAACGCCTCTGTGGCGCCGGTTCAACACATCCAATGCCTCACCTCTCTCATCATCCCCGTACCGGACCAAGCAGTTCAGCCCCTCTACTTGCAGAGGTTGGTTGCCGCAGATCGCAGCCGCATCCGATGGTGACATGGTGTACACCCAAACTCGTTTGGCATTATGCTGCTCTCCACGTCTCCACCTGCACGAGGATAAGCTGAAGGTGGCAGCCACTGCGCTCTGTCTCATCCCCCAAGTGCAGTGCAGGTGCAGTTCTGAAAGCCGAATGGCGAATGCAAGCGCAAAAGCAATCATGCCGGCAGTGCGTGGGCGGGCCATTTTGCACCCTGCAACGTGACGACAGAAAAATGTACGAAAAAATCAGCATGTGCCATATACAGGGAATGGATGTCGATTCATTCCATCAAGTGACCAAAAGACGCTGTGACGTTGGTTTATTATAACCATGTACTATTCGCATTTGATTTACTCACATTCTATTTCCATGTATGTACATTTATTTACCCACGTTCAAGATTTATTTTTTAATTCTTTTAGCTATATATATTTATAAGATAAATTAGCAATTCAAATGTGATCTTGAAAGTCACAGTAAATCACATCACACAATATATTTTGGATTAGAGGAAGGAATAAATTCTTAAAAAAGGGAAAAAAATACACCAATTCAAAGACTTCAAATATCTTTAGGAGTAATTTTTTTGCAACCATACCTTAGCATATATGCTCGTTTTCCTTTTAAAAAAAAAGAAACTCAGGTCTATATAGGACTCGGGTTTTTTTTCCTCGAATATGTAAAAAATTTGTGAATCATTATATTAAAAAGAAGTGCTTGAGCATACAAATAGCGTGCGCTGAAGGAGGTTGATCTAAAACAGCCATAGCTGGACTATCCTAGCATAGATAGGATTGAGTAATGACGCATTGGCAAGCATATGCGATTTGGACGCAACTCGTCCTGCTGTCGGAACCATTATCTGTCCTTTAATTATTATATGTGTGCGCCCCTTTTGAAAAGAAGCTTTTTTAAGTAAAGAGCAATAATTGAAGTTGAAGCAAACAAACGGAGGAGTTTGTGGTGATCATAGGCCGTGTGCTTGCTAACGGGAACATGACGCCGCCGACAATTAGGAGCAGAGGCATGCGGTCCACCCGATCGAATTCGCCTTCTCCACTCCATTGGAAGCAACTGCAATATGCATCCCCTGATGTTTATTTTTTTTGACAACGCATCCCCTGGCCTGATGCTCTCCGATAAATAAAAGACATGTTGATGCGCATAGGATCCCGCCACCACCTTCTATTTTTTTAGTTAATACTGTATGTATAAGATACGGAGTATATGAATCACTCCAACTCTACCGGGTTTAATAAAATAATAATAATGATGATGATTGTCGTTTCTCTTCTAGTATCTGATAGAAAAAGAATGTATATGTCACTTTTCAACAAGAAAAAAAATTTGTAGGTGTAACCTGTGGGAGCATCGGATCCGCGCCGGTCTTTCCCATCCTGACTGACATCCTTCGCTGCCCGGCCGCCGGCGTCGTGTCCTGTCGTGACTTGCCTTTGTTTAATACGTATCAATCGTCATTTCTAATAGCTATAGCTAGAAAAACACAATTATTCTTACCAGACTTTTGATATGATGTTCTGTATTTATTATATTATTTATTCACATATATAAATAACAAGACAAAAAAAAGGTGTGGCCATGCGTCGCACGACGTGGCGTCAACCTCGTGGGCGGCCCGAAGCATGGGCGACGTCACACCCAAGGTGGGCCTTCCAAGTCGGCCCAACACCACTGCCACTGCACCGAACCCTCCTCTGATCTCTGGGTCTTGTTTAGATTCCGAATTTCGGCAGACGCCAAATTCGGTGTTACACACCGTAATAAGATCAGAAGAATTTTGTTTATATTTATAAAATATTGTTCAAATATTTATTAATTAGACTCAAAAGATTCATCTCACAAAGTACAATAAAACTGTGCAATTAGTTTTTGATTTCATCTGTATTTAGTACTTTATGCATGCGCCATCATTTTGATGTGACGGGGAATCTTCTTTTTGCATAGTGGAATTTGAGGAGAAATTCAGGAACTAAACAAGGCCCTAGTTTTTCTCACGTGTTCCTTTTCGGCTTTTTTTTACTCAAAATCTCTCTTTCTTTTATATTACTATTACTATATCCATTCTTTCACGCGGTGCAACGGCAGGCAGCACATGAGTAATAATAAGCTCCGTACATGCATATGCATGCAAGAATAAAAAGGTACATGCATGCACCAAATTTTGAGAGAGGACTGGCGAAATGCTTCTTCAGCCCTTCTGAAATTGCCTGTACGTACGGTACACGGCGGCTTGGCGTCGAGGGGCGAGCATTTTCCTTGGAGCAGCGAGGACAACGGCGTGGCCGAATATATGGACCCTGGACTACACATGGGCCTCAGGCCTGGCCGACACCTGGTCTTTGTTGCACGTTTGATTTTCCTCGCCCAATATGAAATCTGGATTGTTCATCTCCTCTAAATCTTTATATTAATCTCCTCCAACTTTTTAATGCAGTTAAAATTGCTCATTGGACCATAATATAAGACAAATTATCCCAAGCTCTCGGACAGTTTTCGGAAGGAGCAAGGACTGCATATAATAGATGGGGAGGCTGCTAAGGACCGCGTTCACAAGAACCACACGGCCGCCGGAGCTGAGGAGCTTGGCTTTCCAGCCATCCAGGTAGCGGTCGATGGAGGAGATGAGAGGCTGGTAGTCACACACCCGGAGCTTGGTAGGAGAGAGGGGAAGGCCAAGGTATGGTTGGGGGAAGGAGGAGATAGCACAGCCAAGGTGGCTTGCCATTTGTTGGGCCGTGGTGCTGTCGATGTGCATTGGGATGAAAGAGAGAGGGGAAGGCCAAGGTATGGTTGGGGGAAGGAGGAGATAGCACAGCCAAGGTGGCTTGCCATTTGTTGGGCCGTGGTGCTGTCGATGTGCATTGGGATGAAAGTAGATTTATGGAAGTTGATGTAAAGGCCGGTGGCGCGGGAGAAGCTGTCCAAGATAGCCTTAAGGTGAATGACGGCGTCCAAGTCCCCACGGATCAGAATGAGAGTGTCATCCGCGTACTGGAGAACGGGGCAGGGTAGGGACTGATCGACTGGATGTTGGATCGCACCAGAGGTAGCGGCCTTCTGAATAAGACGCTGAAGGACGTCCGCCACAATGATGAAAAGGTAGGGGGAGATGGGGTCACCCTGCCGTAAACCCCGTCGACACTGGAACCACCGCCCTGGCACTCCATTTAGAAGGATGGAGGTTTTGCCAGTCTGAAGGGTGGAAGCTATCCATTGACACCAGACAGGACCGAAACCACAGGCTTGCATAATGCGGGATAGGCTGTCCCAAGAGACCGAGTCGAAAGCTTTTCGGAAATCAAGTTTCAGAACAGCCGTCGGCTTTTTTCTCTGGTGGCAGCAGCTCAGGAGGTCTGCGGCGTAGACAAAGTTCTCAGCAATGTCCTGCCGTGGACAAAACCGGTTTGGTCTGGGTCGATGAGAGTGGGTATGAATGGCTTGAGCCTGTTCGCAAGAATTTTGGTGATTAGTTTCATAGGGCAGTTCTGAAGCGAGATCGGCCGGAACGCGTCTGCAGTGTTGGCCCCGTCCTTTTTGGGGAGAAGGACTAGGTGAGCTCGGTTGGGACCATCAAGATCTGCGCGTCCCTGGTGAAAGTAGTCGAGGAACGCGAGGATATCTGCTTTTGTGGTATTCCAGAAACTTTTGTAGAAGGCAGGCCCGAACCCGTCTGGACCGGGACTGGAGTTGGAATCCATAGCAAAAAGAGCAGCAGTCGCCTCGTCGGCAGTGAAGGGGGCTGTGAGGGCTTGTTCGTCGACTGCAAGCACCGGGTAAAGGTCGTTGAGGGAGAAGTCCCAGCTAGTGGGAACTGGTTGTCCTAGCAGTCGAGAGTAGAAACTGTGGAGGATAGCGGCTTTGGACGCATGAGAGGAGCACAGGGAGTCCCCGTCGAGCAGCTCATGGATGTGGTTCCGTCGCTTCCTGTCGGACGCGGAAGCGTGGAAGAAGCGGGAATTCTCGTCCCATTCGAAAGCCAATTTCAAATTGAAGCGTTGGCGCCAATAGGCAAGCTTGTCCCTGAGCGTGGCCTGCAACGCAGTGGCACCTGCTTCCCGGAGCGTCCGCTCAAGGGGGTGGAGGGGGCGACACTCCTCAAGAAGGTCGAGGGTGTCGATGAGCACACGGAGATCGGTTTCGTGCTGGCCTAGGGAGCGGAGCCTTTTGGCCCACAGCCGGCATTCCCTCCTGCAAGATTTTATGCGGTGGCAGATCGATGCGCTGGTGTTGGAGGGAGTTTGCGACCACGCGCCGGCGATGAGAGCAGGGAAGCCAGGTTTAGAAGACCAGAAGCGCCGGCGATGACAGCAGAAGGCGTGCTTTCCTCTGGACAGGGGGGGACAAATGCCACGGCTCACAATGTCTCATCGCCTGGGAACGAATCTGTGTCGCCAAATCGGCAGGCGGCCTAGGAGTGACCAACCTGGAACACCAAAATCACTGCTTGCTCATGAAACTGGTGGTCAAGCTCCTCAACGCTGACGACCTTCCCTGGAAAACCTGGTACTTCCTCAATCACCGGCTTGATCTCGGGGACGGGGACCAATGCTCCTTCCTCGGTCGCATCGTCCAAGAAGAGCTCCCTCGCCTGCGAGACATAACCTCTGTTCAAATTGGTGATGGAAAATCTACCTCCTTCTGGCTTGACGCTTGGCTAGGCCCGGACCCTCTCTCCTACAGTCATCCGGCCCTCTTCACTCACTGTCAGCGCCCCCTCATTAGTGTCAGCGACGCCTTCTCCCTGGGGATTGAAAACTCCCTCCAACCCCGTCTCACCACTCAGGCCGGGCGCGAACTCGAACTCCTACACAGGTCTCTCGCTGCCACCCACCTCTCACCCTCGTCGGATCTCCGGTCCATCTCAGCTCCCTCACCCACCCCATTCACAAGCCGTGCTGCTTACAGGGCCCTCCATCTCAGCGACACTCCCCTCCCCGGCCCCCGGCTCATCTGGTCCAGTAAACTTCCAGGCAAGATTAAGTTCTTCGGCTGGCTGGTCCACTTCGACCGAATGAACTCCCGCGCGAACCTGTTCTGGAGAAACATCAAACCTTTAGATGAATGCTCCTGTCCTCTTTGTCCCGGTGTCCTCGAAACAGGCGATCACCTCTTCATTGCCTGCCCCCGCGCCACTCAGGTCTGGACCCGCCTGGGGTGTTCGGTCCTTCCAGGCGACCAACAAACTCCCTGGCTCGTTGGCGCCAACCTCAACTTGCCACCCTCCGCTCGCCTGGACGTCATGTTGGTGGTACTGTGGAACATCTGGAAGGCTAGGAATGCACTCATTTTCGACAACAAGACGATCAACGCTGATGCTATCCTGCGGAACGTCGTCAAGGACTTGAGGGCCTGGTCCTGCCGCTTCAGGAGACGGCAGCTTCACATCGACACCTGGAGCGACTACATTCAGTCTGGATTCTCCCATGTAATCTCTTCCTAAGTTTCTTCCTTAGTGCTCTCACCCCCTCCTGTACTCTCCCGCCTGGTATGCCGGGTGTTTGGTTGTATTCTCGAGCTGCTCCTCGCAGCTCCTTCGATTAATGAAAGTAGGTGGAGCCAGCTCCCCCGAATTGGTCGAAAAAAAATTATCCCAAGCTAGTCACCATAAGATAGAGCATGGTTCTTAAAGAAAAAAAATCGAAACCAACTTGATAATTTTCCCATCTATAATTACTAGTTTTCTATGGTTTTTAAAAGATTACAAATAATGTTTTTAATTTTTTGATAATAAGGCATAAACTATCAACATTATTGTTAGGTTTACTCTCGATCTTTGTGGCTACCATGACGCCACATGAAACAAAATTGTTATCGAAATCATCTTGAGAACAATTTTTTTTTCACGACCGGGTCTTCACCCGTTTTTCATTAAGAGAAAGAAAAGTAAACATACAAAAGTGACATGACAATAGTGGCAAGACATCACATCATCAAGTCACTGGACACGAACACACCTACACTACTGGATTCACTTAGGTTCTATATTACACTGAGACTTTGCGACCATGAGAACAATTCTAGCTTCTCAATTGTGAGTGAGTATTAGAAAAAAAAATGAGACCAATATCTATAATCCATTTTTTTAATATGATAATGAGATCCAAACAACCCGTACAAGACGGGCAAAGGTTTCGCAAAAAGCCTGGCGTTGGCGGCAAAGCAGAACATCATTCTCCTTTTCATGTCGAGAGAATAAACAAATAAATAAACGAATGGATGAATAAGCAGCAAGATGATTCCATTTATTATGTATATACAGAAGTAAGAGTTGTAAATTGATTGTTACATAGCCGAGCGTAGTGGAGTATTACTAGGAGGCAACTTTGAATGCGCCTGCCCCTGTTGCAACAAGACAACACATTTGCATAGCAGTGGTAAATAAAAGCAGAAACTAATAAAAGGAGATGGTTGCATTGCACGCTAACGACTTCAGCTTAGCTTCATGCGCCGTGTTTGTTGGCCTCGGCGGAGACGGAGCGGCGTTGCTTGTTGGTGTTGGCCGGCGGCGGGTGCGGGCGGAAGAGGCGCTCCAGCTCGTCGAGGCGGAGGCTGATGACAGCAGGGACGGAGGAGGACTCGGCAAAGAGGCGCTTCCTGCACTGCGGCTGCGGCGGCGGCGGCTTCCTGGGTGCCGGCGGGCACGTGGTGGCCTCCCTCAGGTAGGGAATCATGCTGCCCTTTGGCGTCCTGCAACCATAGTCATCGTCATGCCCGCCGGAGCCGAACACGAGCGGCGTCTTCGCGGCGCAGGCCGGCGAGAAGGCCGGTGCGGCGGGCTTGAAGAACTGGGGCGAAGCCGACATGGTGGTTGGTGGCTTTGAGCGAGCGAGCAAGCGAGGTGCTGGACTGTCGGCTTTGAGGAAGCGAGTGAGGGTGGTGGTATATGAAGGAAAAGAGAGAGAGGAGTAGGAGGAGGGGGGAGCCGGCCGGCGTGCCCGTGGACGCGGCTTTGCCGTGGAAGGCAGGAAATGTAGATTTCCAAATTTTCCCCTTCCCTTTTCGCGCGCTTGCATGACGGCGCCGTGTGAATTCCGCGTGGTGGTTGTTTGCCTGGGTGTCTCCCCGATGGATAATAGATTGACATGAGATTCTAATTTCCAAATCAACAATTTAGTGGAGGGAGAGGAGAAAGGAAAGATATACTATATTACAAGAGAGAGAATGGTGAGATTAGTAGGAAAAGAAAATACTCGTAATTAGCAATTCCGATCCTACATCAGGCTGGCTGTCGTCAGCAATCGCCATGGCCATGGCGGCTCCCCCTCCAGATGTGCTGTGTGCTGAATTGCTCTCCAAGTCGTCTGATCCAATCCAATCCATGCACGCAATCAACTCAAGTTCGCTGAGCCAGTTCCGGATCCATCGCTGCAGTTGGAACCATGCATTCGACCTCCCTTGGCCGTCTGCTGCTGCCAGGTTCAATTCGTCACTCCTGCTCACTAGTCACTACTATACAGATTACGAGCATTTCTCAACTATCTATCTATCAGCATTAAGCCAAAGCAAAGACCTATACATAGTACATGTGTTGGTATTTAAATCCTAACAATGATGCATATATTTTGTTCTTTATATCCTACTACTGTACTATACTCTGCTTTAATATATGTACAGAATCTACTCTGTTTAAACCTGTTTCTCGAAACTACTCAATGCAAGCAGAATTCATTGAGATCACTAAAGGTGTGATAGAAGAAAGTTGCTTATTAGCTTGATATACGCATAATTTCCGAAACATTCCGCGTCATTGTGCATTTGAAAAAGGCAGTGAGAAAAGGAAATCATGCTTCTTTTTTCTCCCTTTTTCAAGGAGCACGAATTCCATCTTCTACTAGTGAGTTTCATCATGGCTTCAGGTTTGAATACAAGTTGGTCAGCGCGGGATCTTTTTGTCAAAGATTAGAATCCGTACGGTGCGTGTTTGATTATTTTCGCCTTAACCATGTGTTTTCTAGTACAATATCCGGAATCGATGTATATATACTCATCCTTGCTTTAAGTGTGACTGTGAATGTTTTTTTCTGTTCCTCCTGCCATTTGGAAATGAGAAGGAGAAATGAACATGACAAAGTGTAATATAATGCAAATGACAGCGTGTGCACATTTTTTAGTATAAATCGAGATCTGTTGAATGAATAGTTTATGGATGTAAAAAACGTACGTGTGTAGTTTTGTTATAATAATGTAAATTATGTTTTTTTGAACAAAAGAAGAATTTATCAACAAACAGTTGTAAGAATGTACTATGAGCATGTAATGTACGAAATTATGACATGCTTCAAAGTTTTAGCAGGCTCATGTTCTTTTTTGTTGGGTTTAGTCTCACATCGGTAATTGATGGTGGAGGAGCACAACATATAAGGCGGGGGCAACCCTCACCTATCAGGCTAGTCTTTTGGGTTGGGTTAGGCCAAAGGCCCGAATATGTTGTGGGCTCTGGTGGACCTGGGCCCGAGAGGCTGTCGGCTCGTGGACGCGCGAGTTAGGTTGTATTCCGCTGCACACTCTAACATTTCTTTAGATTATGTCATCTCTAGGTACAAATTTGTCGAAACCTTTGTGAAAGGCAAAAAGAAAAGAGAAGCACTCACGCGCCACTCGTGGGACATCGAGGGAGGGGAGAGAGAAGCAACGAGGAAGGTGCCACCGCGCACTCCTGTGGGATCTGATGGGACCCACACCACGCGCTGATCTGGATACTCCACGTCACCACACCACCACCTGCACAAAGTATAAGCTTGGGCTGGTTTAATGGTTCGTCGCATTCCCCACCTCCCCAAAGTGCATGCAGTGCACGTGCAGGCAGCCGAATGCGAACGCAAGGAGAAGACCACGTCGACGAGAGCAAACTGAAAAATTAAGAATTTTTATTCTTTTATATTTACCAGTAATGAGTCTACGTAAGTTATATGAGACGGAAGTTGCTACAATATAGTTATATGTTTACAAAAAGAAAAATAACTTCTGGTCGTATTTTGTATCATATACTATATGTTTTATTATAAGAGAAATTTGCATTTCAAATGTGATCTTGAAGATCACAGCAAATCAAATCGCAAGTATATTTTGGGCTACATGAAGTAATGGGCCTATTTAAGGGTTAGGGTTTGTGTACGTGTGTCCATAGGGGTGATTATGTGTGCGTGTTATAAGTGTTTATATTGTACTGTGTAATTTAAAAAAACTAGTAGCTTGATCGTGTTTTTTTTCCAAACACCATTTTTTTAAATAGCTCATAGGATGAGGCACTTTTTTTTGTTATGCTCTTACAAAGGGATGGAGAGAGAGATGAAACTGAAAAATAGCTTTTCAACTTGTCTCGCCCCCATTTCCCTGTCTCAACCATGCATGGGTAAAGCTATTTAGCCATGTTAGAGTATCTCCGACCGTTTGGCAAATAGGTTTTGCATTCATCTATTTGCAAAAAAGTGTAAAAAAAAAAACACCTATCTAATGGTTTGGCAATTTTGTTAACTTGGCAAATAGATGGGTAAGACTCGCATATATGCCAAGCCCCTCCGCACTTGGCATTCGCATGCTCGCGCGAATTCCGTCGCCCCCGCGCGTGATCTCACGACTATTCCGTCCTCTCGCGCGCCCCCCGTTTTTCCCGCGAGGAGGAAAAAAGTTCGGGAAAAAAATGTGGTTCACAATTTTTTTTTTTTTGCCAAGTGAATATGTCAGACCATTGGAGATTGCCTATTTTTACCTTTGCCATTTGTAGTTGGGACTTGGCAAACTCTCTCATTTACCAAACCAAAAATACCAAACGGTTTGGGATGCTCTTAGACATGATAGTCTTGGGGCTAGCAAGGTTTACTTCACATGCAATCCAAGGTTAGGAGTTTGCTCGTATCTTAAAATGTTATCCATTCTGTTGTAATCTCAACTTGTGATATAAGCCACGGCATGGAGCTGCTCCTGGCATATATTAACACGCAACCGAGAGTCTAGGAAGGCATATTGTTCTCTCAACTTCTGCAAGCCAAACATTTTTTTTTTTCGAAACAGCTTAAACTATGTTGTTTTAAAATGTAGTTTCATTGACGAAGTTGAGCGATGTAAACAGGTCTAAATTCTAGGAAAACGGAAACATTCTGTATCAGTCAAAAATTTAATAAGAGGAGGCAAACACGTGTTTATCCACTCGTAGGACCCGAGTTTGAACGGGTAGAGTTCACCATAAAGATTCTAGTCACTCGGCTATATATAGAATTATTTAAGTACAGATTACAGATTACAGATCGATTAGTATATTACAATGACGCCTTGGCAAGCATATGCGATTTGGACGCAACTCCTCCTGTCGATGATGTCTGCGCCCTTTTTCAAAAGAAGCTTTTTTAGGGAAGGAGTTGAAGCAAACAAACAAAGGAGTTTTGTGGCGATGATAGCTCGGCCGTGTGCTTGGTAACGGGAACATGACGCCGCCCGCCGACAATTAGGAGCAGATGCATGCGGTCCACACGATGGAATTCTCCTTCACTCCACTCCACTGGAAGCATCCCTGATGCTGATGCAATAATACAACATGACATGTACATGTTCAGCATTGCTTATCTCTCACATTCAAGTGTGCGTTAACATTCGTGCTACAACACTCTCTTTCCTACTTTATACACTCTCTCTTCCAGTGTTTGTCATTCTCTCTTCTGCCATACACATTTCGATGCAAAGTGGACGGCTAGGATAAGCAATGTCTAGCATGTAAACATCAGAAAAATGCGTTCATGCTGATGGCCATGGGCTGGTACGTACTCTCCGACAAAAACAGGTTTGGTGCGCATATGAATCAGTCTAACTCCACCGGGATTTAATAGAACTAATAATAATTGTCATTTTTTTCTTTGAAAAAAAAAGAATGTATAAAAGTTCCAGTTTTCGATAGCAAAATAATTGTAGGTGCAACAACCAACAACTGCAGGTGCAGCCGAACATTACATTGCATTGTATGAAGCCTACTCCTATGTTATGGATGGATAGAGACGTGTGATGTGTCTGGCTGCACACACAGCATCGGATCCGCGCCGCCATCATTCTCATCCTGACATCCTTCTCTGTCCCGCCGGCGTCATGTCCTGTCTTACCATTGATTACTATATTTATTAGGGAGAATTGGCCACAGGACATACAAAGTGCCCTCCATTTGCTAGCGGACACCTAGAATATAAAGATTGCTGAAAGACACTCCGTTTTTTTTATCAAATTTGCCGGCGGACACCTAGCTTATTAAAATATTCATTTCTGACATTGGAGGAGAGAGAATAGAGGGGTAATGTCCTTTTTGCCCATGGCCCTACTGGTCAACCCATTCTTCTTCCTCTCTCTCCCATTCCTTATCTCACATTCAGCAGCATGCCGGAGCAGAGCGAAGGCGAGGGCACTGACGGGGCACTGACGGCACTGTCGGCGTCAACCCAGCGTTGTGCAGCAAAGGCGCAGGCGGCGCACAGCTCCTCCCCGCAGCACGCGGATGGGATGTGGGGCCACTGGGGCGCACGCGCGCAGGGTCGACGGGGCGGGAGCGAGGCACTCGTGGCGCACGTGAGCACTGCCGCCGGGGTGCGAGCGAGCACGACCGCGCATGTGAGCATGGCTGCCAGGGCGCGAGCGCAGCCGTTGGCGCGGAGGCGAGGACAGCCTCGGGGACGCGCGCAGACCCGCTGGGGCGGGGGCGAGGACGAGGATGGCCGCCATGGCGCGAGCGCGGCCGCCGGGCACACGCGCGCATGGCTGTCGGGGTGGGAGCGCGGCACCCAGGGCGGGGGCGAGCATGGCCACCGGGGCGAGAGCACGGCACGCGGGGCGCGCGCGCGGCCGCCGAGCGGGGGGAGTGCAGCCGCTGGGGGGTGGAGCGCGGCCGCCGAGGCACGCGCGAGCATGGTCGTCCGGGGTGAGAAGAAAAGGGACTCCGGGCAGGGAAGAAGAAGAAGAAGAAGGCGGGGCAAAAAGGATATTTCCCCTCTATTCTCTCTCCTCCAAAGTCAAAAATAAATATTTTAATAGGCCCAATGTCCATCAGCAAATTTACCCAAAAACAGAGTATCTTTCAGCAATCTTTATATTTTCAGTGTCTGCCAGCAAATAGAGGCCACTTTACATGTCCTATGGCCAATTCTCTCTATTTATTATTAATCATGATTTATAGATAGAAAAGCATAATTATTTGTTACGCACGAGCATATTAACTAGTGTAAATAAATAAATAACAAGACAAACACATAAAAAAAAAAAGGTGTGGCGATGCGTCGCACGACGTGGCGGCAATCTCTGAAGCATGGGCGACGTCACACCAAAGGTGGGCCTGCCAAGTCGGCCCTACGTACAGAATCTCGTCCTCTCACCCTAAAAAAAAACAAAAAATAATATCTATATTCTCACGTGTTCCTCTTTGGCTTTTATTTTATTACTCTTTCATTAAGAGGAAAAATCTTTTATTTTACTCAACCTCGCTTTCTTTATTAAATTATCCATGCACACCAGCTGAAAAAAAAACCCGGCAGGCGCAGCACATGACAGGCTTTAAAATATGTTTGGGAGGTGTTGTAAAAAAAATGTTTGGGAGGAGAGAGAAAAAGAAAACCCACCAGGACAGGAACAGGACTGGCGACATGCTGAAATTGTCTGAAAATGCGTGCGTGCGACCTGGCGAGACCTGTGTTTTTTTTTTTTTTTTTTTTGAGGGAATGGCGAGACCTGTGGTGGGTGGAGACTCCCGCGGCCCGAGCGTCTAACAAACGGGCCAGTGGGCCGATTAGGATTGCTACGAAACTGATGTGGACAGCGCGAGGGCAACGGCGTGGCCCATATTTGGACCCTTGATTAGAAATGGCCCATATTTACACGACTTTGTTGAATATAGGAAAAAGTCTATTTTTGTCCCTCAACTATCACGAAAGTTCGCTTTTGGTCCCTCAATTTTAAAACCAGACAAAACGTATCCTTCAACTTTTGAAATGGTGCAGATTACGTCCCTCGGTGGTTTTAGATGGCGGATTTGCTACAGTAATGGAGGTTTTGCTACTGTGTCAGTGGTTTTCTTTTTTCTTTTTATTTATTTATTTAGGCCGAGTCTTTGAAATAAACATAGTAAATCGTAGAAAAATCATAAAATTATCTACACTGTTTCAAAAGTTGAGGGATGTGCTTTGTCCGGTTTTGAAATTGAGGGACCAAAAGTAAACTTTCGTGATAATTGAGGGATCAAAAGTAGACTTTTTTTCCCAATATATGATGAAGATTGGATTGTTCATCTCCTCCATTTTTTTTCCTGAAAACAAAATTCTCCTCCAACTTTCAATCCACTCAAAGTTGCTCATTGGACCATATTTTGGGATTAAAATTATTCAAAGCTAGTCACCACTCACCATAAGGTAGAGAATGGTTCTAATGGTAAAAACAAAACCAATTTCATAAAATTTTCATCTATAAAAACTAGTTTTCTATTATTTTTAAAAATTTCAAATGAGTTTTTTATTTTTTAATAAAGTCTAAACTATCAACATTATTTCCCGACTTACCTCTCGGTCTTGTGGCTGACATGATGACACATTGAAGAACATTATTATCGAAATCATCTAGCTAGTTTGTACTACAATGGAGTGCCTAAGAAAACTAATTAAAAATGAGATCACTATCGAATCCAGATTTCTACTCGAGATCGAAACAGGCTCTAAGACGGGCGAAGAATCAAGTGGCTAAGTTGTCCCACTACAGTACAAGTACTTGGTTAGTGAATAGTGATCCTACCAAGGCAGTGAGTGAGTGATTCAGTTGTGGTCCAGATCATCAGAAGATGAAAATTGTGAAATGCGGGGCAGCTGATGGAGTTCTGCCCTCGATCGATCACTTTGGATCACTCACCTCGATCACTTTACGCTCTGCCAAGCAAACTGCACGCTCGCATGCATGGATTGAATCATCTCTGCTGTGACACTGAACAAATGGTTGTTGGCTTTGGCCTCTGAATTAATCTGAAACAGTATATATCTCTGATCTGATGTGGGAGTACTCGATTGATCTCCTCGGTCGGTGCTCGGTCTTGAAATCGTCATCGTCCCTGAAACCGTAGGGAATGTAAGGTGGGCGGGGGGACAGCAGCGTCGGATCATACGCCCTTCCATTCCATCGATAATGTGAATGCAGTACGTGCAGGCACCCGACAATACACCACCGTACCCAGCAGTGTTTCCTCCTGCTGGTCTGCTCCGGCACCACTGACACTGTTCATGCTCATGCGCCGCCGCGGCGATCACAAATATGATAGCATACAAGAATATTAAACAGTACGTACTGGCGCAATTCGATCGCACTAAGAGAAACAACAATCACAAAGGACAGAAAGCTGGAGAAACTGCCAAAGGGAGATAATCGATCCTGCATGGCGCACAGCCAGAGCTAGCGTCAAGATATATAATGCAAGTTTCATGCTTGCTGATAGTGATCTGTATATATATAGCAATGCAACACCGCACTTCATATATACAGAATACTAGTATTTCTGAACGACGTGTTATGTTACATTACATAAACAACAAATGCTCCTACATATAGGACAAGATAGAAATTTGTACAAGCTAATTAAGCACGGTCGAACAGAAATAATACAGGTAAGATAGAGAAGAGCGAAAAAATTGCATGCAAGGATCCAGATATACAGTATGACAGTGGTGCCTGTCGATAGAGCCTTTTCTTTATACAGTAATAAAATAAAATAAACAGTCAACCAGAGGTGACCCATCATACCAATTGTATTGTATTGGATTGGAGGATCGCATCGGATCAATCAGTGATGACTGATGAAGAGAGAAGAGCACGCATGCATGGCCCATCTCTAGGTGCTGCTCCCTAAGGATCCAGCCATTGGAGGTAGCCAACAAGTAGGACGTGGCTCTCGAGATCACTCGCGCATTTGGCGCCTTCTCTACGGCCGGTGCGCGCGGAAGAGGAAGATAGTAGCTAGCTTCAGAGCCTGAGACTGACTGCGAGAATGCAGAACGCATTTTTCTGGTGCTTAATTACATGCACACCGCCGAGCGCCTGACAGTGCACGCGCCTCGTCGCTCCACCACCTCGGAATTTGCTCATCTCTTCTCTTCTCTTCTCTTCTCTGCTGGAGCCGAGCGCAGTCGCTCCCAAAGCATCGTCTCCTCCTCCTCTGCTCTCCCGCCACCGCCAGCGAGGAATGCTTGCTATCCCCTCCCACTTGATCACTCTCTTCCTCCGCCTGCGCCTCTACTTATACTCTTCCCTCTCCCTACTATCGCCCTGACAGCGACACCGCGCCTACCCGCGCAAGCTGATCGAGCGCCTTCCCGCCACCATGGACGACAGCAATGTCCGCGCCAAGACCCGATCTTGGACCAGCGGCGAGACCTCATCGGCCACCGCGGCATCCAGGATCATCGCGCAGCAGTGGGCCGCGCGGCACCGCCAGGCGTGCGAGCAGATGGTGCTCACCACGCTAGACCTCGACCGCCGGGACCGCGAGTCCGAGCTCCTGGCGCTCGCGCGCCTCCACGCCGTCTCCATGCTCGACGCCTCCTTCCTCCGCGGCGGGGACGGCGGTGGCAGGCGGCGCGCGCGGTCTCCCGAGCGCGCGCTCGTCAGGCGGATCGCCAGGGAGTGGGCGGCGTCGACGACGTCGCCGCGCGACGGCGCGGCGAGGTCCCGGGGCGCCGAGGAGTGGCTGGGCGAGAGCGAGCGCGAGCGCGTGCGTTCCGTGCGCGAGCGCGTCCGCATGGCCTGCCAGGGCTACCACGGGGAGGAGGAGGCGACCAGCAGGCTGCCAGGCCGGCCGCCGGCGCGCGCCGACGTCGTCGTCACGCGCTTGGCCGTGGAACGCCAGCGAGAGCTGCAGGGCCTCTCCGAGCACCGCGCCGTCTCTGCCTTCGCTCACCGCAGCCGCATTCAGGTCAAAGCCAAAACTAATCACCCCTCAAACTCCAAACATTTTTGTTCTTGCTAGCTTATAACACGATTGATCGATCAAATTGGCAAATCAAAGGGATTGCTTTTTGGAGAAGCATAAGCATGATCATGGTTCATGTCCATGTTCGTTTGTCGAGTGTAGGAAATCAAATGAAATGTGCACTGCTACTTCATTCTCACCCTACATCTATTAATCCTAATTACATTAGTTACCACTTAAAATATTTTTTTTCTTTGAAGGGTTTATAGTTGGCTAGTTTCTGTGCTGTGAATAATATGGTGACACAGCACCCTGTGCGGTTGTCCTTTGTCCCTGTCATATGATAGTCGGCAGAGGGTATGCAGCAGCAGTGTAGCATGTCCTCTTTTTGTGTTGCATGATGTGCACCCAAAGTATTGCGTGTCTAGAAAAGTATTATTGCATTATAATTATAATATAGAAGAGAAAACCATTTTTTAGTGTACTTTAGTGAATTAGTCATCTCTGAGATTGTCCTCTAGAGAATTTCATGGAATTGATCATTATTGTTTTCCAGTCTTGCCTCCGAGGTAGACTCTTTCGTAGCGGAACGCCCATGAATGATGAGAGACCGATTTCTATGACAACCAGAGAATTAGGACATGTTAGACAGAGTCATCTTGTCTCTAGACTGAGGTATGGCTTCCTTTTCTTAGTAATAGTATGGTCTCCTCTACCTTTGCTGATCTTGGATTTTGCATGTTGGATCTTGCATTGCTTCACTCAATAGAAAATTAGGGGGAAATATATCTTGATCAAGCCGCAAAAGGAACACAACTGCCATGTCAATGTATCATTTTTCATTTTTGGTATAGCTGACAAGAATTGGATTATATATTTTTGACATTTGATCGCTGACAATATATTGTTCTTGCCTAGGGAAGAAGTTCGCTCTGGAACAGAAAGCATCACCAACGATCAATCAACTTTGGTGGCATTGGCTACTCAAACAAATTTTACTGATAATGAGTATGACAGTGTAACACCTCATGTTGTAAGTGATGCTAACAATGATACAGAGAATGCAACTCGTGACTATGAAATCCTAACACAACCATCAGTGCAAAATGAAGATTCACATATTGAGAACCATGTAGCTAACAGTAATGATGCTCATCAAACCGACTTTGCTCAAGAACAAATTGATCGATATGATGATCATTCAGACTCAGGGTCCTCAGAACAGGACAATGATCATTCTAGTTATGCCTTTCCTCGTCCATCTAACAATAGCGTGCAACGGGAAGCTGAAACTTATGGAGGACAACAAAGTGATTCATCATGGTCAAGGGATATATCTGGCAACGAGGATGGACATGACAACACCTTTGTACATAGAGATGAAGAATGGTTCATTATTGATTCTCAAGAACCTGGACCAAACTGGCAGTTAGGACGAAGTTTCCCTTCAAGTAGAAATGTTAACAGGCTTCGCCCATCGGATGATGATGTTTATGGAATTGAACTCAGAGAGCTCTTAAGCAGGTATTTTCTTGCAAACGTCCATCAAAGGTAAATGTTGTCCTTATGCAAAATGCTCATATAGCTTTTTTATTTTGCAGGCGAAGTGTGTCAAATCTTCTTAGCAGTGGCTTTCGAGAAAGTCTAGACCAGCTCATTCGGTCTTATGTCCAAAGGCAAGAACATGATCCTCATGATTGGAATTTCGAGGGGCAAAGACCAACCACTGAATTACTCAACGAAGATCCTATTGAAAACATTATAGATGAACAAAATCGAGCCGATAGAGACACTGCACCTCAGCCATCAACTATGTTGCCAGATCAAACACTTTTCCCACATCAACGCCAGTGGCATATTGAATTGCCCCATCATAATTGGAGTCAACAAAGCATTCACCGTTCTGAATTTGTGAGTCATCTCGCCCACCAACTGGAAAGGAAAAAGTTTGTTCATTAGAGGTCACTAGAGTCCTTTGCACATAATTTTGAATATCCAAGCATTTATCTTGTTAAAAATGCTTTGCAGGACTGGGACACTATCCACATTTTGCGAGATGAGTTGAATGGAGTGCAGAGAGGAATGACCAGCATGCAACAGATGTTAGAAGCATGCATGGAGATGCAGATAGAGCTGCAACGCTCCATCAAGCAAGAAGTGTCTGCTGCTCTTAACCGATCTCTAACCATGCAAGGTACAATACTCTTTTCCTCTCATTCTAGTGTCATGGCATGGTGCATGATTAATTCACTGTGTTTGAAGAATGATTTCTCAAACTTGAAGCAGATGAAGAAACACTAGAGGATGGATCACAATGGAAGCTAGCAAGGAAAGGAATGTGTTGCATCTGCTGTGACAACCAAATTGACTCCCTTCTTTATAGGTTAGTCTGCTATTTCTCACATATTTTTAGTTGTACTATTTATTTGAAAAATATTGTCTGAACAATAACCTCTATATTGTTTGCTACTTACCCTTAGATGTGGACATATGTGCACCTGCTCAAAATGCGCAAGTGAATTGCTCCATGGTGTTGGAAAATGCCCGCTTTGCCGTGCACCTATAATTGAGGTGATCCGGGCATATTGCATAATGTGACAGAAGGATCCTACATAGAAATGTAGAGGAGGAGGAGGGGAGGGTGTTAATTTGTCTCAATTAAGAGGTTGTCTTATGAGTTTCGAGTTTGACTGCAGCAGCAACACAGTTGTATCTTAGGGAACATCCGAACATGTATTTTGTTCATGTATCCTCCACGCTAATGCATTTGTAGAGACTTTTAATCTAGTAACTATGTAATGAAATGAGTGATCCATGTGATCAATCACACTAGCCTTCGTTGTACTTTGCACCTTAGAATGCAGAAATGTCATAGCATCATGCAAAATAAAAAGTTGAGTGGACATATATGCATAATCCATATAACAACTTGACAACTAAGCTACCTTTATATGATTGATTCAATGACGATATTACTCTCGATCAATATTACTCTCCGTGACAACCAGACCCAAGACCATGTCCAAATACCATCAGTTTGTCGCAGGGTACTCATCCCAGATAGGCCCCTAGCTAGTACCCTCACCAAGACTCACTACTGGACTCAGGTCCTTTGCCGAGTGCTGGAATGCCAAGCCGACTGACCTAGGACAAATTCAATGGGGGACTCAGCTACTTGGTGGACATGGCAAAGGCAAAATATATATGGAAATCAACTCCATATATTTTAACTGTGTCGAAAAACAGCCTATAAACCGATCAATGGTCCACTGTGCCGTGGTCCTGGGTGATAGTCTTGTCGCTGGAGAGCAAGACCGTATCGGGTCTTGGCATGGTCATTATCATCCATGTTAGAAGATGCTTGGTGGAATGCCCGACATGGATAGGTATTGTCGAGGGATATGAGAGAATGGTATAAGCAGAGGCACAGAAGATACGGAGAGAGTTCCCCTTGTTGGCAGGGACAGCAAAGGAGGAGAAGGAGTTGGCGACCAGGGAATGCGTTTTTCTATTTTCTTGGAGGAATAACAATACACAAAGATGAGAAATGTAACAATACACAAAGATGAGAAATGTACTCCCAGACATGCATGCGGCGTAGAAGATTGACAACGGTGGCCTCTGATTTGTCCATCGTTGTGCACATGATCCGATATGTATTGCGAGCTGCCTTGCCTGCCTCTCGCAGAGTCAGCACACTCTCAGCAGTTGTGTTGGAGGAGTACTCCCGACTTGTCTGTTTCTTTGTGAAAGCATCCTTGCCGACTGTAGTCCTGCACTCTCTTGAACGATGGTTCGATCGTTTGATCGCCATGCATGCATGATTGTGTGCGTCAGCCAACTGTACGTGTATGCACTGCGAATGTGCATAAAGGGAGCTAGGCGGGCCTCGATTGGCCAAATAGATCCATGGTCCATATCATATCATCATATCCATCGAAACTCGAAAGAGATTGAGTGCACGTATTCATATGTCTGCATATGGCTTCCACTCGATTTGCATCATGCACGCACGTGCTGGTGTTGCCGACGTATGAGTTGATAGATCCGCCATGCATGCATGCATACATGCATCCCCCTGTCGATTTATTTGTCCTTCATGGCGCGCGGCGCGCACAATAAGCTATAGCACAACGTACGCATGGTGATCGATCCGGGTGTGTGTATGAACTAACTTGCTATTCTTATAAATTGAATAAAATCTTAAAAATCCATCTCCAACAACTTGGTAAAATAGGTTGCTATTTTTCCAAACTTGCTAAAACATGGTGCCGCGCGCGGAGTCGCTGCGTATCGCGCTGCGGAGGCCTCTCGGAGCGCTGCGGAGGCGAGGGGAAGGAGGCGAGCTGGGCGAAACTGAACGGCAGTCCATGGACGCGGACGGACGGAAGGGGCGAAACTGAAGAACCACCGATGGGTCCATGAACGCGGACGGACGGAAGGACCATCGATGGGTCCATGAACGCGGACGGACGGACGGACGCCGTGCTGGTGCGGAACGCGACGAAGATTCGCGCAGAGCTAGGACGGCTTCTTCGTACGCCAGCCGCCCGCCGCTGGTCCATGCTCCGGCCTCCGGCGCGGCTCGCTGCGACCTCGTCATACTCTAATACCTCGACGTGGTCGAGTACCCTACGGTGCTCAATATTTTGATGGAAATACTCAAAAGTTTCGCTTTTTCGTTACGATCGCGTAGAATCGAACCTCACCCGATTTAGTGCAGCCGTTGTCGAGAAATCGCGAGTTAAAATTTCCATCCCGGTGGTCAACGTCGTGTTCCGTTCGCGTGAGGGCGCGATGGGGAAGAAGTAGGCAATGACATGTGGGTCCCATCTGTCATCCTCTAGTTTTACCAAATTGTTGGATATGACTCATTTTTTCACTTGCTAAATAATTTACCAAGTTGTTAAAACGCAAAATATACCAAGTGAAATTTAGAAAGTTATTGGAGATGCTCTTAAGTTGCTATCTTCGTTCCGCGCCGTAGAGAAGCAGCCAAATAATTAAATCCGCCGATTGATCGAATCATCTCCAGATCGAGGCGTCGCCTGCTTGTTGCCTACCTCCAATGGCTGGATTCCTAGCTAGCTATAGGGAGCAAGACCTAGCCATATGGCCATTGGCCCATGGGCCATGCATGCATGTTCATCTCACTCTGATTATCGTTCGATCCTAGCTTCTCCAATCCAATACACGTACAACTGGTACTACGTGATGATGGGTCACCTCTGATTTACTGTTGTCTGTTGTTTACAGTGTTGTTCTTAGATCCACCCCTGCTGCCCTGCACATATCGCTATCATCCATAATCCATGCATGCGTTTTTTTTTAAAAAAAATCTCCTTCATTTTGTCCTCTTCTCATTCAACTATTTTACCGCCCTTTTGTAGTATCGCAAATGTGCTAACACTTTTAGACATTGTCATGGACTCCATCATGCATGGTGTAGATAAAGGTGGATGTTGATAACTAGAGAACAGTTGCGTGTGTATATTATGAAGGCAAAAAAATATTAGTTATGGGTCAAAATAGCAATGGGTATCCGAAACCCGAGAACCCGACGGGTTTTATCCGCTAAGAAGGCGGGTGTGGAAGGAGTTTTCTACCCGCGGGTACGTTATTGGACGAAATCTTTTACCCATCGGGTATGGCGGGTACGGGTGTGGAATAGCAGTACCCATACCCACATACCCGTGGATAAAAAATACCCGCAAAAATGAATAACCATCCTAACTGATTGTAGCCCATATGGTGATATAGCCCATGAAATCTGGCCCAAGCACTCCTAGTATATATATTATTGATCCATCCTAAAACCCTAGTCATACACTTGCTTTGGAAGTTGTTATGTTTAATTTGATAAAAGTTGTTATATTTAACTTACTGGAAGTTGTTATATTTTGCATGTCAAGATTGAACTCGGGTATATTGTCGAGTATGGAATACCTGTCGAGTAAGAATTACCCGCCGGGTGCGGGTATGGAATGAATTTCTTACTCGTCAGCTTTCGCAACCCAATGGAATAGGTTTTAACCTGGCGGGTGCGGGTATGGGTGGCCGGTACCCGTCGGGTACGTACCCGTTGCCATATTGAGTTATGGGCATGCTGGGTCATGAGTTCAGCCTTCAACTACGAAGCCTCAAGAATTAATTTTCAGCATTGATGAATCTTTGCCTCAACTTGGTTAAGGCGTAATTCGAAAAAGGGACAATTCCAATATGGGCCACCAAAACTATTGCTTGTGTATGCTTTTGACCATTGTTGAACTCAAAACCTAGAAATCACAGCCATTGTACTGTTAAATTCGTTCATATTTGACCACCGAGCTACTTTCAATGGTGTTTTTGCATACATTTCAATGGCAAGTGGCACTATGGCCTACTCGTTAGCCGTCTCCCTCCTTCTCCTTTACCTCGTCACTGCATCGTCCTACTCATTTAGGGCACCATCTTCTCCTCCTCCATCATTTACTTCGACACCGCTCTTACAAAAAAAGAAAAGAGTAACAACATGTATGGACAATTAAGGGGTTGAATCTTTTTAGTGTAGTCATTCATATAAAACAGAGGGATCCGAGGGTCACCGATCTAAGTAACCATATATATCAACAACTGACCATCACCCTCTAGTCAAACTCGTTACTATCAGATAAAAAGGCACACCATTACAAATAAATAGCTTAAATACCAATAGCAATGTCCGCGGCTTCCGTTTCAGTTTCAGAGGCCAAATGAGTGATCCAAAGGAGGAAAGTTAAATATGCCCTTAGCGCATATGCCCCTACGCACTGCACCACGGCACTGGCGGAAAAGAAAGCGCGCTTCGCTCGCTAGGCAATGGTATAGTAGGGCTTAGGGCAGTTGTAGGGGGCATCATGTCTAGTATTATGACCTGATAGAAGTGTGTGGCATTGCCTTTGTGGTTGAAGTGCTGAGAGGCAGCCCACCACTAAGAAGAAGGTGGCCACCGAGAGGAAGGACCCCAGAACGAAGGAGGGGCCGATGACAAGGATGCCATCGAAAAGGAAACCAAAGACATCGTATACGAGATGCTCAAGATGACTACCACCGTTCTCGACGATGTCGCGAACAAGGTGTAGGCGGACTCCAAGATTTCTTTGTTTCTAAAAACTTATAGGCACCTATAATATAAACTTCCTTTAACCATAGCCCTCTAATTGTCCTAGACTTCCCCTCTGGGTGGCAACCCGTGGCTATATGAGGTTTTCAATTAGTCATTTATAGTATGAGGTTTTCTATCTCTGGATCTGTCTTCCTCTTACTTTTGAATAAAGTTGTTTTTATAGAACTACAACTTCTTTATCCACATGTAAATGAACAACCATGCTAAGCATTTTACGTTTTTTGCAGTTGTCATGACCATCTGTGATTCACCCAACGTGAGCGAGATTGAACTAAGAGTCAGGTTAGGACTCCTCTCGGTCACGGCTCCGCTTGTGCCATACTATATACAAACAAAATGATGATACTTTTTTTTTAGAATTACATAGTACAGCGTAGATGCCCACAACACGCACGCACTCACCTCTATGAACATACGTATACAAACTCTACCTCTGTGAGCACCTCTGAAGTACTGAGTAAGCGGCAGATCTGGAGATAACAAAATAATGATACTACTAGTACATCATATAGATGGTCCGCTGCCTCAGTTTCAGTGGCCAAACCAACTGCCATGGCAGAGCTGAAGTGATCCAAGGGTTAAGGGCAGTCCCAATGCAGACTCTATCATAGAGTCTAAACTTATCTATTACCTCGAACATTGTGGACTTAGAGTCTAAATAAGACTTGGAGTCTTGTTTTTTCTCTCTCTTTCTTCAATAAATATGGTGCCACATCAGCGAAATACCATAAATAGGGGATAATAAATAGTCTTGGACTCCGTGATAGTGCATCCATTCTCAGCAGCATTCTTCGATCTCTGGAGGGACCACTGACTGACTGCCAAGTAGTACTCTACTTGTAGGACTACTTTCCACTTGATTCATCTTCGCCCTCCTTAAAATTTACACTTACGCACTGTTCTAAAATATATCTTGACTAGCGCTGCTACCCTTCATTACAACACTAGCTAACTAGTACTTCTTTTTTTTTTTTTTTTTGACAAAGAGCTAACTAGTACTTACGTGTACCATTTGTTACAACTCTTCTGAACCAATGCAATCGTGTGGTCACTAATTCATCTGGCTACGTTTCAACAATTGCAGGGCAAACTTCAGGAACCAGGCACACGGGGAAATGATGAAACGCAACTGCACTTACCCTCCTCAGGGTTTAAAGCTTCATCAACAATGTGATGCATGTACCTACCACAACAGCAATTTCATTTTCACCGTACCAAAAAAAAAAAAGTTACAGCCTTACATGAACAAATGAGGCTCCCTTCGTCACATTATTACATTATTCTAAACCCAAACTACAACAATTTGTATTGTATGGTACAGAGTGCAATATAATGACTGCTAGCTACTAACCCAGCCATTTTCACTGCTCTCACAGAAAAAAGAATAGAGGAACTACATTTATCGACAATTAAGGGGTTGACTCTTTTCAGTGTAAATAATAATGTAAAACAGTGGGATCGGAGGGTCATCGATCTGAGTAACCATATCAACAACTGACCATCAGTTCATCACCCTCCACCCTCCAGTCAAACTCGCTACAAACTGGCGTACATATATACCAGATAAAAAGGCACGCCATTACAAATAAATAGGTTAAATACCAATAGCAATGGGATCATCATATCCTAGTGTAGGGGGCGCATCCCCAAGGGCTGGGCAGTCACAGGGTTACAGTTCACCACATCACAGGGACCTTTTCAGTGTCATTTCGTAGCGCATCCTCCAGCACCAGTTAGCAGGTCCAGGCAACATCATGTCTGACTCTGCACTTTCACTTGCATTTGCTCGCTCTCACATGATTATTTGACATGCATCTCATATTGCCACAAGCATGGATAAAACCAGCTTGATGATGCCCATCTGTACAGCCAGAAATTGAGTTTTTAATATTTGGTTGGGCAAAAAGAGGTGTCTGTGTCTGAGCACCAAAACAGGTGGTGGGATCCTTTTGATATGAAGTTTGAAACCAGTTTCACAAGAAATGCTAGCAGATGCATCCAACTATCACCCCATAACTGGGTGCAGCCAGTGTGGCAAGAAATATGCATTACCTGTGCTGTCAGCCTCATGTTTTGTCAGGCAACAATTCCACATCGTGCTAAAACCACCTGCCTTTCTTGATAGCTTTAAGCTCCATCACTAATCGTTCCCTCTGAGCCTCTACCTCTGCATACTGCAAGCTCATGTTGAGTAATCGTTCCTTCATATCTCTTAGTTCTCCTTCCAACTGCAAAATCCTGTCGGTATTACCCTCCTTGTCATCTCCACCAGCAGATTGCCCCTCAGGCAACGGACTGCACACAAACAAAAAAAAAATATATTATCATGGAAAACCAACAATCACATAGGACAAACTGTTCAGTATTGCGGATAATATCCTAAACCAATAGTGGTAACTAACTGACTTCGATATTTCTGTTAGTTAGCAATGCGCACTCCCACATGAAACTAAACTCAACCAAGTTTCTCCTGCTCACAATATTGTATAAACAATTTGTAGTCAAGTCAAGGTCTAGTTCATATGGAGGAGTAGTTCAGATAAGGTGAGAATTATGAACTGATTCCAATGCACAACATATTACACAACCTTACATCAGAATGCAGCACTACTATATCTATATGATTGCAAAAAGAAAAAAGATGATGCTTTACTGCCACACCATTACCGACTGGTTAATTAGATTGAAATATTTACTCTATGAGACCACTAGCATCTCCCAGAGTGTGAATTTTGCCAAACTTCAGTTTTTCAATTAAAGATTAGATAAATTTTCCATATAGAAAAGGCCTACTTTCTCAACGTGTACTGGCCAATGCTTTGCTTGTGCTTCTTGTCCTCTAAACTAAATATCCAATGTCAAACTCATTAGTCATACTAAAAACAAAACAGAACAGCTACATACATCATTCCTATCATTCAATGTACACTCATCATCTCACAGGGCACATTTAGGTTTGTGATGGTAGAGGTACCTCTTCTGTTGAGCTCTGTACATCTTATTTTCCTCCAATGCCTCTGCGAGTTTAGTTTCCAGTAACTGAATTTTTGACTGAATGGTCGCCTGGTTATCTCCAATCTCCTACAAGCACAAGGAAATACAAGGCATAAGCAGATAGAAACATCAATAAGGAGGAATTGTTTGATCATCATAGCAAGTACTTCACTTCAAATGGCTAACCTGGTTTCCAAGGTCCTCTTTAACGTGGGACATTTGCTCAAAACCCTTTTCCATAACTTGAACTCTCCTAGTGAGATCCTCATTTTCCTGCTCGAGAGATTGAATCTTCCTTTGGTACTCACTGTTTGATCTCTTCATCCTACTGAGTTCGTTCTTTAGTTCTGCTTCATGTACATGTGATGCTTCTGATGCTGATAGATCACTCTCCAACCTCACGAGCTTTGCCTGCATAGCTATTCTGTTTCGCTTTTCTTCTTCACCATTTCTCAAAGTCTCCTGCATATCAGAAACTTTATCTGTTAGCATAGCCTTCTGTGCTTTTAGTTCTTCACATTCCTCAGTCACCGAGCGCAGAAACTCCTCCAGTTTCCCTTTTTCAAACTTGGCTTCATCAAGAGAACTCTGAAGTTTGAAAACCTCATCTTGAAGATTCATTATTTTCTGAACCTGAAGTTTCAGGCCAGATATCTCTTCCAGCATTTGTTGTTTCTCATAATCACTGGATTTAAGCTTCAGTTCTAGTTCATTAGAAGTCTTCCTTAATGAATCTTCATTGGATTTAGCAGCTTCCATCAACCTTTTCATATGCTCAGCATCTGATGTCAACATTTCCTCGCTTTGTTTAGAGGCATTAAGGGAATCAACCAATCCTTTAATCTTATTTTTAGACTCCTTACGAAGGTCTTCCAATTGAGACTCGTAATGTCTCAATTGTGCACTGACGTCTTGGAGATTAGCCTCAAGTTTAGCATTGTCTGCTCTCAGGACAGATACCTCTCGAATAGCATCCAGAGTGGCACTTTCTCGCTCCTCGTGCGTGGAGGAGACCTGTGCAGTGAGGCTGACGACCTCCCTCTCAAGATTCTCTATTTCAAGAGTCTTTTCTTTCTCAATCTTATTGAGCATGAAATGCGCACGATTAATTCTTTCTTCTTGTTCCATGTGCTCCTGGAATATACTCTCCAATTCTGACAATAAAGATTGCTCTTTAGAAGAAATGTCCTTCTGTAGTGATGAAAGCTTTGCCTCAAGGAACTCCACTGTTTTGCTAAACTCAAAGTTCCTTTTTTTCGACTCATCCAGTTCCTGCTCTTTTTGCGTAAGATCACCGTGTAATTCCAACTTATGCTTTTTCAGATCAGCAGTTAGATTCTGAAGAGAACTGCACTCTTCAATAAGGCTCTCAACAGTAGATTGTAGTTTAGAATTAGATCTTCTCAGAACTTCAGAATCATCTTGTGCTTCTGACAATCTTCTTTGAGACTCTTGTTGTTTCTGCTTAAACTCGAGCCTTTGAGTTTCCATCTCTGATTGCTGACGCTCTACTTTATCTTTGAGAGTGATGATGAGAGATCTGGAGTCATGCATCTGCAGCTCGCTTGACTCCTTTTCATTTGTCAGGTAAGTCAACTGTGCTTCCAGTCCAGATATCCGTTCTGACAGCTCTATGTTTTCCTGTTCCAGCTCCGATACATGCAACTCTAGTTCAGCTTTGCAACTCTCTAGCTCAACTATGTTCCTCTCAAGAAGCTTATTGGTTGAAACATGGGAATCTATACTGCTGGAAAGCACAAGTATATCTTTCCGCACTTCATCCAAGCATTTAGATGTGATGCTGCTTTCTTTAAGCGAAGCGGACAGGCGTTCCTCAAGCTGACCCTTCTCTGCCTGAATCTCAGAAATAAAATTTTCCATCTCACCCTTGGAACGCCGAAGGTCATCATTCTCCTGTAGTTGCAGTTCAAGCCTAGTCAGTAGTGTATCTGTTTCAGGTTGTTCAGTATCCTCTAGATCTGCTATTCTAGATTGGTACTTCCACGTTGCACCAGATTCACAAACTTCCAGTCCAGTTGAATGTAAACCATTTATCTGTCTTCTCAGCTCAGATAACTCGAGATTTCTTTGTTCCAGCTCCTCTTGGCTTTTTCGGAACTTTTCTTCTAGCTCACAGGTTTGAGACCTAAAATTTAGCAGCTTCAGCTCGAGGTCAGCACATTTTCTCTGTAACTCATCTGCATTAGACATTGATGACTCAGAAAAACTGTCATCTCTTAACATTTCCTTATTCCTAAGTTCCTCCTCAAGTTGATGAATCCGGGATGTAAGCTCTTCGAATTGCAGCTCATTGTTGTTTGAAATACGAGGAACCTGAGCTTTTGCCATACCATTTTCTTTCAGCTTATATATAAGCTCCAAATTTTCATCTGTTAGTTCAGAGCAGTCCTTCTCAAGCTCCTGTATTTTAGCCCTTAAAATTTCATTTTCTTTCTCCAATTCAAGATAAATGGCATTGGAACCTGCACCACCTGCATTTCCAATGTTGAGAGCACGATCCAATTTCTCCCTCAGAATTCTGATTTCATCCTCTTTCATTGACAGTTTCTTAGCCCACTCTTTGTCTTCTTTTACTAACAGCCCATTCTCAGAATCAGCAGTTTGCTTGACCTTCGAAATCTTAGATATTTCAACTCTCTGTTCTTCAATTGTTTCCTCCAGTTCCTGAAGAATTGAAAGAAGCTCTATATTTGACTCTTGAGTCCTGTTTAGTTGTATGGTTAAGTCCCTATTCGATTCTTTAAGAAACTTCACCTCACCTTCAAGTTCCTTCTGCAGGTCTATCCATTCTGAACGTTTAGGTGTTCCTGTAATTATTTGCCGTGTGTTTACATCTTGTAAGGATGACTTCAATTCTTCTATTTCATGCCTATATGAATCCCGCTCAGCTTGTGCAGCAGACAGCTCAACTGCTAGCTCAGCCTGTTGCTTTGATTTTTCAGAACACTCCTTTTTCAACATCTCTAGATCAGCCTTCAACTTGCGAGAGTGGCGTTCCCACATTTTTGCCTCATCACGGAGCTCCTCAATTGTTTCTTCAGCAGCTTCAAGAAGATCTTTAGATGAGTCAGATGCCCCCATAGATAACTGAGAAAGGCCATTTGAAAATGTTTTTGGAGTATTCCCTTGCAGCAAACTTGGGCCTGAAGCCCGAGAACTAAAAGATGAATTGTTGGATCTGAGCCCGTCATCACCACGACCAGCACTAACATAACTAGCATAGGAACTAGCAGAATCCTGCCTTCCTACGTAAAGTCCTCCATTAGAGTTGTCTCTAGGAGAGAAGTTTGTTCTATCTGCAGTACTATCTCCAGAATTAGAACTCCGATGGGACCCTGATGCAGAGAAACTTGTTTCCTGCAAAAAAGAAGACAACAGGACAAATAATCAGCATGAACACGTAATACTCTGATATAGCATGACATGTAACCAAAATGCCACTTGCTGACGGTGAAATTGCAGTCCATATAGAAAACTATACCCGAATGCGAGGAGCTTCCAAGAGTTATGCTAAAATATCTTTACGGCATAAAAAGGTTTTCTCCATGGGGGTAATGACGGTAGGTTCACCAGCTTCCACATTGGAGTATCTTGTGGATTTTGTATATTTGCAGGTCATGTGCAACAGAGGAACCTTTGTGGAGGATGAGATCATCTGCGCATAATTGTACTCGTGCGGTTTACAGTATGACTTTTGTGGCCTGCTGATCACTAGTGAATTTTATGTGATTTTTAGATTTATGAATAGGTCACTAAGTAGGAATTAGAACTTATCATAGCTTTTGTGCAAGATAGTAGACCTCACAATAACTGAAAAAATTCAAGACTTTTGCTTGATGACTAAAGGCGAAGGATTTCATCACCTTTGCTGAAAAAGATCCACAGCCAGGTTTTTTTTCATTCCCACCAAAATGGGGTGTTTTAGCTACAAGGTTGAACGCATAGCATTGGCAACTAAGTTCCATGCTATTATTCATGTACTCAACAATTTCAGTGAAAATGGGATAGATCTCTCAAGGCATCAGAAAAAGTCCAACGACAACTCGGGATGGAGCAGGTAAATGTTTGGGACAGCAAATTGTTTTAAGCAGTAGCATACCCTGTTTCCAGATTCATCTTGATAAGTTCCACCCAGATGATTTTCGGATGAGGAACGAACACCCTTGTTGAACATACCATCGGAGCAATCTGACCTGTTGTCCATCTCATCATTGGTTGGCGTTGGACTACGGTCATCGTGACGGGGAGCCATGTCCCTCAATGATCTGACACCACTACATAGAAATGGGAGAATTATCAAATTCAGGATTTGAGTGAAGCAAAGAGAGGCTGAACAGAACTTGGTGAGAATGAAGTAATGAGGCTTCAGTCTAGTTACCTCAGCTTAGACTTTGTGCCAAGACATTGAACCTTAAGCTGCACGTGAGGGAAAAAATATGAACATCAACATAAGTAACATTAAGGACACCATCAGGCATGCTCTCAAAAGTAAAGGACATGAAATAGGCACCTATGTAACAGTTGGCATCTATGATGGGAATGCAATACCAGCATTTTTTTTTGTTACCAAATCATGCAAGCAATGGTCAAATGGCCCTTGAAAACGAGGTGTAATAAATAACCAAAACACACCTGTAAAACTGTTCCAGAGTTGCATCTCTTCAGTGGCAAAGAGATTGCAGTTGGATCGACTATATTCAGAAAATTAGAGAGATTTAGAAAAATCTCCCCAAGAATGCCAGATTTTGTCGATCCCTGCAACATTACATGAGAGCAGTTGTTATTGGCACAATAATGGCATAGCCTAGCGACAGGAATAGGACACAGTAGATAGACGAAGGTAATAAGCATCAAGACTGAAGCAGGAACTGGACATTGAAGAACAGGTAAGGTGGGGGAAATATGCATCACATTACATACCAGGGAGACAATAATCTTGTACTGGCATTCTTCAAATTCTTTGGAGACTTCATCCTTGGAGAACCATATGGGTTCCAAGATGGTGTCAGGCCACTGGCATATTCCACTCCTAGAAGCTACTTTACTGGACTTTGCAATTGTTTTTCCATTGTCGACTGAAACTATGGATAGGAAGAGTCTGTCTGATACCGCAGGGACCTACGAAAAAAACATGAAATGAATCTTTGAGACACGAGAATGAAAGGGATACATGTCTTGTAGCATATGGGGTAAAACAAACTGCAGGAAAGGCACATGTGAAATGAAATGAATGAGAAGGCACCACACAATACAAGAGGGCAATGCAGTATCCCCCTTTAATGGGCCGTGGTTAAAAGAAGAGGAAGGACCATTTTAATTTTTCAGGGTACACGGCTACACGAACACATGAATGAATGGCAAGCACCTCGTGAAATAAAGTTGAACCCCCTGAGAAAGTAGACTGACTGAATAGCAAAAGGAATCAGCAGGGGGATACCGAGAGAGGAAGCAATGCGATTTGCATATAGTATGAGGTTGGTTTGGTACAAGAAAGCAGCACGGCTTCCCGTTTCCCTTTTAGGGGTGGTTCTGAGGTAGGCGCACACGTGACGTGAGTAAGCGTGGTGACAAGAATCAAGCAGCACGGCTCGAGTGTGATCCTACATTGATGTAACACTCGAGAGGTAAAGGAATGTAGGTTGAATGACGAGTGTCTGTCATCACTCAGTAGCGGGCCTTGGCCTAACGGGAGAGAGTTAGCAAATCAGGAGAGGGGATGAAAGGCAACGAGCAAAGCGATTGCTCCAGTAGATAGAAGAGAAGGAATTGTGCTAATCGCAGGGTCTTTGTTTCGCATCGGATCGGGTAAGCAAGTTTTGGTACTGCCTGTCCTCCCCTGGCCGGCTGGCTCTGGAAGAAGGAAGTGGGGAAAAGAAACGATTTTGGCTGTCCCCGAGGGAGGGAGGGAGGGAGAGAGAGCATGAGGAAGACAGAGAGCGGGAAGAAAGGCAGAGCAACCTGGACGGCGCGGAAGTTGGAGAATCTGAAGTCGAAGCGCTCGCCGACGCGGTCGGAGGAGCGGTGGCGGTGAAGCTTGAACATCCTGCTGTCCTCCTGCTGCTGCTGCTGGAGGTGGGTCGTGGTGGCAGTGGTAGCGATGCGATGCGATGCGGCCGAGGGAGGGCGGCGGCAGAATCTTGGACCGGCCTCCTCCTCCTCCGGCTCCTCCTAGATTGGGGGCGCTAGGATCGGGAGGTGGAGCTGCGGTTGGTGATGCTGACCTGAGATACCGATACGGCGGCGCATGGAGCGGCCGGCGCAGTGCGGCAAAAGGTGTAGCAGGGTGGGGTTGCGGGAAGAAGAGGAATCTTAGGAAGCGGAGAAAGAAACCATGTCCCCCGACGTCACCCACCCACCTCTCACCTCTCCTCTCCTCTCCTCTCCTCTGGGGGGGCGAGAAGAGCTCAGCTCAGCTGGGGGAGAGAGAAGCACTCGCAGAGAGCAGGGGAATCGGAATGGGGACGGGATTGGACCGACGAATGGGAATGCAGTAGCAAGCTCTGCTGGTGGCGTTTGCTATGGCAGGGAGCAATTAATTAATTTTAATTACATTAATTAATTACTCGATTAGGCAGCACACACAGTCAGCAGGACAGGCTGCTGCCTTGTGCTTTGCTTTGCGAGATTTCTAAGGCGATCTCGCTTGTTCACTCCCGCCGTCATTGTCGTCGTCCTCCACCTCGACCTTGATCGGCAACGGCAATGGCATTGTACTCCTCGCCCTCTCCGTCTCCTTCCTCGCGTGCTCCCAATAAATTGTTTCTTATTTTCTGTTTCATCAGCTAAGATGTACTATTAGCTATAAGTGTTGAATATTTCAAAATAAATTATAGACTGGCCAGGCTATAGCACTTTCAGCCCATAGTAGCAATTTATTTGAGTACAAACAAGATCTTCAGTTGCGTTCACTTGTAGTAGCATTTTTTCTATCTTTTTCCCCTTATTATTGATGTGTTGACAACTGCTGATGCTTATATGGTACGTCCCTGTCATCTAAAAGATTCACATTTTTTTCTTTTTGAATAGTCAAACTTTTAAGTAATTTCACGAAATATGTAAAACATTAAATTATTATTAATTATGTGTAATATTGAACTAACAATGTATAATAATATATTATTTGGAGATATAAAGTTCGATACCTCAAAAATATGAGATGTAATTTCTTTGCACAAAGGGCAGCAGCTGCTAATTAATCCGGGCCGGCGGCCGGCCGGCTGTCGTGGCCGCTGCCTGTGATTCTGGTGCTTTTACCTTTGGATTTGCTCTGCCCCTGCCTCTGCCTTGGAAATGGACGGAGTCTGTTCTCGTGTCCTACTCGCCCTAGTAGCAGACAACAATGCAAGCCGGTGGTGCTGACTGTGATTCTGGTGCTTTTACCTTTGGATTGCTCTGATGCGGATCAAAAGTCAAACGTATAGGATTAGCTAAATCAAATCTTCACAAATTCCGTGCATTCTATTTGAGTCAGTATATGTGTATGTATTGCATCACAATATCACATGGATAAATAATAAATGGCAACACGAATCAGATGCCGTCTGGTCCAATTTTTGTGCGTGATATAGATGACGCCAGCAGGGTCTACATGGCTCTCGATCTCTCAGTGCGGAGAGGGAGCATAGGACTTAGCCGACCAACACACGTCGACGACAGCAACATGGTGTTGTGCACACGGATAAACCTATACTACATCACACACATATAATTTTTTTAATAATCAAGTATCTTCTCATAACCTTATTTGGTTACTTTTCCTTAAACTTGAAAGTACTCAAACTTAAAAAGGGGATCTTTTGCACTCATGAGTCTCGTAAAAAAAACGACTCTTCTACTTTTTCTCTGCCTGTGACAGTGTCTTAACTTTAATATATTTGTCTTTATATGCCAAATTCCTTATTAATTCATTCATTGCTTCGCAAAAGAATCCTTATTCATTGTTTAATTTGGAGCAACTTACCCAACATACACTTATTCTGTATACCATGATCCATAATACCTAAATTCCCTTGTTTTTTGGCTTGTCATGTCACATGCCTATCTTAAACTCCTATAGAGATAATGCTTACTAGCCTATTTCTCTAAGCTATTCTTGTGCCACATCATCGGCTTACGTCATCCTCCTATCCTCAATTCACCGATTTTGCTCCTGGCGTCGCCTCCTACGCATGCAGAGGCCAAAAATAGGAAATGCATCATCAATTCAGAAACGCATCTATAATTCTTTCTAGAAAAAGGTCTACTTAGTTAGCCCATCTAACTATTGACAATCATATGAAAGGGCCTCTAGCCCAGTGGTTAGAAAGACACCGAATAGACCTAGCAGATCTCGGGTTCGACTCCACGTAGGAGCGAATTAAAATAGGTCTGCATTATTAAAAATTAAAAATAAATAGGTCGGGGTCTCCCTTGCTAATTTCGGTCAATAAAAAACTATTGACAATCATCTACTTCATCTCTTACCCCCGTAACTTGCCCGTTCGGACTCCGATTTAATTTTCGTTTGCTCTGCTGGTTTTGTGGTGATCCGTTGTGTTCCTTGGTAACATCCAGCCTCTAAATAGGGTCGTGATCATCACCGGTTTGTGTATCGCTTCTTAGGGTTGATTGTCGAGCCCAGGACCAAAAGTTTTTTAAAAAAATTGAGGCTCTCATTCACACGTCACTCTGGTCGCCGTTATCCGGTCCTTCACCTCTCTCTGTCTGTTCTTTATGAGCGAGTAGCACATGACATCTCCTGCTTCACCTCTAGGTACTCTTTGACACCATTGAGCTCTGCGTCCTTGGTATTCCACATCCTTCTTCCAACTTTAAAAAAAAAAGACTTCTTCGCTATTTGTTCCGCAGGGTTGAAAGATAACTTGAGACTGTGTCAGAAATACAAGATTTTTTTAATAACAGATCTCTTTTGTTTAATCATGTGTTCTTACAAAATTAAGCTGATTTCCACATGATTTATGTGAACCTTTTGTGTTCCAGACAGATGCTGAGCTGGTACAATACAGCTCCGGCCTTCCGGCTGGTCCGTTTTTGTTGGTAGTTGGTACATGCTCTGCTCCCAATCGCTATCCACTGTCACCCTTTTGTCCTTGCTGTCTTCTAGTGCTCCTAGTACCATTTCCCATTCTTGGTTTGTCACGGGCGTTGCTTCAGATGAAGGTTTGCATGCACGCCCAAATTAACCACCTGTCGCCTAGCTGATGTGAATGTTGGTAAGTGTAATTAATTAATTACTACGTACTGCTATGCCATCTAGTCCTGAATCAGTCCACACCTGATGATATATGGTCCAATCAACGATGTGGCAGTGGTACAAGAAGAAGACTATATATATTCATCCATGTTATCTGCCAAACAAGTTCCTTCTCGAGGAGCCGAGGAGGAGAAGGGACAGATGGGGAACGGTGGACGTCGGACCGGACGTGGCGGACGTGTTGAAGGAGTGAGCATCAGGGGCGAAGCTACGTTGTAGCTCGTGCACCTACAAATAATTGAAAAACAGTACTGAAGTCAAAATTTTACTATGATTTTAACTTCAATTTTCACAGCCTAAGGCTTTGTTTAGATCCCCAAATTCACCCCCAAATTTCACTATGCAAAAAGAAGATTTCCCGTCATATCAAAATGTCGGCATATGTATGGAGTACTTAAATGTATATGAAATCAAAAACTAATTGCACGCTTTATTGTATTTGTGAGGCGAACATTTTGAGCCTAATTAATCAATATTTGAACAATTATTACCACATAAAAACAAAATTCTTCTGATCTTCTGAAATCTACCACACTATGCAAAATTGGCACACCCCGATTCGGGGAACTAAACGAGGCCTAAGACAAATACACCACCCTTTACCATGATGTAGCACTAGCAGAGTACTCCTAGCAGGGAGGAAGGGCAAACATGCAATCGAAGGACAAACCATGCATTAATGGGGTTTTAGTACTAGAGTACTCAGCACGTACAGTACGTTGCCTTGGTGCTGGATCAGAAATGGGCACCAACCTGCAACCAAAGGTGAGTGAATCTGATGATGGACCCACCGCAGTACTGCACGCATGTCGATCGATGTATGGTTTGTTGATGGATTCAATTCAATCAATGGACATAACAACAAAATTATTGAGCGTACCTGTTATGACCGGTAAGGTCTATACAAGGAAGAATGGAGGTGGCTGAGTCGAGCGCGACGTTCAGGCGCCGGAGCGCGGTCACCACGTCCATATGGCCACCGTGTCAGAGTCTAGTCGAGAGTCTAGTTGAGTCAGGATTTGGCTAGCTGTCAGGTTTGTTATCAGAGATATCTTGAGAAGGTTTGTTAGCACAAGTTTGTTAGGAGATTGAGTCGTTTTGTAATTGGACTATAAGAGTCCCTATTCGGTTAATGCAAAGACTAGCCCAGGATTGAGATTATATCTCCCTTGGGCGCCTGGCGGTGCTCCTCGTGTTTTCCCTATTCCCTGTCATCCTATTGTCGCCGCGATTGATCATCGATCACGGCGCCAGCTCGTCGAAAGCCAACGCTCCCTCGTCCTCGCGTTGATCCACCATACTTCCTCCGCAGCAAGGTGCGAGGTCGTAACAACCTGGTATCAGCCTTCCCGATCATGTCGACCACCACCAACTCATCTACGCCGCCAATCCAGCCCACCACCGCCGCCGAAACTTCCGTCTCCCCCGCCGTACCAACGACTGGGGTTCCTTCCTCCGCTGTACCGCCATCCACGCTCCCGCTCGTGCCCGCATCCAACGCGCTCTTCACACTTCCACAATCCAATGAGCCGCCAACGCTCGCCTCGATCGCCGAGTCTCTCGCCAAGTTTGCCGAGGCGTTTCAAGGCATGCAACTCCAGATGTCGGCCATGAACAACCAGCTCATGGATCAGGGCTCACGCTTGTTGGCCATCGACGGTCGCCAGTCGTACCCGCAGTTCAGACTGCCTGGTTTCGGTGGCGTGCCTCATCTGCCGGCCTCATCGCAACCGGTGATCACCGATGTCACCGCCGCCGACTCGTCGTCCTCAGTCAACCCGACGCTGCCCCAGGCGCCGCAGCCATCGCCGGCACAACCAACAACGGGCGTGCCGATCCAGCAGATTCAGTTCCCACCCTCTCCGTCGCCGATCCCCGGATTCGGCACGGTGTCCCAGACGCTGCCGATGGTCACCGCCCACATGGCTCCGTCGCAGCCGTTTCCCGCGCCGGCGCCATGGGCGTCGTCCGCCGTTCCCAAGTACCACAAGCTCACCTTCGAAGCATACGATGGCAAGGTGGACCCCCTCGGCTGGCTCAACAAATGTGAGCAGTTCTTCCGTGGCCAGTTCACGCCGGAGGCCGACAAGGTTTGGTTGGCGTCCTACCACCTCACGGGGGTTGCGCAACAATGGTACCTCGTGCTGGAACAAGACCTCGGCGGCCGCCCGGCATGGCCGGATTTCCGACGCTACACACAGCAGAGGTTTGGGCCGGCCATCGGCACCAATCACCTTGCCGACCTGGCGCGCCTGCCCTTCGGAGCCTCGGTCGACACGTACATGGAGGCGTTCCAGGCCCGTGCGGCGCACGCGGGCGAGCTCACTACCTTGCAGAAGGCCAAGCTCTTTACCGGGGGGCTTCCTGAGTACATCAGGGTCGACGTCGAGCTCCAGGAACCGGGCGATCTGCAGCACGCCATGCGCCTCGCGCGTGCCTATGAGCGTCGCAACGCGCACCTGCGTCCGGCGTTCCCTCCGAACCGGCCGGCGCGGCGCGGTGCTCTGCCAGCTCTACCGGCACCGGAAGGCTCGTCCAACACTTCCTCCAAGCCCGCGCCGCCCCCGAACACTTTCAAGCGCCTCTCTCCAGAGCAGATGGCGGAGCGACGTAAGATGGGACTTTGCTACAACTGTGATGAACCTTACGTCCGTGGGCATGTTTGTGCCCGTCTGTTTTATCTTGAGGCGCAGGATTACACAGTCGAGGAGCCCGACGACGATGACGCGGTGCTTGAACCCCCGGCGGACCAAGTGGCCGCTGACACCGCGCCTGCGTACGACCCCGACAAGCCCCTCATCTCCTTGTCGGCAATCACGGGCATCCGGGTGGAGGAGACGATGCAGCTTCGGGTCCGGGTCGGGGCACATGAACTTACTGCCCACCTCGACTCGGGCTCGACGCACAACTTCATCAGCCGCGCCGCCGCACGACGAGCGGAGCTTCAGTTCACGGACAGCGAGGGCGCCTACGTCACCGTGGCCAATGGTGACCGCGTCCTGTGCCGTGGTCTCGCGCGCGACGTCGACTTGCGGGTCGGCACGGAACGCTTCTCCATCGACTGCTACGCCATTCCGTTGGACTCGTGCGACATGGTCCTGGGGGTGGCCTGGCTGCGCACATTGGGCGACATCAGCTGGAACTTTGACAACCTCACCATGTCCTTCATCCTCCACGGCCGCCATGTGCAGTGGCGCGGTCTGGGTCGCCCACGCGCCAGTTCCACCGAGGCGACGGTGCTGCGGCTCCAGCCCATCCGAGGCAATGGCGCTCACGGCTCGGAGCCGGCCTTGCTCGAGCGCCTGCTCGAGTCCTTCGACGACGTCTTCGCGACCCCGACGGGCTTGCCCCCGCCGCGTGCGTGTGATCATCGCATCCACCTCAAGCCGACTGCAGAGCCCGTGGCGGTGCGCCCCTACCGCTATCCACAGTTGCAAAAGGACGAGCTTGAGAAGCAGTGTGAGGACATGCTCACGCAAGGCACCATCCGTCCAAGCACCTCACCGTTCTCGGCTCCCGTCCTCCTCGTCAAGAAACAGGACGGCTCATGGCGGTTTTGTGTCGACTACCGCGCGCTCAACTCGGTCACGGTGAAGGATAAGTTTCCCATCCCGGTGGTCGAGGAGCTCCTGGATGAGCTCCATGGTGCTCGCTTCTTCACAAAACTGGATCTCCGGTCCGGGTATCATCAAGTTCGCGTGCACCCCGACGACGTGCCCAAGACGGCGTTCCGGACGCACCATGGCCACTTCGAATTCCTCGTCATGCCGTTCGGGCTCTCCAATGCACCGTCTACGTTCCAAGCCCTAATGAACATGGTGTTGAAGCCGTTCCTTCGCCGGCTGTGCTCGTGTTCTTCGATGACATCCTCGTCTACGCGCCACTGGGTGAGCATCTTCTACGGTGCGCGCGCGTCCTCAACGTTCTGCGCGCTAACAAGCTCCATCTCAAAAGGTCCAAATGTTCGTTTGCTGCGCCTTCAGTTCATTACTTGGGCCATGTCATCTCCCACGCAGGTGTCGCCATGGATTCCTCCAAGGTGGAGGCAGTGCAGTCATGGCCACAACCCCGGTCCGCGCGAGGCTTGAGGGGTTTTCTCGGGCTGGCTGGCTACTACCGTCGCTTCATCAAAGATTATGGCACGTTGGCCGCGCCACTCACCAGCCTTCTCCGCAAGAACGCCTTCGCGTGGTCACCAGAGGCGGAGTCGGCCTTCGTGGCCTTGAAGGCCTCGCTGTCCGGCGCGCCCGTGCTCCACCTCCCCGACTTCGACAACGAGTTCTTCGTCGACTGCGACGCATCCGGATCCGGGTTCGGTGCTGTCCTTCACCAGGGCGCTGGGCCAATCGCGTTCTTCAGCCGGCCATTTGCAGCACGCCATCTCAAAGTGGCGGCCTACGAACGTGAGCTGATCGGCTTGGTGCAAGCGGTCCGCCATTGGCGTCCCTATTTGTGGGGCCGCTCCTTCGTCGTCCGGACGGATCATTACGTGCTGAAGTTCCTTCTTGATCAGCGCCTCTCGACGATTCCGCAGAACCATTGGATCAGCAAACTAATGGGTTATGATTTCAGGGTCGAGTTCCGACCGGGCCGCTTCAACGTCGTGGCCGATGCGCTCTCGCGCCGTGACGGTGACGCGCCACTGCTGGCGGCCCTACCAGCGGAGGGACCGGCCATAGCGGCGCTCTCGGCCCCGTCGTTCCAGCTCTTCGATGACCTCCGCCGCGAGCTGACCGAGTCGGCGGAGCTCCGGGTGATCTGCGACAAGGTGACATCCGGTGCGCGTGGCACCGATTGGGCGTTGCGCGACGGCCTTCTGCTCTACAAGGGGCGCGTTTACGTGCCGCCGACGTCGGCCGTCTTCGAGGACGTCTTGCAGCTCGCCCACACCAACGCCCATGAGGGCATACAGAAGACGCTCCAGCGTTTGCGATCGGAGTTCTTCTTGGACCACGACCGCCGCGTTGTCCACGACTTCGTACGAACGTGTGCAACCTGCCAGCGCAACAAGACGGAGGCAATGCACCCGGCGGGCTTGCTCCAACCACTGCCCGTTCCGTCCAGGATATGGGCCGACATCGCCATGGATTTTGTTGAGGCGCTGCCCAAGGTCCATGGCAAGAGCGTCATTCTCACCGTCGTCGACCGTTTCTCCAAATACGCCCACTTCATTCCGTTGGGGCACCCCTACACGGCGACATCAGTGGCGCGGGCGTTCTTTCGCGACATTGTTCGCCTCCATGGGTTCCCGGACTCCATTGTCAGCGATCGCGACCCGGTGTTCACTAGCAATGTCTGGCGCGACTTGTTTCGGTAGGCTGGGGTGCACCTGCGCATGAGCACAGCGTTCCATCCTCAAACGGATGGGCAATCAGAGGCCGTGAACAAGACTATAGCCATGTATCTTCGCTGCATCACTGGTGATTGGCCTCGGGATTGGTTGGATTGGCTCCCCTGGGCCGAATTTTGCTACAATACGGCGTTCCACTCGGCGCTCAAGACCTCGCCGTTCACCGTCGTCTACGGTCGGCCGCCGCCGGAGCTCCTTCCCTACGCGCCCGGTCAAGCTCGCACGGAGGCCGTGGATGCTCTCCTGGCTGACCGGGATGAGTTCCTCGCAGAGGTCCGCGCCCGCCTTCTCCAAGCTCAGGAACATGCGCGCCGGTTCTACGACGCCACTCACCGGCCGCTGGAATTCGCGGTAGGGGACTGGGTGTTACTGCGTCTCCTCCGCCATCACCAGTCAATTGCTCCGGCCAGCAAGGGCAAGCTTGGGCCCAGGTACGCCGGTCCGTTCCAGGTACTCGAGCGTCTTGGCGAAGTCGCTTATCGGTTGAAGTTGCCCGACGACGCGCGCATCCATGATGTCTTCCATGTGGGCGTGCTCAAGCCATTCCGTGGCACGCCACCGTCTTCCGCCCCGACTCTTCCTCCTCTTTGCCACGGACGCCCACTGCTCCAACCAGAGCGCGTGCTGCGTTCCAGGCTTAGCCGGGGGACTTGGCAAGTGTTGATTCAGTGGACGGGGTTGCCTCCGTCGGACGCGACGTGGGAGGTGGTTGACGACTTCAGAGCGGGGTATCCCGAGTTCCAGCTCGAGGACGAGCTGTTTCCGAAGGACGGGAGAGATGTTATGACCGGTAAGGTCTATACAAGGAAGAATGGAGGTGGCTGAGTCGAGCGCGACATTCAGGCACCGGAGCGCGGTCACCACGTCCATATGGCCACCGTGTCAGAGTCTAGTCGAGAGTCTAGTTGAGTCAGGATTTGGTTAGCTGTCAGGTTTGTTATCAGAGATATCTTGAGAAGGTTTGTTAGCACAAGTTTGTTAGGAGATTGAGTCGTTTTGTAATTGGACTATAAGAGTCCCTATTCGGTTAATGCAAAGACTAGTCCAGGATTGAGATTATATCTCCCTTGGGCGCCTGGCGGTGCTCCTCGTGTTTTCCCTATTCCCTGTCATCCTATTGTCGCCGCGATTGATCATCGATCACGGCGCCAGCTCGTCGAAAGCCACCGCTCCCTCGTCCTCGCGTTGATCCACCATACTTCCTCCGCAGCAAGGTGCGAGGTCGTAACAGTACCATTGTCCTTGTCACATCACATCACATGCTCGTCGTGTCTCCCTGTTGTTAATTGTGTGCATGCTTATCTGTCCTTAATCAGATAGAGGCAGCAAACGACTCTCGGGTAAATCCTTTAGCCAAACCACATCATACATATCACTCATGCTCATGATTACTAGATTATTACTAGCATCGCGGACCACCTACTCGCCTCTTGTGCTTACTCCAGGGAGGTTTGGTACCGACTTCTTCAGCGACTGCAGCTCCTGATTAGCCCTCCACCCCCGGACGCTGTTCTAGTGGAGTGGTGGCTGCACACCAGGTCCCCTTTGCCGAAAACCCACCGCCGAGGCTTCGACAGCCTTGTCCTGCTCACCGCGTGGCTACTCTGGAAGGAACGCAACAAAAGGGTGTTTGATGGGATCGCTTCAACAACCACGGACATTCTGCTCCGCATAAGGGAAGAGGCCGACGCTTGGGTTGCGGCTGGCTACCGCCAGTTGGAGGGGTATTCGCGTCCGCCGCCGCCGTGGCCTAGACGACTGCCGCCCATGCAACATAGAGCAAAACTAGTTTACGCCTTAGTCACAACCCTCTAAGCTGCGCCGTGTCCAGCCGGCGATTTGTGTAAGTGTGTTTGCCGATTCGCCCTAGGCAACTCGCCCACGGACGACCGGTTTGTAACCCAAACTCTCTTCTTCTTAATAAGGCACGTGCTTCGCACGTTTTCGAAAAAAAAAATATTACTAGCATCGATCAAAAGCACACATGCATGTGCCTAGCTATAATATTGTCTAAAAAACTCAACAACACGTCGTGGGTCTTACCTAGGGTTTGGGGGCGCCGCCGTCGCCACCACCGCCTGTGGCCCCTGTTCCCTCGCCTCCGGCCTCGCTGCCGTCGGTGATGCGGAGCGGGGGTCCGCCTCGATTTCCAGTTTTTCTTGTTTTTCATAGGGTCTTAACTCTTAATCGAGTCCTAGGTCTAGGGTTTGCTCGTCGTCGATATTCGGCGGCGGAGTTAGGTTTGGTCGGAGGAGCGTGGCTCCTTTGCGACCTGGTCTTCCTGGCGACGCCGGCGATGCGGAAGCGGCAGCGGCGCAGCGGAATAATTTCTTCCAGCCTCTTCCGTTCTTTGATGGCGATCTACTCTGACGTTAACGGAGAGGCTAGGGAGAACTCTCTTGGAGTCGAGGGCCGGCGCATCTTTGTCTTCGTCAGGTGATGATATTGTTGACCCTGTTAATCTCGAGAAACATGTTTGGTGGAAACCTGAGCACTGCTCGGTTGCCGGCGATGGAATCGAAGGATGCGTCGTGGGTACAGGAGTTGGCCGATGCGCCTGGGAGGCAACGTCGGTTGATTCTCCCATAAGTAAATCCTGCTCTTGGAGTTTGGCTCTGGTGCCTGATGACGATTGATACGCGGCTTCGATGACGGTGACGGATAGATTTCTAAAGGCTTTGAGGAAGATGAACAGGAGTTGTAAACTTCTATGTAATTTTCTTTTTCTTTGGAGTCCAGTCTGTAAAAGAGCCGGTGTAAGACACTAAGATGAATACATGTTTCTTCTAAAAAACTATAATGCTGTCTATGAAAGAAAACAATAATTTCCTCATAAGTAATACGTTCAATAGTGTCATCTTACTAATACTAAGCAACCAAGTTCGTCATATGTTGTTGTGTTGTGATTTTGAAGTCAGCGGCGGCCGGGTGCCGGACGTTAATGCAACTACCGTGCAATGCAACTGCCCTGGCCCCTGGGTTGGTCGTGTCCCTATAGCTCAGCTCAGCTCAGCTCCGAGGACTTTTGCATGGTGACTGCTGAACGATGAGCCGTTGGACTGTCGGCGTCACCGTACCGTACGTACCAGGGCCAACATATCTGCAATTGTGCATTCATGCATGTGATTGAGGAGCGAGATCACACATATACACGCGAGCTAAGCTAGGAAATATATTGAAGGATCCCATTCCCATTCCTAGCTTAGGCTGTCCATCATCTCCAGTCTATCTCGTCTTGGCGCTGCAACTGCATACGTCTGCGTTGGCGTTGCCTTGCCGCGCTCCGGCCTTTGTTTCTTTTTTTCTTTTTTGTTAGTTTATTACAAGCAATGCCACCAACCCTGCAAGCAAACCTCTACTATATTAAATCTACGCATGCTGATTATTATATTGCAGTGTGCGGTACGTATGCTATGTACATATTGTGTATGTATGTATGTATGTAGGGTGATCCGATTCTCGTTTGCTTGCTCTTTCCTGGTAGCCAAGTATCAAAAACGAAAACGAAAAGAAATACCACAGTAACAAGTTGTAACAAGGCCTTGTAATGGCAACATGGGCTTGGCCTGCTTGCATTTTGAGTCAGACGAAGGCCCAAACATTTTTGGACCAAATATGGTCCACGGGCCTGGTGAGTCAATCCAAATGCGCACGCCGGCCGGCAACATACACAATCGTCGGCCTCGCCCTTTCGCCTCGATGAGCATTTTTGGGCCAATATTATTTATTTAAAACTCGTCACAATATTATAAAGATGACGACGGGAATGCTGTCTACCGCTTCAAGAACATCGATATTGAATTATAAAATATAAATCTAGTAAAATATGAGCATCCATCCATATGTAAAATCAGGAATTTAAATCCGGATGGACAAATTACAATTAGCGGAACTACTCTCAGTTTGTATTCCTGCGTTAGTTCTATTACTATAACTTCTTATAAATTCAATTGTAAATACACTGGAACAGAACAACAAACTGGTTTCATTAAACTCGGCTTAAAATATGTTGCTTTGACTAAGTATTTTGGTAAACTTTGATCTTGCAAAGTTTTGATGAACTTGTTCGGCTTTTTTTTTTTTTTTTTTTGCCAGTACCGCATACAGCACACTTAAACAAAAACACACACACTATAATTAAGTCGTAGTTAGTAGATTGCTAGGCGGTTGTCCCCACTCCCCAACTCGGGTCAAAAGCTAAGACCCATCTGTGCGGAAGACCTTGGATAGTTTTTTTAGTGGAAGGATTTTAGATAAATAGATGGATAGTAAATCCTTTAAAAATAATAATATATCTATATACATAGCAAATAGATAAACTATAAAAGTCAAAACGACCTATAATTTGGAACGAAGGGAGTAGTCTACTTTCCCTCTGTCCAGTATATATACAATGCGCGGGTACATGAAACCCTCCGAGCAACTAAACACACGCTTAGGTTAGCTAGGCAGCTAGAGTCCTAAGCGAACGAAACGAGAAACGGACATAGATTATTTCCAACCTTTCTTTTTGATGAACAGCAATGCTAGTATATATAGTACGCTATATAGCAATGTAATGCATCGCGTCGATCGCCCTGCAGCCATGCAAAATAAGAGGGTAGGAGAGGTTCCCAGAAAAAGGAGTGGTGGGTGTATGTATATATCATCATCATCAGGAGTAATATGCCTGTCATGTGTGACGACGCATGCACTGAAATCATCTGAAACTGATCTGTTCTGCTTCTGCCCATATATTTCGATCTGCCCTGAGTGCAGTTGCTGGCTAGCGATAGCTAAAGTGTACATGATCCCGATGGAACTCAACATACACATATAGACGATATCTATGGATCTACTATTAGCTAGCCCCGTCATGCATGTTTGTTGTTATTAATTACTAAAGCAGATGATATATAGACGATGGTTAAGAAAGTGAGTAGTAGAAAATGACACAAAGGCCCTCGGCAATCGTAAGTAATGTGTGGACAGCGAGCGCAGATCGAGAGCCATATGTGTTATGGTGTACTACTAGTAGTAGCCATAGGCTTTAGAAAAAGCATATGTAGGCAGAATAATACGTTCTGAATGTCTCCAAACTTGTAGGCGGTCAAGCACAGATAGTAGCCATCGATCGACTGCATGCGTGGATCATATATAGCATTTCTCTCGATGCAACTGGACCTCAAACGGTCGCAGAGCTACATATATGTAGTTATTATGTATGCATATATATGCGCCGTGTGACAATTCATTCAGTACTGTCACCAGTTAGCTAGGTCAGGTTTTGTTTACGACGACATGATGATCGTCGCGTTGATTCAGCATCATGATCGGTTCAATCACGTGCGGAGCTAGCTAGCTTGGTAAGATATGAGCGAGCGGCTGTCATCGCTCGCTTAGCTAATTGCCAATGCAATGTTCAGTGACAAACGAGCTTTCCGCCGGCATGTAAACCATCGATCGGCAGCTGTGGATGGGACTACTGCTAGCTACTGCCTACAGTCTAGCTAGTCTAGTGATATGATGCCGACGCTTTATTACATTATGCATCATGCATCTGCATGGTTTTAGCTCTATATATAGCATGACGCCCCAGATGTTTGTTAGTATATATAATTGTCAAATGTCAGTAATGTGGACTAACACATGTACTGTGCTGTGTACTGTGTACTGTACTTTACAAATAAGGTGATGGGAATGGGAGTGCTCGGTTTTTCGTTAGGTCAAGGCGCGGTAACTCTTGATTTGGGTGAAAACTTGACGCACACGGCTCAGCTTTCGATCGCAAAGCAATGACTTTGAACCTCACAATCACAACACCCCTTCTCCTCTGATTAATTGCACACCGCGTCTCGATGAATATCAAGTACGAGCTGAATGGAAAAGCGGAACCATTGCTAAGGGGGTGTTTGGGACTGCTCCGCTCCAGTTTTTCTAGCTCTGCTCTAACTTCACGTTGCCAAACACGTTTACCTCAAAAACTCCGCTCCGCAAAAAAGGTGGAGCTAGAGGCCAACTCCACGTTTTTTCAGGAGCACCTCAAGTGGTATTCCACTTTTTAGAGTTTTATACTCCCACATGGAGTTATGAGATAATTACTCACCTTGTCATTCTTTTTTTTTTTGAGATAACACCTTGTCATTCTTTAATCATCTATTCACCGTGCATAATCTGTTGACTCCAATCCACTTTGCCCCTCTGTTGTACGCATGCTTGAATGGTCACGCCGCAATTTCATGCATGAAGACCAAAGTTGTTGTGTTATGTCAACCATTTGAATTATTTATTTTTACTTTGGTAGCCGTTTATATTTATTATTTGGCTCTTTGGTAACCATTTGGATTATTATTTTGTGATCTATATGACATTCTATATTAGTGCAATAAAAAATATTGTTGTGGCTACTATGGTTCCATGATTATTTTCTGTTCTTATCAAAAAATATCAAGTGCAATTTTAGTGAGGGATATAATAGACTTTTTGCATGAAAACAATCCATTTCTGGAGTTGGAGCAGAGCTACGTGCCAAACAGTGCTACCTGTTTCACAAACTCTATGGTGGAGCTGCTGTATAGTAGAGTTTGTGAAGGAGAGCTAGAAAAATAGGAGCGGAGCAGGGCCAAACACCCCCTAAGTATGTGTCATAGATGGCTTAGATCCTTGATATTTGTTACACAATTAGTAGTTAGTACGACCTTCGAAGCTCTGCCATTAGAGCCGGCGCCTTTTGTGTGTGTTTTATCCGTCTAATCCTCTTGGCACCTCGCCTCTAGGAAAGCCAGAATGTAAAACAATTCTAACTTCTTCTTAATGCGGTACATGCAGCGCACGTTTTCAAAAAAAAAAAAGATATTTATTACACAATAAATATAATAATGTGTTGCTAGGTGCCATCAGGTTGTAAGGAGCTTAAGCAACCATAAGTATGTGTTCATAGATGGCTTAGATCCTTGATATTTATTACACAATAAATATAATAATGTGCTGCTAGGTGCCATCAGGTTGTAAGGGCGTCCGCAATGGCTAGCTATTTGGCTGTTTAGATGTAACATAGCAAGCAAAAAGTAGGAGAGAGAGTGCTCACTAGCTATAAGCAAATAGTCTATCTATTTCACATGAGATGAGCATGTGGGTCCATTGGTATAAAATAATCTTTTCTCTTGTTTCTCACCTCTACATCAGCTCACTAAATAGCTAGTGCTATCTATTACCATTGCGGGCGCCCTAAGGAGCTTAAGCAACCATTGCTAAGTAGGCAATATGTTCTTGATATTCAAATCATGGATTCCTAGGACACCTTGATCTTAAGCCTAAAAAAAAAAGGACACCTTGATCTTTGGGCTAGCACAGAATTCATGTTAGGGCCCACTTTGGTATGGCCAAAAGAAAAAGGGACATCATAAGCACTGAATTTACCAATGTTTGTTGACCTTCTACAGACGAATTCTTGCCTTTTCAACTTGTGAGTCGCTTTCTGAACCATTCCACCTTTTTTTTCTAATCGTGATTTACCAGTTTCCTATATATAATGATTTAGAGCAACTCCAAGAGAGTTGGTAAAAATAGATTGTTAAACCTATGATTTAGCCAATCTCTAAAATAGAAAACTCTGTAAAATAAAAATAAAAAACTCCAACATGCAAGCTATATTTACCATGCAAGATTCTAGGAATAGCCAGTTTGCTATTTTACAAACCAAGATAACATAGATGGTGTCGTTCACTTTTTGCTATAAAAATCTAAATGTAGCATACAAGACAAAAATAGCACGTTTCTTGGAGATGCTCTTAATTATGTTTTAAAAATTAACCTAATTTGCAACTAGCAATCGTCTCAGTGCATTGTTTCTAATGCATTTCTAGGCATAACTAAAGCAGAACAGTTCGGTTTTATGAAAGTTTATTTTATTTGACTTAATTGTTTTTTTAAATGCAAAAATATATGATACTCTGTTTGTTTAAAATTGTAAGTCATTAGCTATACAACTTTTACTCTATATATGTATCTAGATATAACATTTCTTTTTCGCGATCGTGCCTAAGCACGTTTGATATAACATATAACATGTATTTAGATGCATAGTAAGAAGAGTACGTATCTAGAAAAGCTAGAATGACTTACTTGCAGTTTGGAACGAAGTGAGTATTGAAGATTTTCAATTGCCAAATATATATACTTTGGTGTAGGCGCCTTTTGCACATGTTGCGTATTTACTAATGCCAATTTGATTGTAGTCTAAAATACATTTAATCACATCTGTTGTAAGCAGTACCTGCTACCTCTAGACTAGTTGCAAACTAAATTTGTGGAGTTACTTGTATTAATATTAAATGGACGCAATGGTACGGTACTTGCAAACGCAAGCAGGGGTGGATCAAATCGCACTACGTAGGCTGGTTGTGCCGCCTGCCTTGAACATAGTAAATATCTGGCCGTCAACGAATATACATACAATTTTTACAATGTAATAATTGTAATTATTAATGTCACACGCACCGGCACTGGCACACCGCTGATAGGAGATTTTTATTACCAACTGCTCCTCCGTCAAAAATAAATCAACGACAACTAGCCGAGTCTTGAGTAGTTTAACCAACTTAATTTCTAGAGAAGACAACATCTATATGACACTCAATATGTACATGTCAGCACTCAAGACACGGGCCACGAACCAGGCGTGACGGTCACCGCGCCAAGCCAATCGATCGACCCGGGCCAGAGCGCGGTCACCACGCCAGCTGCACCGCGTCGCGGCTCCAGAGCGCGCCGCGCCAATGTCCTGATCAACGGACCGCAATGGGCATGACCAACTCAAACACAGCTGCGCTGTGGGTCCATGCTGGCCTTGAGCCATGTATAAGAGAGGACACGCGAGAGACGTGGGGCTTAAGCAATTTGTATCAAACACATTCAATTAATGTTCATGGTCGTTCCTCGTCTCTGCTCTTGCGTTTCTCCCGTTCCCCATCTCGAGTTCATCTTCTACCTTCCCAATTCCCCAATTCTCTGAAGCGAGATGCTAACAATTGGTATCTAGCTCCTTCGATCCTCGCGATTTCGACTACGCATTCCATCGATCGGGTTGCAAACACTTCGGGTTGGCTTGAGTTTGGCGATCGGCAGTGAGCTGCTGCCGCCGACGAGCTCGCCGTGATTCCCAAGTACGCGAACCGATTTGTGGGTAGTCGGAAGCAATCTGGATCTCCCACCACCACCCCAACCACCACTTCCACCAAAACCACCAATCACCCAAACCTACCACCGCCGCGCCGGCGCAGTTCATCCGCCGCCGCCGCCATGAATCCCGACACCGAGGTGCTGCTGACGGAGTTGAAGAAGCTGCGTGACGAGCAGATCAACACTCAGAAGCAGATCGCCGACATCAACAACAATATTGGGCGGCGCTTCACCGACTTCGACGACGCCATCGAGCAGCGCTTCCACGAAACCAACCTGAACATCGACACGCGGTTCGAGGAAGCGGACATCGCCATGGAGCGCCGCATCATCGACTCCGAGCTCCGCCTCGACGGCCGCCTCTACCCAGTCGAGCAAATTGCTGATGAGTTGCAGCAGTGGCGCATCGAGCATGAAGGCATCGTCGACGATCTCCGCCTACGCCTCAACGCGTTCGACAAACGCTGGAAACGGGACGTCCTCGAGTCGCCACCAACGGAGCCGCCGGTTTTCTCTGAACCGCCGGTCATGGAGGAGCAGTACGCCGCTCCAACCACTGAGGGCTACAAGGCTGCTCGGCCCAACGGGCACGGCGATGAAACAAGTTACCGGGAGAATGGACAGGGGGTGGTCACCACCCTGATTCATTCCCCGGTCACGGGTATGAATCCTCAACCACCTGATCCCCATACATTGCATGGTACAGCACTGAATCTGGCCACTTTTCGCAACCGTCCACCAGACCACAGCTACCACTCGCTTGGCAAATTGCCCAAATTAGATTTCCCCACTTTCGATGGTACTGATGCACAGCACTGGATCACATGTGCTGAGGATTATTTTGCTATGTACTCTGTTGATAAATCTGTTTGGATTCAGTGTTCTCGCATGCAATTTACTGGACCAGCCAAGCGTTGGGTTCAGTCCATGTACACCCAGCTCAAATCCATGTCATGGTCAGAGTTCTGCCAGTCCTTGCGTGTGCGATTCGATAGGGACCAACACCAATTCCTGCATCGTCAAATGAATCGCATTAGGCAGCACTCTTCTGTTCAGGATTATGTTGATCGTTTCGCTGAATTAGTTGATCATCTCCTCTCTTATGAGCCTGACACACACCAACTATCCTTCATCACCAAATTTGTGGACGGTTTGCATCATGAGATCCATGTGCTGTTCTGATGGTTCAAAAGCCACAAACACTCGATATTGCGTATACTCTGGCTCTGTTACAGGAAGAGGCGATGGAACCACTTCGCAAGCATGGTGATGGCTGTTGACGGTCGTTATGTGCCAATTTTTACCGTCAACTAGACATGAGAAAGGACTAAAATATGTTCACCAACTAGATATAGGGGTTATACTAACGGAATTCCACGAGTTTTGGTGAATGTCTCTGCTTTCAGGGTGTCACCGAAAAATACCAAAGGAAGGCCCACATGTCGGGTTTACATAGAGATAATCGGGAACCGGTGAAAATTCTATAATCTGGAAGGTTCGAGAAGGCTCGGGACCAAACGGAGCCCGAACGGGCTCGGTGGAGAGTCGGCCGACTCCCACCCTTGGTCGGCCGACTCATGACTCGGACCAATCGGCATCGGCCTCGCGAATCCCCGTTCCACCGCCTTTGAGGATGAATAATAATCGTCCGTTTAGGTCGGTTTGATCCGAGGGCCGCGGTGCATCCTAGGGGCTATATAAGCGGGGCCCCCGGCCCCCGGAGGAGGCATCCCTTAAACCCTAATTCATTATCTCCCGGTGGGATCGAGTTGTAGAGGCGTCCCTTGAATGGATGACTTCTCTTCTCTAGAGAATTAGAGCTAGACACTCCAATGTAGTAGATTAGATCTAGATGAGAGTTAGGGAGAGCGGAGCTACGCTCCGGTTCGGAGAAGTCTTCGTAGATTTGGTATGTCTTTGTATCTACTCTTGTAAGACTTATGCTTCAATATATTTATCTTCTCTATCTACTTTATTCCTTTCATATGTATGCTTAGTATAGTTGTTACATTCTAGCATGGGATCTTCGCTCGTATTGAGTGCTCTAGTTATCATATATAATTAGAGTAGTAATCGATAGTGTAGGCATGGTGTCTAGACTATAGGTTACCCGAGGTTGCGCCCAATCCCACGGATAGTTGTGGTAGCCCCGAGAGGTGACGGCTCGTCGGCCTTTGTATTCCACCACGTTCGGGTCGGTGTCTCGTAGAGCTCTCGGCAGCCTTCTCCCAACTACTCTTTACCCAGTCTTCTTCGAGAGTTGGAAAGGACCTGCTGCTCCAAAGTGCTATTGTGTGATCGCTATATCTAACCATTCCCTGTTATCATAGAACCAAAGTAATAGAGAAGTATATAGGAACCTTGATCTCTCCCGTTGTCCTCTCACTCTAGCTAGCTACTCATTTATCATAGAATTCTCATGTGTGCTTTATTATATTACCTTACATATATATATATCATTTACCCCCGCTTTAGTCTAGTTGGTTTACTAAGTTAGTAGATACATGATGGTGAGTTATCCGATTCTTTAACCCTTGCTTCCCCGTGGTAAAATATAAATAACGATACCTGGTTTACTCCCGGTAAAATGCTACAATGGTATGTTCTCAGTGCGCTTGCGGAATCCTTCTTATTTTAGTTGCACTTAACAAATACCAACAAGCATTTTTGGCGCCGCTTGTCGGGAAGCAATCGGTGTTAAGTTTTTGATAATGATCTTGATGTCTCGCTAATTTAGTATATCACTAGCTTTAGTAGGATTACCCCTTGTTCTCGTTGAGTTGTGGAATAGACAGGACAAAAGATGTCGTTTCGACCTTCCGACAAGTTTCCACAAGACAATGAAGAGACTAGGGTCCCTCAACATTCAACATTCAACTCGAACCCCGCCACCTCTCGGGTTTGCGTATACATTTATATTTTCTAACCATGTGTAGATTGGAGAAAAGGTCGTCGTCACAGAATTCAAATCACATCTCAAGTGACAAACATAGATGCTGCACCACTCACAAATTTCATCATGTGAGTCATGGTAAGTATGATCGAAAGGTGAGATAGTCTTGCTCACTTTGGACTCTAAAATTGATGAGTAGTTATCTTTTAAATTTTTGCACCCCACCGCATGTTTACTTTTAACAATTCATGCATTCACTCCGTTTAGCTTATTTATGTTTGCTCATCCATTGCATGTTTAGTTTCTTGCATGCATTCACATCGCCCGCATCTAAAAAAATAATAAATAAAAGAAATGTTTTTATATATATATTTTCTCACCATGATCATGCTCTGTCATCTCCATTTGAGTAAATCTCTATGGTGCTTTCATGTCACCTTTGTTTGCTATAGTATGTTTTGGTTTGGAAGTACTTCTAAGGGTATTTCCAAAGGCTTTTTTAAATTAAGCGTGGTGCTTAGGTTAAATTGTCTTCCTTAACCCAATTAAGACATGGAGTCTAGTTTGGTTATTGAGCTAAAAATGTGCTTTAGTGGATACGGTTATTTTGTTGGACTAACCCCCCGAAAACTCTCAAATCCAATTGGGTAAGTCAAGAGATAAACTCACTTCGAAGATGAAGCAAGGCATATGATGAACTCCAACAACTTCACACAAAAGACACAACCCATTCATCGTCCGGGAAGAATTGTAAGTATCAAATATCATTTACTTTGTCTTTTGTTGCAAGTTTCCTTTGCCTTGAACCATGTTTAAGTGCCAAAAAAAGAGAGAAGAGTTGCTAGAAAACATGATAAATAAATCCTATGCTAAGGTAACTCAAAAACCATCTTTTTGTTAGCATAGATGAATTTCAAATAGATAGTGGATATATAGCCCATAGTTTGATTTGTTGCAATCCTTCGGGTATGTGTCTACTAACATTTTGCAGGGAAAGAATTCATGATGTGCTTTGTTCGTGGATTGGCATCACCGCAAAATTTCCACTTCGGTGGAACAAAAAAAAGAAGACAAGAGAGCCACAAGAAGGATCAACATCTTGAACTCACTCAAAGAAGTGGATCAAGGCGACAAGCTATGAGCAACTTTGAAGACATCATAGCATTGAGCCCAAAACTCGAGCTATGATGCCAATGAGGAGCGGGTGTAACTTACCTCATCCTGTCCAATCAAGAACTGCTCTCATTGTTCTTGAAGACACTATCTTACACGTCGGTAGCAAGGACAAGGATGGCATGACAAATTGCATCCTTGTGTCAACCAATCATCATCAAAGGTTGACCACCGACCAAGCCTTGAAGGACCATGACTATGGTTGCAAGATGATGTCCCTAAGCCATTGGAGATGAAGCCTCGCACACAAATAATAAGGAAGCTCCTTCCTTGATCATCAAGATGGATGGCATCTCGAATCGAACAACTCTTCGCCATACCGCAAGAAGACAAACACCATCAAGGAAGAACTCGAGTCTACATCTCCAATGAACATCAATGCATCAACCAAGACTCAATGAAAATCAAGAATGGTTGATGAAAGAAGATCATGCATCTGTCTATACGCTCATCCCGGATTGGATAGTCCAAACAAAAGCGAGAATGCAAAGGAGATATCTCTACTCAACGAGACCTATAATCGAAGTCCCTCTCGGATACATGAAGGCTTACAAACAGAGGACAAACAAAGTCGAGGACATAGGAGTACAACACACTCGAGGGATGACTCAACACTCGTATTTGGTTTCACGTGGCGAGCGACAACAAGGTCAAGCTTGGGGGAGGAAGGCCGATGACTCTTCAAACAATGATCCAGCAACGCTCTTCCTCTTTTCAAGCCCCCGTCGCTCTGGCACGTTGAGAAGAAACAATGAGTGGAGCACAAGGTCTTGGCATAAGAAAAAAAAAAGAAAGGAAAAAAAAAGAAGGAGCGAAATTTTAGAAGACAAGATGCTCAAGAAGAGAGGTCAATCAAGCAAGGCAAACTCCAAGAAGAAGTAAAGGACCACTAGAAGCATCTACTCTTCGTCACAAGGTACTCCAGTGATAAAGACTGCTGGACAAGAAAAGAACATGGGTGACTACTTTCCTAGAGTTACCATCTCAAGAGGTGCGAGTTCTCAAGGTCTCTACCTTTGGGATCAAATGATGCATCAAGGAGTGAACATGACAAGAAGTCCCGTTCGAGAGGACTTAAATCATTGAACCCTCACCAAGGAGGTAACTTGGTATTTATCGGCATTTCCTTTCACAAAGCATTGCATTTTCCTTTAAGAATATTTATTTTCACTACATGCATCTTAATTGCATCTTCGCTTTACTATCTTTGCACTAGAAAAAGAAAATAAAGATGTTGTGCAATTGCATCCGAAAACTACTAAGCCCCATGTGAATAATCATTCATTGTGGTGGCATAAAAATAATTTTTTAGCATATCTATTTTCTTTGTCTACATTCCTTTATTATAAAAAAGATAAAAATATTTCTTGTGATCCTGTTATAAGACATTTGAGTTAAGGTTGTTCGAGACAACCAAGGCTTAGAGGTTTTATCACTAACGCTTAATCAGTTCCACAAGCTTTGTTGTCTATTTGAGCTTCACGAACATAAAGGATCAAGAAGAGCTAACAGACAGAAAGGATGTCCAGTCTCCGTCAAGTGCTGCCCTCAACAGTTAAACGCTGTCTCCAACAAAGCAACTATCCACGAAACTCCGGGAAGACTAGAACTCCTTCACCGCCTGTCAAGAATATCCGTGCAGACTATGTCAACATCCGGCTTGGGGAGAGCATCCCCGTGTACCAAGCTAAGTGATCCCAACTTGTCTATTTATCTATGTTATAGTTTGCTTTGTTAAAACAACTAAAAAGATGCATAACCTTAGAAACCCAGAAAGATTTCTTTATCTATCTTTTCTACTTTTGGAGAGTTCTTGTAGTCTGTCTTAAAAGTGATCCCTAGAATAAACTCTACATGGAGATGATGAATAGTTGCTCTGCCGTAATTCCTTTCAAGTACCTAGTTTTTAACCTTGCACTCTCCCGAGTTTTGGACACAACTGTTTAGATTTGAGATTTACTCGAACACAAACTCGTGGGTAGCAAACACTTGATCTAAGTCTAGGTGGTTGACGGGTATGATATGGGAAGGTTTTGAGCTGCTGTCCATCTTGTTCCTAGAGATACTAGAGTTCTGGAGAATTTATCTTTGAAAATATTAAATTCCTGCATGATGAGTTCCTTTATGATGAGAGTTCAAATTCCTACCACAGCCATATATTCATGCTTACTAGATTAGGAAAACCCATCTGTTTTTATAGATCATATTGTAGGCATTGAGTGTAGTCTTTATAGGCATTGAGTGTGGTTATGCTGTGGACCCATAAGGAATCAGTCATGCAGTTAAAGTCAATACTATGTGCTCTCAATCCATTGATCTATGCTACTGGCCGTCCTCGAAGCATGCACCCATCTTATAACTACTACATTCATTACCCAGTGCTACTTCTGTCCCTAGAAGTACCACCCACATATAGATCCACATCCACCACATATTGTGCTATCTCTACCCCGGAGATACGCACCTATCTTTGCTCCTACCCCGGAGTACGCATTTCCCCATATATTGTCTTGTCTCTACCACGGAGATACGCGCTTATCTTTAACTCCTACCCCGGAGTACGCATCCATCCATCCATCCATTCTTCCACACATATATATATATATATATATATATATATATATATATATATATATATATGCCACTCATTTCGTTCCATTCGGAAAATGTTCTACTCCTACACTTGGGAGTGAACACTCAAAAATATTCATGGCCATCCTATCCCGGGAGTGAACATCTAGAGATAATCATCGCCGTTCCAATTGCCTACATAAAAGCTCCAGTCATTATCATTTCAAGTTATACACTCCCCGTTGCTAAAGTTTTGTTTTCAGAGGATTGGTTGCTATGTAAAAAAAAAAAAAAGAGAAAAAAGAAAGAAAGAAAGAAAGAAAGAGTAGCCAAGTCCTTCCCTTCAAGAAGTTTCAAGGTTTCCGAATAAAGGGAGTCATGTTATCCCCAAAGGAGCAAGTGTAGAAGTAGATGTTCACCAAGTGATCACCCCTCATAATCATTTCCTTATCATCATCATCTTATCATCCATCCAATTTCTTCATTCACATGCACATATGACTTTATTATTATTTTAGTTCCTATTGGATCCATGGTTTAACTGTGCAATATATGCAAGTGAGTTTGAGTGTCTCCCCACCTATGAGCTCCACATAAGCCTATTAGAAAGTAGGGTGAGAGAGAGAAGGCACTTTCCACTATGCCTTAGTTCCACAAATACCACATATTTTGAGAGAAGAGAGAAGGCATACACTACTCATGCCTTGGAGAGGATCCGAAAATACCACAAATGAGAGATCTGAAAGGTTCATACAAGGAACTCGAGTTTTTATTTGAAAATCTTGCAAAAACTCCAGAATAATAGTTGATCAAAGAGCGAGAAACATAGCGCTTGACTTGACCGTTCGTCTTTCAACCGCTCAAGACCCAAGTGACGGTTACAAGCCCCATGGTGAAAGGTAATATGAGTAAGTTTTGAGTCAGAATAGTTCACTCTAATTCGGAGGAGAGTTCTTGTTTGAACGCATGTGTACTTTTGAGGCGTGAAAGCATTGTAGCAACTCCTGATCCACACTGAGTTTATCTTTGCTCAGGGACGAGCAAAAGGTAAGCTTGGGGGAGTTGTTGACGGTCGTTATGTGCCAATTTTTACCGTCAACTAGACATGAGAAAGGACTAAAATATGTTCACCAACTAGATATAGGGGTTATACTAACGGAATTCCACGAGTTTTGGTGAATGTCCTGTTTCGGGGTGTCACCGAAAATACCAAAGGAAGGCCCACATGTCAGGTTTACATAGAGATAATCGGGAACCGGTGAAAATTCTATAATCTGGAAGGTTCGAGAAGGCTCTGGACCAAACGGGGGCCCGAACGGGCTCGGTGGAGAGTCGGCCGACTCCCACCCTTGGTCGGCCGACTCATGACCTGGACCAATCAGCATCAGCCTCGCGAATCCCTGTTCCACCGCCTTTGAGGATGAATAATAATCGTCCGTTTAGGTCGGTTTGATCCGAGGGCTGCGGTGCATCCTAGGGGGCTATATAAGGGGCCCCGGCCCCCGGAGGAGGCATCCCTTAAACCCTAATTCATTATCTCCCGGTGGGATCGAGTTGTAGAGGCGTCCCTTGAATGGATGACTTCTCTTCTCTAGAGAATTAGAGCTAGACACTCCAATGTAGTAGATTAGATCTAGATGAGAGTTAGGGAGAGCGGAGCTACGCTCCGGTTCGGAGAAGTCTTCGAGAGATTTGGTATGTCTTTGTATCTACTCTTGTAAGACTTATGCTTCAATATATTTATCTTCTCTATCTACTTTATTCCTTTCATATGTATGCTTAGTATAGTTGTTACATTCTAGCATGGGATCTTCGCTCGTATTGAGTGCTCTAGTTATCATATGTAATTAGAGTAGTAATCGATAGTGTAGGCATGGTGTCTAGACTATAGGTTACCTGAGGTTGCGCCCAATCCCACGGATAGTTGTGGTAGCCCCAGAGGTGACAAATGTCGGGCCTTTGTATTCCACCACGTTCGGGTCGGTGTCTCGTAGAGCTCTCGGCAGCCTTCTCCCAACTACTCTTTACCCGGTCTTCTTCGAGAGTTGGAAAGGACTCCGCTTTGCTCCAAAGTGCTATTGTGTGATCGCTATATCTAACCATTCCCTGTTATCATAGAACCAAAGTAATAGAGAAGTATATAGGAACCTTGATCTCTCCCGTTGTCCTCTCACTCTAGCTAGCTACTCATTTATCATAGAATTCTCATGTGTGCTTTATTATATTACCTTACATATATATATATATATATCATTTACCCCTGCTTTAGTCTAGTTGGTTTACTAAGTTAGTAGATACATGATGGTGAGTTATCCGATTCTTTAACCCTTGCTTCCCGTGGTAAAATATAAATAACGATACCTGGTTTACTCCCGGTAAAATGCTACAATGGTATGTTCTGTGAGCTTGCGGAATCCTTCTTATTTTAGTTGCACTTAACAAATACCAACAATGGCAAAGCCTGAAATCAGCGGCAAGCTCCTCCGCGCTGGGACAGGCCTCATCAGCATGTTCCTGATAAGCCGCCTGTCGATGCTGCCAAGCCGATCGACAAGCGCCTTGCCGACCTCAAGGCCTACAGGCGTGCACGAGGGCTCTGTGATTTCTGTGGTGAGAAGTGGAGCAGGACACACAAATGTGCCCAACAGGTCGGTCTGCAGGCACTAGAAGAGGTGTACGCCTTGTTTTCTGAAGATGCTCCTGTAGCTGAACCGACAACAGATGATGAAGCCGCTGCTACTGGAAATGAAGCCTGTTGCTGTTTGGCAAAGGAGCAGCGATGCCCAGGGGGATTCCAACCAATGCTCTTTGAAGGTATGTTTGCTGGTCAACCAGTGCGTATTATGCTTGACTCGGGCAGTACTTCTTCTTTCATCAGTCATTCTTTAGTGCATAAGCTGGCAGTTCCTACTGTTCCATGTGCTCCAATTTCTGTCAGAGTTGCTAATGACAACATTATGCACTGTTCTGAATTTTTGCCTGATGCTAACTGGACAATTCAAAAGTATCAGTTCTGCCATTCTTTGAAAGTGCTTCCTCTGCCATCCCATGATATCATACTGGGTATGGATTGGCTTCGATTATTCAGCCCAATGCATGTGGACTGGCAGCGACAGTGGCTGATCATACCTTACAAGGGTCATTTGTGTCAGCTAAAGGCTATTCTACCCAGTACTGATGAGCACCAGGATGATCTGTTCGTTCAGCTCACATCTCATGGCAAGTCTGAAGCTAGTCCTGACATGCAGTTGCCCCATGACATTCATGTGTTGGTGTCAGCATTTCCCTCTGTGGTAGAAGCACCAACAGAGCTACCACCCAGAAGAGATTGTGACCATGAGATACCATTGGTTGAGGGTGCCAGACCAGTCACAGTCAGACCATATCGGTATCCACCAGCTTTGAAGGATGAGATTGAGGCCCAGATAGAACATATGCTGCAACAAGGTATCATTCAACCAAGTTCTTCTCCATTTAACTCTCCTGTATTATTGGTGCGCAAGAAGGATGGTTCTTGGCGTTTTTGTGTAGATTATAGATATCTCAATGCTCTGACAGTAAAGACTGCTTTTCCAATACCTATTTTTGAGCAACTGGTGGATGAGCTAGCAGGTGCCAAGTATTTCTCCACACTTGATCTTCTGTCAGGCTATCACCAAATTAGACTGAAGGAGGGGGAGGAGTTTAAAACAGCCTTCTCCACTCATGTGGGTCATTATGAGTTTAAAGTAGTAGCATTTGGCTTGTCAGGAGCCCCAGCTACATTTCAGGGTGCCATGAATACAACTCTCAAACCAGTGCTTCGAAAATGTGCCATAGTTTTCTTTGATGATATCTTGATCTACAGCAAAACTTATGAGGAGCATCTCATGCATCTGCAGCAAGTGTTCTCATTACTGGAGAAAGATAACTGGCACATTAAACTATCCAAATGCAAGTTTCTACAAACAGAAATTGCTTACCTAGGACATATCATCAGTGCAGCAGGTGTTGCGACAGATCCAAGCAAGATTGAGGCAGTCAAATCTTGGCCAGTTCCATCTTCTGTCAAGGAATTAAGGAGTTTCCTAGGTTTCACTGGCTTCTACAGAAGATTTGTCAGGCATTATGCAATGATTGCCAAACCTCTGACTGAGCTTTTGAAGAAAAATGTCCTGTTCCTGTGGTCTTCAGACCACCAGAAAGCTTTTGACACTCTGAAGCTTCACCTGTGTTCAGCACCACTCTTGGCACTACCTGATTTCACCAAGCCCTTTTGCATCGAAACTGATGCTTCTAAACAAGGAGTTGGTGCAGTGGTCTTGCAGGGGGGCCATCCAGTGGCATTCTTGAGTAAAGCCTTGGGTCCCAAGAATCAAGGACTCTCAGCCTATGAGAAGGAATATATGGCCATTGTGATTGTAGTTGAGCAATGGAGATCATACTTACAATTAGGGGAGTTTGTCATCTTCACTGATCAAAAGAGCCTGGTTAATCTACCTGACCAAAGATTGCACACTGTGTGGCAACAGAAAATGTTCACCAAGCTTTTGGGTTTGCAATACAAAGTGGTATACAAACCTGGAACTGATAATAGAGTTGCAGATGCCTTGTCTCGACAAGTTCATGAAGAACAATTATCTGCAGTATCTGCAGTGGTACCTGCTTGGATGCATCAAATTGTGGAGAGTTATTCAGATGATCCCAAGTGTAAGGAACTACTTGCTCAACTGGCTGTTGCCCCAGTACCTGATTCTGACTTCACATTATCCAATGGATTGTTGAGATACAAGGGAAAAATCTGGATAGGGAATTCCACAGAATTACAATTAAGGATAATTCAGGCATTTCATGATTCACCAGTGGGTGGCCATTCTGGTCTACCAGTCACATACAGCAGGGTGAAACACCTGTTTGCTTGGACAGGCATGAAGAAGACAGTCCAACAGTTTGTGTAAACTTGTGACATTTGTCAGCAAGCCAAACCTGATAGGGCTCGGTACCCTGGCTTGTTACAGCCCCTACCTGCACCAAGTATGGCCTGGGAAAGTATCTCAATGGACTTCATTGATGGTCTGCCAATGTCTGCTGGAAAGAACTGTATTATGGTCATCGTGGATCGGTTCTCTAAGTACAGCCATTTCATAGCATTATCTCATTCGTTTACAGCACTTGCGGTGGCCAAGACTTTCATTGCTAACATATACAAGCTTCATGGCTTACCATCGTCCATCATCTCTGATCGAGATAAGATTTTTACAAGTCAACTGTGGCAGGAACTGTTTCGTCTGGCAGGAGTCCCTCTGCACATGTCCACAGCTTACCATCCGCAAACCGACGGCCAAACTGAACGAGTGAACCAATGCTTAGAGACATTCCTCAGATGTTTCACCAGTGCTACTCCAAACAAATGGATGGAATGGCTTGCTTTGGCTGAATATTGGTACAACACAGCTGAGCATTCCTCCATTGGCCACTTGCCTTTCTTCGTGCTTTATGGCCATCACCCAAGACATTTCGGTATCAAGGACACCGATGCAGTAAACACTCGTACATTGCAAGATTGGCTGCTTGAGAAGACGGCGATGAATGCCTTAATCCATCAGCACCTGGAGCGTGCTCGTGCTCGTATGAAGAAACAGGCTGATAAAGGATGATCAGAACGACAGTTCCAAATAGGCGATTGGGTCTATCTAAAGCTTCAGCCGTATGTCCAATCTTCTGTGGCTGCTCTGTCCAATCAAAAACTGGCATTCAAGTTTTTCGGCCCTTTCAAGATCATTGACAAAATCGGCGCCGTGGCTTACAAACTCCAGCTGCCAGATACAGCGGCAATTCATGCCACTTTCCATGTGTCTCAACTGAAGGCCGCACTTCCCAGAGATCATTCAGTGGCAACTCTCCCTGTAACACTTGACGGTCTCCAGGTTCCTCTTCAGGTACTTCGTCATCGTGTTCGTTATGTGCAAAACACTGTGGTCTCTCACGGTTTGATCAGGAGGCGCTCAAACAACGCTTTCCTAAAGCTCCCGCTTGGGGACAAGCGGCACTTCAAGGAGGGGGGAATGTCAGCACTCAAGACACGGGCCACGAACCAGGCATGACGGTCACCGCGCCAAGCCAATCGATCGACCCGGGCCAGAGCGCGGTCACCACGCCAGCTGCACCGCGTCGCGGCTCCAGAGCGCGCCGCGCCAATGTCCTGATCAACGGACCGCAATGGGCATGACCAACTCAAACACAGCTGCGCTGTGGGTCCATGCTGGCCTTGAGCCATGTATAAGAGAGGACACACGAGAGACGTGGGGCTTAAGCAATTTGTATCAAACACATTCAATTAATGTTCATGGTCGTTCCTCGTCTCTGCTCTTGCGTTTCTCCCGTTCCCCATCTCGAGTTCATCTCCTACCTTCCCAATTCCCCAATTCTCTGAAGCGAGATGCTAACAGTACATTATGAAGATATTATTTCACTGTTGACTCCATTGTGTTTCTCGTTGTTGCCCGGTCGCCAACTGACCACAGCCGACGCGAGAGAGCGTCTAGAGCATGTTGGCGTTGCTGCGCCGAACATCGGAGCTGCAGGAACAGTCGCGACATCCATCGGCGTAAAGTATCTCTGTAATCCACTTAAAGGTGGTTAGCCTCGCTAGCGTGGTCGTGTGCCACTCGCAATCGACATGGAGCGTGGACTAACAAACGTCTTTGTAACACAATCCCTTTCGTCTTAATGAAATCACTACCGGAATCGGCTTGTTTGCCGATGGCGGCCAGCTTTGCCGATGGCAAAGTGGTCAGCCATCGGCAAACCAAGCCCAACCATCGGCAAAAAACACTTTGCCGATGGCCCAACCATCGGCAAAGTATGGCCATGGGCAAACCTGTAATTTGCCGGTGGCCAGGCCATCGGCAAACCACGGCCATCGGCAAATGCCCATTTTTGCCGATGGCCGGGCCATCGGCAAAGCCCGGCCATCGGCAAAATTGGCCCAGGAACGACGCCGTCGGGGGCTGGCCGACGCCGTGCCCTTTGCCGATGGCCGGGCCGTCCAGCCATCGGCAAAGCACTCAATTTGCCGATGGCCACGGCCATCGGCAAACCACGGCCACGTGGTAGCCTCGGGAGCTGCCGGGCCCACGCGCTTTGCCGATGGCCGGCCATCGGCAAACTATTTTTGCCGACGGCCTTCCCGTGCCGTCGGCAAAGTTTGTATTTTTTTTTTTTATTTTTGCTTCCAGTTTTTTTCTGGTGCCTTCCTACCTCAAATACAACCCACCTGCAAAAATTGGGACCATTTTGGCTGCAGCGGCAATACATGACATTGGAGTCAGCGAAACAAATGACGTGGCACAAGAATGGCAAAAGATACAGTGACAAGATGCAGCACCCAGCGGATGGCGAGGCATGGAAGCACTTCGATGCCATGAATCCTGAAAAGGCCAAGGAGGCTTGGAATGTACGCGTAGCACTAGCAACAGATGGGTTCAACCCATTTGGGATGAGTGCAGCCCCATACACTTGTTGGCCCGTGTTTGTGATCCCCCTGAATCTTCCCCCCGGCGTCATGTTCGAACCCAAGAACGTGTTCTTGACGCTGATAATACCTGGACACCCGGGCAACAATACGGGTGTGTTCATGCAGCCAGTGTGGGATGAATTGCAGAAAGCATGGGAAGAGGGGGTACTGACGTACGACCGAGCAACAAAGACGAACTTCATGATGCATGTGTGGTACCAGTACTCAATGCATGACTTCCTGTCGTACGGCTTATTCGGCGCATGGTGTGTTCACGGGAAGTTCCCTTGCCCAACATGCAAGGCGATGTGATGTTCACCCGGGCCGGCCAAGGGTGGCAAGTATTCTTCTTTCGTCAAACATCGTCAATTCCTAGAGGAGGACCATCCACTGAGACGAGATAAAAAGCACTTCACGAAAGGTGTTCAAGTCACTGGCCCCATCCCTAAGGAAAAGAGCCCAGCTGACATCCTTGCACAGATAGAGGCTCTCGAAATTGATGATGTGAATGGTGGTTTCAAAGGATATGGTACCACGCATATGTGGACTCATATCTCGGGCTTGACTAGGCTCCCCTACTACAAGGACTTTCTCCTTCCACACAACATCGATGTAATGCACACAGAAAAGAATGTCGCCGAGGCACTCTGGGCAACACTCATGGAGATTGGCAAGAAGTCAAAGGACAACGTTAAGGCTAGACTGGACATTGAAACGATTTGTGATAGACCACATCTAGTGATGAAGGCCCTGCGCCGGGCAAGAGATGGAAGAAGGGCCCGGCCGATTACATCCCGAAGAGGCCACATAGGAAGGAAGCACTAGAGTGGATGAAGAAGCTAAGTTTCCCTGATGGGTATGCGGCGAATCTGAGCAAGGCAGTGAACTTGCAGACTGGCAAAGTCATAGGGATGAAGAGTCATGACTTCCACATCTGGATTGAGTGGATCCTTCCTGCGATGACCCGGGGATACCTCCCTGAGCCAGTGTGGCACGTCCTGGCAGAGTTGAGCTTTTTCTTTCGCCAGCTTTGTGCCAAGGAGTTGTCTCGGAACATTTGTGTTGAACTAGAGGAACAAGTACCAAAGTTGCTCTGCAAGTTGGAGATGATATTTCCACCCGGCTTCTTCCTGTCCATGCAGCATCTCATTTTGCACCTACCAAGGGAGGCACGGTTGGGGGGCCCGTGCAACACCGGTGGTGCTATCCAATCGAGAGGTGTCTAAAGCTACTTTGGAAGAAGTGTAAAAATAAAGCCAAAATTGAGGCTTCCGTTGCGGGCATTCATTATGGAGGAGGTGTCGACATTCACACAGCGTACTATATCGAAAAACTTCAAAGACCGGGAGATCCAACCCCTCGTTACAACATCGACGAGAATTCATGCACCCTCAGCCTTTTCAAAGGGGATCTCGGGAGAGCAGGCGCAGGGACCAATGTGTACTTGATGCATGTTGAGTGGCACACTATCATGATATACTTGTTGCTGAACCTTGAAGAAACCCAAGATTATCAAGAGTAAGTTCTCGATGAGCTAGCTTGTTAAATATGCTGCCACTATCCTCCACCTATCGATCCGACCCCCCTTGTCTATTGTTTCTGCAGGGAATTTATCATTGAACACTGGAGGGGCAGTACGGCTCCTACCGAGGATGAAAAAGACCATCTTCTCAGACATAATAAGCCCGATTTCGTCAATTGGTTCAGTAGCAAGGTACCATCCAAGTAACCTCTTTCCGACTTTGAGATTCCACTTTGCTCCTATGAGCGAGTAATGTAACTATCTACCTGTCCTAACCTTGCAGGCTAATTTTGATGTGAAAATGAGTCCTGCATTGAGATGTGTGGGCAAATGCTTTGACCGTACTGTCAGGTCATTCAACGTTTATGATGTGAATGGCTATCGCTTTTGCACGAGAAAGTACGAAGAGAAACGGGGCAACCTAAAAACCACGTGCAGCGGAGTTCGTACGCCCGGCACGGATGGGAAGGACTATTACGGCATAGTCGATGAGATATTGGAGCTTGACTTTGGCAAAGACTTAGGTTGTAAGCCAGTGGTATTCAAATGCCATTGGTTCGATCCTGGTGTCACGAAAAAGGACACATCAATTGGGCTAGTCGAAATCCAAGAGGATTCCAAATATGGAGGAGACGATGTCTATATTGTGGCTAACCGAGACGCCACGCAAGTTTATTACCTCCCATGGGCAAACCAAAATGGCGTGCGCCTTGCGGGTTGGAGCCTTGTGCACATGGTATCGCCGCACGGTAAAGCGGCGGTCCCAAACGATGATGATTACAACTTTGACCCAAGGAATGATGAGTTCTATCAACCCGAGGGGCTAGAAGGTAGGTTGGAGATAGACATTGCTTCGATGGGTATGGAAGTAAACAACGACATCGATGAGGATGAGGGTGATGAGGTGCACGATGCGAGGACTTACGAATCCTTGAGGAATGGCAAGTGGCGACGCGATGTAGTTGTTGAGGAGGATGTTGATCATGAGGAGGACGAAAGAGAGCTCGACAATATTGATACTGATGATGACACTACTGATGATGAGGACGAGTGCTCGCCGGCAATATTGTCTTTCATGGAGATAATTTCTAATTCATGTAATACTATATTGGTATTAATATTAACTTGCAGTTCTTAATTTTGCTTTGCATTTATGTTTCTTTACAAGTATTTGTCATTAATACTAACTCTTCTAATCTTTGTCATTGCAGGCACTCGACAAAATGCCAGGCGGAAAGCGGCCACAACGGAATGTCTAGTCGAGGTACCGGACGCAGCGACGCGAGGAGAAGGAGCACGTGGCGGCCGACCACCGCGAGGACGACCACCTCGAGGACGAGGAGCACGTGGCGGCCGACCACCGCGAGGACGAGGACGAGGACGAGGACGAGGAGCTTGAGGTGGAGCCGTCCACCAGTCGGGGTCGGAGGGCCCCCAGCGGACGACACCGCGTGCCGACGAGGAGGCTGTTCGAGGAGGAGTTCGAGACGGCCGGTGACGGTGGCGGCGGCGGCGGCGGAGACGACGAGGACGGCGAGGGTGGCGACGACGAGGTCCAGGGTGCCTTGGAGGAGTCCGCGGACGGCTCGAGTTCCACAGCTACTCGTAAGCCCTTCCAGCGCGGCCCCACCAGGCTCCCTAAGGACCCTCCGGCCCGGCGACGAGCGCCCGTGATCCGGCCCGCGGGCAAGTAAGTAACCATTGTTGATTTCTATACTTGTTCATATGACATTTTCAAATTCAAAATGCGTACTAACAATTGCTGTTAATGACTCATGCAGGGCCTGGATAAAGCTGACAAAAAAGGAGTGCTCACGCTGTCCAACTAGCATCCAGGGCCTGCTGATTAAGAAGCACTTCCCTGGCTTGGTCGTCACCCCCAAGGGTGAGACCATCGTGCCGGAGAATTGGGGGGGACTTATACCTTGTCAAGGACGACGAGAGAAGAGTCCTTGCTCAGAAGATCAAGGATGAGTTCTGGGTGAGTCTTTGCATCGCATCACATATCTCAATACAACATTATTCGTTGGACTTCTTTCAAACAATAAAATGATGTTTGATGCCTGTGTGCAGTTGTACTTCAAGTTGGACGAGGAGGTGGACCCGGTGTGGGCGTCGTAGCAGCAGGACGTGGTGTGCGCTGACCGGCTCGGGGACATGTTCTACGCGTACCCAGGCCATCATCAGCTACTACGCCAACATCAAGAAGGAGAAGATAAGTAAGAAGTAGGCCCGGGAGTTGTCTTGTCAGGAGGAGACCGACCTCACCGAGGAGCAGTACTTGCAGGTAATTAGGCAGGAAACATCCGTTATGATTTCTTACATGACACATTCCATTCATTATCTCTAATATCAAAAACTTGAATGTCATGCAGATGCCTCCGGGGTGGTGCAGCAAGTACGAGAACTGCTGGGAGGCAATTGTTAGAGGGTGGCGTACGCCTGCGGCGTACGAGGCAGGCAGAAGACGTCATTTGAAACGCAAGGCAGAGCTCGACCAGTCAGGGGTCCCACACCACCAAGGGAGCCAGATCCTGCCACAGTTCATGGACAGATGGGTATGTATCCTTCTGTTGATGCATTTGTTATAGCGCTCAATTGTCACTACTTGTAACCATGTTTGTGTTTTCCTCGCAGTTGGCGTCGCATGGTGGTAAGCAAATCAACGAGTTCACGGGGTTCGCGCTTGCTCACATCGGCAGAGCGAAAGCGCCCACCACCGTGTACAGCTCGTCGCACGGGCCAGAGAAGTACACCAGCCCGACGGTCTACGACAAGCTCACCAAGTACACCGCCGCAGCTCGAGCGAAACATGGCGACACCTACGACCCCGCCACCGCGCCCTTGGACACTGACCTCCTCATGAGGATTGGAGGAGGGAAGCAGCACGGCCGGTACTACTTGGCCAATAGCGCCATCGACCCGTCCTCTGTTGAGACGCTGACCGAGATCCGCAGGAGAGACCGAGAAAGTGGGGGCGGATCGCAGATCCCCATAGCTCCTCGCGCGGCCGAGCGCCGCGCGATGATCGCCAGGTCTTCGGGTAAGTGGAGTTTCATGATGTAGCCTGCCTTCATGATTTAGCTTGCCTTCAAATAACATCAATTGTGCTGGTGTAATATTGCAGGCCACGATCGAGGAGATGAAGAAGAGGGAGGAGGAGCGGGAGGAGGCCATTGAGGCGAGGATTGAGGTGAGGATGGCGGCGCGGGTTCAGGAGCAGGTGGTGGCACTGACGGCGCACTACCAGCGTCAGTTGGCCACGGTGTTAGGACACTTCGTGGCCCAGATCCCGGGAATGGAGCCGCCTCCTGCCTCGATCTACGCTCCACCACCGGTAGTTCCACTGCCTGGTGCACTGCCTCTTCCTGGACTTGGTCGGGTGAGTACATTGCATCTCGCTTTAGCTTGTCACGTCAGTTGGCCTTCGTGCCCATGTTTGGTGGTTATTGGCCTTCGTGCCCATGTTTGGCCTTCGTGCCCATGTTTGGCCTTCGTGCCATGCTTTTTGCAGGTTTTGGAACGTCCCCATGCAGGGGAGGTGCTGCTGAAATTTTGCAGGGGAGCTGTACTAATTGCATCACTTGTTCTTTGTGCAGGCTCCAAGCCCACCAGGAGCTTCTCCACAGGGTCCTTCTCCACCGCACGGCTGGCCACCGTACCAGAGCTTCCCCACGCAGACGTATTGGGGTCCTCCACCGCCGCAGGGGTACTCGTGGCCGCAGCACCCGCATTCCGGGCCTGCCGCCTTCCCTCCGCACCCGGGGCACTGTTGGCAGATCTTAACGCAATCACTAGAATTAGGTAAATGCGACTGGCGTCTGGTAGCTAAGCCTACCGCAAACCCGAACTACCACCGGAGAGAGGGTGTCACAATTCCTCTTCCGGCAACAGCCTAAGCATGCTAAGCTAAGCTAGACTCTTGTGACGACGTAAGACTGACCAAGGGTAACTCTGCAAGCGCACAGGTACCACTGTAGCACTTCAACCGGGTGAGTATTCCGGTGTCGAATTTGTAGTTCGCTCATGGGAAGCGGACTAAGATTCTCTAGCAAATGTGTGATGGAAACCCGTGGTGGTTCTACTCAATCTAAGCTATTGCAATTGATAAAGGGGGTGAGTGTTGATATGAGTGATAAACTAAGGGTAACTAGTAGGTAGCTAGCTAGGTGGGAGGACAACAAGTGAGTAAGGACTCCTAGGTATCTAACTATACTTCTGTGTTCTAATCTAACTAGTGTAACGACTTAACTAAACTAATGCCTAGACCATCGATGTGATAGGGGAAATCGGCTGACAAATAGGAGGGTTGCGTTCCCTGTGGGACTAACTCCTATTCCAGCGAACCTTTGACTTTAATGGGCGCCCTACAGCCTACCCCCGATGCAAGTAGATATAAGCTGGAAGGCTGCGTTACGTCACAACCGCCCCCGCTAATATACGTCGAAAGTGAATGGATTTACCAATCAAAAGTGAATGGAATTACCAATCAACGATAGGGTGCATCCACTATTAAGCACTAGCCTAAGCACCTCGCCTAATCTAGTCTTAAGACTCCGACTACCACGTAAGTAGCCTCGGCCCCAGTTGGTAGTGAAACACACACAAAGGATCTAGACACTAACTAGTTCAGACTCTACACTAACGAGACTAAGGCACAACACTACTACACTAGTATAGCAGTGCACCAAGTAAATACTGAAAGTAAAGTACTCAAAGTAGATACTTAATAAAGTAAAGCAAGACTATATTAATATAAGAAAAGTACTTCGAAAGTAAAGGTACAAGAGCTATACCAGATTCTCCAGAAGACGACTCCGGAGACCCGAGCTTCGCTCGACTCGACTCTAACTCCCACTCTAGACTAGACTACACTACTCTTGATCTCCCAAGAGAGCTTGAGCTTGAGAACACTAATGTGAACTACTTGGGGACACTTTACAATGAGAGACTAGGGGGTATTTATAGTGGAGGTGGAGTAGGGGTTACTCCAGCGCCACGTCAGCGATCCGTGTGCTCTCCGTCATGCGCCGTTGGATCAAACCGACCTTCCACCGACTTGAATGGACGGCTCTTGGTGCAGGACACGTGGGAGTCATGCAGGAAGGCGGTGGAAGCAAACCGACCTTGAGTGGGGCCCATGTGCAGGTCGGCCGACCTGGGTCTGGCTGACCTGTGGGTCCCACTGGCCTTCTAGAAGGTCCAGGTGGCAGTGGGAGCAGTGCCAAGGTGTCTGGCCACCAAAGGTGGGTCGGCCGACCTGGCACTGGACCCCTGGTCCACGTGGCAGCTTCCCCGGTGCTTTGTCCCGGCTTGTCACGTGTAGTCTTGTCCGAAGTTGGGTTCACTTGATATCTTGCTTGCTTCTATGTGGATCCTTGGTCCATTGTACCAATCGGGTGGAATGTTGTGTTGTGGTACATTTGGATCCAGGATCAGGCTCACCTGTAGAATGTCAGGGACCTGCTTGGTGGTCAGAACCTGGTGGGACCAGAATCAGGTCAGTAGACCTGGGTTTTGGTCTCACAGGGTCTGTTTCCAGCTTTCCTGCATTTCACAAGCTAAGAATACAAGTGGAACTTTATTAGTGATAAATATGCTCATGTGATGCTTATCTTCCTTCTATCGAGGACTGTTGACGGGTTTCTGAGTGTACCAAAACTGGTCTTTATTCCCGTCAACAAGATCCCCCAAGCTTAACCTTTGCTCGTCCCGAGCAAACGATCAAGACTTGGTTCGATTGGATCATGTATCATTACTAAGTTAACATCTCAATAGTACTAAGTGCACAACAAAGAACTTCTCCTGGAATGGAAAATTTAGCAATGTTAACACACCCATATTACTCTAGCACCCATGGGGCTTATGGCATTAACTCAGTCTTGGGATGTTGGAAGACAGAACAATTTTGACTAGAGCATCTACCTTTCTCATTCTTTTAGCAAGTTTCATGCCAGAGGTTTTTGATAGTTTTTCAAAAGAAGTCTTAATGTTCCTCAAATGGTTTCTCTCAAGTCACTCAAGTGGTGTATGAATCCTCACTAAGGCACATCATGTGTTTGCCCTTCAAAGACATCCTACCTCTAATAAGGCTTTATGTGGAGCTTAAGTAGGTATGTCAAGGAATAGCGTACTTGCAAAGCATATGTTGTCTTAGTTAAGAAAGATGAAGTCTTGGACCACAGCAGAGTCTTATCATACCCTTAGATCAAGATGTAAAATGAAATGGATGAATGCGATGGATGGTAAAGTGATGAAGAAGAGTGGACGTATGGTTGTTGACGGTTGTTAATGATCAATTTTATATGTCAACCAGAGAGAGAAAGAGGGGCATAATCTGTTCACCACCATAGACTTAGGGTTTAAACCGACATTCCACAAGTTTTGGTGAATATGTGTTTTCGCGAGGGATTATCGGGAAAACATCCAAGGAGGCCCACATGTCATGATTACATAGAGAGAAAGACCGAACGGGTAAAATTGTATATTCTAGAAGACTCCGGAAGGCGAACCACGAAGCGGGGACCCACACCGTCGAGTGGTGGGTCGGCCGACTCCCGGGTGGGTCGGCCGACCGGCCACCTCCACCAATCGTGGAGGAGGCTCGCGGATCCTCGCCTCCACCGACCTTGAGGAGCAATAATTATCGTCCGTTTAGGTCGGTTTGATCCGATGGCCGTGGTGCATCCTAGGGGCTATATATTCGAGCCCCCGGCCCTCGGCTCGAGGGAATTCATTCAAGAATTCATTATTCGAGGTAGCCATCAGCAAAGCTAGGGTTTAGAGAGAGATCTCCACCGAGAGAATTAGAATAGATACTCTAGATCTTCAAGTTCTACATAGGTTTAGACTAGATAGAGGAAGAATCGGGCGCTGTGCTCGGAATTCCGGATCTTCATCATCGAATTGGTATTATCTTGTATCTATTCTTGTGACTTTATTCTAAATATCATTATGTTTCTATTTATTATGTTCCTAGTTTATTCTAGTTCTACATTTGATATGGTTATGATTGGTAATAAGTTTATATATATGTTTGCAAAGCGCTTAGCTCTCTTCCCGGGGGGTTAGGTGGTAGATTTCATGTAAGCATGGTGCTTAGATGCCGTTTACTGCAAATGCACCCTATTGGCCGGGTCGTGTGGTAGATCGCGGAAGTGACAGTTCCGTTGAGTCCTCTCGTATTCCATCCCCGTTGGTAGGTCTAGCGAACCAAAGTTGCGTAGTAAGTCCCGCTATGTCTTGGCTTGTTATAGCAATGATCCTTATACATAGATGAAAAGTCTTTTGTGCTATATATGATAGTGTAGAGTTGGAGTAGATGAATGACTTAGTAGATTAGAACCTACATAGGATTTATATTTCTTGCACTAATCGATGTCAACCTACCTTTTGTGAGTAGTCTATATCTAATCTCTCGTGTGATTTATACCCCGAGCTTATTACTTTATATTCCCTTATTTATCATGGTTTACCCCTCTCGCCAAAGTATGTGACTTGTGTAATCAATCACTCATGAGTAGTCGTGTTTAGCAAGTTCATCTCATTGTTTAAGTACGTAGTTCTTTCCTTTGAGGTAAATATAAATAACGATACCTGGAATACTTCCCGGTAAAATGCTACGATGGTGTATTATCTGTTCGCTTGCGGATCCCATATTTTTCTTGATTAGAGGAGCAGTTTCTATACCAACACTTCGCGCCATGCTAGGGATGACAACTTAGCGTGAGTGGTGTTAGAAGTGTCAACAAGCATTTTTGGCGCCGTTGCCGGGAAGGAATAAACTTTTAGAGAAAAATTGCTTAAGCAGATACTTAGAAAATGAGTGATTGTCACTAGTCACCTCTACTTTGGCGGGTTCACCCCGTTGTTTTTCTTTGTCTATATTTTATACGGGGTATTAGCGAGGATTGAATCGATTCATTCAAAACTCTCGATCATCGAGTCGGTTCAATCAAGAAGGAAGCTCGTCACCAATCAAGATGGCCGAGAAGACCTTCGGAGTTCTCTTCTCCAACTATAGAGAACATCCGCACCGGTCCAAAGAATACATAATAATATGGAGTTTGAGATTAAGCCAAGTATCATCAACATGGTGCAAGCTATCCAATTCGGTGGAAAGGTACATGAAGATGCAAGTACACATCTACAGGACTTCATGGAGATTGGAAACACCATCGCCATAGATGGAGTTAAAGAAGACCTCATACTTCTTCGCCTCTTTCCATTCTCACTAGTGGGAAGAGCGAAGCAAGTGGTTTTATGCAAATAAAGAAGATATCAATACATGGGCGAAGTGTTCCAAGGCCTTTCTAGCAAAATTCTTCCCAATAGGCAAAACCAATGCCTTAAGAGGAAAGATTACCAACTTCCAACAAAAGAAGACGGAGACCATGTCGAAGCATGGGAGCGTTTGCAAGGATATATCCAAGATTGTCCCCATCATGGAATGGAAGAATGGTTACTCATGCAAGGTTTCTATCATGGATTAACTCCGAAGACGCGTGAGCACCTAGATGCAACCGCCAAGGATCATTCTTATCACTCACTCTTGGGAGAGCTAAAAGACTTATGGAGAAGATAGCGAGATAATCAAAGCTGGTCCCAAGACAATATTCAAGATTGTCACCGAGTGAAGAAGCAATAGAAGAAGTGAATGCATTATCAACCAAGATGGATGCCTTACTCCACCGGCTTGACCGTAGGGCCAAGTACAAGGAAGATCAAAGAGCAATTGAAGCAACATATAAGCATAATTCAAGTCCCATCATGAGAAAGGTTCCACATTGGGTGCAACCATCCATTAATCAAGGTACTCGATCGGGTAATTATGCAAAGCAACCTACTTTAAGAGAGTTGGTTCTACAACACCCAAGATCAACTCATCTATGGAGGATAGGTTTGCTTGCTAATAACAAAATCTTGGAAAACTTAAGTATTAAAATGGATAGTTTCTCCTCTCGCCATTAATGATCGGCTAGAGTTCAATAAAAAGATAGAAGAAAAGATAGCAAAATTAGCCATTGCTTTGCTCGTTGCCACTAACCTTGAGCGGGTGAGATCTATTACTACAAGAAGAGGGAGTTCCACCGAGAGATCCTCCCTATCCAAAAGGAGCAAAAAGGCCAACCATGCTACCACCAAAGGGCGAGAAGAAGAAGACTTCCAACCCGAGCTAGAAGTATTACCACAAGAATCGATGCGAAAGCCGATACAAGATCGGGAAGCAAGACAACAATTTCGAGATACAAACTACCTACCATTCCCTAGGAGGAAGAGAGGACCACAAATGATGATGAGCGGTTTGGTAAGTTTGTGGAGGTAATTCAAAAGTTATATGTCAATATACCTCTACTTGGATGCTATACAGTCCCCACTTATGCCAAGTACATAAGAGATATTCTTAACAAGAAGAGACCACTTTGCCATCCAATGAAGTGATCAAGCTAACCGAAGAATGTAGTGCGGCCATCCTCAACCAATTACCGAAAAAGAAGAAAGATCCAGGATGTCCCACTATCGACGCACAATTGGAGATCAACATTTCAATAACGCACTCGTGATCTTGGAGCAAGTGTCGGTGTGATGCCCGCAGCGGCAGTCTACTACAAGCTCAACCACACCGCACTTGAGCCAACATCAATGTGTCTACAACTAGCCGACCAATCGGTCCGTTATCCGTTGGGCATTGATGAAAACATCCCGGTCAAGATAAGAGAGTTCTTCGTGCCGGTAGACTTTGTAGTACTTGGATATGCATCCGACTCAAAGGTGTCACTTATACTTAGAAGACCCTTCTTAAACACCGCCAATGCACACATTGATGTCGGGAAGGGAGAAATCAAGTTCACTATAAATGGGCAAGAAGAGCAATTCGCATTCAAGTCGAAACAAGAGCTCAACAAATCCGCGAAGATGGTAGAAGAAGATCGAGACAAGACAACCACCGAGACGAGAGGATGCATCTCTGGGATCATCAGCGGAATAAATATTTTGGAAGGTCCAATTCGGAGGACTTTAAAAATCTGAATCCTCGCCGGAAGGTAACTCGGTATTTATCCGCATTTTAAATTGCATCTCTTATAATTTTCTTAGGCATATTTATTTCCAGCATTGCATTATAAAAATTCTTAGCCCCACATAAATAATTTTACGGTGTGTAACAACCCGTCAAAAATATTTTATCGTGGTGGCACAAAAATCTATCATTTTATGCATTTAAATTAGTTTACCTTCATTTAAATTTCTGTATTATTTATAATTTTTATCATGGCATTTAGTGCTTGGTGGGTCCCTCACCATGGGTCCCACATGTCATAGACTACACCTCACATACATCAAATCACATAATTTCATCCACTTCCACTCACCTCCACTATCCTCTCTTTTCCACCGCCAAAACCACTCAACCGACCAAAATTTCGGATGGAGGAAAGATCACGCAATAGCATGTGAAGTGGCAGCCACATTGGCCAACCTGGTGGGGCGGCCGACCCCACCATTGGGTCGGCCGACTCCCCCCTTCCTCCTCTATAAATAGGCCTCCTCCCATGGCTTCCTTACACCACCCACACTCCAGAATTTTAGCCAAACCTTCTGCTCTCGACTTCGTGTTTCCTGGAGAAAGTTAGAGAGAAGAGAAGAAGAGTAGGAAGAGAGAAGAAGTGACAGAGTGAGCAAGAGTTTAGTAGCAAGTGAAGGGAAGGGATAGTGCTGAGTAGATCATCATAAAATTAGTGGAGATGCTGTCCAAATAGGATAAAGAAAATCTAAAATCAAGGGGAGGTTCTCAGTCAAAATCAAGACACGAAGTTTAGAACTTTTTGTCATGAAGAACGACTAACCTCGGGACCGCCGACTGGACGGCTAACCACTAACCTTGTGCTAATCCTTCTCTCCACTAGTGTTTGTTTTTGTTGAGATACTTGCAGGATGAAGGGCGTTTTGCGGGAATCTCGGGAACCTTCGGAAAATCGGGACAAGAAGTACATCCCGCGAACTCGGTGGCTGGTTCCGACATGAGTGTCGACCCACCACCGAAGCACCGAAGTACCTCCGAAGCACTGCGCGGACTCCGTAGCACCACCAAAGATCTCCGAGAGTCCTCATGAGAACATCCGACCTCGCCCTGAGAACCGCCCAGGAGAAGGATGTATACAAGAAGCTCAAGAACAAGTGTTTCATCCACACGCCGCCATCGATCCGACACTTCGCTAGCGACGGTATGGCTCAAGAATTCGACACAATTTTTCCACTAGTTGGTTGGACTTCCTTTGCAAACCTCACTCGAGAAAGGGATTAGGCTCTTGACCATAGAATTCCTTAGCACCCTTCGATACACGGACAATGGAGTTTATTTTAGAATGTTTGCTCGGAATATTCTGTCTCTTGGAGAAACCTTAGTGACCTCCTAGGTTTCCCTCAAGATGCCCTCATAGATTTAAATGCAAAGCACTAGGTGATTTTGATGCACATAGGTTTTGGAGCAAAGGCATTTCTAGAGCACCGTACCACTTAGCACACCGCACCGACCCATAGAGCATCCTACGCTTAGATTTTTGCACCGTTGGATAGGAGCCACCTTTTTCCCACGATTTGATGAAAGCAAGATCGAGTAGCCGACTTGCGGTTGCTATACGCGGCTGTCAAGAAACGAAAGTGTCTCCCGTCCATCTCCTAGTGAACCATTGGATGAGTGTCCCCGGTTACAAAGTAGGAAGTGTGGCCATTTGCTCGCTTATCACTCGCATTGCCACAAGCTTGAAGTTATTAGAGGGAGCTACTTTTGAGTACATTGAACATCATAGAGAATTTTATGACCTCTACACTTTTGGCCAAGGTCACTTACGAAAAAAGTGAATGATGTTTATTATGCAAAATATGGTGATGTTTGCGATCCGGTTACCTAACCCGGAACCGGCTTTGTATCATGTGCAAAACTATCATGTTGAGTTGCGGGCGGAACCGGTGAATGAGAGAGCACCTCGAAGAGTTCGCTCGGAGAGGGTGACAGAAATCGTGAACCGGTTTGGCGTGGTGCCGAAACCGCCCGAGAAGAACCAAGACATGCCGGTTTCAATGAGTGGAATGTACCTCGCACCACTCACTAAACTCATGGGTGTACCCACCACAAAGCCAACCACATCAACCATTCTATGGTTACTACCCACCATACAACACCCCAGAACATCGAGCCGGACCATCCGAGCCGGGACCCTCACAAACCCGCCAAGATACTCTTATGACCCCTTTGGTACCACCGATGAAGAAGAAGAACCCCACCAAGACTTTGAGCCACGTCGCCACTCCGATGCCACCGCTTTCATTTTCACCCAAAAGCACTATGATGAACAAGTAGCCTTCCAAAGACAACACCACGCCACTCGAATCGCCATGATCGAGGTGGAATGACCAGCTCCAAAGTGGAACCGAGAACACCACCCGGACACTAGGCACCATTCAAGAGAACCGGGAAGAAGCCGCCTCCATGCCGCATGGCTTGGTGGACTGTTGCACATCCACTATCCACCACCACCGCCGCAAGGCTAGCTTGGGGAGGACCCCCATTATCAAGATAAGTATTTCTTTCCTTTTGTTTCAGTTTGTTTGTTTTCAATTTATTTATTTTTCTTTGGTTTGTTTTATGCATTGAAAAAAAAATCGAAAAAAAACTAGAAAACCCAATAAAAATTTTGCTTGCTAAGTTTGTCTAGTTTACTTTCTTTAATGTGTGCTTGTTTACATTTCAAAGTTTGCCTTAAGATGAAAACCAAATAAAAAGAGTGTGTAAGTTTGCTTTCAATTTAAGTTTGCTATAAATAAAAAAATGTGTAGACTTGAGGATTGCATGATGGAAATGATGAATAGTTGCTCTGCTCTAATTCTTTGCAAGTACCTAGCTTTAAATTTGAGTTCTCCCAAGATTTGGACACACTGTTTGACAACTGGATTTACTCTATACCTGAAATCTGTGGGAGCATATGCTTAAAACTAAGTCTAGGTAGTTGATGGACATGATATGATAATAGTCCGAGAGTTTCTTTGTTCATTGTGTTCCAAAATGCCACTAAATTCTGGATATTTGTTTGTGAAAATTATAAATGTTTCATGATGAGTTCCTTATATGACAGAGAGTTAAAATTCCTACCACAGCCAAACTTGATCATTAGAATAGGAAGCCTCCTCATTTGTTTAGGGCTCGTGCTGTCGGCTGTGTTGTATCCTTATGAACTCATCATACAGCTAAATCCTGGTTTCACACACTCACATGCACCCCTGCTACTTCTACCCCGAAGTACGCACCACAAAAAAGCCTATTATTATCCATTGAAATTGTTCTACTCTTACACCGAGAGTGAACACCCAAAAATATCCCCCCATGTTCATTTTTGCTAGCCATTTATCCAAGATCAATGCTCCAAGTATCATTTGTTATCCCCGATGTGAAGTTGTCAAGATTGAGAAGTGTTCCATTCAAGAAGTATTTCATTCCTTTTTGGGCTGCAAGAATTGTATAAAAAAAAAGAGAAAGAAAAATTTATGAGCCCAAATTTGTCAAGTTTCCAAGTTCAAGTTCCAAGAAGATTCAAGTGTTGAAATAGTTCCAAGTTTTATTCAAATAAAGGAGCATTGATAATTCCTTTGTGCACCCCTTCTCCTCCCACAAATATTTCTCTCTATTTTATATATATCATCCACATATAAAACCACACATGCACACACCGATTGGTTGTATGTTGAGTTCCTTCGGATCCATGGTTCGATCATGCCAATGCATTAGTTCTCCACACCTATGAGCTCCATATAAACCTTTCTTAGAGTAGGGTGAGAGAGAGAGAGTGAAGGCTCATCTATAAATGCCTTGAACCACAAATACTACATATTCTGAGAGTAAGAGAGAAGGCATATCTCCTTTCAATGCCTTAGAGAGGACCCAAAAATACCACATATTGAGAGACTTGAAAGGGTTGTATTAAGAAACTCGAGTTTTATTGAAAATCTTGTAAAAACTCCAGAACGAGAGGTGGAACAACGAGCATGAGACAACGGTGCTTGACTTAATTGTTCTATCTTTCAACTACTCAAGACCCAAGTGCGGTAAAAGCCCCATGGTTGAAAGAAACATGAGTAAGTTTGGGAGTTATGATAGTTCACTCTAGTCTCGGGGATGAATTCTTGTTTAGAGCATGTGTGTTTGTTAAGCATGAAAGCATTGCGGCAACTCCGATCCATCTTCGTAGCTATTTGCTCAGGGACGAGCAAAGGGCAAGCTTGGGGGAGTTTGTTGACGGTTGTTAATGATCAATTTTATATGTCAATGCACCCTATTGGCCGGGTCGTGTGGTAGATCGCGGAAGTGACAGTTCCGTTGAGTCCTCTGTATTCCATCCCCCGTTGGTAGGTCTAGCAGAACCAAAGTTGCGTAGTAAGTCCTGCTATGTCTTGGCTTGTTATAGCAATGATCCTTATACATAGATGAAAAGTCTTTTGTGCTATATATGATAGTGTAGAGTTGGAGTAGATGAATGACTTAGTAGATTAGAACCTACATAGGATTTATATTTCTTGCACTAATCAGATGTCAACCTACCTTTTGTGAGTAGTCTATATCTAATCTCTGTGTGATTTATACCCTGAGCTTATTACTTTATATTCCCTTATTTATAGTGGTTTACCCTTCGCCAAAGTATGTGATTTGTGTAATCAATCACTCATGAGTAGTCGTGTTTAGCAAGTTCATCTCATTGTTTAAGTCCGTAGTTCTTTCCTTTGAGCTAAATATAAATAACGATACCGGAATACTTCCTGGTAAAATGCTACGATGGTGTATTATCTCGTTCGCTTGCGGATCCCATATTTTTCTTGATTAGAGGAGCAGTTTCTATACCAACACTTCGCGCCATGCTAGGGATGACAACTTAGCGTGAGTGGTGTTAGAAGTGTCAACAATGGTGAATGAGGTTGCTCCCTTATTTAATGCTATCTCTCTTTCTACTTCTATTGAGACAAGGCTAGCTCTTTCTTCTCTCTTTTTTTTCATCATCTCTCTCTCTCTTTTTTTCAATAGATGCCAAGCCTTTATGAGATGTGTCTCACCTAACAAATGATAACTGAGAGAGAATCTCTAATTGTGGAGCATGGAGCAACCCATAGGATAAAATGGTGAAGGTGCGTACTTCCAGTGTAGAAGCAGCACATGGAGAGTGGTATGGATGATGATGCGTGCTCCCAGTGTAGGAGTAGCATAATTATGATGATGAGATGCGTACCCCCAGGATAGGAGTAGCATAAATGATGGATGGTGAGATGCGTACTCCCAGGGTAGGAGTAGCATAAATGGTGGTAGTAAGATGCGTACTCCCAGGGTAGGAGCAGCATGGTTGCGTACTTCCGGATTAGAAGCAGCATATTTGGTGATGTGTGGGTCTTGATCTTAGGGCCACGACAAACCTCTAACAAAGGTTCTACAAGTCTTAACCAAACTCAATGCAAGCAAGTAACTTATGTAGAAGGCTTATGGATATATCAAGGTATAAATATGGCCGTGGTAGGGATTTCAACACCATTGAGGAACAATTAAGTTTTTCATTCATTTTCGAAAGGAAATCTCTGGCAATCATGCGTGCTTAGAACAATAGAGTAGGGCTCCTATCTCCACTATCTCATATCTTACAATAACTTAGACTTTGTATTAGCACTTGCAACCCACTAAGTGATCAAGTTCTTGGTGGTTAAAGGTGCCAAATAATCTAGACTTAGAGAAGTGCTAAGTTGTAAACAAGTACTAGAGAAACATTAACTAGCAATTTCATCATCATATCCATAGAAAGACTAGCACACATGAAGCATATAAACAAAAAGGGAAATAAAGCAAATAAATATTTTTGGATTTTTAAATTAATTTTTTTTAAATGTAAGAAACCAATAACTAAAATGCAATAAGACAAGAATTAAATGGGAAGGATTGGGAACATACCTTAGATGAACTTACCTCGGTGGGGGAGAGGATCTCCCCAAGCTTGTCTCTTGCTCACCGTTGTGAGAACCACGCGTTCCACCGGGTCCCGCCGGTGCTCCTCCTCCGTGATGACGCCTTGGACCATTTCCAAGTTCCGTTGCATGAGCTGCAATGTGGCTTGATTCCCGATGTGGATGTTCTCTACCTCCCGGGTGAGTGCTTCGATCTCGGTCGGTGGGCGACGCCTCCCGCGAGGGCGAGGGGTATGTGCCCGGGAAGGTGTCTGGGAATGAGGAGGTGCTTCCATGTGGGAAGAGCTCACCTCCTCTTCTTCATCAGTGCAGCATGAGAGGGACCAGCTTGCTCCCGAGCGGCACGGGCTTGTGCTCTCGTCATTCTGTCCGTCCCCGCAGCGGGACAAGGTCTTCCCCTTCGTCTGGGTTAGTGTTGAGACATTATATAGCCAAAGTCCCTCATTAGGGAGAGGAATCTCGACTGTATCAGTCCCATATGTCATCTTAAGTGTACCTCTTGGACCTCTTTTAATTAGACCAGCACGTATAAACGTTTCTTCAAGAATAATGGGTCTCTCCTTAGGCATAAACTCATAAACATTCCCCTCAAGCACACCCAAAGATTCAGCAATTCTAGTCATGAATGAAGTAAAACCTATGGGTGTTTCTTGAACAACAGAGTTCTCCCAGAAGTGTACTAGCATTTTGACAGGGGCAAACTTGATTTTATTAACCATGACATACATGAGTTGCATCTCTTTAACACCTATCCTTGATAAATCAGCCCTAGGAAATAGAGTGATCGCGATCCAATAGAACATAAACCTCAAAGTTGGATTATGAATTTGCTTAGGTTTAGGATTGGATCAGTCAGTTGACAAAGCAATTGATTTCCAAAAGACAAAGTTAAAATTTGCTAAAGCAAAATTCTTCATCTAGTATGCAATCATGATCAAAGCCTAGACCAACACTCAACTCATTCCAAGACAGGTCATAGTCATTATTAAACATGCGAAAGCTAACACCCAAAGCATTTGACTTAAGTGAGCAAAAGAATTCTTGGGTGAGTAACTCTATGCCACGTTCAGGAACTTGCCAAAATGAGGACCAACCAATAGTATTGAAAACTATAGCAAAGTCGGTGCTCATACCTGTTTTGTCGAGGAGTTCTTGGTCGAAGAGGGCGGAGTGCTGGAAACCACAAGTGCGAAGAGTATAGAGCTTTCCTAACTCCTCATGAGTGACCATGAGGTTGCTAATAGGCTCCATCATCCCGCTGGCATGATGGCGGAACAAGTTGGTGCACTTGTTCTTCCTCCTCCCTCTCGTGACCCCTACTTTCGGATTGGCGAGAGCTCGAGGACGAGCCTTCGCCCTTCTTTTTGCTAGACCTTCGGAAGGGATTCTTCATCCTAACTAAACTAGTGGGCAAACAAGGCCAAGCTTTCCACTACACTACTAAGAGAGAAAAGGGAAATGTTTTTGGGTTTTTGGGTTTATGACTACTACTACACTAGACTTGAGAAGGCTTGAAACACTAAGAGAGAAGAGAAGGCCAAGTGAGCTCGAGATGATTCTGCTGGTTGTGTGTGGAATTGAGCTCACATTGGGGTGGTATTTATAGGGTTGAAAGGGCAAGGCCAACCAAGCCAAGAGGCAGGTCGGCCGACCACCCCCTAGGGCCATGTGCACTTGTGTCTTACTTTAGACAAGGAATCTTGCCTCGTGCTTGCAAAAAGTCTGAAAAATGGGACCAAACCTTGGTCGGCCGACCAAGGATTTTGCCCCCACTACTTTGGACATGTTTTGTCCGGTTGTCGATAAAGGTAGTGGTGGTCCTAGTCCTAGATTCCTTCGGTTGATTCGGATTCCTATGTCTAGTGTTTGGTGAAAGAGAAAAGGAAAAGGGCAAAAGTGGGGACAAGGATAAAGGTTGTCCCCTAGCATGCATTGTTGTTCCCTATGCTTGCTTTAGTGTTGGGATGTTCCCTAAAGCATTCTCATGCTTAAAGTAGCATCCTAAGCTAAAGTCATGAGCATTGGACCATCTCTTTTCGAATTCTGGCTAGTGGGATAGGCATAGGATCCAAGTGTGTCAGCAGTGGGAGGCAGCTAGGTGCCTGGTGGGACCAGGTCCAGGTCGGCCGACCTGGGCTTGTGAACCCCAGGACACCTAATGCACTCCCTTGATTCCTCGCTTCTAGCCGAGTGAAGAGAGGTGGTGGACCCCAAAGGCAGGGTCGGTCGACCCGGTGCCTTGGTGGCCCCACCACTCGGCTTTTTCTCTAAACACTCTTCTCAAGTTTTATTACCTATATCTAGCTTTATTTTATTGAACTAAACTATGCAGTTGTGAAAGTAAACATGCAATTGGAAAAGGGAAATGCAGAATTGAAATGCATGGAAATAAATATGAGATAACTACTGACATACCTGGTCAGCGGAGGGCTCCATGTTTTAGGTCCATAGAGCAGGACCTCTCCTGTCGAGTTCATTCAGTGGACACCTCAGTCGGTCCCGGAGATGGGGACCTTGAGGGTGTCTCCTTCTTCCGCCATTCTTGCTGGACTTCGGCTTTTGGTTCGGCTGGTTCTTCTTTTGCTTCGGCCTTCTTGGCCGACTTGGCGGTCTTAGTGTTCTTCCGTCGGCGGTGTTGGCGACACAACTTCTGGGGTGCTTGTGCCTACATATTAGCTTTAAAACCATTGAAAGGCACTCTTACCCTCCATCCGTTAAACTGCATGTGCATCTGTGCAGTCCCCATGTAGATGGTGGCGTCCACCGTGTTCAGGAACGGTCGTCCCAGGATGAGCGGTACTTCGATGTTGGCTCCCATGTCCAGTACCAGGAAGTCGACAGGGATATACTCGTCTTTAATTCTGAGTAAGATATTGTTGGGTATTTTAAACGCACACAGAAAAATCCGCAAGCGTACGGATACCGATGTAGCTTTCACCCGGAGTATTCCGTGAGTATCGATTTCCACGGGAACGTGAAGTGTACTAGAGAAACAAGGCCGTCCAAGGATAAAGATAAGAAAAGAAAGATATATATATTTTTGGTGGGTAGAGAGGAACCTTCTAGAGTTTTCTAAGTTGATTGGATGATCAAAATCAGGCTTACTATACTATACTTACTATGGAGCAGCAGGTCCTTTCCAACTCTCGAAAAGACTGGGAAGATAGTAGTTGGGAGAAGGCTGCCTAAAGCTCTACGAAACACCAACCCGAACGTGGTGGAATACAAAGGCCTGACAGAGCTGTCACCTCTGGGGCTACCACAACTATCCGTGGATTGGGCGCAAACTCGTGGTAAACTATAGCCTAGACACCACGTCTACACTAGCGTTTACTACTCTAATTATCTAGAATAACTAGAGCACTCAATACGAGCGAGAGATCAAGTAAATATAATAAAGTAATAATTAAATAAAGAACTGAACTTAGAAATAATAATTAAAGAACCCGGAGAGTAGCCGGAAGACGAACTAGATGCTGCAACTTTACAATGTTGAGGAAGATCCGACAGATCCGGCTCCTCCTCGCCTCTCTCTCCTCTCTCTCCTATTTTCTAGATACAACTAGACGAACTAGAACTAGAACTAGATGAACTAGAACTAGAACTAGATGAACTAGAGGGACCCTCTTCTAATTAGATGAGGAATTGAAACCCTAGAATTGATCTTGTAGAAGAGATAATGATCGAAACCCTAGGGGGGGCGCCCTCCTTATATAGCCCTGGGAGGCATCGCCACGTCATCGATCCGCGTGAGGCGCCATGTCATCGATCCGCGTCACTTTTATTCTCCACCCTTAGATAAACCGACCTAAATGGAGGGTGGAGATGAAGAGAATAATCCTGGCATATTCCCTGGTCGATCTGCGAAGAAAACCGGAGAAGAACCGGCCTCTAAGGGCCTGAACCGGACCTAAACCGGTGGAACCAGGCGCTGTCAGTGTTTCTGGAAGCTTCTGGCACTTTCTGGGCAGGCAAACCGGCCGGTTGGGCCGGTCCAACCGCTCCTGGGCCGGCTGGACCGCGCCTGGCCGCCTCCCCTCCTCTCCTGGGCCGCCACGTGGCCTGGCAGGCCGGGCTCCGCGTCCCGCCCGTGGGCGCTCTCGCGCGCGCGCACGCTGGCGCGAGCGGGAGACACCGCCGCCATGTGTCATCGCGTGAGAGGCTCCGCCCCCGCGCCCGCGCCCCGTGGGGAGCGCCGCCGCCGCCCGGGCCCACCCTGTCGGCGCGCGCCGGCCGACAAACCGCGTGTGTGGGTCCCGGCTGTGTCGTTTGTCTTCTTGTGCTATCATCACATGTGAAATCTTCCTTCCTTCATATCTTTTTATTCGACTCCAAATATAGCGAATAATATATCCGTTTTGATCGTAGCGACGAGACCTTCGCAATGGTGTAGTCCAATTCATCAGCTGAGATACTTTTATTTGATGACTTTATCCATTTTAGCTCTTTTCCTGTGCAAGCCCTGCAAAACATAGATGCACCAAAACTCGTGGAATTTGTTAGCTCAAACCTCTAGACCTATACTGGTGAACATCTTTTTGTAGTTATAGAAGCTATGTTGATGGTTAAAAATTGACGTTAACTACCGTCAACAAACTCCCCCAAGCTAAACCTTTGCTCGTCCCTGAGCAAAGCTAAACTCAGCAAAGGATCAGGAGTTGCTACAATGCTTTTAGCCTCAAAAGTACACATGCGTTCAAACAGAACTCTCCTTCGGATTAGAGTAAACTATTCGACTTCAAACTTACCCATATTACCTTCCACCATGGGGCTTGTAGCCTTCACTTGGATCTTGAGCAGGTTGAAAGACGAACGGTCAAGTCAAGCACTATGTCTCAAGCTCTTTGATCTACCTTCATTCCGGAGTTTTACAAGATTTTTAAATAAAACTCAGAGATTCCTTTGTATGATCCTCTCAAGTCTCTCATATGTGGTATTTCTGGATCCTTACCAAGGCATTGATGGTGTATGCCTTCTCTCTTCTCTAAGGATATGTGGTATTTTTGACATAAGGTATAGTAACATTGTTCCTTCACTCTCTCACCCTACCTCTAATAGGCTTATGTGGAGTTTGTAGGTGAGAGCTTATACATATGTTGCATAGTCAAACCATGGATCCGAAGAAACTGGACATACAATCAAATCAAGATGTGCATGTGTGTGGTCCTAATATGGGTTAAGTAGATATATAGTGGTAGTGGAAATGGTGATGATAGATATAAGAAGAAATGAAGGGGTAGAGGGATGATAATGGTGAACACCTGATTCTACTTTAGCTCCTTGAAGAAATTCATACCTCCCTTGAACTATGAAGAACCTGGATGGAACTTGGACAGCTGAAGATCTCGCATATGATGGGACATTGTTGGGACATTCCTTCTTGCTCTTCTCTTCTTCTTCTTTTCTTTCTTTTTTTTTTTTTTTTTTCTCTCTTTTTTTTTTTTTTTCTCTCTTTTTTATGATGATGAAGCACCTCGATCTCTTCCTTGAAAATATTGATGGATGTAGCAAAGAAAACGTATACTTGGAGCTTTATTTGATAACAAAGGGCTAGCAATGCATGAAGGGATATTTGATGCTCACTCCCAGTGTAGGAGTAGAACAATTTTTAGGATGTGTCTAAATGGATGAATATGGTGGCGCATACTTCCAGGGTAGAAGTAGCGAGGGGTGCATGGTGTACGTGTGTGTGATCTTGACTTTAACTGTATGACGAGTTTCTAAGGGTCAACACAATCGACCACACTCAAAGCATAAGTAAGTATAAGTGGACTTCCTAGTCTAGCAAGCATGTATATATGGCTGTGGTAGGAATTCAAACTCTTATCATACAGAACTCATCATGCAGCAGCTTAAATTTTCAAAAGATAAATTCTCCGTAACTCTAGTATCACTTAGAACAAGATAAACAAAGAAGCCGCACCTTCCCATATCATACCCGTCAACCACCTAGACTTAGATCAAGCATTCGCTACCCACAAGTTTCGTGTTCGAGCAAATCTTAGATCAAAACAAAGGTGTCCAAAACTTGGGAGAGTTCTAGGTTGAAAACAGTACTTGAAAGGAATTACGACGAGCAACTATTCATCACTTCCAAAGAGTTTATTCTAGGGATTTATTTGAGCATGCAAAAACTCGTACACCCTCCTTTTATTTAACAAACTAAAAATTATACGTAACTAAATATATATAGCAAGCAAAGTAAAATTAATAAAAAGGTAACGAGAAACACTTATCTAGATACACGGGGTGCTCTCCCCCAAGCCGGATGTTGGCATAGTCCCTCACTCTTGTGATTTGCATGTAGATCTTACTCTTCTCAAACTTTCCAATTCCCCGCACGACTCAAATAGACAACAAAACTTGTGGAACTGATTAAGTGTTAGGCCTAAGAGTTTTAGTTGTCTAGAGCCTCTACTAAGGAGTTTTTAAATTGGATCTTTAAATTGCAAGAATTCAATCACATCAATTTCTTCTATGTTTTCAGTTCAAGAAAAACTTTCAAACGTTGACCATTTACCTTAAATGTATTACCTATATCATCCCGAAGTGTGATGGCACCATGAGATGCAACTTCAATCACCTTGAATGGTCCTTCCCATTTGCTTCTAAGTTTTCCATGACCGAAGAGCTTTACTCTTGAGTTGAATAATAGAACTTTGTCTCCAGGCTTGAACTCCTTGTGCTTGATTCTCTTGTCATGCCACCTTTTGGTTCTTTCTTTGTAAATCTTGGAGCTGTGGTAAGCCTTTTCTCTCCACTCTTCCAAATCGATATTTGCATCCGACGATTCTTGCCGCTAGATGGAGATCCATGTTCCATTTCTTGATTGCCCAATGAGCTCGAATTCTAATTCAACAGTAAATGGCATGTCTTCCCATATACTAGCCGATAAGGTGACATGCCTATGGGTGTTTTGTATGCAGTCCGATACGCCCATAGTGCATCATGAAGCTTGTACTTCCACTTCTTTCCCATTTCGTCCACGGTCTTCTCAGGGATGTTCTTGATTTGCTTATTTGATGTTTCGCTTGACCGCTTGTTTGGGGATGGTATGGAGTTGCAACATTATGCTTAACTCCATATTCTCGTCGAATTGTTTGAAGCTCTTATCAATGAAATGTGATCCTCCATCACTTATGACCATTCTAGGCGTGCCAAATCTTGGGAATATCACTTCATGGAACATCTTCTTGGCGTTCTTGGAATCGCAGCTCGACATGGTATTGCTTCTACCCATTTGGACACATAGTCAACTCGCCACTAAGATGTATTCAAAGCATCTCCAGATTTTTGGAATGGTCCCATGTAGTCGATTCCCCAAACATCAAACAACTCTACTTGTAGGTTGTTTTGGAGTGGCATTGCATTCCGAGCATTGATGTTTCCATGTTTCGACATCCGGCACATCTTCTAACAAACTCCTTTGTATCTTGATACATCGTGGGCCGAAGAATCCACTTTGCCGCATCTTCGCATGCGTACGGAATGTTCCATAATGTCCTCCATATGGTGATGCATGACATCTCTATGATTTTCATCGCTTCATCCATCGGGACACATTTCCGTAATAATCCATCGTAACATAGTCGATAGAGATATGGGTCATCCCATAAGTGGCATCGAGCATCATATTTGAGCTTTCTCTTATCTCCTCCCGGTGGGACATAACCCGCAACTATATAATTCACAATATCTCGCGTACCGGGGTTAGAGTGCGTTACTGCGAGGAGTGTGTCGTCCCGTAGATAATCGTTAATGGGCAACTCATGTGTTTCCTTGTACCGGAGCCTAGACAAGTGATCGGCTACCGAATTCTCTACTCCTTTCTTATCTCTTATCTATATGTCAAATTCTTGGAGTAAAAGAATCCAAAGTGGATCAACCGAGGTTTAGCATCTTTCTTAGTGAGCAGTATTTAAGCGCAAATGATCTCGAATAAATGATTACCTTCGCTCCAACTAAGTAAGATCTAAACTTGTCTATTGCAAAGACAACCGCCAACAACTCTTTTTCGGTGGTGGCATAATTGAGTTGTGGCCCAAATAAGGTTTTGCTAGCATAGGATATAGCATAGTGCTTTTTATCCTTTGTTTGGCCGAGAACGGCACCAACAAAGAAAGTCGCTAGCATCACACATGATCTCGAAAGGCAAGTGTCCAATCGTGTGGCCGGATGATTGGAGCTGAAATGAGTGCTTGTTTGAGGGTTTGAAAAGATTCATAGCACTCATTGTCAAAGATGAAAGGTGCATCCTTAGCTAAGAGTCTAGTGAGGGGTCTAGTGATTTGAGAAAAGTTTTTGATAAAACGCCTATAGAACCCCGCATGGCCTAGAAAGCTTCGGATTCCTTTCACATTTGTGGGAGGTGGAAGTTGTTCGATAACTTCGATCTTGGCTTTATCCACTTCTATCCCACGTTCGGACACCTTGTGTCCTAGCACTATTCCTTCCCGAACCATAAAATGACATTTTTCCCAGCCAGACTAAGTACTTTTCTTCACATCGTTGTAAGACTTTGTCTAGATTCTCCAGACAATCATCAAAGGTTGTGCCATAGATGGTGAAGTCATCCATGAACACTTCCATGATTTTCTCGATCATGTCGGAGAAAATAGACATCATGCACCGTTGGAAAGAAGCTGAGCATTACACAATCCAAACGACATTCGTCGATATGCGAAAGTTCCATACGGGCATGTGAAAGTAGTCTTATTTTGGTCATCGTGGTGGATCGGGATTTGGTGATATCCGGAATACCCATCAAGGAAACAAAAGAAAGAGTGCTTTGCAAGCCGTTCCAACATCTCATCGATGAAGGGTAACGGGAAGTGGTCTTTCTTTGTAGCCTTGTTAAGTTTCCGGTAGTCTATGCACATTCGCCACCCCGTGACAAAGTGCGCTAGGAATGAGTTCATTCTTCTCATTTCTAACAACCGTCATTCCTCCTTTCTTTGGCACAACTTGGACATGGCTAACCCACTCACTATGAGGGACGGGATAAATAATTCCAAATGCAAAAGCTTAAGGACCTCTTTCGAACAACCTCTCGCATAGCATTATTAAGCCTGCGTTGGTGTTCCCTTGATGGTGAGATGTCGGGATCCGTAGGGATACGATGAGTGCAAAGAGCGGGACTAATCCCCTTGAGGTCATGGAGTGAGTAGCCTATGGCCGATTTATGTCTTTCTAGGACAAAGTGACAAGTCTCGTTGGTTTCTTCTTGGGAAAGCTTGTCACTTATGATAACAGTGTTTCGGGTTGTTATTGAGAAAGACATATTTCAAGCCAAGAGGAAGAGGTTTTAGCTCTATTGGGGGTCGTGGTGGCAACTCGAAGGGGTCTAACTCTATAGGTTCTGCTAGCTCTTCCTCTTCTTCAATGAAGTGTTCGATGATCGAACCGAGGTTGAGCTAAGTCTTCTAGAGATGCCATTAAGACTTCCTCAATAGGGTCTTCTTCGGTCTTGGGTTCTACTATCGCATTATGTGAACGCGCAAGTGAGACATCTATAGTAGAGTTCCCCCTTTAAATTCAAGAGACTTTGTTTTGGTCGCTCTTGAAAGAGTGTCCCCAAAGGCACACCAATCAAGAGGGATGTGTTTGAGATGTCATAGATATGAAAATCTAGAAAATACTCAAAGCCTCTTATGCGTAACATAATAGTCTTGATGACCCCATAACTTTCAAGAGTAACTCTAGAAGGAATTCTTAGAAGCTTATGAGATGGGATCAATGACTCGTTGGGGCAAAGTTCTTCGGCCACACCTTTGACATAATGTTCATCCCAACGATAGGACTATAATAAGCCTCTATGGTGGTCCCCTTTAGGTTGCAACAAAAAGTCTTTGAGGGGGTAGTGATACGGGCTACCTCTGTGGATAACTCTGTTTCTACCAACCACTCACGGCTCATGATGGCCGAAAGACCTTTAATGTGTTCCATTAAGAAAGGATCATAAGGTGGACCATCGTTATCCTCAAATGGTGCAGAGTGCACTGGAGGCTTTACTTGCATTGGAAAGTTTGAGGCATTCCCAAAATCTTCAAAAAGATCTACCTCGATTTCTGAGAGAAACGTGGAAGGATGGAGCTCATCAACTTCCAATGTGGGTTGTGTTCCTATAGTGGGAGATTCTTTGGTAACCGAATCATTAGAAGGATCTAAAGGAATTTGAGATTCGGTTGCATGTATCTCCTCTTGTTGGTCGAGATTGACTCGACTTCTTTTTCTTCTTCGGAAACTCATCATATATGCCCGTGTAAGGGGTGTTTTCAAGAATTTTCTCTAGGATAGCTTCCCCTCACTAAAGGACATGTGTATGAAGGAGCCTCCGAGAAGATGTGTCTAGGAAGAGGGCGGCTTCTTCGCTAAGACCATGGTAGAAATGACTTAGAAGGACATGGTTAGGCAAAGAGAGGTCTCGGGCCGGTGTTTTTAAGACTTGTGAACCTAGCCCAGCTGCTCCTAAAGTCTCCTTCTCCTTCTGTTCAAAATTAATAATTTCTTTTCGAAGGGCATTAACTAGTTTGGATGGGAAGAAAGCGAGACCAAATTTGACTCGAAGTTCTTCCCAATCTCCTTTACTCCTCCCACATAATGAGCATACCAATGTTTCATTGTTCCTTCAAGGGAGAATGGAAACAGTTTCCATCTAATGGTCTCTTGTGCCATGCCAAAGAATGGTGAGGCATGAACACAAGTGCTCAAATTCCCTAAGGTGGGTGTAAGGATTTTCATCCTTTAGCCCAGAAGGGTTTCGCCGCACCATGGCTATAAAGCCAGTTTGAATTTAAAGCTAGAAGCCGTGATTGGCTTCGATGATTGTGGTGGCTCTAGGAACTCAGCCTTTGGTGCAGAGAATTTATGAATAGGAGTGGAATCCATATGGTTGGTGGTGGTTGATGTTTGTGGTGAGGTGAGAATGGTGGTAAAAGAATGAAAAAGATACACGGGCGAACTTGGTTCTAAACTAGCACAAACTACCGTTCCCCGGAACGGCGCCTTAAAGCTTGTTGGGTATTTTAAACGCACACGTAAAAATCCGCAAGCGTACGGATACCGATGTAGCTTTCACCCGGGAGTATTCCGAGTATCGATTTCCATGGGGAACGTGAAGTGTACTAGAGAAACAAGGCCGTCCAAGGATAAAGATAAGAAAAGAAAGATATATATATTTTTGATGGGTAGAGAGGAACCTTCTAGAGTTTTCTAAGTTGATTGGATGATCAAAATCAGGCTTACTATACTATACTTACTATGGAGCAGCGGAGTCCTTTCCAACTCTCGAAAAGACTCGGGAAGATAGTAGTTGGGAGAAGGCTGCCTAAAGCTCTACGAAACACCAACCCGAACGTGGTGGAATACAAAGGCCCGACGTAGCCGTCACCTCCGGGGCTACCACAACTATCCGTGGATTGGGCGCAAACTCGTGTAAACTATAGCCTAGACACCACGTCTACACTAGCGTTTACTACTCTAATTATCTAGAATAACTAGAGCACTCAATACGAGCGAGATCAAGTAAATATAATAAAGTAATAATTAAATAAAGAACTGAACTTAGAAATAATAATTAAAGAACCCGGAGAGTAGCCGGAAGACGAACTAGATGCTGCAACTTTACAATGTTGAGGAAGATCCGACAGATCCGGCTCCTCCTCGCCTCTCTCCTCCTCTCTCTCCCTATTTTCTAGATACAACTAGACGAACTAGAACTAGAACTAGATGAACTAGAACTAGAACTAGATGAACTAGAGGGACCCTCTTCTAATTAGATGAGGAATTGAAACCCTAGAATTGATCTTGTAGAAGAGATAATGATCGAAACCCTAGGGGGGGCGCCCTCCTTATATAGCCCTGGGAGGCATCGCCACGTCATCGATCCGCGTGAGGCGCCATGTCATCGATCCGCGTCACTTTTATTCTCCACCCTTAGATAAACCGACCTAAATGGAGGGTGGAGATGAAGAGAATAATCCTGGCATATTCCCTGGTCGATCTGCGAAGAAAACCGGAGAAGAACCGGCCTCTAAGGGCCTGAACCGGACCTAAACCGGTGGAACCAGCGCCGGTCGTTCGTTCGGAAGCTTCGGCACTTTCGGGCGGTGCAAACCGGCCGGTTGGGCCGGTCCAACCGCTCCTGGGCCGGCTGGACCGCGCCTGGCCGCCTCCCCTCCTCTCCTGGGCCGCCACGTGGCCTGGCAGGCCGGGCTCCGCGTCCCGCCCGTGGGCGCTCTCGCGCGCGCGCACGCTGGCGCGAGCGGGAGACACCGCCGCCATGTGTCATCGCGTGAGAGGCTCCGCCCTGCGCCCGCGCCCCCGTGGGGGAGCAGCCGCCTGCCGCCTGGGCCCACCTGTCGGCGCTGTCGGCCGACAGCTGCTGCTGTGTGGGTCCCGGCTGTCAGCTCGTTTGTCTTCTTGTGCTATCATCACATGTGAAATCTTCCTTCCTCTGTATCTTTTTATTCTGGACTCCAAATATAGCGAATAATATATCCGTTTTGATCAGCGCGACGAGACCTTCGCAATGGTGTAGTCCAATTCATCAGCTGAGATACTTTTATTTGATGACTTTATCCATTTTAGCTCTTTTCCTGTGCAAGCCCTGCAAAACATAGATGCACCAAAACTCGTGGAATTTGTTAGCTCAAACCTCTAGACCTATACTGGTGAACATCTTTTTGTAGTTATAGAAGCTATGTTGACGGTTAAAAATTGACGTTAACTACCGTCAACAGATATCCCGTGCCAACCCCTCGGGAAACCGGATCGTTTGGTCCGCCATCTGCAAACGCACATATGTAGGGTGCAACGGGCTCCCTAGCAGATTATCATAGGTTACCTTGGTCATGATGTTGACACCGGATCCAAGGTCGCGTAAAGCGTTGTCGAAGATCTCGCGGTCCGATCTCGGCAAGTGATCGTCGGGGCCGGGTCTCCCTTCTTCGGGACAAACGGTGAATCCACCGCTACCCGAACGGCACGAGAATGAGGCTTACCGAACTTCGTAGTTACTAACCTGACGCCCTCAATAGGGTCCTCAGGCTTTGCCGGAATCTTACCTTGCTCATAGGTGGGGACAGCTGCTGCTAATTGAGTGTTGACACCTCTAACACCACTCACGCTAAGTTGTCATCCCTAGCATGGCGCCAGAAGTGTTGGTATAGAAACCGCTCCTCTAATCAAGAAAAATATGGGATCCGCAAGCGAACGATAATACACCATCGTAGCATTTTACCAGGGAAGTATTCCGGTATCGTTATTTATATTTAGCTCAAAGGAAAGAACTACGGACTTAAACAATGAGATGAACTTGCTAAACGCGACTACTTATGAGTGATTGATTACACAGTCACATACTTTGGCGAGGGGTAAACCATGATAAATAAGGGAATATAAAGTAATAAGCTCGGGGTATAAATCACACGAGAGATTAGATATAGACTACTCACAAAGGTAGGTTGACATCGATTAGTGCAAGAAATATAAATCCTATGTAGGTTCTAATCTACTAAGTCATTCATCTACTCCAACTCTACACTATCACATACAAGACAAAAGACTCTTCATCTATGTATAAGGATCATTGCTATAACAAGCCAAGACATAGCAGGACTTACTACGCAACTTTGGTTCTCTAGACCTACCAACGGGGATGGAATACGAGAGGACTCAACGGAACCGTCACTTCCGCGATCTACCACACGACCCGGCCAATAGGGTGCATTTGCGGTAAACGGCATCTAAGCACCATGCTTACATGAAATCTACCACCTAACCCCCCCCCCCGGGAAGAGAGCTAAGCGCTTTGCAAACATATACATAAACTTATTACCAATCATAACCATATCAAATGTAGAACTAGAATAAACTAGGAACATAATAAATAGAAACATAATGATATTTAGAATAAAGTCACAAGAATAGATATAAGATAATACCAATTTCGATGATGAAGATCCGGAATTCCGAGCACAGGCGCCCGATTCTTCCTCTATCTAGTCTAAACCTATGTAGAACTTGAAGATCTAGAGTATCTATTCTAATTCTCGGTGGAGATCTCTCTCTAAACCCTAGCTTTGCCGATGGCTACCTCGAATAATGAATTCTTGAATGAATTCGCTCACGAGCCAGGGGCCGGGGCTCGAATATATAGCCCCCTAGGATGCACCACAGCCATCGGATCAAACCGACCTAAACGGACGATAATTATTGCTCCTCAAGGTCGGTGGAGGCGAGATCCGCGAGCCTCCACCCGATTGGTGGAGGTGGCCGGGCCGGCCGACCCACCCTGGGAGTCGGCCGACCCACCACTCGCCCGGTGGGTCCCCGCTTCTGTGGTTTGCCTTCCGGAGTCTTCTAGAATATACAATTTTACCCGTTCGGTCTTTCTCTCTATGTAATCATGACATGTGGGCCTCCTTGGATGTTTTCCCCGATAATCCCCTGCGAAAACACATATTCACCAAAACTTGTGCAATCCTGTCGGTTTAAACCCTAAGTCTATGGTGGTGAACAGATTATACCCCTCTTTCTCTCTCTGGTTGACATATAAAATTGATCATTAACAACCGTCAACATTGAGCTAACTGGTTTTCTAACATTTTATTAAAGCTCAATTGATTTTTCATAGCAGAGTTAAAAGCTATCCATTTTCTCACTAAGACTTTCTAAGATCTTGTCATTAGCCATGATTCTTTTATTAAGACCATCATTAAGTTTAATTTGACCAAAGACAAGTTCTTTCAAGGAAGGTTGGTTATTGAAAGAATTACTTAATTATTATGGTAAGAATTACCCGAATTATTGTAACCCATACCTTGGCCTTGGTAGAAGGGGCGTGAACTCCATTGCTTTGTTGTTGGGGCCGATTCCCGTTGTTGAAGTGGTGGTGGTTGTTGTTGTTGTTGTTGTTGTTGTTGACGAAGTTCACCTCCTCCTGAGTCATGGGGCAGTTGTTGCCCGAATGGTCCTCCTCTCCGCAAACCTCGCACCATGGGTCGCACCCACGACACGGGCCGGGGGAGTCCGGATGGCCTCCACTTCCTTGTTAGAGGACGAACCCTCTATCTTCTTCATCAGGAGGTCCATCTTGGCAGAGAGCATGTCCACCTCGCTAAGGGCGTGGACACCTCTCTTCTTGGGCTGAAGGCGCTCTTCATTCCATCCTTGGTTGACCACCATCTTCTCAATGAGCTCCTTGGCATCCCTGACATTGTGTTGCAGGAATGCCCCTCCAGCGGAGGCATCAAGGTGACTCCAGGCTACGCCAGTCAGCCCATGGTAGAAACCTTGAATAATGAGCCATTCATCTATCCCGTGGTGGGGACGGGCTTGAATGTACTCATTGAGACGTTCCCATGCTTCGGGAAACGTCTCGTCGGACTTTTGTTGGAAGCTTGAGATCTTCCCGCGCAGACACCGGTCTTGCCCGCGGAAAGAACTTCTTGAGGAATGCATTGGCACATCTCGTCCCAAGTTGTCACCTCGGCCTTGTTATTGTAGAACCATTGCTTCGCTTTTCCCAATAATGAGAATGGGAAAAGACGAAGGCGAACGGCATCCGCATAGAACGTTCTTGACCGTGAAGGTGTTGCACACCTCCGTAAAGTGTTGGAGGTGGGCATTGGCATCCTCATGTGGCTTTCCACAGACCGATTTGCTTGCACCATGTTGATCGGTGCAGGCTTGAGTTCAAAGTCGCACGCCCACGTTCACATTCGGACCCGTAGCGACAAAGTCGGGCCGACGGCGACGAGAACTCGCGATGGTCTTTTGAGCCATGACGCGCTCAACAACCGGTGCGGGACTTCCTTCCACGACGGTTCGGCTCGAGATGTTTCTTCGAGGAGGGACTAGATCGCGTCTAGCTCTCTTCGGCGGCTTCTCGGAATCTTCGACGAAGTTCGATGGCGTACGAAATCGCTCATGCACTTGTCTAGAAAAGGATAATAACAAAGACAGGACAAGTGAAGGGTAAGCCCCTAACACTACTGATGCTTTCGATTAAGAGTAGATCACGGATTCCAATTTACTAGAAATTCTTAATACGGCGCTTCCCCGGCAACGGCGCCAGAAATGCTTGTTGGCAGATCTTAACGCAATCACTAGAATTAGGTAAATGCGACTGGCGTCTGGTAGCTAAGCCTACCGCAAACCCGAACTACCACCGGAGAGAGGGTGTCACAATTCCTCTTCCGGCAACAGCCTAAGCATGCTAAGCTAAGCTAGACTCTACTGACGACGTAAGACTGACCAAGGGTAACTCTGCAAGCGCACAGATACTGCTGTAGCACTTCAACCGGGTGAGTATTCCGGTGTCGAATTTGTAGTTCGCTCACGGGAAGCGGACTATGATTCTCTAGCAAATGTGTGATGGAAACCCGTGGTGGTTCTACTCAATCTAAGCTATTGCAATTGATAAAGGGGGTGAGTGTTGATATGAGTGATAAACTAAGGGTAACTAGTAGGTAGCTAGCTAGGTGGGAAGACAACAAGTGAGTAAGGACTCCTAGGCATCTAACTATACTTCTGTGTTCTAATCTAACTAGTGTAACGACTTAACTAAACTAATGCCTAGACCATCGATGTGATAGGGGAAATCGGCTGACAAATAGGAGGGTTGCGTTCCCTGTGGGACTAACTCCTATTCCAGCGGACCTTTTGACTTTAATGGGCGCCCTACAGCCTACCCCTGACGCAAGTAGATATAACTGGAAGGTTGCGTTCTGTCACAACCGCCCCCGCTAATATACGTCGGAAAGTGAATGGATTTACCAATCAAAAGTGAATGGAATTACCAATCAACGATAGGGTGCGTCCACTATTAAGCACTAGCCTAAGCACCTCGCCTAATCTAGTCTTAAGACTCCGACTACCACGTAAGTAGCCTCGGCCCCATTGGTAGTGAAACACACACAAAGGATCTAGACACTAACTAGTTCGGACTCTACACTAACGAGACTAAGGCACAACACTACTACACTAGTATAGCAAGTGCACCAAGTAAATACTTGAAAGTAAAGTACTCAAAGTAAATACTTAATAAAGTAAAGCAAGACTATATTAATATAAGAAAAGTACTTCAAAGTAAAGGTACAAGAGCTATACCCGAGATTCTCCGAGAAGACGACTCGGAGACCCGAGCTTCGCTCGACTCGACTCTAACTCCCACTCTAGACTAGACTACACTACTCTTGATCTCCCAAGAGAGCTTGAGCTTGAGAACACTAATGTGAACTACTTGGGGACACTTTACAATGAGAGACTAGGGGGTATTTATAGTGGAGGTGGAGTAGGGGTTACTCCGCGCCACGTCGCCGATCCGTGTGCTCTCCGTCATGCGCCGTTGGATCAAACCGACCTTCCACCGACTTGAATGGACGGCTCTTGGTGCGGGACACGTGGGAGTCATGCGGGAAGGCGGTGGAAGCAAACCGACCTTGAGTGGGGCCCATGTGCAGGTCGGCCGACTCGGGTCCGGTGACTGTGGTCCCACCGGCCTTCTAGAAGGTCCAAGTGGCGGTGGGAGCAAGTGCCAAGGTGTCCGGCCACCAAAGGTGGGTCGGCCGACCCGGCACCGGACCCCGGTCCACGTGGCGGCTTCCCGGTGCCGTCCCGGCTTGTCACGTGTAGTCTTGTCCGAAGTTGGGTTCACTTGATATCTTGCTTGCTTCTATGTGGATCCTTGGTCCATTGTACCAATCGGGTGGAATGTTGTGTTGTGGTACATTTGGATCCGGGATCGGCTCTCCCCGTAGAATGTCGGGGACCCGCTTGGTGGTCGAACCCGGTGGGACCCGGAATCGGGTCGATGAGACCTGGGTTTTGGTCTCACGGGGCCTGTTTCCCGGCTTTCCCGCATTTCACAAGCTAAGAATACAAGTGGAACTTTATTAGTGATAAATATGCTCATGTGATGCTTATCTTCCTTCTATCGAGGACTGTTGACGGGTTTCTGAGTGTACCAAAACTGGTCTTTATTCCCGTCAACAGGCACTCCGTCCCTGCCGTGCTCCCTCCGCAGCACGTCGGCCACTGGCAGTACGGCGCGGCCCCAGGGCAGCCGAGTTGGCCTGCGTGGGAGGATGGTGCTGGGGGCTCGGGGACCCAAGGGGACGGCACCACTAGCTAGGTTTAGCCTTGTAGCTTGTGAGACATGTATGGATGACTTGTGACATGTATGACTCTTTTGCTTGTGACCCGGATATGTTTGGATTCCGATGGACATATATCGATGCTTAAAACCGTATTTTGTTGCTATATATGTGGATTATATGCTATATATGTGGGTTATATGATATATATGTGATGCATGTGTTAAAATGTAATGTAAATGGAAAGGAAACAGAAAAAAAAATTTAAAAAAAAAATTTCCAGGTTTGCCGACTTGGGATTATGCTTCAGCTAATCCCCGGTTTGCCGATGGCCCCGGCCGTCGGCAAAGTGACCATAACTTTGCCGATGGCCTTGGCCATCGGCAAACCCTTTTTTTTTTTTTTGAAATTTTTTTGCCGATGGCCCCGGCCGTCGGCAATAAGCGGCCATCGGCAAAAAAATTTCAAAAAAATAAAAATAAAAAGGGTTTGCCGATGGCCCGTCCACGCCGCCATCGGCAAAGCCACCGTCGCCCGACGGGCGTCGGGCCGACGTGGCGGCTTTGCCGATGGCCCGCGTGGCCATCAGCAAAGGTTTGCCGATGGCAATGTCAGTGGCCATCGGCAAACCTGGCTTTGCCGATGAAATTTTTGCCGATGGGGGTTTGCCGATGGCCACGTCAGATTGCCATCGGCAAATGGCAAAACGGGCTTTGCCGATGGCGGCCGGCCATCGGCAAAAAACGGGATTCCGGTAGTGAATACAACTTGTTCGTGAAAAAAATCATGGCACCGTGTATCTACTGATAGTAATTTGGTGCGATAAACATCGATGCTCTTTTCTATAAATTCGAACAAATTTAAAATAATTTGATTTAGGACAACTCTAGCTAGAAGTTGATTTATCTTGGAATGGAGGCAGTAATTTCTTCACATAAACAGTTTGCCCAATTGGATGTAGTTTAGCGCAAATAACTGAGCTTATTTGAAACTAATTAAGACCACTTCTCTAGTGTTTCTAGTTGATCAACATCGGTTTCAATCAAAAGGCTTGCTTAGACACAATTGGACAGGATTTGTGTGGACGAATGTAGTTCATGCACCTTTGAAGTTGAGCAAGCGCGCGCTAGCTAGTGGCCCTCATGGTGCCACACCGTGCTGCAGTACTGAAATGTGTCCAAGTGAAATGTCGACACATATACTGATATACTACTATACCTGGTTTTAATACATAATTTCGCCTTCAATTCACTCTCTCTTCCAGCTGTCGATGAAACCAAAAGGAGATGAGAATATATAATCTTCTGACCCTTTTATTTAAAATTACAGCTTTACGGAGCAGTTGATATAATAATATATGCTTGAATGATGATACTATTATATATGTGTGTGTGTGAATAAAACTATGTTGCCTTAGTACTATATATGATATATGATGCGCTTGCCTGTGTCCTATATCATCACCCGGAAAGCAAAGGATAGAGAGTAGTTTACTCATTTCCATGGCGACTACATATATACATATACGTATCATCACGTGATGCCGCCCAAAAAGAGATATGAAACGGTCCACACGGCCGGATCAATCGACACATCAGTCTAGTTTATTCTGCAGCAGATACTGCTGGGCCAATCGCCAGCAAGTATCGGCTCTCTCTAGCACTAATCATGGCATTTAAAAGTTAGAAAAATATTATATTAGTACATATAATTAATCTCAACTAATTAAGACTAGGCGACGAAACGCTGGACCTGTGAAGTTGATAGTTCGCGCTGTTTTGCTAAAATAAGCAAAGTGCGAACGGTGAGCAAGCAATGCAACTTGAGAGCAGTGACGACAACGCTTATTAAGCCTGAAAGTGGCAGGGGAAGGGCTCATTTGATTAGTAACTCCAGGGTAACTGCTCCACCGTCTCTGTACTTATATTATTATTACAATCGTAGTATTGATGATGATACTGAGAAATATACACCGATCAATCCGCTCACAAGTCCTAACCGACGAGTACTACTGATGTTTATATTACACCAATATATCCTGTCCATGTAGCAATTACGCTACTTACTACTATTTCTCGTTAAGCATTGACGAATGCAGAAGCGCAGAGTAAAATGCACAACCGGTCCTCAACTTGGCTCTCGGGTATCATACTACCATCTAGATATTAAACTTCCAAACTTGGCTCGGGTACCATATACGATGCCCTACCCATGACTCACCTTTCCATAGTGATATTGAGGAGCACAACTAACTTCTTATTACCATGATACTTGAAAGCCTGTTGAGCACAATGTTGATCCGACCATTGCTTGATGCCCATCCTTTTGCATTCTGTCTTGGTGAAATGTACAAGCTTGATGCAAACTCTAGAACACAAGGCCAATTAACTGCAAATCCAGCATTAGTGAAAATGATGACCACACATCCAAACAATGCAAGAGATGCCTCAACAGGATTCGAGGTTTGTATGCCTCGAACCTTTGACAGTAAGAGAGCATAACCAAATGGCAACAACCACTCCCAATGACAGCCAATGTTTTTGAAGGAGTATCACGATCAAGAACCACAATGGGTTAGCCACAGAGTTAGTGACCAGAAGCGACTTCCTTGGCAAGACAAGGAAATCAAAGCTATCGATTAAGGGGAGTTTCCCATGGTGGGGCATGGAGTTGAAACCTTGAGAACCTCAACTACCACCTAGTATAACTCCTCAAGGAGTGCAATCATGCCAATGTAGTGTGCTCTCATCCCAAGTGCCATGTCAAGGCAAAGAGTCACAACCACCGCAATGGCTAATTAGACCTTCCATTACTCAACGGCGGTGACATCTAAAGAGATCAGTGACAAACTAAGGCCAGACCAACAGAGAACAAGGTCCTAGGAGAGATCCCTACTGTGATAAGTAGAGGGGTGACCCTAGAATCCAGATCTAGATCTAGGTGATGACCCACAACGATGACAGACGTGGCCCTCCAAATGTTAATGGTTGGTGAAGTGGAGGACGCTGGTGATAGAGGAGGGCAACACATATAGCATGAGGACATAAGGAATGAGAACCCATTGAATGACGAGGGAGTTACCATGGGGACCATCACCAGGGAACCCGTAGATACATGCAGGATGGGTGCCTTGTGCCATTGCCAATGAGGCCCATGTCCGTGACCAAGGTGCTTAGGGGAGTAGGAAAATATTGGTTGGGTGGGTGGGTGGGTGGGTGGGTGGGGGGGGGGGGGGTGAGATTTAGGGTTTTAAAGGGAGAAAAAAGGGAAAATAGCTTGAGCAAATATAAACATAGCGGTATATTACTAGAGGCAGGCAAATACAGATACATATTGTATAGAGAAAGAACTTTATAAGGTGGGTTCAGGGTTTTTTCGCAGCTGGAAGCTGTCACTTTCCTCTTAACGAAAAACGGTGGGACGCGGTTTTTTTTTTCAAGTGTATCCTTGTGCACATTATTACCAACTGACATCATCAGTGACCGTCATTATTACTTTACTTCATTAGTTACCCTAGCAAGCTATCTAGCTTCATATATATTATAATAATAATAAATAAATAGTGACATCATTCTGCAAATTTGAGTTGCATTGGAGCCAAGCACGCAATTCATGCATGCATGGCGTCAGCCGACGATCGCCAGCAGCTTGGTTCCTCTATTATTTATAGCCGCGAGGAGGGCCTCTCTCCTGCAGTCGATCTGCAGCAGCACACACTCACTGCTAGCTCATCAGTCATCGATCACTACCACCACTTGTTTGCACCATTAATTTCCCACACCAAGCAAGTGTTGTTCACGAAAGGATAGGACGGAGCTGAGCAAGCTACATATAGCTATAGCTTGCTGTGCTACCACGCACACTGGCAGAGTGCACACGAGCAAGTAGCTGGTGATCGATCGAGCTCTCCGGTTTTGTACGTACATATAAGAAGAGAAGGATCGAATAATAATCCAAGGTCATCATCATGGCTCTAGCTTCGGTGGCCAAGGTGGTTCTGGGCTCCCTCGCCTTCGGGGTGTTCTGGGTGCTGGCCGTGTTCCCGTCGGTGCCCTTCATGCCCATCGGCCGGACGGCGGGCGCGCTGCTGAGCGCCGTGCTGATGATCGTGTTCCACGTGATCAGCCCCGACGACGCGTACGCGTCCGTGGACCTCCCGATCCTGGGCCTCTTGTTCGCCACCATGGTGGTGGGCAGCTACCTGAAGAACGCCGGCATGTTCAAGCACCTGGGCACACTGCTGGCGTGGAAGAGCCAGGGCGGGCGCGACCTGCTGTGCCGCGTCTGCGTGGTCACGGCGCTGGCCTCCGCGCTCTTCACCAACGACACCTGCTGCGTGGTGCTGACGGAGTTCGTGCTGGAGCTGGCCGCGGAGCGCAACCTCCCCGCCAAACCCTTCCTGCTGGCGCTGGCGTCCAGCGCCAACATCGGCTCCAGCGCGACGCCCATCGGCAACCCGCAGAACCTGGTGATCGCCTTCAACAGCAAGATCCCGTTCCCCAAGTTCCTGCTGGGCATCCTGCCCGCCATGCTCGCCGGCATGGCCGTCAACATGGTGATGCTGCTGTGCATGTACTGGAAGGACTTGGAGGGAAGCAGCAGCCCCATGGACCTGGACGGCAAGCGGATGGAGGCCGTCGAGGAGGGAGCTCATGCCGGCGGCGTCGAGCCGAGCCCCAAGCTGCAGCTGGGCGGCAACAACGGGTACATGTCGCCGCTGATGACGGAAAACATCTCGACGAAGCACCCCTGGTTCATGCAGTGCACGGAAGAGCGGCGGAAGCTGTTCCTCAAGAGCTTCGCGTACATCGTGACGGTGGGCATGGTGATCGCCTACATGGTGGGGCTCAACATGTCGTGGACGGCCATCACCACCGCCATCGCCCTGGTCGTCGTCGACTTCCGTGACGCCGAGCCGTGCCTCAACACCGTGTCCTACTCGCTGCTCGTCTTCTTCTCGGGGATGTTCATCACGGTGAGCGGATTCAACAAGACGGGGCTGCCGTCGGCCATCTGGAACTTCATGGCGCCCTACTCAAAGGTCAACAGCGTTGGCGGCATCTCCGTGCTCTCCATCATCATCCTCCTGCTCTCCAATCTCGCATCCAACGTCCCAACAGGTACGTCGTATACCGTGTGTAATGTTATATACGTGGTAGCTGCATGCGTGCTATATATACGCCGCTAGCTCGATTGCCTCGATCGAAAGGGGTGAGTTGCTCCTTCCTAGTAGTAGTATATTAATCAAACAATAGATAGATTGATCAATTAATTAATTAATTAGTACTGCATATTCGACATAGCCAAAAGGAGACAAATTGATAAAACATAGAATAAGCCACGTCGACCATATCATGCATGCATCGTCGTTCTTTAGTAAGAATCTCTTATTAACAGCTAATAACTAGTGAATAAATAAAATAGTAAGGGCGAGCTAGCTAGATGGGCACTAATTTTTCTTTGGACACGTTAGCATGTACTCCTATATATATATAAAAGCATGGAATTGAATAACTTTCTCTCTCTCTCTTTGGAATCAAAGAATATATATAGATCGATCGATGTGACCTCCGATGTCGCGATGTATCAGCCGCAGTCGTGAGTCGTGACACGTAACAACCCTGATGAGCTAGCTAATTGGTTGCCGGTATGTATCCATGCAGTGCTTCTTATGGGCGGCGAGGTGGCCTCTGCGGCGGCGTTGATCTCGCCGGCGGCGGTGGTGCGGTCGTGGCTGCTGCTGGCGTGGGTGAGCACGGTGGCGGGCAACCTGTCGCTGCTGGGGTCGGCGGCGAACCTGATCGTGTGCGAGCAGGCTCGGCGGGCGACGCGCAACGCCTACGACCTCACCTTCTGGCAGCACATCGTCTTCGGCGTGCCCTCCACCCTCATCGTCACCGCCATCGGCATCCCCCTCATCGGAAAGATCAACATCTGATCTCACCTCCATCGATCGCTCACGTCGTCGTACCTCGTACGTTGTAGGTACTCGATCTCTCATCGACTGATCTCGTCCGTCGTCATCACGCCGGCCGGTCACCGTACCGTCTTCTTCTATCATCAATCTATCTCGATCTGCAGCTAGCAGGTAGCCACGCGATGCATCCATGCAAGGCATCAACGTAACGCCGGCTCATCGTGGTGTATACTCCTACATACTATACTTATGTTACGACCGAGCGAGTATAATTGTAAGAACGTACGTAGAGTGCCACAAATGCCTCTTCAGTTCCGTATAATGTACTGGTGTGTACTATATAATATTGTTATGGATTCTCAAAGCTAGAATTAATTCACTTAGCTTTGTTATTTGCCCCTCATCGATCGGACTAGATATTTGTGATTTTGGAGCGATCGAGAGGTGGGCAGTGTACTGTGCGAGCGATGAAAAAAAGGCTTTCAATATATATAGTACCGTGTCCTAATTAATAAGCAGTGCATGACTGACTGCTGACTGCTGCTGCTTGAAGAAAAAATATGCATGCTGTGTGTATGTGGTCTTCAAACTATAAATATATATATCAAATGCTTTGTCCGTCACTTCGTTGGCAGCTTCTATCTGTCTCATAATTGCATTATTGGCTGGATTAGTTGGTTAGTCATCACCCAATTTTATACACTTTACAAACAACAGTACACTCGGTGGAGGAGGATATATGCAGTTGATTTTTTTAAAAGGGCAGTTGGAGCTTGAAACCTAGAAACTTGGAACTGGTCCTTTGTATAATATTGCATCCCTTTCTCAGTATCTCACTACCCTTTGTTTTAAAAAGGATCAATCATCAGACTAACATCAGTCATGCTCTGAAATAAATCAAATTCTCAGGTCCCAGTGTCATCTAACTATAACACAGAGATCAAGTGCACAAGTATCTGCAAATTAAAATTAAACGCGACATCTCTTGCACAGTTGCACGTACCAATTGTGATGCGCTAGAACGCGAATTATATCCGTCAGTCTATCAGCTAGCCTCCCTTAATTATTTCGCTAAACACTATTATACTCTCGCTAAGTGCTAACACACCCAAATTAAGTATATATAGGCCACATATATAAACTGTAACTAAAAAAAATGTTAGACCACAAATGTTAGTTAACCTTTTCCCTATATATGATGCCTATGGAAAAGAAAAGAGGAAGAGACGATTATTTATTTAAGTATATAACATACTGTATATTCTATATAGTATATATCCCCCGATCGCGAAAACATTATAGACATATGCTAGCTAGTAGCGGTGTCATATTAATCTATAGCCATATAAATAATCTGGTTCAGAGGAAAAATCTAGTGCGTATGTTGATGTTTCTTAGAGAATATATAATCAAAATGCTTTATATTGAATAAAAGTATGTAATATATGAGTTCCTGACCCTCTGATATATTTATTTATTACAAATCGCGCTGACGTCTCTAAAGAGAACATTGCTAGTCTCTTAAAGCGTATATAAAGGGAATATACCATCGCACAAGCATATTGTTCTACATATGTGGCGCCGGTTACAAATATCTTCGATTGTGTCATGTGTGGATTTATGTTTTCAGTCTTTAAAAGTCTTATATACCTTTTTTGCAACATTCCTAAAGAGAAGGTGTAGAACACATGAGAAAATATCTCATATTACGAGTAATATACTTCTCGATCACTGGCATTAATATAGAGGGCAAAAGGTCAACTAAAAGCAACGTTTAATTGACAGCCTTTTCTGACAGAAATCTCCTTCCCAATTCCAAAGTAAGTTTAAGTCCAGATATCTTCCGAACTACCCTTATTCTATAATTCATAGGATGATGCAAAAGTTGCTACGTTCTACTCCAATGGCCATCCGACAACACGTACATTTATTATTTATAACCGATATAATTCAAGCTACCAACAGTTTCAAGGATGATGCAACATTTTATTTGTCCTCTACAGAATGGAAGCATTGCCATTGGAATGGACCGCGCCTGCATCAAACAACACATTTCTCCACGGCATAAACATTTTCATAACGCCTTGAAATTGTCATTAAAAATTCATGGATGATGCATGCAACCATGGTGTGCACACTGCTACGGCTTTCTGCATCCGACAACACATTTTGCCTACGTATACACATTTGCAAGATAACACTGTTTCTAAGGGTGATGCTGGAAACTCACCTGCCAACATAATACCATCTTGAGCAATGCTAACTGCCCCACAATAAAACTATAATAACAGGGCAGCAGGAACCAATTGATGTGTATGCATAAGAGGTCTCGGAGACTCTCCAGCAGAGGTCACGCATGACCTGCACGATTGCCACAGCAAACACTATATTAATTTCCAATCAACCAAGATAAGATATCCCAAACATCTCTTAAACTGGGAGCCTTTTTTGAACGCAATGGAACTGATAATTATTCATACAGGGTTTGAAGTTTGTGTCACAGTACTATTATAAGTGGAGCAGTTACCTCTATGTAACAATTCAGAGGTCAATGGAATATCATTCTCCTTTCTTCAGGCATAAGGCATTTCACGGGAGATCACCAGCAATAACTTATCTTGATTCTTGAACATTTTCACACTTTCATAAATAATAAGATTGCATGTTTCGTAAGGAGAAAAAAAAAATGATTGCATGTATATATTTAAGCCACTTATAGACCAGTGATTGTTCAAAATTTTCACCCATCCACGCACATGGAAGTTTGACTTCAGCTTCATTGTTGATGTATTGCTGGAGATAAACTGCTTTCAGCTCAATATGATAGAGGAAAAGAGAGGAAGAAAACAATCTGAAAGGGCTCAAATCTGCAAAAAGTTATACTAGTACAGCAAGTAGAACAAAACATATTTTTACAAGGAGACAAGAAAGAACTGGAGCTGCATAGAAAACAAGATGTAAAATGTTAGGAATTGACAAGATGGATTGTTCAGGTTCGATCAATTTGTCGCAAGCGTAACACCTTGATCAAAATTTAGCATGCTCAACTTTTCCATGGCACTGCTTGTCCGCATGGGTCCTAGAATAGGGCATTTCTCTTCCACACGTAATTGCTTCTTGACTGTTCTGTAGCTACACAGTAAACTTTTAACTGCACTAATATAATTAACATAGTGACTTCACAGATGTAGGTTCTGAAGCATGAAGGGCCAATCAAGTGCAAAATTTATTATGGAAGATATTATTTGGGAGATTTACATGCAAGCAATACATTGTAAATGTAAAAGACCGCACCAATGTGTTTGATCCACTACCACAATCCCAAATTGCCTTGAGTGCCCAAAACTGCCAAGGAAAGGGCTTAAACCGCCGAAGGAATGATCCTTGGCCACAAACCATCAAGCAAATTCACACCCATATTCCTTGCGGTTGACTTCAACCTCCAAGGAATATATGTTTCCTTGAGAGTTCAGTAGCACCGCCAAGAAAAAGTAGGACTAAATTGTAGACATATTAATCCTCTAAGACAACCGACACTCTTTGCTAGAGAAAAAAAATCAAATCACCAGATACCTTTATATATTGCCACCTGAAAGAAAATAACTGATTCAATGGTTCTTGATCATATAGATGTCAAATACTAAATTTCACTGTTTTCTACTTGATATAATGAATCCAGCTATGTTATGTTTTCACGGCGGCTAGGCGTCTGGAAAATTGGGGCAGCGCCCGCCTTGCCCGCCTAGGCGGCCATTTTGCAAGGCGATGGGGCAGCGCCTGGACGCCTAGGCGTCGCCTAGGCGACGCCTTGAAAACACAGCAGCTATGGGCATCTAACTGTTAGAACAGTCACCGCTGGCCACAAACACAATGACCCAATGCTAAATCATGGTGACTGAAAAAAACATGGACAATCTCAAGAATGTTAGCAAGCAGCAAAGAGAAGGAAACGACCACTCAGCATCTGGAAAAAAACAAAAGCAAATATGAAAAATAGGCCAAGGACATCTGATGAGGAAGTAATCATCAGAATTGAATAAAGAGTGCAATAACCTGGTTCACTATGCTCATGTTGAGGAACAAAGCAGCTTTGATTTCCTCATCAGTGCCTATCAGTAATATATCTTTGAATTTACACTGTCCGAGTACTAAATACTCAGCTGATCACCACCTCAAAAGCAAAAGTAGCAATCTTTCGTCACCACCTTAAAAGCAAAAGCAGCAACTTTGATTTTCCTCATTAGTGCCCATCAGTGATATATCTTTGAATTTATACCATGCAATAATCAGCTCGTCACCACCTTTTTTTTTTGCATATCACTTTGAAACTCATAAAAAATTTGAGGATGATGCACGCAACCATGTTGCACAATGCAATTGCCTTCTACATCCCACAACACATTTTCCCTTCGTATAGATATATTTACAAAGTAATAACATTAGTAAAAGTGATTGTTATGTGGGGACTCAAATATGATTGGCGCAAGAAGAGGAAGGATTGCAAGGTTGTGCCAGATGCAGCTCAGCAAAGTGGCTAAAGCAAGTATATTTAAATAAATTCTGGGCTTCAGTTTCGTCAGATAAGTTCAGGGAACGGCAGGTCGCTCAGATTTAGCCATTAGTGGTCATTAAGAGATTGATTTAGCTTCAGTTTAGTAGATAGATAAATTAACAAAAGATAGTTAAACTAAAAAGAGAGGCTGTGAACAGCTAATTTACAATAGATTGAATCTATATTGCCCTTCCTCGTGCTATTCATAACTGCCTTCTGGTTGCAGTGTGCCATTGCCGGCGCCCAAGCTGTGGCCTATACACGACTACAGTCTACACTATCGTCCATCCACTAATCATTCTCCACCATCTCAGTGATACTAGAAACTAACCTGCCAAAACCAATCGTGAAGCGCCACTGCAAACACTAAATTAATTTCCAACCTATCAAGATAATAATATATTATACTCCCTCCGTTACAAACTATAAGACATTTTTGGCTTTTGTAGATACATTGTTTTTACTATGCATCTAAACATAATGTATATCTAAGTGTGTAGCAAAAGATATGAATATAGGAAAGCCAAAACATCTTATTATAATTTGGAACGGAGGGAGTATATATAAACATCACCTGAGAATTGAGTTCATAAAGGGTTTGAAGATTGTCACAGTACTATTAGTGGATGAGTTTATCTGAGTTTATCTTGCACATTCAAAGGTAAATGAAATATTATCCCCATACTTTGTTCAGAAAATTTTATAGATCACAGTGACTTATCTTGCACATTTTTATACTGCCATAAAGAATAAGATCATATATTTCATAAGAAGAAAAAACATTGGCTACATTTAAGCCACCTATAGGCAGCTGATTTGTTCAACTTTCACCCCATACACACTCACAAAAGTTTGAGTAAGTCCTTCAACTTCATTAGTGATGCAGCATTGGAGTAAGTCGTTCAGCCCGATATGGTAGAGGATAAGAGAAAAAACTCTGAAAGGGCTCAAATCTGCAAAAAGTTATACTAGCAAGTAGAAATTAAATATAATTTTACATGGAAACAATTGATGTTTAAAATGATTAGATAAAGGAAATTTACAAAAAAAAAAAAAAATGGATGTGCAAAGAAGACAACTAAAATGCCAGAAAATTGAATATATAGTTTCTCCAGGTTCGATCAACATGTCACAAAGATCCAAACGTTAGCATGCTCGGCTGTCATGGCACTGTGATATAGTACTTAGTGCAAGTCCAAAATAAACCACCGTATATTTCTTTTCTGTACATATTACATCTTAACTGTTCTAGCATAAATGCTTCAAAAAAGACTATTCTAGCATAAGGGAAAGCACTGATCATTCTGTAGCTCCAGCAAAGTTTTAATTTAAAATAATATAATTGCCTCACAGCTGTAAGTTCTGAATCATGAAGGGCCAATCAAATGCAAAATCTATTATGCAAGATATTTATTTACTTTTTGGGGTGGTGGGGGGGGAACAGAAGATATTTATTTACTTGAGAGGTTTACAGATGACACTGCAGAAGGAAAAGACCCTAACAATGTGTTAGATCTATCTTGAGACCGGCTGATGTACCCTAACATCAAGTACCACGTACAGAAACCAGATAAGAACTATGTGTAGGATAGCTGAACGCATGCATATTGTCAACAACTTTTCACTAGTCATCTTTGTGCGTCTCCATTTGTGACCTGTAAAATGACAGCACTTTATGTTTCCTGCCAAAGATAAGTAATGGGATATGGAAAATAGAGTTTTATAATTATCACAAACTCTAACATTCGATCTAGAAACTTACAAACTAAAACCAGGGTCAAAAGTAGGACTAAGTTGTACAACCATATCAATCCAGCCCTAACACAGCCGATACCCTCTGTTAGTGCAAAATTCAAATCCCCATGGACAACTTTTTGCGTTGCCACCTGAAAAAAATAAATGATTCAACGGCTTTTGAGCATACAATGTCAAGCAGTAAATTTCACTGTTTTCTACTTCTCTTGACAGAATGAATCGAACAATGAATAACTGTAACTGTTAGAACAGTGTTGCTAACTACAATCTACAGACACAATGGCCCAGTGCTAAATCATGGTGACTGAAACAAGACATGGAAAAAACTGTAAAGAAGGAAAGAGAAGGAAATGACAATTCGCCATCTGTGAAACAAAAGTCATGGTGACTGAAACAAGACATGGAAAAAACCAAGGATTGTGGCAAAGAAGCAAAGAGAAGGAAATGACCACTCACCGTTTGGGAAACAACAAAGGCAAATGTGACAACAGGCCCAGGGCATCTTATGATGCAGCAACCATCAGAGTGAACAAAGAGTGCAATAGCCTGGTTTACTGTGATCATCTGAAGGAACAAGGCAGCTCTGATTTCCTCATCACTGCCCATCAGTGATATATGTTTGAATTTACACTGTCCAAGTACTAAACAATCAGCTGTGCATCTCCTCAAAAAGCTTATCTTTCAACAGAAGGAAAAGCACTCACTGCAAAAGGGTTTGCAGTACTTGCAACCCAATAAAAAATGGCTGTAGTAAGAACTATGTAGCTTCCAAAAGCACAACCGCTTGTAATGATTTTCTGAACTCTCCATCTATCTGGTGAATTGTTCAATTCCACCCTTTCGAATAACATTGCAAAGAATGTACCTGGAAATAAAAACAGAGACAAGGGAAAAAAATAAAAATAAAAAGAAGACAACATTATCGCTAATAAAGGTTGTGGCCTTTTGGAACTGATGCTCACAGTAATTACAAGCGGTAATCATGAAAGCCAGGATACTTGACAAGTCAAAGTTCCATAAATGTAAAATGGCGCGGACACCAAACTTCATTACAATTAAGATTGGAATTAGACCTGCAGGACCCTGTACTTCAGAAGGATTATAAAAATAACCACAAATTGAACTCACAAGATGGACAGTTGATGAAACCGTGAATATCTGCAGAAACAGCAACATACTGCAAGTTAATATCCGTTTATCATGATCTAGATACAAAACATCTTGTCAGAAATGAAGCCTCCAAATGCATCAGAATGACCTACAGTGAAGCTTCTCATCATCTGACAAATCTTCCTACTGATTTGCACAGCCGAAGAAACAGGCATTAGGGTATGTTGAGTCAAAACAAGATCAGATTCACTTTTTGTGTAATCAGTTGCATCAGCAACTGAAATTCCAATATGGCTTTCTCCTATAGCATCATGATCCAGAAATTCATACCCAACCATTGCACAATGACAACCAAAATTCCTTAGTCTTCTCACTATATCGCTTTTGTCCTCTGCACTAACATATCAAGACAGCAAAATGGTAAACAAGAACTTCTTGCAAAAAGAAACTTCACCATGAGGGTATAGAAGATAAGGATAGACCTGGAAAGAGATCAGAAATCCCGTTGATGTTTGAATGGACTTCTATGTTATTGCGAGCTAACTCAAACACTGAGTGTGCCGGTACCACATTGGTGCCTAGTTTTCCAAGCTTTCCACAAACCTGTTTTGTGGTTGACAATGGGCTTTCTGTAGAGACGACAAACAATATATATGATATAATGACGAAACTTGTTTATAAGAGCAAAAAAATTTTGAAGGTCAGTAAGAGCAAATGACAACAGCAAAAATCTCAACAACAGGATATGCACATCAGAATCACCTGTGAGGACTCTAATATCTAAACCCAGATCGATAAGGCTATCAACAGTATCAGCACTATCACTTCTAAGGTCATCTGTGTAAGGCATAAGGGCAATAAACTCCCAACATGAGTCTACCTGGAGGAAAGCAAAATGAACTAAATGATATAGATCGTAAGTTTGCAAATTAAAGCATACTAATGTGAAATCCAATTGCTTACTTGATGTCCTACAGCTATGGCTTGATATCCGTCAAGAGTAAGTTCATCCATTAGTGTGCTTATTTTCTCTTTAACTTCTTTGCTGCAGCCACATTGATGAGCAACCTACAGCATGAAAACAGATAATGACTAAGAGACATGCTCTGCAAACAAAATACATGCAACTGCATGAATGCATATTTGTATGTGCGTTGAGATGTCAGGATGAACTTGCATGCATGTCTGTCCCTGTATGTGTGACGGTATATTTGAAATTGCAACAGCAACTTGCCTTTGCAGGTTCACCTTTGAATACGCAGCATGTGGACCCATTGCTTTCATCGATGTATGTAGTCTGGAACATCAGCTTCAGTGCAACAAAGAAACAGGCATGGTGCTCTAAGACTTGAACACCAAATCGTGCCTGCAAATTCATATGCATCTATACTTAAAAGAAGCACAGAGGCAAATTAAAACTCTGCTTAGTTAGAGAAAGCAACCTGCTCTGGATCATCAAGGAGGCGTAGGATAGCTGCATCAATTGGTTCGATGTACAACTCATGTTGAGATCTTGACGCCCGTGCAGCTAAAATTATGGCACGGTCTATATTAACACCACCTGCAAACATCTCAATCTTGTCCCGGACAAAACAGGGCCGATTACAAGTTAAAGTACCAGTCATGTTGAAGAGGATCACATCCATACTTGCTAGATCTTCAAGTGCAACTGTCCCTCGACTAGCAATCCCCAGAAAACAAAGCCTCACAGACCCCAATGCCAATGCCAGGTAGAGAAAAGAAGGCATTGCCATCGGAATTCCACCAATCAATGGCATAAAATGGGTATTGAGCGGCATGCCTCTGCGGTTTTGTATTTGGAACAAAAAGCTTAAGACTATCTCAGCAATAGTGCCAACAAGTACCAGGGAAGCACAGAAGCAGCCGGCAAGCATGACTCCTTCTTTAAGCTGCCCAGGTCGAGCATAACGTTGTGGGTAGAGCCGCAGTGTGCTTCTGGGAATGCCACGGCCAGTTGCAATGACAACAGCAGTTCCTTGGCCACAGGAAACAGTCCAAGCATAGTATATGAGGAAGCCATGCGCACAATCAACAGACCTTTTAGCCCAGCAAGTCATTGTGTCGATTTTCTGAAAGCGGAGTACGCGAGCATTGGCTGGGACGATGTCCCCAACCTTGAGAAATATAATATCCCCTGGGACCAGATTTGCTGCATGTACATCTCTCCACCTCCCATCTCTGAGAACCTTGGCCCTTGGTGCGTGGGCTTTGGCCTCCAGTGGTGCCTTAGCATACTCTAAAACAAGCTTTGCAGTAAAGCATGGTATGAGGCTTGTAGCTACTATGAAAATTACGATGGCCAGCACACATGATCTTTGGGCAGCTGAGGTGATAGCAAGAGACACAATTGTAGTCAGTACTGTAACCCACGACATGGAGTTAAGTATGATCCGGACTGTGTTATTGTACTTGGGGAAGACATGATCCCATCCCCAGAGCGAGAAGAGTGCCGTCAGGAATCTTTGAAGCATGCTGCCCTCCTGCAGCGGCAGTTTGAGTTTATTAGATGTTAAAAACCCAAGTAATTATGACGGGAGCTTGTTTTGTCTGAACCCTGAACAGTGTAGCAAATTATTATACCATAATACTAGAATGGACGAGGAGATGGTCAGATAATGAGTGTAGCAATTGGTTCCAGTTTAATCATCAAAGAAGGGTTATGTAAACAGTTCGTCCAATGAAATTAAATGAGAGTCCGCCACCGCGCCACACCGCGCGCGCCGCCATCCAACCGAGCAGACACCGGCACACCGCGGCAAACCGGCCGGGGCAGCTGCTCTTCCTCGCGACCGCGACTCGTCTTCTCTCCGTCCTCGTCGCCAGGTTATTTTCTTCAATCTGCAAGACTTCCTGCTTTTGCGTCCACAAATTTGGCAATATCCAAATGACCAGAGGGATCAAGTGCGGCGAGCATACTTACTGTTAGGTCCCATGCAACCATTACCGAGGAAATACAAGCCTTCCGGACCCAAAGGGCATCGACGCCGTTTCAATTATAGTTGGTTCAGTCAATTTCCATCTTGGTTGGAATATTCCAAGAGCAGCGGCCGTGCATATTGTTTTTTCTGCTTCCTTTCCAGCAAAAATATAAGGAGGCGAGGTGGTTTTGATGTCTTTACAGCACAAGGTTATGATAAATGGAAGAGAGTTAATGATGGAAAAAGTGTGTTCTTATTCATGTTGGATCCTCAAGACCACAATAATGCAGCAAGAGAATGTCAAGCTATACTGAATCAACCAAATCATATAGAAAATATTTTGGAAGTGGCAACTGACAGGGAGAAGGAAAGAAATCGTCTACGTCTAAGAACATCAATGGCAGCTGTTAAGTGGCTAACATTTCAGTCATGTGCTTTTAGAGGTCATGATGAGACACCTCAGTCAAAAAATAGAGGTAATTTTATTGAGCTGCTACAGCTTCTTGCAGAATTCAATCCTGAAATTGCAAGTGTAATTTTAGAGAATGCTCCAATTCATTGCAAATACACTTCACCAGATATTCAAAAGGAGCTTTTAAGTATTTTTGCAATGAAAATCAGGAAGCATATCCGTGAAGAAATTGGTGATGCCAACTTCTCTATTCTTGTCGATGAAACATGTGATGTGGCAAAGAGAGAGCAAATGGCACTTGTGTTCAGATTTGTTGATATAAATGGTGTTTTACAAGAACGGTTCTTTGACTTGATACATGTAAAGAACACCAAAGCATTGACATTGAAAGAGGAACTTTGTGCTGTACTATCGAAATATGGCTTTGACATCCAAAACCTTCGTGGCCAAGGGTATGATGGTGCTGAAGATTAATGGTTTTGGCGTTAACATTCAGCACCTGAGCTAAGCATTTCTTATAATCTTATGTGGTTCTTATGAGATAAACATTCAGTGTGAGTGGTGCCAAATGATCCCCACCAAGTATGTAAGAGAGAAACGAATTGATTAGTAAGGAGCATATGGAATCGATAAGGGGCTGCAGGTTGAGAAGTGAAAGGCAGCAAATGGCTGAGGAATTCAATTAATCGAGAGTGTGGAGACGTACGTGGTGCGAGAGGACGACGACGTTGGGGCCGTGTCGTCGGAGGCGTCGCGCGGCCTCGTTGTCGGTGAGGCCCGCCTCCTCCGTGGTGCCTAGCCGGCGCAGCACCTCCTCCTCCTCCCCCGTCTCCTGCACGCATTTGCAACCACAATCACACATCTATCGAGATGGCTGGACCAACGGCCCCGCGGCTTAAGCGAACCGGCGGAGGGCACTCACCAGGTCCGCCATGGCTATATCATCCGACGACGCCATGGCCATGTCCCGTCCCCCTTCCTCTCTCTCTCTCTCTCTCTCTCACCGTCGGCGTCCCTCCCAGGGGAGGGGCTCCTCCTTCCGTCACAAGACAGACACGACGGCGAGGCCGAGCAGGCGGGCCAACCAGCCAACTAAACTAGAGGCCCAATAACTCAAGTCGAAAATCCAGCCCAAATGGAGACCACCTTCGTCAACGGTGCCAGGGATGGGCCCATTTAGGCCCGGTCCACTGGAGGCCGAGAGCCCAGCAGCAGGAGTGGGAGACGATAGATAAGGAGGACGACTGACTCCCCTCTCCTCTCCTCTCTCTCTCCTCTCCACAGGCAGCAACTGAAAACCAAAGGAACCGCTGGCGGACGCCCACCAACCAAAAAACCACGCCTTTCCTCGCCGCCGGGGCTCTCCTCTCCACTCTCGCCGCCGCCGCCGCCGCCGCCGACGGAGAAGCCGCCGCACCGCTGCTCCCTCGCCCACTGCATCCGGGAGCGCGTCGCTCCATTCCATTCGCGCCTGCTTCACCGCCCGCCCACCGGAGGTACGTCCCCAAACGGCCGACCCCTTCCTTGTTTCCTGCGTTTCACGGGCTAGGGTTTTGGCCGGCCTCGCCGTGCCGGGTGGGCACCCGAACGCGCAATCCGGGTAGGGTTTACGCCCGCGGCCTCGGACTTTGATTAGGGTTTAACTTTAACCCCATTTCGCTAGCTGCGACGGGCTTGGGATTACCTGTGCGCGTCTGCCTGTCTTTCTCCTGTTTGCGCCTCGAGTCCTTCGTTGCTGAAACAGACAGTCGCCTTGCGGAGCAATCGTTGGCTCAATTCTTTAGGCCATGTGATATTTGGGTACCATTTCGTTGGTCACTGTTCAGGTTTCAGATCATCTGTCGTGGTAGTGGTAATTAACTCACCAGGAAATACGATGATTAGTCCTTTTGATGAGTCCAACAATGGCCTTCCTGTACATGTGTGTTAGTCATGCGTGCGAAGCATTGGCAATCGGCTCCATCTAGCTGAATGTGATCGCTGTGTGTTCTCTTCTGTATCTGCACTTTTAAGGTTGGCATCGTGTTCATGTACATCATGTGATTGTTAGTACTTGCAACTTCACCTGTAGCTGAAATTGGTTATTCTGTGTGTTCAGTTATCTCTGACTCTCATGTCAGATCTCCCCTTTTTGTTACGCTGTGACTGTTCATTCATCCCATGCTTTCTTTTTAAAGATAATATATAGATGCCATTCATGCTTTACTGTTGATCTGATGTTCTTTTACTCATGCATCTGTATACTGTAGGTAGGTTAACCTGGTAAAGTGATTACATTGAACTGTGCCGTTGAAGCTAAAGTTTATTCCATTAGTCTAGATTGCAAATAGGCACCACTCGTTGATCTGATGGCAAATGAGATAATTGTGGGATACCCTGATTTCTTATACAGGATAAATTTTGATCATTTCATTTGTTGGACATTGGATCAACTGCTGTTGCTATACATACAAGGACTTCATTGTAAATTCTCATCTACATCTGGTGGTGGCATAATCATTTCTTTCACTGGCGTTTGGCGATAATGACAGAGAACGAGTTAGCAGTAATAAAACCAGAGGTATAATTCCCTGTGCCTTTCTTGGCTGTAAAACCATAAACAGTTACTTTCCAATCTTGTGCGGTTACATTCAGCCTATCTTGAGCTTATTGGTGGTGAACTATAACAGGCGTTGAAGACTTATATTTGGCTTCAGTGCTTTGATGGTTCCATACAGCAAGTGGAGGAGGAGGTTGCCATGTTCTGCCCCATGATATGTCGGGAAATTGTGAAAAATGGCACAGGGTCATCCAAAAATCATGCCATTGCTCTCCCAGAAAGAGTTAATCCAGCCAGTTTGAGTTTGATTCTTGACTATTGTCGGTTTCATCAGGTCACTGGGCGCTCAAACAAGGTACGATACAATTTTTTATTTTTCCTGTATGTCTCACTTGTTGAGTCTACATAGGTTCCCATAGTCTTAATAGTTTTTTTTCCTTATACACACTATGCAGGAGCGGAAGTCCTTTGATGAAAAGTTTGTTAGGATAGAAACAGAAAGACTCTGTGAATTGACTTCTGCAGCTGACAGTCTACAGTTAAAGCCACTTGTTGATCTTACTAGTCGAGCACTTGCTCGAATCATTGAAGGAAAGACACCTGAGGAAATTCGTGACATTTTCCATTTACCAGATGACTTAACAGAGGTTAGACTGTCTTCTATAGTTTCAGATATTGAATCATTAAATACTTATTGTCAAACCTTGAATGCCCTCAGGAAGAGAAATTGGAGCCCCTAAAAAATATAAATGATGATCCTAGGATTCGCCTATTGAACCGATTGTACGCGAAGAAGAGGAAAGAGCTCCAGGAGCGCCACGAGCGCCAGAAGCTGAAGGTAATATTACGGATTTTACTGTTTGTTTTCAGCAACATTTTCCTGCTTCACTCAGTGGTGTTCATTTTCTATGCTGAAATCTAAAATCAGAAGCCCATTGTATTTCAGGATGTTCAAGTACAAAAAGAGCAAAAAGATGAGAGATCCTTGGATGAGTTACTTTGTTTTATTAATGGGGATGGAGGTATAACTACAGTGAGTTATATTGACTATGTGACTCGTGTTATTCTGTTCATTATTTGTTCCTGAGACTCTTTAGATGACTTATATCTGGCCTCGGTAAGAGACCAGATTTTGGTCAATTTTACTTCCTAAGGTTTTGTTCTTTGCAATATGGACTGTCTGTTACCTTGGTTTTTGGTGGATTTTCATCATTGTTTCACTTTGAACCAAAGTCCAAAGGCTGCAACATTTCCTTAATTAGTGTGTTGTTTAAATAAAAATATTCTTAGGCTCCATATAACCATTTGACAGGTTCAGGTGGGAAAGCTACCAAGAGTAAGAAAAAGAACAAAAGAAGGAAGGATCATGCTAAGAACCCTCCAAAAGCTGACTCTGAGCCTTTAGATACGGTTAGATTTCCTGACTATTTCCCCTACTGTGTATTCCATGTAGAATATGTATTTCTTACAAGATCTATCTGGGGAGTTTAGGAGGGAGCTGCTTGTGTGGTTCCATGCAATGTGGATAGCAGTAATGTTTCTAGACTTCCATGCCAGAATCCAGATATGCAAGATGATGCCGAGTACCCCTTTGAAGATGCTGACCTCGATGATGGACTTGATCCTGCAATGAAAGAAGAGCTTGATAGGTGAGGATATGAGATATCTCATTGCTGTATGCATGTCGACTCTTAGCTTTGTTTTTCTTTTGACGAGTCATCTTGTTTTTTTGTTTCTTTGTTAGTGAACTTTTTAGTCAGCTTTATTTTGTGCCTACTAATCTGCTTCTTAGTTCACAAAACATGTAGTTGTCCCTGAAATGATAAATCTTGGAGGTATCTATAGTGAGATGTGAAGAACTTAAGTTGAGTTCAAAATTGTAGCTTAATATTCTATCAAATAGAACAATCCATGAAACTCATTTCAATTTTACTTGGATTCAGGGCATGTGCTCATTATTTACTCTAGGCATAGTGCAGTGGTGCTGTGGCCTGAAATAACGACAAGGTTTTTTTTTAATATGCAGAGAAGTTGAGGATTTTGCGAGGAGGTTGAATTCAGTTTGGAATGAGTCGCACATTGGTGGTAATGGTTCTGTGCAGAGATTTCCTGGTATGTTTTCTTACATAATTTCCTTGATGAGGATTCTGGTACTATAGTAGTGATTTGGGGAGGGGGATTTATCAGAGATAATGCAGGCCTAGTATCAAACATTATTACTAGAAAACCAAATGTTCTTTGCATGTGTCCTGGGTTAGCAGTTAGAACTGCTAGCATAGCTTCAAATTGTTTCCTTCAGGGCTGCATCTTGTGTTTCACTTGAATAGTCTGTTGAGTGTTGTCAGATGTATCCTGTATTCCTGTAGTGAGTACCCTGCGTTTTTCACCTAGTTTTTCGTTAATTAGTACAAGAAGGCTCTCTTACCAAATTTATTTGTTGGTGGAATTGATTCGCCGCAATCTAGGCTTAATGGCCTAACTTATTCCAGTGGAAGGTGAACTTGGTGACCTTCTTTTCTATGTTCCTATTCCTAGTTCCTACTAATCTGAACATATTGGCCTCTTCTGAGCGATGTCAGTATCATCAGTGTGTAACATGATTGGGAGGGTACGTTGAAAGAATATATACAAATTAAAGGAGCTTAGGTGTTGTGTTTCATCCGTTCTTGAATGGTCCAAACTACCTTTTCAGGGAAATCCGTTGACATTTTTAATCTTGTTTTGGCTATTTGCAGGGTTTAATCACAGGTGAGTGTTACACTGGCAGGATCAGAAACAGAGGCAGAGGATATTTGTGGACATACAGCTTGGAAGAGAGTAAAGACGAAACAGGTCACTTTGGCTCCTGTGTGTCGTAAAACCTTGATAACTCGGAACCAAGTATGCAGACATGCGCAACTTTCCTTGGTCATTTTCTGGGGAAGGAGGCCGCCTAGTTGGGATGAAGCATAGCGTGGTTCAGGACTCAAGGAAAAAGAGTACTGTTTTTTCTTTGGAAAGGGAGGGTTCGAGGTCTGTCTTGACTCGTTTTTTTTTTCTTCGCTGCTGTGTCGCCAATTTTCCTGAAGAGGGGAAGAGAGGGAGTGGTGTTGGCTGTTGGAGCTGTTACAGATATCCATGAAATTCCGTTGATTCACTGTACTGCGGTGCACATAAAAAAATGTGGCGGTGTTTGGCTGGTTTGCTGACCTTACCTGGGTTGGAATATTACCATACCTTATTACTGTGTTAGGACTGTTGCGAAAATAAAGGAGGCTTCTGGACAGCAGCTAGCCTTCTTTCTCGTCTATATTCGATGAATAATAAAGAGTTAAAGATCATAGCGTGAGGCTTGAGATATACAGATAGAAAAGAAAGGAAAAGAAAGAAATCATAAGGGAATAAGAGATTCCACTTCCTTCCTGTCTTTCTTTGTTCTACTTGTACTTTGTGTGTGCACATACTGATTTGATAGATAAAGGGTGAAATATTTATTATCGGCCACAGGCCCATACCACCACAATGTCCTCTTCTCGACCGGGTCGTCCATCTCTGCTTCCTTCCATTGATAAATTTTACATTTACTAGTTGGCGGCAATGCAATTTGTGTGCAACGAACGACGGAGGGCATTCCAATGCAAGACAAGAGACCAGTAGGAGGGTAGGGGCAGGGGACGACACGTAAACGTACGGCTGCCCCGAATCGCGTCGAGAGGAACAGGTGTGCAGTAGGGCCGCCCGTCGTCTGTCACCTCCGACATATGGAATAGGCCAACCCACCGGCGGCCAGGAGCAAAGCTCGCTCGCTCCGGCATGCATGCAAGACCTCTCCGTCTCCGTCTCCGGTGTCCGGTGCGTGCATGCAAGCTCGTCCGATCATCTATAAATACGAGCCTCGGCCGCGATCATTCATCGCATCGCAATCCATACCAGCATATATATCCAGCTATCGATCGAAGAAATAAAGATGGCATCGATGCAGGTGGCGGTGGTGGCGGCGACGCTGGCGTTGCTGGTGGGCGGCGCCTGGTGCGCTCCTAAAAAGGTTGCCCCGGGCAAGAACATCACGGCGTCCTACGGCAGCGAGTGGCTGGACGCGAAGGCGACGTGGTACGGCAAGCCGACGGGCGCCGGGCCAGATGACAACGGCGGCGGGTGTGGGTACAAGGACGTGAACAAGGCCCCCTGGAACAGCATGGGCGCGTGCGGCAACGTGCCCATCTTCAAGGACGGCCTCGGCTGCGGCTCCTGCTACGAGATCAAGTGCGACAAGCCGGCCGAGTGCTCCGGCGAGCCCGTGACGGTGTACATCACGGACATGAACTACGAGCAGATCGCGGCGTACCACTTCGACCTGGCCGGCACCGCTTTCGGCGCCATGGCCAAGAAGGGCGAGGAGGAGAAGCTGCGCAAGGCGGGCATCATCGACATGCAGTTCCGCCGGGTCAAGTGCAAGTACGGCGAGAAGGTCACCTTCCACGTGGAGAAGGGTTGCAACCCCAACTACCTGGCGCTGCTACCCAAGTACGTCGACGGCGACGGCGACATTGTGGCCATGGACATCAAGGAGAAGGACGGCAGCGAGTGGGAGCCCCTCAAGCACTCGTGGGGCGCCATCTGGAGGAAGGACACCGACAAGCCCATCAAGTTCCCTGTCACCGTCCAAATCACCACCGAGGGAGGCACCAAGACCGCCTACGAAGACGTCATCCCCGAAGACTGGAAGCCCAACACCGCCTACACCGCCAAATAAGCAGACCTGCTGCCTGCTCGTCTGGCGAACTTCCCAACGAATACCCATGCTTTGATCCATTTATAATATCTCCACTCTTAGTACTGTGCATTTTTCCCCTCCTGCTGCGGCTACGACGACGACTCGAAGGCGTCTCTCCATATATAGCTAGACTCAGGCTCCGCTCTCTTATTTTATTTATTAAAAAGAGAAGAGAGGAGAAAGAGGACCAAATACATACATAACAAGTGCAGCCTCATGATGAGAGGTTTGAGAGGCTTTGTATTGTATATAATAAAAGGATTCCAGAAGCGAGACAAACAACAACATAAATGTTGTATTGTCCATGGATCTGTCATGCAATCTTAATTTTATCATGGCTACATTGTAAGAGGATACACACATTTTTCCAATGACTAACTGAAATTTATGATACGCACATATCGATTCTTAATGTGTTATTTGCTTTGGACATATCTTTAACCATGGTCATCCTTTGAACCACTAGATCATAATTCATGTTCTATCGTTGCCAGTGAAAATTAGTTTGTCTAGTGAAGAAATGTCTGACTAGTGCAAAATGTTTGTGTGTTCCACCGTTTGCGGTCATTTGTGGTGGGGGGCTTTTGGGCCGGTGTAGGATATAGAGGAAGGATGGATTGGTGTCACTTGTGGGCTGCTCTCCTTATTTGACTGCCCATCTCCAAGAGTTCCTCAAATCAACTTGTCATCTCTATTTTTTTTAGCAAAACAAGAAAAATCACCCTCCAACAGTTTGGCAAATTGACTTGCTATCTTTTCCAACTTGCCATCGGGAGGCCTCGCACGCACATATTTGCGCGCGCGGTCTTCACTTGCCATCGCCGAAATATTGCGCCGCCGCCTCCTCTCCCCGGTGCGGGAATACTTCGCGCGTTTCCTTCCTTGCACGCGCCAAGAATAGGATCGGTGCATGCCTTTCTCATCCTCGTGAAGGCATCGCGCCAAGAATAGGATTGCGCCAAGAAGGCATCGCGGCGCCGCCGTTCTTCTCTTCGACTCGAAGAGAAGCGTCCAGCGTGAAGGGATTAAGTCACGCCGCCGCTGTTCTTCTCTTCTTCGCGCCACCGCTGTCCAGCGTTTAGGAGAAGATGTAAATTTCTTGTCGAACATTCTTTTCAATGAGAAGACACTCGTAAACAATAACGAAGTTCATTGTGATGTTTCAGAACTATTTTCACTTGAATTCAATGTATGTTTGGTCTTGTTCCATTGGATGTGTGCGCATGCTACTGTTGGTTGGCTGTGTGCATGCTATTGTGTTTGGCGTGTGTGCTGGTTCCTGTGCTGATAGATTGGACATAGAAGATTTGTTACCACCTGCAACCTATTACTACCGATGTGACGCTGAAGTATCATCTTGGAGATGGCCGGCTTGTATAGGAGATTGATGGCAGAGGGAGAGGGAGAGGAGAAGTATCGTGGCGGCGTGGCAAGACCGAAGTAGAATCGCATGACATACCAGCGTACCGATCAACAACCTTTGTGGTGGGCCCTTCCTCTTTTTTATTTGGCAAGTTAAAATAGGGAACTGTTGGAGACGAGCTCTTTTTTAACTTGGCATATATTTTAGCAACTTGCTAAAACACAAGATTTGCTAAGTAAATTTTGGCAAACTGTTGGAGATGCTCTGAAAATGATGGTAATCTTACATGTTATTTTCCAAATTAAGCTTCTCAAGTACTAGCAAGACGTTCCTATGTTATATTCATATGCATTCATTCGTGACCCTAGAGCTATGATGTGAGGTTTGTACATATAATGTTTTTCAACTCCTTATTATTGAGTTTGTTGGTACTTATTATGCTTCAGATTATTTTAATAAGGTTAAGTGACCGAATTGTACAAGTTTTCTAACAAGTATGAAAAGTGCAGCTAGGTCACAAAGGGCTTCCCAACCAACAAATATTACATGTAAGAAAAAGCAAGCATGTGTCGCAATTTTTGGAGGTCCTGGAACAGGTGTAGTTGTTCATGATGCAACAAATACGTATCCTCATTTTGCTCACTTATGAAACCATAGAACTAGTTACCTCTTAAAGAAGCTATTGGAATGCTCACTTTCCTTCAAGTATTTATACCTCTCAATTTGTTGTTGCTTCTGCATTGCTGATGTTTTCAGAGGGAGATGCTTCCAAAATTGTTATTGATCATTCTAGTTTCTTTGCACTTTTTGGTGGCATCTTATGCAAAGGTTGTTTGGGGTGTTTGTCGACGAAATATCGGTGGCAGTCTGCCAAGGTTTTAGTTCTAGGAAATCAAAATAAGGCTTAATTTGGCACACTTGCAATTTACGTACTCCCTCCGTCCCAAAATAAATATCATTCTCACTTCTCGAGAAGTCAACATTTTTAAATTTTAACCAATTATATATATAAATATATTAATACTTATAGTACATAATTAGCATCATTAGATAGATCATTGAATATAATTTTATAATAAAATTATTTAGAGATATAAATGTTACATGTATTTTCTAAAAAACCTAGTCAAAGTTAAGAAAGCTTGACCCGCATGTTTTCCATAGCGTCATTCTTTTTAGGACGGTGGGAGTTGGTGGTAACGGTGTATATGTTTCTCTTTTTTTTTAAAAAAAACCTATTATTTTATAATGTTAGGCTTGACTTGTTCGTTTTTATATCTTGTAGCGACTGAAGTTATGCCATCTAAGAAGCAAAGTCAATCATAGTCTAAGTATAATGGCGAATGCACAGAGGATAATAGTGAGGCCAAGTTGCTAGCTAGAATGTGGGAAATGCAAAATGAGTTTCGGACACCGTGACATACTGCTCATCTAGGTGCTACACAAGCTACCCTTGGTGCTAGTGTAGCTGTTGTTGTGGGTCAAGATGAAAGGATGAACTTACAGCCACATATCACATATGGTCCTAATAGTATCTCAATGAAAGATTGTGTTGGTTTGAAGTTGGATAGTTTGATGGTAGTTGCACTCCAGTTTAGGTTATTTTGAGTGGCTATCATATGTTGATCGAGGATAAGATGAGGACTTCCATGTATTTGCGGGAAGAATCCTAATGTTAAACTTCAATGTGAGCTAGTGTCTTCTTTAGTTTCTAGTGGTACAATTCAGATGTGATGACCCTCCTACTCACTTGCATGCATGTGCCACCTTCATAGAAGTACTTGCCTGCTCCTACACCATAGTACTTGCTGCCACCTCAAGCTATTTCATTGGTCCATGTACCTTAGTCTAGGGCTTACTAGTTGCCTAATTCCACAACTTTTTCAACGACCATGGCCCCTTATGTTCCGACACTAACTACTCCTACCGTAGGAGCCTTTTTTCGACTAAATATGTTCTAGGTGTTTATGTTAACCACGGAGATGTAACGAAGGTAGAGCATTTTTGTTGATTCTTTTGTTGTGCGTTCTCTTTTCGACTCTAGAACTAGTTTCTCGTTTGTCTTAGAGATTTTTGTTGGTTGTACAGGACTGACTATGCAAAGAATTGGGGAAGTTATTATGGTTATAGTTCTACTAGAGATCCTATTTTTAGTTCTTGGGATGGATTGGCTTTATCAATATAAGGTTGTTATATCATTTTTTATAATATAGTCTCTTTGCAAGCACAGGTCAAGATGTGATATTTTAGAGTAGTAGTTTAAAATACACACTCTCTTTACTATGTCACTTGCTACCTGGTCGTAGGACATGCTAGTCTAGCATTCTTTTTTAATTTCTATGGTTGATGATGGCTTCCTTTATTTGGAGTAGAGGGCATTCTAGTTGTGTATCGCTAAGCTGATGAAATCTCAGGTTTGCCTATGGAGAAGCAACCAGTTTTTTTAGATCAAGTTGCTTAATTGGTTCCTGGACATAACCTATTTATAATACACCATACAAGATGTCTCCTGTCGAGTAAGTGGAGTTAAAATAACCAGCGGGATGACCTTCTTGCTAAGGGTTTTATTTGTCTAAGCACATCACCTTGAGCTTCTCTCCTATTTTGTTTTTTGAGAAGGATGACCAAAAAGTCTCTATGTGGGCTATGGGACACTTAATCAAACACAAACCTATTGCTGCTGGGCCAAGCTACCTTCAAAGACAGAGAAGTGTGTTGCCGCCATGCGCGATGCCAGCATGTCGATCAGAGTTGGGAACAGGGAGAACACGATGTTCTGGCTCGATAACTGGGCACCGGTCGGACTGCTAGTGCATTTGCACCGGCGCTGTTTGGTGCCACCACACGGACGGGACGCAATGCATACATGACGCCCATATTATTGTTGGAAACTTGGAAATTGCATAATTAATTAATGCAAGCAATGAAGGTGTCATAATAAAGGTGCATCATATTTAACAGAGTAGAAAGCTTATGTTTTGCAACACGAATGAATTCATACCTTATTATCTTAAGGATGGCGAAAACAAATAACACATCAAGAATCGATATGTGCGTATCATAAATTTCAGTTAGTCATTGGAAAAAATGTGTGTATCCTCTTACAATGTAGCCATGATAAAATTAAGATTGCATGACAGATCCATGGACAATACAACATTTATGTTGTTGTTTGTCTCGCTTCTCGGATCCTTTTATTATATACAATACAAAGCCTCTCAAACCTCTCATCATGAGGCTGCACTTGTTATGTATGTATTTGATCTCTCTTTCTTCTCTCTTCTCTTTTTAATAAATAAAATAAGAGAGCGGAGCTTGGCTCTAGCTATATATGGAGAGACGCCTTCGAGTCATCGTCGTAGCCGAGGAGGGAAAAAAATGCATAGTACTAAGAGTGGAGATATTATGAATGGATCAAACCATGGGTATTGGTTGGGAAGTTCGCCAGACGAGCAGGCAGCAGGTCTGCTTATTTGGCGGTGTAGGCGGTGTTGGGCTTCCAGTCTTCGGGAATGACATCTTCGTAGGCGGTCTTGGTGCCTCCCTCGGTGGTGATTTGGACGGTGACAGGGAACTTGATGGGCTTGTCGGTGTCCTTCCTCCAGATGGCGCCCCACGAGTGCTTGAGGGGCTCCCACTCGCTGCCGTCCTTCTCCTTGATGTCCATGGCCACAATGTCGCCGTCGCCGTCGACGTACTTGGGTAGCAGCGCCAGGTAGTTGGGGTTGCAACCCTTCTCCACGTGGAAGGTGACCTTCTCGCCGTACTTGCACTTGACCCGGCGGAACTGCATGTCGATGATGCCCGCCTTGCGCAGCTTCTCCTCCTCGCCCTTCTTGGCCATGGCGCCGAAAGCGGTGCCGGCCAGGTCGAAGTGGTACGCCGCGATCTGCTCGTAGTTCATGTCCGTGATGTACACCGTCACGGGCTCGCCGGAGCACTCGGCCGGCTTGTCGCACTTGATCTCGTAGCAGGAGCCGCAGCCGAGGCCGTCCTTGAAGATGGGCACGTTGCCGCACGCGCCCATGCTGTTCCAGGGGGCCTTGTTCACGTCCTTGTACCCACACCCGCCGCCGTTGTCATCTGGCCCGGCGCCCGTCGGCTTGCCGTACCACGTCGCCTTCGCGTCCAGCCACTCGCTGCCGTAGGACGCCGTGATGTTCTTGCCCGGGGCAACCTTTTTAGGAGCGCACCAGGCGCCGCCCACCAGCAACGCCAGCGTCGCCGCCACCACCGCCACCTGCATCGATGCCATCTTTATTTCTTCGATCGATAGCTGGATATATATGCTGGTATGGATTGCGATGCGATGAATGATCGCGGCCGAGGCTCGTATTTATAGATGATCGGACGAGCTTGCATGCAGCACCGCACACCGGAGACGGAGACGGAGAGGTCTTGCGTGCATGCCGGAGCGAGCGAGCTTTGCTCCTGGCCGCCAGTTGATTCCTGTTCCATTTCCGTATGTCGGAGGTGGTGGATTAGAAATGGGGGTAGGATGACCGGCCGAGAAGAGATCGAGCACACATTACATGTCATAATTGTTTTTTTCCGACAAGATACATGTCATCATATCATATTGTTTTTTTTTTTTTTTTGAGAATCATCATATTATATTGTTGATGAGGACCATTAGGAATACTAGAGATTTATTGTGATGTGGGCCTATATATGGGCCTGTTTCAACAGATTTGGCCCAAAGCTAGGAAGATTGACTTGAGTTTCTTTTTTTTTCATTTTTGAGAGTTTTTCTTTTAGAGGCCAGGTTTTCGGTTCACTCAAATATAGGTTGGACAGCTGTCCTACGCATCCTTATTCGATATACTTGTATTTAAACGTGTTTTTATATTAATTAATACAGGTATACTTTATCAAAAAAAAAATCTGAGTGGACGGAATGTATGATATAGGCATGTCCTTGGTGGCTAACGATTTCCTTTATATGCAAAATTGAACCACCCCCCACCCCACCCTAAAATATATAGTTATTACCTTGGTGTTCATAGCAAAAACTTCAAGAAAATACATATCCTTGACTACTAATTCAAACCACATATGTAACTAATTTCATATTTCCTTGAGTGCAAATCATAACTTCGTGAATACCCATGCAAACCACGGGAAAAAGGTCGTCTAAATTCATAAAAACATCACATATGTAGATGATATGATGATATGCACAACTCCGTAAAATATCTTGTTCAAACTCGACTTTGTTTGTGAGATGTAAAAATAACAAATTTCAAGCCCAAAAGTTGTCCTAATGATTTGTTAGAAATTTGTTATTTTTATAGCTCACAAATGAAGTCGAATTTGGACAAGATATTTTACAAGGTTGTGTATCATCGTATCATCTATGTGTGATTTGTTTTGGTTAATTTAGACGGCTTGTTTACCGTGGTTTGCACATCTTTTCACAAAGGTTGTGGTTTGCGAGATACAATTATCAGAATTGCTTTCTATGTTTGGTCAAACTTTTAAAAAAAATGACTCATGTATTTAGTTTACGACGGATGGAGTAGACTGTAAGATAAGGTGTATATCAATATATGTATACACACTTAAAAAGTGGTGTCACGATATAAAACCCAAGGAGGTGCATGCACACAACTCTTACATGATCCTATTTCCACTTGCCATTAGTTGTCATTTTTTTTTTTTGCTCTCTAATTTATTTTATTATGCTGTTGTTTTAATTTGTTGCAAATTAATTGAACAAAAAAAAAAGGCAAAGGAGGCGTGTTTGGTTTTGGCACTACATTTAAGTTTGTTGACGAATATATGCAGTCTGCGTCATCGATCGTCTCTATATATCTCAAATTAAAGCCCCAACGACTAGCAAGTACATATTCGCCGGTAAAGTTTGATAGAGGAGCATAGCGTGTGAACTCGTTGATCGTGAGCATGCATGCATGTGTGAACACGACTCGATCGATCGCGCGTGGTACATATATATAAAACTTTATACCTATATACCCTACCCTTAACCGAAAGCTCAGTATTTGGTTGGTGCTAGCGATCGAATCTTCTGTTCTTTTTTATTTGATTGCAAAGTGAAGTATATATGTATAACATATACATGCCAGATAGATGTATAATTAACAAGTCAGTGAATGACACGGTGGCCCCCATCTCCAAGCATGCATGATATATATTTGGAACGGATCGGAGGTTGGGATGAATTGGGATATACACGTTAATTTGGTGTCCCATATAATTTTTTTAGTTGCCATTGATAGAATTAAATACAATAGAAAATGAAAATGTCTTGCACACAAGGTACATCTTTGCATCAAATGAAATAGGCAATAATTGTGTACAAAACATAGTGTCTTTCCACTGTCACTGGTAATACAATAAACAAAATGACAACATGTATTGGAGACTTGGAGAGGTTGTCTCTACGCATGTGTGATCGACAACAAAATAAAATGATAGTAATATCCCACTTCGACGTTGTTAGCTTATATCTGTGACAAATTATTATTTGAGGCCCTCGCTCGGCACATGCATGCAGCAGCTGCCACCATTAGTCAAAACCACGCACAAAACGTTTGCCGATGCCTTTTCTTTTATTTTATTTTCCCACTGCAGAGAACTAGCTATAGCTGTAGCTAACTGATGCGAGCTGCTATGTCTCTATATAACGGCCTCTCCTGGCCTCTCGATCGTCATGTGCTGATATTTTCCCTAACTAGCTAGGCACGCATTGAGAGAGACAAGGAAACTAGCTAGCTAGCTCATCGATCAGTTCGGACATCAGCTTTAGCGCTAGAACAAGCAGTAACGATTAAGCTGCAAATTGTCGCCTATCAAGCTACGTGTACCAGCTATATATATGGCACAGAATGGTTGCCATGCTGCGACCACCACAAATCAGGTACGTACACGGTATACGCAGCACGACATGCAAATTAAATCTTGCTTTCTTTTGTACGTTGGCTGTACGTTTCAATTTGTCCTTGCACACTTTGACGAATTATATTTCTGGCAATAGCAATTTATGTCAGCTGCGTATGTATAAAGGATCTTATACCAATGAGCCCCCCTGGCCCCTCTTCTCAAAATGGATTACGAGGGAGAGCACCTTTTTTTTTTTTTTTGCTCTATAAAAAATTGCGCTAAATATGGCCAAAGGATGGCAGTATTAGTTTCTGAGAAATGATATTTATCTACCAACATTTTTTTTTGTTTGGCAAAACCATATTGCAATGTCTTAGCATATAAGAAAATGCATACAGTATTGTATAATATAGCAGTGAAACAAAATATCCTTTTTGAAAAAGAGGGAAACCAGAGCCAAGTAGTGGGCCCGTTTCCAAAGGGCTTGTCCGTCAACGAGTAGTACATAGGGCCTACTACTATTGTTTGGCCCACTTGTCATGCAAACCCAGGCCTCGTCCCGAAAGGGACCGACCAGTGGGTCCTGTCCTGAATTGTGGTCCAGGTGGGACCACGTAGCGGCGCACATGACACACCTGACCTGACGCGCACGGCTGTTGCGGCGAGGCATTAACTGACGCCGCCGCCGCCGCCGCCGCCGCTTTCGCTCCTCTTCAGCCTTGCCTCCACACGGGCCGCGGATCCCTTCACTCGCCACAGAGAGCGCTAGAAGAGGGAATGGAGCTCCGCCTCGCCTCCCGCGGCGCCGCTCCGCCGCTTTCCGGCTGCCTGTCGCGGCACTCGCTCTCGCCGTGGCTCAAGGTTTGTGCGCGTTTGGTTTTGGGCCTTGGAGTGGTGGATTAGAAATGGAGGTAGGTAGCGAGGCTACTGAGGGCCTCTGCACCTGCTAAGTTAGAGTAGATTCTGCCATATTGGGTTCACATCTTTCAGATAATTGGCTTCTAGTCGTGCGTAAAGGTGTCGAGAGAAATAGAGTTCTGGTGTGTACCTTCAGAACAGCAAGTCTTTGGACCTTTGGTCTTTTTTATATTGTTATTAGTTGTTGCTCACAAATTAGGTAGCTGAATGAACACGGTCGTGGTATTTACATATATACAACTGCGGTGTCATTAGATATAGTTTCTTTCTCGTGTTTTCACCACTTTGTGCCTGACCGACTGACTGTTGAATGTGCAAAGTAGGCGCACAAACTCACCTACCTGGAAGGCACTTTAGTTACTCCTTTTCCTTTTAATAATACAAAAAAAGAGAGGTTAAAGTATATTTCTTGACCTGCTGAAAAATCTGGATTTGCCCAGACTCCCTTGCCCTTGTCCTCCTGGACAACCCCATCATACCTGTAATCAATTCCCAGTTCACTTCAACTGGACTTACCTAGCTTGCTTTTTCTTTTCCTCATAAAGATGCCAAAGAATCGAGATCACTTTAACTACTACTGCTCTTACTACTTTCACCGGCCTTGTGGTCTAATACAAGATTCTTGTTCTGCAGATCCAGAACCACATTTATCCGATGCCAAGTCTCTGTTACAAGGTTCCTAGCACGGCAAAATGCCATGCTTCTATGGCAACAAGTTACATGTATGTAATTCTGAAACCAAAGCTGTATCCTTAGTTCCTTACTGACGTGCATTCCATCGTTTTGGTACATATGGTTGTGGACCAGCTAAATCCATACCAGCAATGTCCTCATGACTTTCAGCTATGCTCTGATGGTTTAACTCTTGGCAGGGAAACACAAGAAGTCACTGGTTTGGACTGGGATAACCTTGGCTTTGGCCTCATCGAGACTGACTTTATGTATGTTGCAAAATGTGGACCTGATGGAATCTTTTCCAAAGGTGAAGTCCTACCTTTTGGTCCTATAGCACTGAGTCCTTCTGCTGGAGTCTTAAACTATGGACAGGTTAGTAGGGAATCTTCCACCCCTCTTTCATATCTATATCTCCACTGGACTGGAATAACTATAACCTGGCAATTAGGTATCTTTGAAAGCCTACTAGTATTGAATATGCTTAGTCTATGTTATTCTGGTACACAGGGATTGTTTGAAGGCCTAAAAGCATATAGGAAAAGCGATGGGTCCATCCTTCTATTTCGTCCAGAGGAGAATGCTATAAGGATGATAAGTGGTGCAGAGAGGATGTGTATGCCTGCTCCAACTGTTGAGCAATTCGTTGATGCTGTTAAACAAACTGTTTTGGCAAATAAAAGATGGGTTAGTAATTTATGTTTTCATTGATGATAGTATTACGCTACATGTTCAATAATACTTTATTTAACGAATCATTATCCCCTTGCTAACATATCATTTTTTTTTCTTGAAACAAAACATATCATCTTTCTAGGTGCCTCCTACTGGTAAAGGCTCCCTTTATATCAGGCCACTACTAATAGGAAGTGGGGCTGTTCTTGGTCTTGCACCTGCTCCTGAGTATAGCTTTATCATTTTTGTATCCCCTGTTGGGAACTATTTCAAGGTCCGTATTGAGTTTCCTTTTACTTTAAATTCCACCAAAATCTGTAGGCACTAGGCACTCATCCAAACGTAAACTGGAACTTAAGCAAATCGTTATAACTTGTGTTCTTTCCTGCTCAGTGGACAGTGATATAGGTTAGCTAAGTGATAGTAGTGTAGAATATGAACTCTTCCTTTTGCCACGCATCTGAAATAGTTTGTTTCAACAATGCCACTATATATGTTGATTGCCTTCGTTCATTTTATTCTACAGGAAGGTTTGTCTCCTATTAATTTGATCGTTGAGGATAAATTTCACCGTGCCAGCCCTGGTGGAACTGGAGGCGTGAAAACCATTGGAAACTATGCCTCGGTAACTTTATGAATTAGCAATTATGCAAATTCTATAAAATCTCCAGTTTGGTTACTTAATTGCACACATTGTCATTACTGTATAGGTACTGAAAGCGCAAAAGATTGCAAAGGGGAAAGGATATTCTGATGTCCTTTATTTGGATGCTGTTCATGACAAATATCTTGAAGAAGTCTCTTCCTGCAATATTTTTGTTGTGAAAGTATGATCCTTCGCTTTGATGTTCCCTTCATAGCTGCAGTTAAGAGTAGACTTTAGTGCTCAATGCATGCAGTGGTGATAACCATACCATTTTACCATCATTCTAGTTATCCACAACTTCTTTAACCTATGCAACATCCTTTGGTTGATTAACATACTATTTTATGGGACAATGCCATTATGGCCTTATTTTTCTTGTCTTTTTGCACCAGGACAATGTTATTTCTACTCCTGCCATTAAAGGAACAATACTGCCTGGTATAACAAGGAAAAGTATCCTTGAAGTTGCTCAGAGCAAAGGCTTCAAGGTAATTTACTTGTCAATCTCATGGATTTAAAGAAATGGGGGTAAGAAATGACTGCTGGATCGGTGCACTTTAGCTGCAAGTTAATTGGCCATACATATAGTTTTAAGTTTGAACACACCAAATACTTTACGCCTGTAACTTGTTAGCACAGGTAGTATGTGGAATCAGCGGGCCATACATACAGTTTTAGCACATTAAATACTTTCAACATGTAACTTGTTAGTATAGGTAGAACTAGGCCCAGCTCATAATATGCTGCCTCCAATATAATGCAGTCTTAACTAATGCATTGGCTTCTTGTAAGGTTGAGGAGCGTCTGGTGTCAGTAGATGAGTTGCTTAACGCTGATGAAGTTTTCTGCACGGGGACTGCTGTTGTGGTGTCACCTGTGGGGAGCGTTACATATCTGGGAAAAAGGTGACGCTTTCTCTCTTGCCTTGGAAGTTTATTTTCTATTGAGTATGCATGTGTGATAAACTAGATGTTTTTTTGGTGTGAAAACACATTTTTTTCTCGGATAAGACATTTCATTTCTTGCAATAGGAACAAGACTTTTGATAGGGTTCCTAACCCTACCCTTGACCTCTCGCAACCTGTACGAATGGGAGATTGGAGGACGAGGATGACGGCGGCGCTGGGGCGCCGTGGTGAAGGGGGCGGCGCAACAGGAGGAGGTGGCGGCTAGGGTTTGGGGGGCTTCCCGATCTCCCGGCTCCCTAAAGGAAGCCGGAAACAATAATATGTTTCTGCTTAATTTCCACAATAGAGTTCTTACAATAATATAGCCTCCTCTCAACTCACGATTTCTAAATAAATCCCTCAAATACTAATAATACTAGAATTATAAAATATAATGGTAACTCATGGGCCTAGGCGCCCCCTAGGCCGATCGGCCTGTGGCTCTCAGCCATGTGTCCTCCTCTGGTATGTGACGCCGGTCATAACATCTCTCCCCCCCTCGACGAACAGCTCGTCCTCGAGCTGGACATTCGGGTAGAGAGCGGCGAAGTCGTCGCAGAGCTCCCAAGTAGCGTCGTTGTCCGGAAGGCCTTGCCATTTGACAAGGAGGCGCCACACCCCACGCCGAAGCTGGGCGCGCAGTACACGCTCGGGGGCAGGCAGCAGACGCCCATCCTGCACGGGAGGTAGAACGGCCGGGGCTGCTGAAGGCGCGCCGACGAAGGTGTAGGGCTTCAACAAGCCCACGTGGAAGACGTCGTGAAGGCGCGCGTCCGGCAGGCGAAGACGATAAGCCACAGGGCCAATGCGCTCGACGACCTAAAACGGCCCGGCGTAGCGTGGCCGAAGCTTGCCCTTGGCGGGCGATGCGAGCGCGTGGGTGGGACGGTGAAGAAGGCGGAGCAGCACCCACGCGCCCACAGCAAACTCCACTTCGCGATGATGCTCGTCGTAGAAGCGCTTGGCGTACTGCTGCGCCTGAAGGAGGCGCTCGCGGACCTCCTCCAAGAAGGCGTCCTGATCGCGTAGCATGGCGTCCACCGCCTCCGTCTGGGCCTCGCCGGCGTGGTGTGGAAGCAGCGGCGGTGGAGGACGACCGTAGACGACCTCGAACGGCGTCGCCCGAAGCGCCGAGTGGAACGAGGTGTTGTAGCAGTCTTCGGCCCAGGAGAGCCAGTCGACCCACGCTCGGGGGCGGTCGCCAGTCGCACAGCGCAGGTACATGGCGATGATCTTGTTCACCACCTCGGACTGGCCGTCCGTCTGAGGGTGAAACGTCGTGCTGAGCCGCTGCTTGACACCCGCACATCCGAAAGATCACGCCACGGAGTTCTTGGTGAAGACCGGGTCGCGGCGGCGACGATGGAGCCGGGGAAACCGTGCGGGCGCACGATCTCGTCGAAGAACGCCCGGGCTACCGACGCGGCGGTGCGGGGGTGGCCGAGCGCGATGAAGTGGGCGTGCCAGCGGTCCACCACCGTCAAGATCACGGACTTGCCGTGCACCTTCGCGACCCCGATGAAGTCCATGGAGATATCTGCCCACACTGGGAGGGCACCTCCAAAGGCCGGAGGAGACCCGCCGGCTGCGTCGTCGGGGTCTTGTTCCGCCGCACACGTCACACGAGCGGACGAAGTCGTGCACCCGGTACCCGATCGCGGGGATGTGGAAATTCGCCGGAGACGCACGGGGTCTTGAACCCCCGTGGCCTGAAGAGTGTGCCAGGCGCACCACCTGGTGGCGTAAGTCGTCGATGTCCGGCACGTAGAGGCGCTTGCCGTGGAGGAGAAAACCGTCGCTGGTCCCCCACGGCGCGCCCAAAGTCGCCTCCGTCAGCTGCCGCAGGAAGTCGCCGGCGACCGGATCGGCCGCGGTGGCGCGGCGTATGTCGGTGTAGAGGTCGAAGGAGGGCGCCGAGAGTGCGCAGAGGGCCGCGGCCTCCTCATCGCAGCGAGACAACGCGTCTACCGCCGAGTTGAGCCGCCCGGGACGGTACTCGACGGTGAAGTCAAACCCGAACGGCCTTGCGAGCCACGGGTCTTTGGGGCACGGTGGACGGCCGGGTCCCGAGAAACTTCAGCCGTGTAGTGGTCGGTGCGGACGAGGAAGCGGCGCCCACAGAGGTACGGGCACCAGCGGCGGACCGCCTGCACCAACCCGATGAGCTCGCGCTCGTAGGCCGCGAGCTTGATGTGGCGGCGGCGAACGGGCGGGCGAAGAAGGCCGGGGTCCTCCTGGTGTGTAGCACGGCGCCAAACCCCGTGCTGAGGCGTCGCGATCCGCCACGAACGGCGGTAGAAGTCCGGCATCCGGAGCACCGGCGCCGAGGAGAGTGCCCCCTTGAGGGCGGCAAAGGCCTCGTCTGCCTCCGCAGTCCAGGCGAACGCCTCCTTCCGTAGGAGGCGCGTGAGGGGCGCCGCGATGGAGCCGAAGTCGTGGATGAACTTCCTGTAGTAGCCGGCGAGCCCCAGGAAGCCGCGCACCCCGCGGGGAGAGCGCGGCGTCGGCCATGCCTCGACGGCCGCCACCTTGTCGCCGTCCATGGCGACGCCGTCCGCGGAGATGACGTGGCCCAGGTAGGCGACGGAACGCGCCCCGAAGGAGCACTTGGACCTCTTCAGGAAGAGGCCGTGGGCGCGAAGGGCGGTGAAGACGAGGCCGACGTGCTGCAAGTGTTCGGACCACGATGTGCCGTAGATCAAAATGTCGTCGAAGAAGACCAGCACAAACCTGCGGAGGAAGGGGCGGAGCACGTCGTTCATCAGCGCCTGGAAAGTGGCCGGGGCGTTGGACAACCCAAATGGCATCACCAGGAACTCGAAGTGGCCGTGGTGGGTGCGGAACGCCGTCTTCTCGATGTCCGTCGGGTGCATGCGCACCTGGTGGTACCCGGAGCGGAGGTCGAGCTTGGTGAAGAACTTGGCGCCATGGAGCTCGTCGAGGAGCTCGTCGACCACCGGGATCGGGAACTTGTCCTTTGACGTGCGATCGTTGAGGGCGCGGTAGTCGATGCAGAAACGCCACGATGCGTCCGCCTTCTTGACGAGGAGAACGGGCGCCGAGAACGGCGACGTGCTGGGGCGGATGATGCCCTGCTCCAGCATGGCGGCGCACTGCCGCTCGAGCTCGTCCTTCCCGGGCGGGGTAGCGGTACGGCCGCGCCGCCACCGGCGCCGTCCCGAGCGGCAAGTGGATGCGGTGGTCGTAGGGACGGGCCGGTGGGAGGCCGCGCGGCGTGTCGAAGACGTCGACGTGCGAAGTAGAAGCTCGTCCGGCGGCGGGTCTTTGGGGTCCGCGCGACCACCGCCGCCGACCGGCTGGCGGGGCGCGCACAGGGGCAGCCACGTCTTGCCCGGGTGACGCGACGGCCTTCGCGCAGGAAGGAGACGGTGAGCCGCTCGAAGTCCCACGTCAGGGGCCCCAGCGGCCCCAGGAAGTCGACGCCGAGGATGAAGTCGAAGCAGCCCAGGGCGAGGCCGACGCAGGAGATGGCGAACGGCGTCCCATGTATGTCGACCGGGATGTCGCGGGCGATCCCCTCGCATGGCAAGCGCTCGCCGTTGGCCACCGTGACACGCAGCTGGTCGCCCCCCTGCGGAGCGAGGCCAAGTCGCCTCATGGCGGCGCCCTGCAGGAAGGTGTGGGTGGAGCCCGTGTCAAGGAGAGCGAGGAGACGCTCACCCTTGATCGTCACCGGCAGCAGCATCATGTTGTAGGTCCGGATTCCTGCAAGAGCGTGCATAGAGACCACAAGAGCGTGAGTATGGGCCGCGTCGGCGGCGGCGGTCTCGTCGGACGTGGCCTCGCCCACGGGCGTGGTGTCGTCGACGAGGAAGTCGTCCGCCTCCGGGGAAGAAGAGGCGGGGCACACGTGACCCCGCACGTACGGCTCGTCGCGGTTAGTAGCGAGGCCACAGCGACGGCGTTCCTGCATCTCGGCAGGCGATAAGCGGCGGAAGGTGCGGGGCGCACCCGCTGCGCTGGTCGCAGCCGCCCCTCCTGTCGGCGCCGGGGCTTGCGGGGCAGGTGTCCCGGTCGGAGTGGCGCTGGCCAGTGGCGGCCGCGGCGGCATGCCGGGCCGCTGGGGTGGCCTACTGCTCCTCGGTGGTGGTGGAGCCGTAGCCGCAGCCCGTGTCTCGAAGGCGCGGGCGAGGAACATCGCGGTCTGCAAGTCTGGCGGCGCGCGCATGGCGACGTCGACGCGGATGTGGTCGGGCAGTCCGCCGACGAACAGCTCCGCCTTCTGGCGCTTGGGGATGTCCCTGGAGTGCGCCAAGATGGTCTGGAAGCGCTCGGAGAACTCCTGGACGGAGGACGTAGACGGCCCAACGTGGAGATGCCGGAGCCGAACATGGCGTCGGGAGGGCCGAACCGGAGGCGGCATAGCTCCTTGAAGCGGTCCCAGGAGGGCATGCCCTCGTCCTGCTCGAGGGCGTAGTGCCACGTCTGAGCGGCGCCGGTGAGGTGGTAGGACGCCATCCACGTCCGTTGGGACAGCGGCGTGCGCTGCCCCCAGAGCGGGTCGACGGAGCCGTCGTAGGTGGTGAAGTCGAGCTTGTGGGTTTTTGGTTCCCACGCGCCGGGCTCCGCCATCGGCCGGTTGCCTCCTCTGCCGGGGGCGCTCCCACTCGAGGCCGACGCCATGGAGGTGGCCGGCCACAAGCTAGACCCGTGGAACAAGGGCCCGTCAACGCCGCCGTATAGGATGCCGCTGGCGGGCGCTCCGCCGTGGCCCGAGCCGGTGGCTAGGGTGGTCGTCCTGGCCGGGGTGTTGGTGTACACCGGCGGCGACACCCGCTGCTCGAACGGGAAGCTCGGGATCGGGGACGGCGAGTGCGGGAACGCGATGGACTGAATGGGCACCCCCGTCGTCGGTGGGGTGGGGTGCGGCGTCGCCGCTGCAGCAGCCGCCACCGCGGCCGCGGCCGTCTGCGCGTGGTCGGTCGGCGGAGGCGGAAGGGCCGCCTGGGTGGTGGCGGGCGGCGGTCCATGGGGGCCAGTGAGGAACGCGTGGATCCCCTTCACGGCCCGCCCAAGCTCGAGCACCGCCGCGGTGAGGTCGGCGGGGCTGAGGACGAGGGTTTCCGACGTGGAGGGCGACTCGCCCTGCGCTCCGAAGCCGAGCGCGCCGATGGCCGCCCCGGCGGTCACCACCGCGAGGTTAGGATCTGCAGCGGGGGGCGGCGCGGCGGTGGTGGAGGGAACGCCGGTGGTTGGCACCGGAGGGTCAGCCATCGCAACCGAGAAGATAGATACCAAGTTGATAGGGTTCCTAACCCTACCCTTGACCTCTCGCAACCTATACGGATGGGAGATTGGAGGACGAGGATGACGGCGGCGCTGGGGCGCCGTGGTGAAGGGGGCGGCGCAACAGGAGGAGGTGGCGGCTAGGGTTTGGGGGGCTTCCCGATCTCCCGGCTCCCTAATGGAAGCCGGAAACAATAATATGTTTCTGCTTAATTTCCACAATAGAGTTCTTACAATAATGTAGCCTCCTCTCAACTCACGATTTCTAAATAAATCCCTCAAATACTAATAATACTAGAATTATAAAATATAATGGTAACTCATGGGCCTAGGCGCCCCCTAGGCCGATCGGCCTGTGGCTCTCAGCCACGTGTCCTCCTCTGGTATGTGACGCCGGTCATAACAACTTTAATACTGAAATAAAGCATGAACCAATCCGTCTTGGAAATACTCAAATATTTATTGCACTCATTATGATCATTTTATAGTAGTGTCGTGATTACTTCATGGTTTCTGAGTCGTCCCCTACGCCCTTGGGACATACCCCAGGTGCCACAGGACGCCACAAGGTTTTGTTGTGTCATATCGCCTAGGTGGCCAAGCGTACCCAAGTGGCACAACACCTCAAAAACCATATATTACTTTTGTGTAATCATTTCTTCTGTATGTTGTCCCTCCCTCCCTGACCTGAAATGCTGGTATATAGATGTTGGTACCTTGATTTTACCTGTCATGATAGGAACCAGCCATGCTAAATGTGGTGGTGGTGCATCATGATTTCATCCCATGAATTTTGGTGGAATCAACATATTCCTCATGCATATACTAATTGTTAGCTTGTGAGTAATGAGGTGGTAACGGATCCCCGATTCCTTTCCATGAACCAAACAAACAAAAAAATGAGGAATAAGATGATAGTGATCACCTCATTCCTCGAACCAAACACCCCATAAGTTTCTTTCTTGCGTTCCTTGAATGTAGCATTGTATGCTATGCCCAGCCATTTGGACCGAGGTCTTCTCTGCTGTTTTCATAAAAAACAAAAGGTAGTGTGGCATGGGTGGTAACATTCACTGAGGCTGATGACTGTTGCCTTATGTAACAGTGATCAACAGCAACACATGTATTTCAGTGAGACTTAAGAGGAGAAACTGCAGTGAAGTTACAGAGCAACAATTGTAACTGTTGTATTGTTGATTTGTAGGAAGTGGAAACTGACAGAACAATGTGCAGCTCTGTTGGATTCTGACATCTTATGGCTTTGGTTTGCAGGGTGGAATATGGCAACCAAGGAGTCGGTGTCGTGTCCCAACAACTATACAAGTCACTTACAAGCCTCCAGATGGGCAATGTGGAGGACTGGATGGGTTGGACCATGCAACTTAATCAGTAGCGGGTTCTCCACAAATATTGCCTTTGCAGATCCGACGGACCATTACAGCTAATGGGTGTGATAGTTTGTTTACTTGTCAGTTTTTGCAGATCCCTCTTGAGTTGTCCCTGAGGTAGACTACAGACCTAACACATATGTACTGTATCAGACTATCAGTGTCTGTTGCCCTTGCAACCCAGCATATAGTAGAGCAGTAAGATGAATGTGCTGCTGCTTACTAGCCCTGAGCTCCTGAGTCCTGACCACAAGAACACTGAACACTCTTTGTTGTTATGTTGCTGATCTGTTGTTTCAAAGCAATAAAATAAAATCTGCGGTTTGCACCTTGCCATGGATGAACAGGCCAAAATTCTTTCATGATGATGTTGTTTGATATCTGAAACTGTTTGTCTGCAGCAGCAAATCTTGTCTCAGCTTTGTAGTACAGAGCACTGGCATAGCTGTTGCTCAACTCGGGACTCGTCGCAATGGCACTGGGTTTTTTTAATATACTAATGGCATTGCGTTATTGCTTTGTAGTTTGTACAGATCCAAATTCTATTGTTATGTTGATGTTCTACCATATATATGCCGAAGTATACAATCTGAACATATATGACGTGGCTTGATTTCGTTCCTCGTTTCGCCTCTGTATAGCGTCGTTCAGGAGACAAATTCAGATGATGTGCCATGCGTTTTTTTGTTTTCTCCCAAAAAAAAGTTTCCGGCCCATGTGTCAGTGAAGAGAAGAAGTGCTTGTACCCAGGATTGACTTGTACGCGGGCCCACATGGCAGGCATGGTGGGCGAATATAACTGTCCACGCCAGGCAGGCCCAGGCAGAGCAGAGAATTCAAATTCGCAGCGCCTCCCATTCCGGTTCTTGCTCGGCGATCACCACGGCCGCCGCCGCCTCCGGGGAGCAGGCCATGAAGCGTAAGATCAACAAGGCGTGCGACCTCGGCTCCATCTCCGTCCTCCCTCCCCGGTGAAATCCCCGCCCTCCCCGCTATCCAATTCCATCCCCTCTCGCCGCGGCTGCTTCCGTTGTTCTGACACACGCGATTGCTTCGTCCTGTGTTTCTGATGCTTTCAGTAGGACCGGAGGGAGCGGCGGCGCAGGCGGGGCGGGTTCCTCCGCCGCGGGGTCGCAGCAGCAGCAGCCGATGTCGCAGCAGTCCTTCTCGCAGGGCGGTGTGGGGAGCGGCGGCGCGTCGTCGCTCCTGCACTCACAGTCGCAGCTCTCGCAGGCCTCCCTCGATGAGAACCTCCTCAGCCTCTACCTCGCCTCGCCCGCGCGCGATCAGGTCCCGTCTGCACCTATTCCTCCCTCTCGTCGCCGTTCATGTGTGCTGATCGTGATGCCGTTGTGCTCTCATGTGTGGTCAGCGGGATTAGCGGTTTTGCTTCATCACTGAGTTATCATGCTAGTTGTAGCAGATTGATCGTTCTGGATTAGTTGCTTCAGGTGATTCCAGTTGTGCTTCATCGATGCGTGTAAGCAAATTGATGTGTTGCCACTTTTAATCGCAGAATTTATAAAAAGCGTGAGGAGCTTTCAGGTCTACTAGTTGTGCGGCCTCAGTTGCAAAATTGATGTGGGCGCATAGATTCTCCAGTTTCCAACGGTTTAGCTGTCTAATCAATTCCGATCAGTAAAAGCTATCTGGGAGTAGATCCCATATTCCAACAGTGACTGTGAGACTGTTTTAACTTTTAAATTTGTGTGAGTCTCTTTGAAATTATTATTCCATTATGTGAGTCCAACAGTATGAAATTTGGTCACGATATTTTCTGACTCTCGGCAGTCACTTATGCTTTATTCTTGAAGGCATGATGAGTGCCCAATGTGACATTCTCTTTCTGCCCATGTTTAACTCTGCTTCTTTTGCTTGGTCAATTATGGCTGACAATCTAGTTTCCAAAGATGTATAGTTATGGTTTATTGCACAATTGTGACCTCCATTTTCTTTTGCTTGGTGATCAGAGATTCGGATTACATGACGACTCATCCAAGAAGATGCCATCGTTGCCTCTCAGCTCGCCTTCTTATGTGCGAGAAGAATCTCAGCTGCAACTGGCAAAAACATCAAGCAACCCTGTCCATCGATGGAACCCTTCTCTTCCTGATGGTAGATGTAAACCCTCCAGATCCCTGTGCTGCATTTGGTACAAAATTTTCAGTTTATTCATATGAGCATAGTAGTATTTCAGAAAATCTGGGGCTGCAGATGATTGTGTTTTAATTAACTGAGCCCCATAGTTTCATCGTAGCTTTATTTTGATTTGTGTGCCTAACAGGCAGTGCTTTAACAGGTGTGGTTCCTACTGAGGATGTTGAGCGCAAATTTCAGCATATGGCAGGTTCCGTGCATAAGGTAGGGATGGTGCTCGATTCAGTGCAGAACGACATTATGCAGTTAAACAGAGCCATGAAGGAAGCCGCACTAGATTGTAAGTCCTATTGGTACCTGAATTTGGTACTGCAGAAGTTTCTCTTTGCTTATGAGTTTTTGCACTGTAATTATGTTCTGGCACACCACTGAAAGCATGCATTTGTCATGTTTAGCTGGAAGCATACAGCAAAAGCTTGTTGTCCTAGAAACTTCGCTGCAGAAATATGTAAGCATAAATGATGCTTCTGTCCTTCATCCTCTTGAGTTCTGTTTTGACAGACAACGAAGATTCACTAATTTATTTATGCTGTTGCAGCTTAAGGGACAAGATGATCTCAAAGCGCTTGTTGAGAGCAACAACAAAAGCATCTCTGATCAGCTGACTGTTCTGAACTCCCACTCCAACAAACTGGATGAGACATCCTCAACCCTTTCGATCTTGCCAAAACAAATAGAAACAGATTTAAAGCAACAGCAGAGTGACATCTTCAGAATTTTTAGCAAAGACATGGAGGTAGCCCTTGGGTTTCTTATGCTATGATTCACCTCTAATTTCTATATGAATCCATTAATTCCATTTGCCTTTTGGTTCTTCTGATGGCTGGCATGTGCGCACAATTAATTATCTTACTAACTTGCTAGTTTCTGAGTTTCCCTGTCATCTCAGTAGATGTCAGTTCGGTTTCACATAAACATACAAGCTAGCTCAAATTTGGAGATGGATGAAATTGTATAGTCAATTTCGCATTTTATTTTTTCATTCTGAAACCATGTCACTTGGGTTGCTGAAAAAGGCAATGCAAAACCACTGTTTGGACACTGGCTGATCATTGCCTCTTTGTGCAGGAGATTGTTAGAGCTGTCAGATCTCTCAATAGTAAGATTGACGCAATCCAAACGCCAACAGTATGTATTCATTACTGTAGTATAAGCAAGTCAAAGTTCCATCTGTATCTCCTCTCTTAGTTTTTATGTTTTTCATCTTGACTGAAGGACCAGAGATGCACAACCAATGGAAGGCCCCTGATGAACCAAACACCAGAGGTAACCCGGGTGAGCCAAACACCAGTAGCAACCATGGTGAACCAAACACCAGTAGCAAGCTTGGTGAACCAAACACAAGCAGCAAATGGAAGACACCTGATGAGCCAAATACCAGCAGCAAATGAGAAAACTCTGATGAGACAAACACCAGCAGCAAATGGAAAGCACCTGGTGAGCCAAACACCAGCAGCAAATGGGAAAACTCGGATGAGCCAAACATCAGTAGCAAATGGAAGATCCCTGATGAGCCAACCAGCAGCAAATGGGAAACCTCTGACGAACCAAATACCAGCACCAAAGGGAAAACCCAGGATGAGGCAGAAAACAGCAGAAAGTGAAAGGCCCCAGATGAACCAAATACCTGTAGCAAGCGGATGGACACATACAAACAAAATACCCGCACCAGAAGTGTAATGTTCTCAACTCAGTTTCATAGAAGCTCCAGTTATTAGATAATATTTAGCATTGAACTAGGACTTCTCTTAGTGGTTGTTAATCAAAATGAAAATTGGCTGCTCTAATCTTGATATCCTAAACAAAGGGGTGTTCCTATTGTTATATGCTAACCTGAAACCTGACTGAAGTTTCATCATTGGGTGCATGTTCTTTTAAAAAGGCTTCTTCCTTTCTCATTAACTGGTTCATAACATCAGTTCAAGTGTTGAAATGGCAGCATGTTCAAAGGCTATTGCAGTGGAATGTTGGTTTGCTGTATTAACCTTACAATTTTTTTCTCAGTTTTATTGGTTTTCCTATAAGAAAGAGTACTCTATACGAAATTATGAGTGTTTGTAATTTCATTGTGCTAGCATGGCTTTTCTTGTCAGTTGTATTACTTAAACGACTGACATTTTATGATTTCGCTCTTCTGCGCCTTTGTCTAATGATTGTATCGTGTCGTGACTAGGCTTGTTATTGATGGCAGGCATCCTGCACCTTTGGTCTGCCCTGCAAAGCAGGCAGCAGCAGAGCCGAAGGCGAAGGTATACAGCAGAAAACTGAAAGTGCTTCCCCAAAAGCTAACTGGTTCTAGATCCAGGGTGACACCTAAACAGGAAGAGGCGGTGAGCACAAAGTTGAGCCGGGCAGCGGCAACTGAGAAGGTAAAAACCCGCAGTGGTACTTTTTTTTTTGAATTTTCACCGGGGGGGGAGGCGTTCCCCACCTGAATTATATATATATTGGCCCAAAACGACCTGATAGAAAGTTTTACAACACCTTTTTTTCACCATGGCATAACCACTGAAAAGAAAACAGCAACTAGCTAGAGCATCATATCGATGAGCATCATATCGTGTGTGTGATGATGGGTTGCTTGTGAAACTACAAAACGCATGCAGGTGATGATATTCATCGAGGACTCTGACGATGACAGCGACGTCCGTGCTTCGTGCGTGATCCTCGGGTCCTCTGGGTCAGGCAGCTTAGGTACACTGGGGAGCGACTGAGCAAGCATTTCAGAATCAGGTAGCTTATGGATATTACATTAGTTTGATCTGAGCAAGAGATATGTGGGCTTCATTTGTGCATGCAGGTGCAGGTGAGAAGGTGAAGGAGGAGTGCGACCTAATGAAGGTGGGCGCAGAGGAGAGCCTGGAGATCCTGCGGAGGGCCAGGAAGCGGAGGAGAAGAGAAATGCAGACCGTCGTGGCCTGCATGCCCCCTGAGGTTGGGTTATAGTTCTGATCGTACGTACGTTACTATTGACTGATGCAATCAGTAACGGTAATAATTCAGTAATTGGAACAGTGTTTGCACTGCACGCATGAATAGTAGTAGTAGATAGATAGGTAAACATGAATGAAGACCGGAAAAGGATCAGGGGGTTATTATACTATATATGCATAGACAGAGTAGTTGTGGTGTGTTTGACTGATTGTTGTGTTATAGGGGCTGTTTGGTGTCAGCGCTATTGATCGTCCGACAACAGCTGCTGGCGCTGGTGATTCAGAAACTCAAGAGCAAGAGCATGTTAGGCCTGTGAGAGTTAGAAGGGCCAGTACTAGAATGAGTGACCCAGAGTGGCTTTGGCTGTAAGAGAGTGTTTAAGGCGAGAATAGAACAGAGAGGAGGGGAGGGGTGAACCATTTTGTAACTGGATTCTAAATTCCGGACCTATCAGTCATTCATCGTAGCTTAAACTCCTCTGCCTATTGTGTTCTTCTTCCTCCCCAAGTATTGCTAACAATATGGTAGCAGACTTGCAATCCCTCCCTCCTCACCTTCACCACCTCTGATTGTCCTGGATCTGGATCCCTCCGCCGTAACCGACCATCCCCACTTCACTCGAGCTCGCTGACGGCGTGATGGATCCCAAGCTTTGTCATCGACAAGCCCTTCGATGATCGGGAGGCCCATGCCTGCCTCTTGCTCGTCTGTTTGCTGTGTGCCGCTCAGTGTTTTTTTTACCGGCCGGTTACCGGCCGGTTTGCCCGATTACCGGACTTACCGGTCCGGTCCGGTAGCAAAATCAGCCGGTAAACCGCTCCTAACCGACACATGCTTTAGCGAAAAAACCGCAACCGGCCGGTTTTACCGGTAAACCGGTCCGGTTTTTTAAAAAAACCGACCGGCCGGTTCGCGGTAAAAAAAACACAGGTGCCGCTAGCACTGCACTAGCAGCAGTAGGTTCTGCGCGCGTTGCCGGATGACTGCTAACCGGCCTCTTGACTGTTGTCGAGTGAATGTGAATCTGTCAATCTGCTGGGCTGGCTACTGTGGCCTGTGGTGTACTAGTGATCCAAAAATTGGCAAGAGCTGCGTGGTCGGTCATCGTGTGGCTAAGGCCTTGTTTAGTTCCCCAAAATTGGGGGTTGCCAATTTGGCACAGCAAAAGATTCCCCATCACATCAAAATGTCGTCGGCGTTTCGTAGAGTACTAAATTTAGATGAAATTAAAAACTAATTACACAGTTTAGTTGTACTTTGCGAGACGAATCTTTTGAGCCTAATTAGTCAATATTTGGATAATATTTCACAAATACAAAAGAAATGCTACAGTGCGCTACAGTAGCCAACGCCAAATTGGCAACCCCCAATTTGGAGGAACTAAACAAGGCCTAAAACTAAAAGGACCGCACTGCACTATAGGAGCAGTCTCGTAGGGAGAGCATTATTGTGATGCTCAGTGACTGCGAGCGAGCCTTTTACGCTGGCACGCATGTAGTTGTGGGGTTGCTGCACGCATGGGCATGGGGCGGGCGGCCTAATCAATCGATCGAGCAGAGGAGACTGGCGCGGGAAGGCAATTAGCGCCCTGTGACGGCAGCCCACCACCATGATGCCTGACACTGCACGTGAGTCTGCAGTCACTCAGCGTAGCCATGCATACTTACGCTACCCATCATCGATCCGCGCTTCATTCCAGCCTGTGTTAGGCTTGAAATTATGAAGAGTATTTTTCCCTCACAATGGATCAACCGATTTATCATCAGCAGAAACCATGAGACAAACAATGTGTGTTTGGTGTTGGTGGAGTGTGGGCAAGTGGCAACCGGCTCCGGCTGCTGCTGCGCATACAACACCACCCTGCCGAGTGCCGACACTACATGTACTACACTGCATTAGTACATTTTAAAAGTAGTTTGATTTTGACTAGTTTAACTTTGACTAAACTTTTTTTTTTCTCAAATACGTAAATATGCATATCATTGTAATTAAGAGGAAGAGTTCAACCATACAAACGACACGTATGATCTCATGAGCATCCTATAGGTGGTCTTACAGCTATGGTTAGACCTTTCTAACAGACTGTTTTAAACTTTGATGTTTTGACTAAACCTATAAGATCATTTTTTGGGGGTACATGCATGGATCCAAAGAGACCTAGTCAGCTAATTTTTAGCTAAGCAATACAGTACAACATGGTGATAACATACGTATGCCGACCTCCCAAACAGTACCACTGTTTGTAGTGCAGACATTTGATATGGTAAAAATTGAATAGGAAAATGGTAGTATCTGACAGAGACTGAGACATGGAGTTGGCATGGAGTTCAGAAAATATATATGAAACTGAAGAGTGGGACAAACACTGCTTTGCTTGATAACATTTTTTATAGTTGGGAGTTGAGCGACACTCACTGCGGCCTGCAACCCACTTTATACATATACCATGCATCTGCATACATATAATGGTGCCGCTTTGTTTAGCTGAATAGTATCTGGGAGTTGGTAACTAATTCGAGGTTACATACATACACAGATGTGATGTGCGGAACAAATTAAACCAGGTAGAGTTCCCGTCCAAAAATAATAAATAAATAATTTGCCAGAAGGAAAAGTCTCCTCTCCTAAGCAATTCTTCAACTGTGGTGATGAAGGCGATGATGATTGCGAATTGCAAGTCAACGTTGCATTTCATGTATCTCTCGTAGTTGTACTACTAGTGCAGAGCAGGCTAATATAAGGAGTGGTGCGAGTTGTTTGTGACCTCGCTTCACACGGCATTGATGGCTTTGCTGGTGGTGTATCTATCTGTGCTGCACTGGAATGTGGAATCTAGCACGGCAGTGGCATGCATTCGACACCAAAAGGAAAAATTGCATGAAATGGACCTGTCTTTTATTTGGCCCTTGTTTGTGTACGTTGCTCTTGCTGGCAACACAAGAATCCAGAGCCACTACACTACAGAGAGAGACGTATGTGGATAGATGAACATGCAACAGATACCGTATCCAATCCGTAACGTAACTACTGCCACTGCTAGTCTGCTACTACAGGCAGGCAGGCAGGCAGGATTATTCTTGGCAGGCAATTACCAAGGCTGGTCGGCTGGATCGGCCGGCCTGCCCTGCCCTGCCGGCCTCCCAGTCGAGTCCCACTTTTCGCTGCAGGTGAGGTGGAGGTGGGGAAAAAGTTAAGCTAAGCGTAGCGTGCGCTTTGCTTGTGCATGGCATGTGCTCCGATCCTCCTTGGCCCTCTCCTTCCTCCTCCAGACTGCCATAGCTTGGTGATAGATAGCTGCCCCTCCAGGCCCCTGCACCATCCTTTCTTCTTTCTTCTTTCTTCTTTCCTTCACAAATCAAGGCCGGGGAGAAAGATTGACACGTACGTCAGGTCGAAATGGAAAAACAGACCCAAAGGTAGCGGCAGCACGCACTAGGTACTCACCAACGGCAGAGGCTGAGGCAGAGCGAGGCTGCTTGCTTGCTAGCTTGGGTCTTCTGATTCCTTCCTTCCTCCATCGTCGTCGTCGCCGCCACCACCAGGCCACCAGGACGACTTGCCATGCTTGGTCGTCCCGCCATCCTCTTCTAAGGTGAGGACATCTCCCGGCTCAACTCAAATCCACGACCCTTGAACGAAGCTCCGCTCTCTGTGAGTGCAGCTCTGCTCTCTCACTTATACCAGGTAGGTGTAGTGTAGGCCACTTCCATTTTGCATCACTAATAACTCTTAGCCTCTTATCTGTTGGGTTTCCTTCTTCATTTCTACCTACCCACCAGTTGCACCCATATCAATCACTGATTCCAATTGTAGCAAAGAGATTGAGCTATATTCCTGAAAATATTACATGATTATTCCCCTTCTCAAAATACTACATGATTTTTTAACATATTATACTACATGATTTCATACCTTAATTTGTGTTAATCATCAGTTCATACACACACAAAAAACATACCGGCTGCTTTCCTGTTTGCTCGCTTCATCAGCTGGCTGCAAATCTCACAGGGACCACACCCACTTCCTACAGAAAAGATCAATTGGCTCGATGAACTAAGCAATGAGGACAGCATAAGGGATCAAATTACAACTGCAGAGTACTGGAAAAAATAATTATAGGTAACGAACACCAAAATGGGGAAGAGAAGACAGAAGCAGCTAATACGACGCCAGGACAACAGCATAGGCTGCATGGCAGGCCTCATCCGCATGTTCTATTCCCGCCATGACGCCAATAAGCTCCTGTTGGACAGGAAGCAAGGGAGCAGCAGAAGGCACACTTTCAGTGGCTTCCCAGGTAATTATCTTCTCCTCACAAGGTCCCACCTGCTCAAATCATCACCCTCACCGTTGAATGGCTGTTTTACTGCTGCCAATTTACCCGATACAATCTGGAATTCTGATATTGTTGATCAAAGATTCAGAGCCACAAGAGACAGGGATTGGTACATGTTTTTTTTATTTATTTATTATGATATATTGATATATAGGCAGCTCGGTGAAATTGTGTCAGTAAAGTATGGTAATATAGTGCAGCGGCTCCATGTCAATATGATCTTAGTCTACAGCATGCTCCCTTGGGCTCTGGCTTTTTGTGATTTCACCAGCAAAGTCTCCTAAGCTAGACTCTTGGACCACCTGACCCCGGCCCCTCTAGAAAATATTAAGACTTCTGATGTAAACAACATACATTTACAATCTTAGTCCTGGAGTTTGTAATGCTACTGATGCACACAGCATGATTGCAGGAAGGGGCCACTCAAGAAAGAATTCCAAGAACTTGGACGAAATAGATGAATACGATGATGTAAGTTCTCTTCATGTATGTAGATCTATAACACGATAGTCATTGTGTTCTCCAGAGTAACAGAAGTTTAGTCGCATGTTGGCTGATCAATACAACATTCTGCTTAATGATTTTGTTTATGCCGGAAAGATGAAGCGATGCATTCAGTACTCTAGTGAGCATAGCCATTCTTGACTATGTGATCGCTTGCATAAGAAATTTCCACCTGGCATTGATAGTGCTTCTTCAGGCATACATGTACTCCCACAGATAAGTTTCTAGTCAACAATAGAAGGGATTAGGGAATACCCAATGTGTATTAAAACCAGGCATACTTTGCATGTATATTAGCATGATAAAGCATCAAGTTGGAACCGATTTAGTTTCCATCAAGTTTCTATTCTATGTAACGTTTGATATAATTGAGTGCATTATCTCATTTTTGTAATTTTTATGCTGCACATATTCTGAAAAAATTGCATGTCCTATGCTCTTATGTTCCTCAGAACATGGAGGAATCCAGTTCGAGCAAACCAACAACAGTCAAAAGACTTATGGAAGACGAGCTAGGAAAGGTAAAACAACTGAAGATTCCAAATGATGAGGTTCAGAGAATATTAGCTGACCTGGGACATGTTGCCTGCTTGGACAAAAGTTCAACAGAGAACAGCAAAACTAAGGGAGACCAAAATCACAGCAGAAGTATCACCACGGCAGCTCCATCTGGATCTTTGGAACGCACTGGTTCCAACTGCATGACACAAGCGGAAGAAAATGAACTTGAATCTGTGTTGACAGATTTCTTAGGACAAATTCATATGGAGCATGATGATTGGCCTCATAAAAATTTCAAGAATAATGGGGAGCTATGTACGGAGCTGAAGGTCCTAATCCAAACAAAGATTGCTGAGTTAGATAATCATCCTTGCACACTTGCTTATGAGCAAACTCCACGGGGTGAGGAAAAGGATACTGCTGATGGCAAACATCTATGTAGCAGCAGTGAAACTCAACCCAAAAAATTCAGAGATGCATTGGAGATGCTAAGCTCAGACACTGAACTTTTCTTGAAGATACTTCAGAAGCCAAGTTCACATATTTCAGAGAGCATCCAAGGGCACCAAAACAGACTGATAGAGACCAGGCTAGAGCCCACAAAAATGGCAGATAATACCAACTCCAACAAAGATACAAAGAGTCTGAATCAGCATGAGTTGGCTACCAAGACACAAGGTAAAGAGAGTAGGCATATCTTTTTCTGGAAGAAGGAAAGATCAAACAGAATGCAGACTGCAGAAGGAACCAGTAGTTCTCAGTCAGTTAACAAAATAGTTATACTGAAGCCAAATCCAAGAAGAGAGATTGACCATGCTGTGGCTGTTAGTTCAACTCAAGCTCCAAAATTAGGCACAACTGAAAGCTCAAAATTTTCAATTAAGGAAGTCAGAAGAAGATTCAGAATCGTGGCTAGTAAAGATACAAAAGGAAGACCCTCAGTGTCTGAAGATAACCTCCAAAAAGATCAACATTGTTTCAAAAGTTCAGCTTTCATGATAATAAAAGATACCAGACAGCTTGCTGAACAGAACTCAGAAGAGAAATCCTTATCTACAGTTATAAAGGATTTTAGATCATCAAACAGCGGTAGGCAAAAGAAAAGGAATGATGGACCAAGCGAAATTAACAGTAGCATAATCACAACATCAAAGGATGAATCTGTCTTCTATGATGAGGCCAGGAAACATCTAACAGAGATTCTGAAGGACAAAAGACAAACAACCAAGCACCCAATACTCCAGATCTCAAGGCCCTTGGTGAGGATGCTCTCCCTCCCTCAGTCCAGCACATCATCACCTAGGAGTAGCCCTAGGGCAAAAGACTGCATTTACCTTTCACCTGAAGAGGCAAACATTCATGCCATATACAAGTCAAAGACAGAAGAATTTTTAAAAGAAGAAAGCCAGTCAGGAGAATTTTCAGACAGTGTTGTGTGTGATCCTAGTGAAGCACTACACGAGCAGGCTGTTCATGAAAGGTGTTGCATCAAAGAAGAAAGTCAAAAAACAACACAAGAAAGTAAGTTAAAACTTCCATAGTCAACAAAATGGTTCAACAGCACACATTGTTGTTTTTTTAAAAAAGGATGGTAAAATATTTGCAGGTGCTGAACTTGACACTCTGTGCACTGAAGAAATTGACAAGCTGCATTGCATGGAAAAAAATAGAAATGCATGGTGCACCCCAGCAAAGCAATGCACAAATAAACCATTGCAAGTATGTTTCAGTCAATATTCAGTGTTGTTCCATCTTGTTTCCATTGCTTTTATTATTTTGATGACTTTGTGTACTTTACATTAAAGGATATGGTGCAAGAAGCAGAACCAGGACAAGGGCATGTCAGCACATTTCCAAGCTCCCCTGAGAACGACTTTGAAAAACTAGAATGCCAAGAGCCCACAACTCCCCGACTGAATGCACCGATTGAACAGATATCACAATTTTCTCCTGATGGAAGCCAAGAAAAGCAAGAGCAGCCGAGTCCTGTATCTGTTCTTGATGTGTTCTTCCATGAAGATGCCAACAGTACTGGCACTGAAAACATGACAGAATGTAACTCATCAATTCACTCAAAGTCAAACTTGCAATTTCCATTAACATTGAGAAAACGAGTGTTTGAATATTTTAATGATTTATTTTGGTCTTCCAATGATCTACAGGTGAGACACACAAAGATATCATGAGGAGACAAGACACCGCAGGGGAAGGTTCAGACCAAGGGATTTACTGGGAGGACAAGGATCTCAGGTTAGGTTACATAAAGGAATTACTAGAGCTTTCAGAATTGTGCACAAACCAGAACTTAGAGGTATGGTATCTAGAAGATGAATTAATCAGCCCTTGCCTGTTTGAAGAACTACATCAAAGCAATCAAATTGATGATACGAAGCTTTTATTTGACTGCATTTGTGAAGCTGTGACAGAAATCCAGGATATATACTTTAGAAGCTCTCCATGCTTATCTTCTCTCACACACACCATAAGAGCTCCTCCAGCAGGACAAAACCTTATCTCAGAAATCAATAAGCATGTCGAGCGCCATCTCCATTATCAATTTCCAAGCACATTAGACCAGCTAGTTAACATGGATCTTGAAGGTGGCAGTTGGATGGATCTTCGACCAGAAAGTGAAGAGGTCACTGTAGTTATATGGGACTGCATGCTGGATGAGCTTCTGGAAGAATTAGTTTATGATTTGTGGATTGAAGCTTCAGTCTCGTAGTCAGTGATGGAGTCTCCTTGACACCATCTGTAGATTTGGTAGTACAACAACTAGAGTCATAACCCGTAAATAGAAGTCGGCATACTGACAACAGCATGTTTGTGTGGCAAAATCCAGTAATTTGAACATGGAGGGCCACAGAAAAAACATGTGCTTGTGAATTTGAGTAGTTCACTTTAGAGTCCACGTACATTAGTCGTTCTTAAAGACATCAGCAGAAGCTGTTATGTGACATTATCTTGCGCCATGCGACGGATATAGCAACTTTCCGCAGATTCAGAGTTAATGGCTTCGCATGGTAAGGGATGTTCTAGGGGCCAAAAGCACGGTAGCATGCGGCTCACTGCGGGGTCATGTGAATTTCATCGTGTCCCTTGTGTGTATTCTTGTTATTGTGTGTATACTGTCAGTTATGGGTGACAATCAGCTTTGTTGTTTTTAAGCAAAGTTTACAACATGGTGAGTGTGTGAGCATATGTGTGTACATGTGCGACAGCGAGTGTGCGTTGGTTTGGTTTGGTTGTCAGGTTGTGTACACTAAACTATAATCAATGAAAGTATTTCAGTTAATTCAGATCGTATTTCAATTTTGTTCGCTTGAATAGCTCTACTGCTGGATTGACATGTGTAGGCTAATAAATTTAGTTCTAAAGTTATCACACTGAATGAAAATGGAGTGACTACATTTTTCTTCCCTTTTTTCAAGAGTGGGGACAAATGGTTACTAAAGTCAGCATAATGGCTAGCTACCCAGGATCACCCCCAGAAAATCAGCATAAACAGTCCACCAAAACATATCCCAATAAAGTTGTAGTTGGTGGGGAACGAACTGGAGTCTTCAGCTATACTTGTCTTTCCTGGGTAAAGTGTAAACAAAGTTGGATTTAACAGAATGATTTTCAGTAACAGCAGGCAATAACACAAATTCAAATCTTAGTTTGCTATGCTAGAGTAAAAAAAGGTGATGTTACAGAGCAAACCATGTCATCATATACATGCAGGACAGATATGCACACTTGAAGATGTGATTCATAATTGCATATATAGGCAAGACAGGATGGTATCTCGCAGCATACTACCATAACAAATGTTCCCTTTTTTTTGTTGAAGTAGAGATGAAAAAAGGAATAGTTGTTCTTGTTTGCAAAAAGCAAAGGGCAGAGAACATGATCCCAGTGATGGATGATGCTTCCCACCAGCAGGCATCAAGTAGTGTTTCTGTCGCTAGTGGTCTCTCCAGGATTAGAAGTGGAAGGAAGCTGAATGGTGGCTGGGACCTACACGCCCCCCAGCACCAGCAGCATATGTAGTCTGAAATTCTTTTACGCAGGCATCATAATAAGGTTCAGGTGTTAGGCGCTCTACATCTACATCTTCTACATATATGCATGGCAGATCCACTAGTTTAACCCCACCCTTAAATTTGGATCGCAAAAGAGCTATTGAGGCCCTAAAAATCGCATGGTGAATCTGCCCATCCCGCGAACCAATGCAAGCAGATTTGGCCGTTTGGGGCAAGAAAGAGATGACCAATCGAATGTTTCCACGCCTAATTCGATCGGGACTCTCATTGCACCAAGCACCAGAATAAATTCAAGATTGATTAGGGAACAAGCCTCCTAGAATTTCATGGAATCGATGTTTGGAGAGGAGAGATTGGACTCACCCGCTCAGGAGCGCCCGGGAGCCACGGCCACTCGCGCGCGCAAATATGCGGAGCAGTCAGACGCGGTGGCCTATGGAAATCTTTTGTTTCCATCCGTGTGTTTTTTTAGAAGAAACATGTATTCATCTTAGTCTACTTTAAACCTATCCTTTTACGTGAATTTCCGAAATAAAAGAAAAATTACATAGAAGTTTACAATTCATGTTCATCTTCCTCGGCCTTCGAGATCCATCCATCACCGCCATCGGCCGCGTACCAATCGTCGTCGGGCACTGCAGCCAAACTCCACGGGTGGAGGCCGCGAGGAGGACTTACTTCGGCGAATCGACGTTGCCTCCCGGCGCGCATCGGCCAACTCTTGTACCCACGATGCATCCTTCGATTCCATCACCGGCAACCCGAGCTTCGAGGTTTTCACCAAACATGTTCCTCGAGATTAACGGGTCAACAAGATCATCACCCGACGAAGACAACGATACGCCGGCCCTCGACTCCAAGAGAGTTCTCCCCTCTCCGTTGACGTCGGAGTAGATCGCCATCGGAGAACGAAAGAGACCGGGAGAAATTATTCCGCCGTCGCCGCCGCTTCGCATCGCCGGTCGCCCGAAGACTAAGTCGCAAAGGAGCCACGCTCCTCCGACCAAACATAGCTCCGTCGCCGAAATCGACGGCGAGCAAACCCTAGACCTAGAACTCGATTAAGACCCTATGAAAACAAGAAAAAGCCGGAAATCGAGCGGACCCCCGCTCCGCGTCACCGCCGCGCGAGGCCGGAGGCGAGAACGGGGCCGCAGGCGGTGAAGGTGGCGGCGGTGCCCCTCGGCGGTGGTGGCGGCGGCGGCGCCCCAAACCCTAACTTCCCTCCCCATTTCCATCCGTGTGTTGGGATGATGGAGTTTCGCTATATCCGCGATAGAAATCAAGACGTTTCTCAGTGTTGGGAATTTGAAAAAAAAAAAAAAACAAGAAATCATGCTTATATCCTCGTCAAATCAGGAAAAAAAAAAAGATACGCAACGCCTCTCGTATTCGAGACGTTTCTCAGTGTTGGGAATTTGAAAAAAAAAAAACAAGAAATCATGCTTATATCCTCGTCAAATCAGAAAAAAAAAAAAAAAAAAAAAACAACACGACAGTCCGGTCAGTCCCCACACGACTAACCCTAAGCAGCTCACCTATGTACGAATTGAATGGTCCCTTTTTCTACAAGTATGGGTTACTTTTCGGTATGTCTTTTTCAGTGAACGAATGGCCTCGGTTATATAAAGATACGCAACGCTCTCTCGTATTCGAGAAAAAAAGAACGAACAAAGATAACACATGTAATCGTTATCACAAAGTGCCACTGATACAATTTCGAGACTTTAACTTTTGGCGACGAACATCAGTTGTAGCCCTAACACTCCACCCACTTACTTATAATGAGGTCTTTTATAAGGACTCTGTAATAAATTTCGGCTCTCGAGAAAAATGAACACAATGTATCATTAGGCCATTGATTCATGTCCCAGTTTCTAATGCTTCATATTTTGAAAACAGCGCACAAGAGTTTTATGGAGATGAAACTCTCTCTGCTCCCATAAAACTCTCATCGTCTCTCTATTCATTAATACAGTGTCACGTCAGCATATTTAATGAAACTCTCATGAAACCCCATTGAGACTGGCCTTATTGTCAAAAAAAAATTATCCTACAAACGAAAGCAACTCCAACTTCGCTTAATCCGCCCTAATGGATCATTTGGGATAGCCCGACAACTCCAAATCCATTTTTCCAAGCCAACACTTCTAAATCCACACAAATCACCAATGTCCACACAAAAAGCTTGCACTGCTCATAGATGAATGCCACTCAATTGAGGTAGAGGCATGCATAGGTTTTATATCCGTGTCAACCGAAAAGCTTACAACTCAAAACAAATTTTTTTCATAGCTCCGCATGATCAAATCTAGGTTAAAAAGTACTATGAAAATTAAAAAAAAAAAAAGTAGACTAAGAACCATTACATGCTTCCTTTGTCAGATGGTTGCAACAAGTGATTCTATTTCTCAGATAAACGTTTCTTTAAAGATTTTGAATCTGAAACGTTTGTACTAAAATCTAGATACCTACCAGATGGACCCTTATATATGTGTGAAATAAGAAGTGTGGGACTCAAACAATTGTCCAATAAAATGGACATGTAAAATTTCTTGCAACAAAGTTGGGGTAAGTTTATCTGTCTATGTCAATGCGCCAACACAAAGAAACACAAAAACAATCCACGTTACTACATATTTAGAAAAACAAGTTTTACAATTTTTTTTTGAGGGAACATTGCCTTTAAAGGTTTGGAATGAGCGCAGGTAAAAAGACGGACATGGATTTTCATTCGAGACAAAACATCAATGATTTTGTATTATACGTAAGAAGGAAAGATTACCCATGGGAAACCTAGAAAAAGAAGGATATTCTAAGTCAGGCCGGCATAGATTTATATAATGTCAAATGCATAAAAATGGATGCTCTTTTATTCAAACAATGTTTTTTCACACGTGTTGGGTGCAACACTATCTCAGAACAAAATAGTAAAGATTTAGAGTTTTTTTCATACATGCCATCACAAAAAATGCATCTTCCACCGAAGCCACTAAAAAAATGGCCCGGTCACATGTGCCATCCAGTTTGAAATTCTTACCACTCACGCCATTCCGTCCGCTTTCTGTTATATTTTCACCATTTCATGGTCCTGACAGGTGGGCCCGGTCGCTTAAAAAGTCAAAAATGCTCTTCTTCTTACTTCTTCAGTTCTTCCTCCTCCTGTCCTACCCAATCCCCACGGCCTCCGGCAGGCGAGCGTGGGGGACCTCCGCCGGTAGCCGTGAGCGCGCACGGGGAGATCCGCCCGCCGCCGCCGCGAGTGCGGGGAGCTCCGCCCGGCAGGGCCGCGACCTACAGGGTCGACTCGGCAAGCGAGGGAGCTGCTCCTGCTCACCCATTGGCCGGCGGCGGATGAGAGGCTGGGGAAGAGCAGGGCGCTGAGGATGGAGCAGGGGCGGCCAGCACGGGATAAGAGAATCCGATGGCGCGCGTCGCTGGCCACCCATCCGATTGCCCTGCTGCTAGCTGCATGCATTTTAATTTCCTGTGCCTGCTCCCGGCCTCTTGCTGCTATCTATCTAAGCTAGTGCTAGTACGTACGGTACGTAGACTGATCGATCCATAGTTGACGACCTCGCTCAGCAAGCTCGCTCGCCAATCGCCATGGCCTCCCTCTCCTCTGCCACCTTCACCGCCCCTTCCTTCGCCGCTCCCGCCCGCGCCGTGACCAGGCGGTCCGCCTTCACCGTGCGCGCCTCTCTCGGTCTCGGCAAGGCCGCCTTCACCGTGGCCGCCAGCGCCCTGCTCGCCGGCGGCGCCATGGCCCAGGAGGTGCTGCTGGGCGCCAACGGAGGCGTGCTCGTCTTCGAGCCCAGCGAGTTCACCGTCAAGGCCGGCGACACCATCACCTTCAAGAACAACGCCGGGTACCCGCACAACGTGGTGTTCGACGAGGACGAGATGCCCAGCGGCGTCGACGCCACCAAGATCTCGCAGGAGGAGTACCTCAACGCGCCAGGGGAGACCTACAGCTTCTACTGCGAGCCGCACCAAGGGGCAGGCGGATCGGCAGGTGGTGGCGCAGGATCTGCAGGTGGTTCGGCCGCCGGCGGCCCCAGCTCGCCCGCGTGGTGGGCGGCGGCGACGCCGTCGCACATGGTCGCCGTCTTTTTCGCCCCGACAGCCACGCCCCACCGCGGACGCGCCTGGCCTCAAGCGCGGCCTTGTCCAGCGGCCGCCGCGAGCACGCGCCCGGGGGAGCTCCGCCTGGCCCCGCCGCCGTGAGCATGCACGCCGCCGCGGGACGCGCGGGGGGAGCTGCGCCCGGTCCCCGTCGCCGCAGGACGCGCGCTCCGGCTCTGGCTGAGGACGAAGGGGAGAAAAAAAGAGACTTTCAGGTGGGCCCCACCCAAGGGCATTTATGTCTTTTTGCAGCCTGGTTTGACACCGTTAGGGGCGATTATGGACGGAATGGCGTGAGTGGTAAGAGTTTCAAACTGGATGGCACATGTGACCAAGCTATTTTTTTAGTGACTTCAGTGGAAGACGTGTTTTTTTCTGATGGCATGTATGGAAAAGACTCAAAGATTTATGCTTGTACACAAGCATCCGGAGAGGTATAAGACAAAAGTTAATCAAACACCGTTCACATTGAAGGTACTGACAAACATAATAGACATCGATAGAAGCGATGCACCTCGTTTAGGGGGATAACTTGTTCAACATAATAAACATGGAATGATTTTGTATATAGAATCATAGCAGCAATAAATAAAATAAAATGCAATAGGTTTATTATAATCTAGTAGAATCGATAGGAGCAAGGAGCATAAAAGAAACCCCCTGGGCGTACCATTTTTCGTTACTATTGTAGGCCGACACAGGAGATTCGTCGAGAAAATCCCAAGCACGGGGTATCTAGGAGGAGTATCTTGCTGTGTTTGGTCCCGGTCACTCTCACCCCCACGCCCAAAAATTCAGGTCCTGATGACGATCGGAAACATCACGGCCACGGCAGCAAACGGAGCAGATAAAGAGTCAACGGTCAGCACGGCGCGGCGTGGCGTGGCGTGGCGTTAGTGTTAACGGAAGGAAAGCGACAGCCATCCCGACGGAGAGCCGCGGCAGCTGCGGGTGGGCTCGTGTCGTGTCGTGTGGTATCGCATCGTATCGTATGGTTTCCTTTCTTCCTCCCGACACCCACCCACGCCCACGCACGCACGCACGCAGCAGCAGTAGAAGCGAGAGCAACACCACCGTTCGTCTCCCCCCCCCCCCGGCTGGCTGGCTGGCTTTACCAACCCACCACCACCGGAGCGCAGGCAGAGCGAGCAGCAGCTCCACCGATCCATCCACTCCTCAGTCACTCCTCCGCCCCGCCGCTCGCCTCCTCCACCCTTCTTTCTCCCGTCCCCGCCCCGCCCCGCCCCGCCACCAAACCCTAGCTCACCTGCCGTGTGCTCCGCCGAGCTCAGGTCAGGTCGATTTTCGCACAAGGTGAGCCTCCTCCTTCTCTCCCCTAAAACCCTACTCTTGAGGGAGGCAGGATTCGGGATCCGCTCGCGCGCGGATCTCCTCTCACCTCTCCGCTCCGCTCCGCTTCCTGCCTCCAAATCGATCCGCGCCTAGGGTTTCGCCGCCCCGCGATCTGCCGCTCTGCAATTTTTTATTCAAAAAAAAAAAAAACACGTTCTCCACTGTTCCCCGCTGACCCGACTCGCTTCCTCAACCCTGCTGCCCGGCAGTGATCGACCTCGCCTCCGACTTCGTCCCGCCCGGCGTGGGGAGCACCGCGTCACTGCCTGACCTCCTCTTGATCTCGCTCGTCCGGCCGGCTTGGCGCCTGAGTGAGTGAGGACATAAATAAAAGAGGCGTTCCCAACCCCTGCGTGCCGCTGCAGAGGGACACGCCCTGATCCGTGCTCATGGCGGGGGCGCCGCTCAGGTGACTTGCTCGGGGCTGCCATGCAGAGGTACGCCAGCAACAGCGCTGGCTTCAGCGGCGGTAGGGACGGCGCCAGATTGGATGCCTCGCCGTTTTCGTCCTCCTCCTCCTCCTCGGGTTACCCCGTCAGCTCCAGGTGACACTCTACCCCGCCACTCCCTTGTTTCCCTGTACACTGTGATGTTAGGCATTTCATTCATTGGTGTGGTTGCCGAGTCGGCCATGTGGCACAATATCGTTACACTTCAGGCCCCTTGTTGGCAGATGTAATATTGTGTGTTCTTGTTCCTGCGCTCCCACTCCATGACCAAACGGCATGCATGCTCTACTTGGATGGGAGGGGATTTGTGTTTAATCCTCGTTCAAACGCTATACATTTCCACCCTAGATAAAATAGTCCGTCACAGACCCTTCTTTTTTAACAAGTGCAAAATCAAAATCTATGTTCTGTTGTGAACATATATAGCTTGGAATGCGCATTATTCTCTACTGGCTTCTTGTTTTTAATGAGGTACTGTGGTACATTACCAAGTAGCAGTGATCTCAACTTCACTTCTCTATTTCTTGTTTACAATATTTTTCTTGTCCATTTTCCACACATGGTGGTGATTCTGATACCTTTTCTCCCTAACACCCCTTTCTTTCAGGCGGCAGCAACAGCTAGCTCCGTACAAGTTAAAGTGTGACAAGGAGCCACTTAATAACAAGTACGTATAACTTATTAACCAAAGTCGCTTTACTTCACGGAGAGAGCTAACAATTTTTCTTTTATTTGCATGCTTATGTGAGGCTCGTTGTGATTCTCTTCCTTTTTTTGGTCCTCCTTTTCAGCTTTGACATGATTTTTGCTTATACAACAGCATTTTCATATTTTATTCTTTATAACTTACAAGTTAGAACTGTTGATTTGTCCAACGAGATGGTTTCATTTGATCTTATGTTGTACCCTCTACATTATGTCTCCTCTGTAGGCTTGGGCCACCTGACTACTATCCACAAACACCAAACTGTCCTGAAGAGACATTAACCAGAGAGTATGCACAATCTGGGTATAAGGAGACTGTTGAAGGAATTGAGGTGTGTATGGAAACAGAAGCTGTACACGACACATTATGGACATCATGCTATTCTTTTTTCCACTGCAGCACTACCTTTAGGAGTTTAGACAACCATAACCTCTTATTCTTTATTGTATTCATCTGTACTGTGTTTTCACTTCCACAGTTTGGATATATTCCAACGATCTTGATTGACTGAAATTAAATTTTACTGGGCTTGATAGGAAGCAAGAGAGATTGTACTCAGCCAAATACCATACTTCTGTAAGCCAGATGTTGTCATAAAGTGCAAGGAGGTAAGGAAAATCTGTCTATATTTACTGAATTACTTGTAAGGCAGTCCTGTTTTTCCATTATGACACAGAAGTCCGTTTGTCTGTTCGGAAGAAATGCTACTGTAAAAAGAGAGGGACGAATGGATATTCAGGCACAAGGAAGTGCTATAATTAGTTATCATGTAGCACTGTTCTTTTTTCACGGTTTCATGGCATTTGACATTCCCAGCCATGCCCTATTTTTCTGTTTGATCCCACACCAAACCTTGATTGGCCGTGCTATTTGATACTCTTCACAGATAATTGAAACAAATGTTTTCTTTCTTTGTACGTGAAATGCGCTAGGCCAGTAACATGCATTATATGTTCTACTAAATTTTGTTTACCAGCCCTAGACTGCTTCTGTGTTCAGTGAACCTTGTTTAATTATGAAATGCTTGTTACACCATAAGATCACAGTTGGTAACTTGGTATAAACCCGCACAGTGGAACTTTTCCTGTGGTACCCGAAAGAACTTCTGATGAAAAGTTTAATTTTGGGCCTTTGTCTTGTTTCTAACATACTCGAAACTACATGCACTAAGGCCAGTGTTCAAAAAGAACGCCTTAAAATTAGCCACCACCTAGAAGAACGCCTTAAAATGCCTAGGCTCGCTTAGGCTTTAGGCAGTGGATCACCGCCTAGAGAGCGCCTAGCGCCTTTTTAAACCTTGAATAAGGCTGTAATTGGAATGAAGAAATAGCATTGGATTTCAGTTCGTCAACTTCTTAAGTTATTTTTTGATAGTCACAGCTTGCACATTCTACTGAATGTGCTGCATAGGTTTGTGTTTTCCTCTTAAGGTTTTGTTAAGCCTTCCAGGCTAGTGGATAGTGGCGTTAGAATACGGCGTAATAATTTACCATTTCTTCCTGTTCCTGAAAACTCCTTTTCCCTCTTCTCCTTTTCCTTTTCCTTTGGATGGTTTACTTAGATAAGGCAACTAACACTTTGTTGTTTTCATTCTTTGATGAAGGCACTAAAGAAGCGTTTAAGAGCGATCAATGAATCTCGCGCTCAAAAGAGAAAGGTATTAGTTCTGTATTTTCTGTAGTACTGGTGCCTATAAAAATATAATCCCTCCTAATTACATGATATTGTGTTAAAAAATGAAAACAATGGTGCTCTTTTTTTTCAACAGGCAGGCCAAGTTTATGGAGTTCCTCTTTCTGGATCTCTATTGATCAAGCCTGGAGTTTACCCAGAGCAAAGGCCATGTAATGAGGACGCACGCAGAAAATGGGCTGAGGTTGAGCAGATTAACCTTTCATTTGTTGTTATAATAATGTTTTGTTCAATAAAACCTCAGTAAATATTTCATGGTTATCTAATTTTGCAAATTTTCAAGCTTGCCTTCGCTTGATTGTTAGATGTTCTGGCATATGGCCATTCTTACTGTGAGGTTGTTTTTGACATTTAAAATCTTGAACAGCATTGCTACTTGGGATAGTGAGAATTAGCCTTTTTCGCGCGTTGCATCTGCGGAATTCAAAGTTATACAGCTTGGAATATTTGATTTATGGTGCTGAATGCTGTTTTTATTTTTGTTACGCTGGTGCAGCAATGAGCTGAGCTCGTTTACATTAAGTAGTCTCCTTATACAGCTTGGAATATTTGATTTATGGTGCTGAATGCCGTTTCTTTGTTTTTGTTGCGCTGGTGCTGCAGCAATGAGCTCAACTCGTTTACATTAAGTAGTCTCCTTTCTTTACATCCATCATTGCCTTGCAGGCCCTTGCTCAGCCAAACAAGCGACTGCGTTCATTGTCTGAGCACGTTCCTCATGGTTACCGTAGGAAATCACTTTTTGAAGGTCTCATTCGATATAATGTCCCGTTACTCAGAGCAACATGGTTTATTAAAGTCACATACCTGAATCAGGTTTGGAATCTCTTGTAACCTATCTCTTGTCTACTACCAAATGCCATGTTGCACCATTGTGATGACATGTATTCGATTTTATATAGCTACAGACCCGATCGACACCTAACAGTATTTCAGTAGCTGCTTCTGATAATCAACGATCTAATCAGTGGACAAAGGATGTTATCGAATATTTACAACATATTTTGGACGAATTTTGTTCTAAAGAGGGTGCCATTGTACCTTCTTTTAGAGAGCAATCATCACCAGGACTTACTGCTGGAACCAATCAAATAAAAATTAAAAGGGAAGCATCTCCAGCTGTTGGAGACAGTGAAGAACCCTTGGTGCACTTCAAATGGCGGTATATGGTTCGTCTCATCCAATGGCATCTCACAGAAGAGTTGCTTGTTCCCTCGGTACTTATTGAATGGCTATCTAGCCAACTCCAGGTACGTTCGAGAGTTCAATTGACGTGAAAGGTTATGTTTCAGTTCCTATTCATCTATTTAAATTATTGATCTATTTATCTCCTTTGTTCAGGAGAGAGATTCAGTTGATGTTTTGGAGCTGCTTTTGCCTATTATGCTTGGTCTGGTTGACACCATTACTCTCTCACAAACATATGTGCGCATGTTTGTGGAGCTACTAGTGAGACGTCTCAATGATGCTTGTGTTGTCGATAGTCCAAAAAGGTCTTCAATTTCTTCTGTTATAGCAGAGTTACTGCGATACATGATACTTGCAGTGCCAGATACATTTGTTTCTTTGGATTGCTTTCCTCTCCCATCTTTTGTGGTTCCTGATGTATATGGTAGAGGTGCTTTGTTGAAGATAACTAGTGGCGGTGGAATTTCAAGTTCTAAGAGGCGTGATGCTTATCGGTATCTGTCCTGTGGTTATGCTGTTTGTTCAATTCAGAAACGTGCATATGACCTCGCAACAGTTGCTAACCCTAACCTTCAAGCACGTGGTGCAGCCAAAGTGGTACAGGCTTTGGACAAAGCTCTTGTCACTGGAAATTTATCAGTGGTATATTCTTCACTCTTTAATGATTTATCTGATGCGTTAATGGAAGAGAGATGGATTAAAGAAGTCAGCCCCTGTTTGCAGTCTTCTCTGATGTGGATTGGGACGGTTGAGCTATCCCTTATCTGTTCTATATTTTTCCTTTGTGAATGGGCTACATGTGATTACCGTGATTGCCGAGCATCTCCCTCTCAGAATGTAAAATTTACAGGAAGAAGAGATTTGTCTCAGATACATATGGCAGTGTCTATCTTGAAGAATAAAATGGATGAGATGAATAACTTGTCTCGTTCTAAGAGTAGCACTCGTGTTACCCCGAATAATATCACAAAAGGTTCTTCATTGACCGATGCTTGTTTGACAGCAGCTGCTGTGGATGATTCTTCTGGATTGCAAAGTAATGCTAAGAATGTGGATGAGAAGAAGGATACAAATGATATCTTTGAAAGCCCTGGTCCACTGCATGATATCATAGTCTGTTGGTTGGATCAGCATGAAGTTAGCAGCGTTGCAGGTTTTACTCGGGTGGATGCTCTCATTGTAGAACTTATCCGCAGTGGTATATTTTTTCCCCAGGCTTATGTCAGGCAGCTAATTATTAGTGGAATTACTGACAAGAACGACACAATGTTGGATGTTGAAAGAAAAAAGAGGCATCACAGAACTTTGAAGCAGCTTCCTGGGTCTTCTTTATTTGATATTCTTGAGGAAACTAGGACCGCGGAAGAGCAACAGTTGTATGAGATGATGTCAACATACTCTAGCGAGCGACGCCTTGTTCTCTCAGAACTTTCATGTGGTCGCTCATTTTATGCAAGTGGGAAAGGCGAGTATACTGCAAGTTCCTTCATTCGGAAGCAAAGTGATCTTCCGATTGCATCAGGAGGTGATAGGCATGGAAGAGTGCCAGAACAAGTAGAAGATGTTAAAGCCCTATTGTCAGGTCTGTTGGGTTTTACATATCCTCCGTCAGTCGAATCAGAACCTTGCCAAATCAAAACAAGCTTTCAAGAATCAGCAACGTCAACGCTCTCACAAGTAGAGATTGGAGAAGCAAAAAGTGGATGTGAGGATTGTATGAGGTCCAAGGGGCAGAAATTGGATGAGAGCGCCACTCCTTTCCAAGGGTTTCCATTGATTCAATCGGATGAGGAAGATATTTGGTGGGTGAGGAAAGGCACAAAGTTGCATGAATCTTTCAACACTGAACCTGTACAGAAGTCTGCTAAGCAACCCTCTAGGGGTAGGGCAAAAGTGGTTCGTAAAACACAAAGTCTTGCACAACTTGCAGCTGCTAGAATCGAAGGTAGCCAGGGGGCATCTACTAGTCATGTCTGTGAAAGTAAGATGAGCTGTCCCCACCATAAACCTAATGCTGATGGTGATAATGTCAGAGATTCTGATCACATGAGGGCAGCAAATCTGACTGAAATTGGGAAGTCACTAAAAAGACTTAGATTGATTGAAAGACGATCTGTCTCTTTGTGGTTGTTGAAATCAGTAAGACAACTTATTGAAGGAAATGAAATGACAGCTGCTAAAGCTACCAATTCTACAAGCATCCTTTCTTTGCAGCCTGATGATAAAATAGCATCCAAATGGAGGCTAGGTGACGAAGAACTGCTGTCAGTTCTCTATGTACTGGATACATGCTGTGATTTAGTCTCTGGTGCGAGGTTCCTCGTATGGTTACTAGCGAAAATTCGTGGTGGAATGGGTTCTTCAGGCCAACCTGGGAGGAGTTCTATGCATACGAAGAACAGAGATCACCAAGTTTGTCAGGTCAGCGAGGCACTTGTGTTCTCATCTCTGCTTAGGTATGTTCATTCTGATGTTCTGCTTTCCAAAAGGTTTTATGCAATGATTTGTTTACACAAATGACAAAACAGCAGTAGAGGGAATAAAGAATAATATATATGATGTTTTGGACAAAACCATTTCCAATAAGCGTTTTGGACCATTTTTTTCATAGTATAATATCTTTAGTAGAAAGCACTATAACACTTCAAATATTTGCTGTCAAGGATGTTTGACCACTCCTAAAGCATTACATATCTCTTTAAATGCAAGGAGTTATATTTATCTGGGTGGATTTTTCTCTTTGTTATCTTGTCTTGGCATATATGTTTGTGTAAGATGTATGTCCAGAATCTGATTTGAGTTCATTTGGGAGCAGTGTATGCATACTTTGCATCCTTGTTTTTTTTTTGTGATATCTACAATTTGATATCTGCTTTTTTTATTCTGGTTTTAATGCCTAGACATGCTTAATGATCTCATATATATACTTATCACGAGAGTCCTTGTTGAGTGTTCAATTGGACCTTTCTTTCTAAACAAAATATAAATTATCCTGAAAAATATAGTGGAGAAGTTATTTGGTGTCCATACTATTTTGCATCACCTAAACTCAGCTTTGCTATTTTGCTTGGTCTCAGAAAATGCAGTCCATTTGCAGAGAGGGGATCATACACACAGTGAGACCAACTTTGGGCATCACCTAGTAGATTTTTATGATGTGACCATGTGAAAAGATTTAAAGAATGACATGCCCAACAGTTTGCATCACAGACAGACATAGGTTAAGCCATGCACTACATAATTAATTAGCAAATAAAATGAGAATTGGTCACTGTTGTATTAGTGAGGACAGCCAGCAGCTAGAAATTCCTGTGGTTGTAATGGTTGCATTCCTATGTTGAACTTTGTTATGCTTTTATACAGGTTTTGATACCTTCGTTATGCAATGTTTGCAGGTATGAGAACATACTTCTTGCGACTGACATTTTGCCTGATGTTCTAAGTGCTTTAGTGAGCAGAAATTCTATGTCAGCAAGTGCCAGGCATCCTGTTTCAGCAGCCTTTGCTTATGTCCGATATTTTTTGAAGAAATACAGAGATGTGGCTAGTGTGGCCAAGTGGGAGAAAAGTTTTCGGACCACTTGTGACCAGCGCCTGTTAGCTGAGCTTGATAATGGGCGGTCCATTGATGGTGACTTGATTTCTTCTTCTGGGGTTTCAGCAGGCGAGGAGATTGATGAGCAGGTCCGCCAAAAGTTGAATGGAAGGAGTTCAAGACTCGTGCAGAATATGAAAGAGATAGTGCAACGGCAAGCAGATGAAATTCAGCGCAGTTTAAAGGAAAAGAAAGTTCTTGCAGCACCCAGGAATCCTCTCACTTTTGAGAAAGAAGATAGCTATCAAATTGCACATGACATTGTTTCGGGCTTAGTAGAATGTATCAAGCAAAATGGGGGTGTGAATCCAGATGGAGACCTTTCAACAGTTGCTTCTGCTGTTTCTGCAATTGTTGTCAATGCTGGGCATGTGATAGCAAGACATTTGGATTTTGCAGGAGGCAACTATCAAGGTGTTAATTCTATGAGTAATTCGCTAAACTTTGTTCGCCACACTTTGCGTGTCCACATAAATTCTCTTTGCTTACTGAAAGATACTCTTGGGGACCGCTTCAGCCGTGCATTTGAAATAGCACTGGCAGTTGAAGCTTCAGCAGCTGTTACAGCAGCTTTTGCTCCTCCAAAGATGCACCGCAATCAGTTTCAGCCATCTCCTGAGTCCCATGATGCATATGGAAATCATACAAGTGATCTCAGCAACTCAGGGAAAGGCTTTGTTGGGAGAACTGCAAAAGTATCTGCTGCTGTTTCTGCTCTTGTTGTGGGGGCTGTTGTTCATGGAGCTGTTAGTCTTGAGCGGATGGTTGCTACTTTAAAAATAAAAGATGGTTTGGATATTCTGCAGCTCTTGAGAGGTTTGAAATCAAGTACGAATGGTGTATCCCGTCCTACTGGAACTTTTAGGATTGAAAATTCCACAGAAGTTTTGGTACATTGGTTTAGGATTCTTTTGGGAAACTGCAGAACTGTCTACGATGGGCTTATTGCAGATATTCTTGGAGATTCATACATTCTTGCACTCTCAAGATTGCAGCAGATGCTTCCTCTAAGTGTAATATTTCCTCCATCCTACTCAATTTTTGCCATGGTTCTTTGGAGACGATATATTTTTAATCGCGAAGATCCACAGCTTTACCAGTCCCTATCAAACGCAATAAGTGATATTACAAGACATCATCCTTTTCGGGAGATATGCTTCCGTAATACACATCGGCTGTATAACCTTCTGGCTTCTGATGTTGGTGATTCAGAGTTTGCAGCAATGCTTGAAAGTCATAGTCCAGACAGGAATTCAAAAATATTGCCATTCATACCTCTCCGTGCCCGGCTTTTTCTGGACGCTCTTATTGATTGCAACTCACCAACTATTCAGGGGGATGGTGCTTCAGATTCTAGTGACCCCAAAGATAATGGATTAAAGCTTTCAGAGAGGCTTATGCAACTTCTTGATACTCTTCAACCTGCAAAGTTCCACTGGCAATGGGTTGAGATGAGGCTTCTTTTAGATGAACAGGCTCTTATGGAAAAAGTTGCAGCAGGCAAGACAGCACTTGAATCACTTCGGTCATTATCCCCAAGTGCTGAGGGTTTTGCCCTTTCTGACAGTGAAAAGGGGTTTACTGAAGTCATTCTATCAAGGCTACTTGCTAGACCTGATGCTGCTCCTCTCTATTCAGAAGTTGTCCACCTTCTTGGAAAGCTTCAGGAGTCGCTTGTTATGGATGTAAAATGGATTTTACAAGGGCAAGATTCTATTCTTGGGCGCAGGTCAACAAGACAGCAGCTTCTTCATATTGCCCAACGAAAACAGCTTTCAACAAAGGTGCAGGCTTGGAAACCATGGGGTTGGTCCAGCTTGCTTAACGATGTCCTTGCTAATAAAACTGCAAAAAGGAAATTGGAAGTCACATCAATTGAGGAAGGAGAACTTGTGGATGACACTGTTGATGCTAAAAAGCCTAGCAAGGCTCCCCCTCATAGTGTTGATAGAAGCTTTGTGTCAATAAATAAATATTTAACTGAGAAAGCTCTTGCTGAATTAGTGTTGCCTTGCATTGACAGAAGTTCTGCTGATATCCGCGGTATACTTTCTGTTGATTTGATCAAACAGATGGGGGCTATTAGTGAACATATCAAAGCAATAGCACGGAATGGTAAACAAGCTGGTTCAGTTCCTTCAGCAAATGAAGTGCCATCAAACAAACCAAGTGGTCGTAAAGGAATTCGGGGTGGTAGCCCAAACATTGGCAGAAGAGCTCCAGTTGGTAATGACCCAAGTCCTCCTTCGGCTTCTGCCCTGAGGGCAGCATTATGGTTACGCCTCCAATTCATCATTAGGTTGCTTCCAGTAATCATGGCAGATAAGTAAGTTTACATGTTTTGGTTAGAGTTGACCTCAGTATTTCATCCATCATGATTTTCGATAGTTATACGTATAAGTTTGTCATAGATTGTACTTTTGTCAGATGCTCTAGCTTTGTGTGGCATTGTTGAATGCTTCTTCGTACTGGAATTATTTAACAGGAAGAATATAGACCTCTAAAGCAGTTCAAATATGATGGGAAAATCAGCGCATTTTATATTTTATATAGAAGGGTTTGCTTGAATATTACTGCACTCAATCACACTTGTCTACTGTTCACCCTATGTTGCAAAATTTGTCAGTGACCATTTGATGGACTGCTATTCAATAGCCTGTCCTGAAAGGGGGTTATGGATCCTTGTGTTAAATGCTTTAGTGAGGCCCTTTTAATACACAATGCAGTATCCGCGAATGTGGTTTTCTAATAAAGTGAACGGAAATGACAAATATGTCAATTAGAAAAAATAATGTGACCATAGTTCTTTACATTTCCTTGGCATTTATTTCTACTTTCACTAGATTAGCAGTGTGCTCAGGTAGTGTGAACTTCCTCTATACTCTATCCTACTTTGGATAATCGAGATTGGTTGGTCCCTTTGATTTTCTGGGTTATCGTTGGGGTACTTGATAGTGAATGTTCACTCTTATTCTTACACATACTGACTATGAAAATTCTTAGGAGCATGAGACAAACACTTGCTTCTGCAATTCTAGGCCTGCTTGCAACACGCATGATTTATGAAGACGCAGATTTGCCCCTTCCTCCTACCAATGCAACTGCTTTAAGGCGGGAGGTGGATTCCTTGCTGGAACCTCCCCTGGATATCCTGCTTGAGCGGCCTGGTGAAAGTCTTTTTGAGAGGCTTTTATGTGTTCTGCATGCACTGCTTGGCAGCTACAAACCAAGTTGGCTGAAGTCAAGGTCAACCTTTAGGTCGACAATTAGAACTCAACGGGATTTGTCAGCATTTGATAATGAAGCAGCCGAGGGCTTACAGGTTAGTTCATTTGCTCATAAATGCATATACTAGTTTTCCTTTTCGGTTTTGTTTTCCTTTATCTTCGCTATACAGTGATTGGCTTAGGGTTTCAATTTTTCCCCTTTTTTGATATGTTACAACTAGTTTATTTGTACCCATATTCTATTATTATTTTCATGCAGCAAATGTAGCCCTGTGGCCTCTTTTGTTTTAACTAGCTGTATGTCTCTTGCAGTCTGCGCTGGATCACATGGAATTGCCTGAAACAATCAGGCGGAGGATCCAAGCAGCAATGCCTCTTCTTCCACCATCCCGGCACCCTTCTATGCAATGTCAACCTCCTCAGTTGTCGTTGGCTGCATTGGCACCACTCCAGAGCAGTACATCTGGTGCAGGTCCTCAACATAAAAGTTCTTCTGTGAATTGGGTGCCCACTAATGTATCGAGCAGAAGCAAGGCAGTATTGCCTTCTCACGATCCTGAAATGGAGGTAGATCCATGGAACTTGCTTGAAGACGGCACAAGCTGCCCCTCCACAACATCTGGAAGCAATGGCGCGAGTGGAGTGACGGGTGACCATGCTAATCTGAAAGCGTGCAGCTGGCTTAAGGGCGCTGTGAGGGTGAGGAGGACAGAACTGACCTACATTGGTTCTTTAGATGATGACAGCTGACGCGTATATGATTAGTTTGGTGAATTGGACGCAAGCAAAGTAGGCTCACTTGTTGGCACTGGAGGGTATTTGACATTTTGTGCCGTGTGCAAGTTATTCTTTGGGAGTTTTGTACCACAAGGTGGAAACCATAGCTTCAGGTTGGCTTTGGTGTAGAATATGATCGTCGCCCCACGTTTTGTTTTAGGGCCTGTGGGGGCTACTGTATATAATGGAAAACATTCATCCATTCTTGAGGCATGGCCCGAGAAGACGCATCCAATGGGGAGCTGTGTAGCTTATTTCAGAATTAGAAAGTCATGCTGTAGAATTTTAGCCGAAAGCCGTGTACCTTTTTTTTTTTTTTTTTTTTTGGAGATGTAATCTAGTGAATGTTACATATATTCTTTTGATCTAAGGGTTAATTGAAGTCGCAATGCTTATATTTGGTTAAGCTGCTAGCGGGACCCACTACCTCGTGGCATCAGAGTTTGGGTCGTTTTATGACTATGAACCGATAGGAGCCGCTGCGGCGCCGGTGCGCAACAATCCATAGCCTAGCGATCTCTGGATCGATCGATTTCGACCGATTGGGGCAGCCGTTCATGGAGATCGGTTTCAGCTCCACCGCCTCCGCCGCAGCGGCGGCGGAGGAGACTCGTCATCTCCTCGGAGTTGGACAGACGCTGATTGGTTCGGCGGAGGCGGCCGCATCGGCGCCGCGCCACTCGTCCCGCCGTGCCTGCAGGTGGCTGCCGCTCCACTTGTTCTCCCGCCACGAGAGCACCCAACCCACCAGTACCACCGGCACCCGCCCAGTCTGTAAGCCGATGAACGCGGAAGAGTTCAGGAGGCATCGGGAGAGAAGGCAGAGGTACATGCAGTCGGATCTTCGACTTTCTTCTTCTCATCTCATCCCCATCACCATGACCACCGTGGTTGCTGTATGCTAGGGTCATCGAGCAGGGGCACTTCGAGCGCTTAGCCACCGATCGCCAGCTTGTTGTGGAATGCCTGCGCCACTACAACTCTCTCCATCCGGTTCGTTCCATTCGATTCGTTTGCTGCAATTTGGTCCTAGTGGATAATAGGTGTGTCACTGCTCTGCTCATCAATCAAATCAATTTGGTCGTCTTGTGCATGTGTATTAACGGACCAACACACAACAAACCTGCTCTGCAGTTAATTAATTAATAAATACCTCTGTTCATTACTTCTGCCACAATTCTGTTGTTCAGTTTCACCATGCCCCTGCTCTCTGTTTTCCATTATTCATTCCTCTCATCATTGCATTGCATCAGCTCGAAGAGTATGAACCTGCTCCCGGTGAGGTGACTCAACACTTCAGGGCGCACAACATCGGGGTCTGGACTCATGGCAACTTTGTGGCTCGCCGCAAGCGCTCTGGCTGCTTCTCCTTCCTTCCTGCTCCAAGGACTCTCTTCTTTTTTGAGCTCAACCTTACCAGTGATTTCCATGGAATCGTCACATGCGTCCCATTAGGTACTTATCGTCGATTCTACCTATCTCAGTTCTACTTATCTTAGTTACTGCATTTATAACTGATTACACAGCATACCTGTTTGTGGCTGCCCATATAGATCCTTCTCTTTTTGTAGCGCCAAATCATATATATGCCACTTCATAACATAACAATGGATTGGATGATGGAATGCACTGCATAATACCTCCCGCTGAGTTAGTGATGCTAGTCCCACATGTTTTGGCTCACTGGATCAGCCCAAAACTTCCTAAAACGAACTAGCTAGAAGCCTAGAATGGCATACCACCTGAATAATTAATTTAGGGGTAGGAATGAACTAAGCGAGCTGAACAAAACACCATTGGGTACCCACTTTTGTGTGTCAAAACTTCACCAACAAGTTCCCTCGAGTCTAGCTATTAAAACCATTGATTTGACCTTGTAAAGTTTAAGTGATCCTTGCTTAACATATCTTTACCTTGCTTTTTGTTTGGTATATGTCCTGATTAATTTGAGAGAGTTTGCATTATGATCATGTTCCCACTATGGAAATATTTGTTCAACTTCTTTTCAGTTCCTTGTGCATCAATAACTATTTAAAGAATTAAAATAAATGTATCTGCGTAACAGATTTATCTTTTCTCTCATGGTACGCTATATGTTTACGTTTACCTTCTCTCTCTCTTTCTCTCTCTCTCTCTCTCTCTGGTACAGTGAATCATGGCAACATTAATTACTTTTTAAGAGCTTATTTAATTTGTTCTATGTTTTCAATTCCTGTACTCTTGTTCATCATATTTCCTAGATATTAACCCTTTAAACTTAACACCTTGTACAATGACAATGGCCTGAAGGAATAACCAATTTTAAAATAGTGGACGATCCCTTTTTAACTGCTTCCTGCTGTAAATTTTATCTTGATGTTCCCCTGATTATCCATGCCTGCTTAATTTAAGTACATGTAAAATTTATTTCTAGATGGTATGCAGCTAGAAACAGCTTTATCTCTCTCGTTGTTTGAATTACATTATGCTTGCTATATCCACATGATTGAGGGCGGGACAAGTTATGATATTTTCCTCTTCTCCTTTGCTGGGCTAGTAAAAAGACGCCTGACAAGATAATTATCCCAAACAAGGGCAACAAGAGAGCTATTACCCACTTGCCCTGTGTTATGTAATTACTGCATAACACATCCTTGACTCTACAACTCTAGCATGAAAAACTCTGCTTCCAATCATTACATTTTGTAAACCTGATTTATCTATGATAATTGTTTTTGGAGAATAAACCTGATTACCATGTTCTCTATTACACCACATTGATGTGAGTCTGATATTTTTTTTTCCTGCTTGTGTTTTCAGACGAACCAGTTACTGAAGGTTATAGTGTCTTGGGTTTTCCTATTTGGTGGGGAAAACGTCGCGATGGCAGAAGTATTTTTCTGTCTCTATCAGTCTGTCTGTCTCTCTCCTGTTCCCTCGAACTAACATAATATGTTGTTTCTGCCATTTTTTTTTCTTCAGCGGATTGCATTTGCAAGACCTGTTATCGTCGTTTTGATTCTGCAGTCTGCACAAAAACACCTGCATGTGGGCACGGCAAGGCAGAGAGGATCTGTGAGATGTGCCATCATAGCTCTGCTGTGCTGCATCCATTCCCTGGAGAATTCGCATATGGCTATCGCGAATACCTTTACCGCTGCTACTACTGAGCAGGGATCATCCATCTTTCACCTCAACAAATGTGCATAGGATGGTGAAGATGACGATGGTTTTACTAGACGTGCTTGTGGTGGTGTATGTAGATTGTTGGTTCCAATGGTCATGGAACATGATTTTTGCTTTCTATTAGATTGGAAATTACAAGTTAATAGCATCATGCTTATAATATGCAACTACATATCTGATGCTTGTATGTGGAATGAATATGCTCCTTATGTGTTTTAGCTTGAGCCTCGGGTTTGCCTGGTTGTTGGGTTTAGATGGTTTAAATTATTTATTAACTCATCCGCGAATCTAATTTCTTAGTAGATGGGTCCCTGGTGTGTTGAAGCACCAGCCATTCAGATTTCATCTCACTCGATCATTTCTGCTTGACTACTTTGGGAGTTTTATGACTGACAGGGAATTGAAAAGCCAAGCTGAAGCGAAGTAAAATACCGTTTTCTTGGCTTCTGGGTTTTGGCTTTCTAATCACAGAAGTTTGGTGTTTGGTGTTAGTTTTTTTTTTTGTTTCTAATCACAGAAATTTAGTGTTTGGCGTTGGATTTTTTTTATGGTTTCTAATCACAGAAGTTTGGTGTTTGATTTTTTTATGACGAAACGAGCCGAAATAGAGCCAACAAAATACGTTTTTTATTTTGTTCTTGGGCCGCTCGATTTCAACCAAAAAAAACTAAAGTAATAGACCAAATCAAACCTGTTAATTTTTCACGAATTGAAGTCGGTTCAAAGTGCACTTTTGGGCAAGATTGTAACGATTTGAATTTGCGCACGTGTGCGGTTTTAGCCGAACCGTATTTGTCACGGTCCCGGTTTTTTTTTTTTCTGGTCCCGTCCGGGTTTCTTGTCTGAGTTCCGTCCGGTTTTTTTTTTTGAGCAAAAATCCGTCCGGAATTTAGGCAGGCGTTGAAAACAACCGCAGCCGCAACCATGGAGACGGAGATGAGCGTCAGCGCCGCCGCCGCCGCCGTAGCGGAGGAGGAGGAGGAGGCTCGTCATCTCCTCGGATTCGGAGTTGAACCAGCAGCGCTTGGTTCGACGGAGGCGGCCGCGTCGGCGGCGACGCGCCGCTCCTCCCGCCGTGGCTGCAGGTGGCTGCCGCTCCACTGGTTCGCCCGCCACCGCGACCGCGAGAGCACCAAACCCACCCGCCCAGTATGTAAGCCCATGGACGAGGAAGCGTTCAGGAGGCGCCGGGAGAGAAGGATGAGGTACGATCATTCAGTTCAGTTGGAGATGGGATCGATTCCATCTCGCGTCGTCCCCTTCATCTTCCTTCTGATTGATTGATGATGCTAATTGCTTGCATGTATAACAAGCTGCTATTGTCGCTGTTTGCTGTATGTTCTGTTAGGGCCATCAAGCAGGGGCACTTGGAGCGCTTAGCCTTCGATCGCCAGCTTGTTATGGAATGCCTGAGCCACTACAACTCTCTCCATACATGCTGAAGGCAGTGCTCATCACTGTGGTCTTGTGCTTGCTCGTCCGGTTTCTTCAGGATCGGGGGCTTCTCTCATTGTATGTATTGCATTGGTTCATCAGACCGACGAGTACGAGCCTGCTCCTGGTAAGGTGACCAGACACTTGAGGGCGCACAGTTTCGGGGTCTGGACTCATGGCAACTTTGTGGCTCGCCGCAAGCGCTCTGGCTGCTTCTCCTTCCTTCCTGCGCCAAGGACTCTCTTCTTTTTTGAGCTCAACCGTACCAGTGATTTCTACGGAGTCGTCACATGCGTCCCCTTAGGTACTTACCACCAATTCTACTTATTTTAATATACATCTGTAACAACTGATTGAACAGTGTACAATGTATGTTTGTGTCTGAAGATCCTTATTCGAAACATAACAATGGATTCATGACATAATGCCATTACATAGGGAGCTGCTGCTGAATTAGGGATGGTAGTCCCACATGTTGTTTTGTGTCAATGGGTCCCCTGGGTTCTCTTCCTTGGCATATTCATAGTGTTTTGATTTGAGTAAATTCTAGCATGAACTACTCTGCTTCCAGTCATTACATTTTGTAAACCTGATTTCTCTATGATAATTTTTTTTGGAGAATAAACCAGATTGTTGTGTTCTCTATTACACCAAGTTGGTGTGAATCTGATTTTTTTCTTCTGCTTGTGTTTTCAGATGAACCAGTGACTGAAGGTTATAGTGTTCTGGGTTTTCCTATTTGGTGGGGCAGGCGTCGTGATGGCAGATGTATTCTCTCTTTCCCTTCCTGTCTCTCTGTGTCTACTGTTCCCTCACACTAACACAAGATGCTGTTTCTGCCATTGTTTTTCAGCGGATTGCATTTGCAGGACCTGTTATCGTCGCTTTGTTTCCAAACACGAGGCACCAGCATGTGGGCACGGCAGGGCAGAAAGGATCTGCGAGCTGTGCCATGATAGCTCCGCCGTTCTGCATCCATTCCCTGGAGAATTCGCTTTTGGATGTCGTGAATACCGCTACCGCTACCGCTGCTACTACTGAGCACCGATCATCCATCTTGTGCCTCAACCAATATGCATAGAATACTGACTAGTTGATATGGAATATTGAAGACGACAATGGTTTTGCTAGACGTGCTTGTGGTGTAGATCGGTGGTTCCCATGGTGTATATATGTTGATGCCTTGATGGAATGTGTTTTTTTGTGCTTTCTATTGAACCGGAAGTCACAAGTTACGTCATGCTTATATATGCTTATAATATATTTGATTCTTGTATGAGATGAATTTAGAATTCTTTTTATGTGTTAAAGCTTGATGAGGCTCGGTTTTGCATGGTTGGTGGGTTTAGATGGCTTAAATAAGTTTTTTTAAGACATCTGTGTAATCTAATTCCCTGTTGGGTGTGTGTGACCGTCTGGGTTGGGTGGGTTGAAGCAGCAGCCATTTGCATCTCGTCTCACTCATCTGCTTGCCCGCTTTTGGAGTTTTGTGACCGTTCTGACCGTCATGCCAGTGATAACGGATTTACAGAAACGTTGAACCATGCAGCTGCAGATTTACAGAAACTGATGAAAACAGAACCTGTATGTTCATGGGTGAGTTGGACCCAAACACGGGTGGGTTCATTTTGTCACGTTTGCCCTTGCCCGTGGGATTTTTTTCCAGATCAAAGTGCACTTTTGGTTCCTTGTTCCTTGGTTTGAATTTTCTCATGTGCGCAGAGCAGATTAGGCCGAACTCGAACTGGAATATCTCCCGATTCCTGGGACTAGATTGAAGCAGAGCAGAGCAGCTGCCATCCAAATTTCATTTCTACTGTAGTAATTGCTTGCCTGATTTGGGAGCTGAGTAGAGCTCGGATCGCTACGAACCAACTTGAACCGTCATGCCATTGTGCCTGTCAGGTCTCTTCTTCAATTCCCGGCTTAGTTTAGGCAGCCGCCGCAACCGCTGTACCCTACCCAACCCAACCCTGGTGTCGGCGTCCATGGAGATCGGCGGCGCCGCAGTGAAGGTGGTGGAGGAAGAGGAGGAGGCTCGTCATCTCCTCGGAGTCGGTTCCAATACGGAGGCGCGCCGCTCGTCCCGCCATGCCTGCACCAGGATCAAGTGGCAGCCTTTCCCCCGCGGCTGCTACGAGAGCACCCAACTCACCGCCGCCCGCACAATCTGTAAGCCCATGGACGAGCAAGAGTTCAAGAGGCATCGGGAAACAAGGAACAAGTAGGTCCATGCATTGCATTGCATCCGATTGCTAATATAATTAATTGCCTTCGATTCGATTGATTTCTCCATGGCCATGACACATCCTGATGCTATGCTAATGCTAGGGTCATCGAGATGGGGGCATTTCCAGCGCTTAGCCGTCCATCGCAAGCTCGTTGTGGAATGTCTTCTCCACTACAACTCTCTTCATCCGGTTCGTTCCTTCGTTGCATTGATTTCCTTCTCTTTCCCTCACCATCCTCTGTGAATTATGATATATATGGTCCTGCCCACCTAGAATTTGTTCGTTTTAATTTGCCAAATTCCTGATGCTTACTTTCATCTACAATTCCTCTCTGTTTTTTCCCTCTCTGTGTACTTTCACAATGGCATGTATTGGTTGATTATATTCACCAGCACGATGAGTATGAGCCTGCTCCTGGTGAGCTGACTCAAAAACTTCAGGCAGCACAGCTCGGGGTGCTGCACTCATGGCAACTTTGTGGCTCGCCGCAAGCGCTCTGCTGGTTGCTTCTCCTTCCTTCCGGCTCCAAGGACTCTCTTCTTTTTCGAGCTCGACCGTACCAGGGAATTCACTGGAGTCATCACATGCATCCCTTTATTTGGTATAGTATATATTACTGACCCTCTCGCTTTCTTAATGAATCCTTATCCTTATTATATTTACTAGTTATTTGCGCGCGCCCATGCGCGCGGGTTGGCATCACAGTTATATTTGTGAAAATGCACCAACAAAGCAAAGAAAAAGCACATATATCTCTCTTTTGTTTTGCACATTTAATCAGCACACAAAAGCACAAATATATTAGTTTGCGCATTGTGTATGCAATTTATTAGTGTTTTTATTCATGTTATTTGGAAATTATTATTTGTGGATGATTGTATACGCCTAGACGGCAGGTCCTATTTTGGAAAAGCCCGATGGTCTTTTTATAAAAGAAACTAAGAGAGGATGATGGATGGTGGGTTATATTTTGTCAGAGTTCGAGGGCTTGGTTGCAAAATGGCCTAGACTTGACTGATCTGGGCCGTCGGACGGCCGGGAATTGCGGGTGACGTGGCCACCTTGAGGCCGCGGTATGACTTGCTGCTGCCTTGTGTCACACATATACTACATAGATAGGATAGCAAACATGTTTGTGGTGGAATATCATTCTCTTTTGCCAATGCCAACTATATATGTCACTTGATAAAAAGTGTAACAGGTGATGTGATTTCATCACAAGGCATGCCACTAACTACATAATGAAACCTGCTGCTGAATGCCTCAGCATCTATTGTGTTGTGCCACTTCATCAATAAGTTCTCTCAGATTAGCTGTTAAAAATACTTAAAGAGTTGGATTTTCACCTGATAAAGTTTGATGACTCATACAATGTAATCAAAGCACTACTGGTTATCTTCTCAACATTTCTTCAACTTGCTATGCTGTTTGGTATATGTCCTTGTTTATACTGTGCTGTGAGAACTTTAGAGATTGCATTATGTCCTCTTTAACCGCTTCCAGTAGCTGAACCACTTGTACATGCGTGCCAGATGCATTTCTTGTATGGGCTGCTGCTGCATTGCTACTCGATAATGCCCCGTTCTCATAATACCATGCCACCACATCATCCTTTGCATATTTTGGAATCCAAATCTTCATAATTTCCTCTGCAACTTTTCAAAAACAAAAAGTCTCCTCTGCATCATGAGTGAGAAAATTGACTCTTATAATTGCTTCATCCCAGTCTGGTACATCTGATCGCATATGAAACCCATCTTAATCTGCATCCATGTTCTCCTCCCCACAATTATACAGATTAAATTTTGTTAGTAGATGGTCTTCAGCTAGCAGTGGCCTTATCTTTCTACTGTTATTCGCACACAGTGATGTCCATTGGCTTCTTTTTTGGGGGGAACAATGTGCATTAGATTGTTAATTTGGTAGATGATGCTTGGTGTAAGATTCATGCTTGAGGACGGGGCAAATTATGCTGGGTCAGCAAAGAGATGCCTGGCAAGTTTTGTTTCAAACCAGTGTAACAATAAAGCTATTACCGAACCTGTGTTACAGATCGACTTCCTGTATGTACAGCCTATCTCCTTGTCCCACGATGACGGCCTTAGATATTTGCAGTCATAGTTTTCTAGTGACTTGCAGTGTAAATTTCTTTGTGCTTCCAGTTATTGCGTTTTGTAAACTTAATTTCTCTATGTGCTAAATTTATTGGAGAACAAACCTGATTATTTTGTTGTATACTACACAAGATGTTTTTGTGAATCTTATTTGTGTTATTTTTTGCCTGTGTTGTCAGATGAACCAGTGACTGAAGGCTATAGTGTCCTGGGTTTTCCTATTTGGTGGGGTAGTCGTCGCGATGGCAGATGTATGGCTCTCTAACAACTGATCTCTCGCTCCCAGATGTTCCCTTGCTCTCACTCACACATTGTCTTCTTTCTGTCATTTTCAGCGGACTGCATTTGCAAGACCTGCTACCGTCGCGTTGATTCTGCACACGAAACACTTGCATGTGGGCATAGCAAGGCAGAGAGGGTATGTGAGATGTGCCATGGTCGCTCGGCGGTGCTGCATCCATTCCCCGGAGAATTCAAGTATGGCTACCGCCAATACTTTTACCGCTGGTGCTACTTGAGGTTCTGCTAATTTGGTAGATGGAAATTAAAAAAAAAAAAAGGGGTAGATGATGCTTTAGCTTGTTGGTTGGAATAATGGCCTGTATATATGTGCATGTGCATGCATAAATAATCACATGAATAACGATCGATTCCTATCGAGTTGCAAGCTAGTAGAACTTAATTAACCATAAGCATCATGCTTGGTTGTATGGAATTGTGAATGCTCTCTAGCTATGTGCATCTGCTGGAGGAATGAGGTAGCTTCAGTTACCAGCAGATGAAGTATGATCATCTCTCAGTCTGCTTCTTGAGGTAATGGAGTGCCTTGCTCTGCTTCATATCTCTCTGTTTTAGGGTCATGCTTGAAACATATAAAAATAAATGCTTGAAACATATTTTTTTTTAGATCAAAGGCATTCACCCGGCTTTTATTGAAAGCTTAACGAAGCCCACGATCATAGGTTACTGGGGTTACCAGTTTACATTGCAGCGCTAAAATCTACCAGCAAAAACTCCCATCTAAAAGAGACTCCAGAATCTAGCCAGAGCTCGCGACTACTACCCACTCCTACCTCGATAAACTTCTAAACATCGTTCAAAAGGGAGAAAGTTAAGGCCCCGTGGCAGAGAAACTTGCAGTTATTACAGATTATGAAAATAAGAAAGCACGCTGCTCTTTCTGGCGCCAGGCTTCACTTTTAATTTCTCGCTCCTCCACTCCAGCACTCTCTCTTATTCATCTCTATTCATTGTTTGAGACACTCTCCGACAGCAGCTTAATGGTCTCTTCCATCCGTGGCTTCAGCTTCGCCTTGAGAAGAGGAGTCCAGGACTTGAGCATCGTCAGCATCTTGTACACCGCCACCGGAGGAGATGACAGCACCTTCTTGTTGAAAACGGCATCATTTCTGATCTTCCACAGCGTCCACATCGCACCTGCAAACATATAGAAATATGTCTTTCTAGTTACACCTCTACAATCATATATAAACTCGAAGGTAAAATCTGCACAAGTGACAGGAGAAGTCTGCCAACCCAAATTAACTCTTAGGAAAGTCCACAGAAACACAGAAAGGGGGCATTGGAACAAGATATGTTCAGCTGTTTCTAATTCCCCACAAATTTTACAATTGGGGTCCCCATCCCAATTCTTAAGTTTCAGTTGCTCCCCAGATTTTATCCTATCATGCAATGCCATCCAAAAAAATCTTAACTTTTAGAGGTATGTTACTCTTCCATATAAACATCATATTAGTATCTCTAACACCTCTAGTTGTCAACTCTCTATACAAGGATTTTGTTGTATATTTTCCTGATTTTTTCTAAAGCCCAGGTAACCTTATCTCTTCCCACAGATAAACTCACATTCTCTAACAAGCTCAACAGTTCTATCCATTCATCTCTTAGATCACCTATCAGTTGTCTTCTGAATTGTATATTCCACTCTCCATCCACCCATACCTCTGCCACACAAATGTCTTTCTTATAAGCAACCTTGTAAAGCTTGTTAAAGCAAATCTCTAGAGGCACTCCCCCCAACCAGGCATCATTCCAGAATCTGGTTTGCCAACCACTCTGGATCTCTATCACTCTGCCTTTTTGATATTCCTTCCTGAGTTCTAGCAGTGATCTCCAAAATTGTGAGCCACTCTTCTTTTTGATCTGATATATGCTTTTCTCCCCCAGGTATTTATTCTTCAGTAAAGTGCAGCATAGGCTGGTATCACCTCTTTCCAGTCTGTCAATCCATTTTACCATAAGACATTTATTCATTGATCTGATGTTAGTAAAACCCAACCCTCCAAACTCCTTTGGCCTAGCTAATGTATCCCATTTAACCATGTGGTATTTCCTTTTCTTGCTTGTTTTCTGCCAATAAAATCTTGATCTGATAGAATCAATTCTCTGAAAATTCCCCTCATAAAGATAGTATACCCCCATTGTGTACATTGGTATGCTAGACAAGCAAGATTCCAGGAGTGTAGCTTTCCCCCAGAGGACAGAAACTCACATTGCCAAGTCCCTAGTCTCTTGTCCAGCTTATCCTCCACATATCTCAGTTGTGCCTTTGTTATTTTATCAATCCCAACAGGTAGGCCCAGATATTTCAAAGGGAATGTACCAATCTTGCACTGCAAAATCTCAGCAGCTAACTTCTGATCATCTTCCCCCAGCCCTACGGTATATATCTCACTCTTCTCATAGTTTATTTTAAGCCCAGACATGCCCTCATAACATGCCAAGATAAGTTTCACATTCTGTAGGCACTCCAGGTTGAATTGTAGCATGATGACAGTGTCATCAGCATACTGCAGATGTGACAAACCACCAGGAATTAAGTGTGGCACCAGCCCTTGAATAATCCCTGAATTACTAGCTCTGGTAAGCATCTCTGACAACACATCAGCAACAATATTGAAGAGCAAGGGGGACAGTGGATCCCCCTGTCTTAGGCCTTTGAAACTTCTAAAAAACTCACCTCTCTCTCCATTAATGTCTACACACACTCTCCCACCTCTCACCACACTGTTGATCCACTGTATCCAGATTGGACTAAAACCCTTTCTGACTAGAACCTCTTCCAGAAAATTCCAATTGACCTTGTCATAGGCCTTTTCAAAATCTAACTTCAAAATAACCCCAGCTGATTTGGTTGTTTTAAGATCATGAAGCACTTCTTGAAGAATAACAACACCTTCCAAGATATTTCTTCCAGGTATGAAAGCAGTTTGCAAAGGACTAATAACTATGTCTATCACCTCTGTAAGTCTCAAAGTCAACACTTTGGTTATGATTTTATAGATCACATTCAACAAGCAGATTGGTGAAAGGTCACAATGGCTAGAGGGGGGGTGAATAGCCTAATAAAATTTCTAGCAAGAATACTAGACAACCCAATTAGATAGCAAGGCGGCAAATGTGCAAAGCAAATGCTTCGACTACTCTATGCAAGCCGTCCTACCAAGCAAGGCTACTCAATTCAATTGCACACACAACAACGGTGATCAAACTACACAACGTCGGTTCACCGAAACCAACCAAGCAATTCTACCCACGGGATTTAAGCTACACAATGAGTGGTTCCCGACCGACCACAACAAGCAATTCTACTAAGCGGTAAGTAAAGAGAGGATGGAAGGTTATACCGCCGCGAAGAGTAGAAGATAGCCAATCACCGGTGTAGAAGCCAATCACCTAGAGATGCTCAAGCACAATCACAATGGAGGTCGAAGCCTCGGCAATCACAAAACAACACAATGATTTTTATCGAGGTTCACTTGCTTCCCGGCAAGCTAGTCCTCGTTGTGGCGATGCACTTGCTTGGTGAGTTGCCCGCTCAATTGGCTCGGTGCCAAAGACCCCAATGGGAAGCCGCAATCTCCACACAAGACAAGGATCCACAAGCCACGAGCAATCCACTAGAGTATCCTTTCGCGAACTCCAGTGGGGAAGGATCAAGAACCCCTCACAAGAACCCGGTGTGGCCTCGAACAATCACCAAGTCGAGCTCAACCACCACCCGCTGCTCCAAACCGTCTACGGTGACGGGAATCACCGAAGAGTAACAAGAATCCGCAGCCCACTCGAAGAACAAGTGCCTCTAGATGCAACTCTCAATGCAAATCACTTGTCTTGCCACTTAAATCTCACAAGAGATGCTCAAGAATGAAAGAGATGAGTGGGGGAGTGTCTCTCTAGCTCAAAGGATGCACAAGTATGTGAAAATGGCCAAGAGAACCTCCCCAAGCCGGCCAACCCTCTATTTATAGACCCAAGGTCGAAATAGAGCCGTTGCCCTCGGGCTGGCGCTTCACAATGCGCCGGACGCGTCCGGCGCTCTGCCGGCGGACGCGTCCGCCGCTCTCTGCCGCGCCGTCGTCAGCCGACCGTTGAAGTTTGAAGTGGCTACGTCACCAAGCGTCGGACGATCAACAGTGATCCGCCAGCGTCCGGCGACCACGTCTGGCGTGCGTCCGGCGTGCCCTCACGCGCGAGAGACAGCCCGGCCAGAAAGTTTCTGGTCGGCGTCCGGCCGCCGCCGGACGCGTCCGCCGTCGCGTCCGACGCTCTCTGCGCCTAGCCAGCCAACCTGCGCCATCCCGCACGCGCCGGACGCGTCTGACCCGCGTCCGGCCCGCGTCCGGCGCCCTGTGACTTGCCACCTTCTTGTTTGATCTTCGATGTCTCGCCGTCCTCGATCCATTCTCCAAACCACTTGTCCAAGGTGCTAACTCCACAGAGTAGGTCACTTCTCAAGCACGGAGTTAGCGTATCTTCTCAAGATCACGTCGACAAGTGTTAGCTCTCTAGTTAGCCTCTCATGCATCATGCAAAGTCACAACTAGAGGCACTTAGGACCGCGAATGAACCGAGGAAACCCCTCTTGATAGTCGGTTATCGATCCTAAATGTGGTCACACTCGCTAAGTGTCTTGACCACTAAACCGGAAAGCCCTATCAAGTATACCTTCGCCTTGATCTCCACGGGCGTTTCCATTCATCACCGGAGCTTGATCACTTCACATGTCCACCATGTTCGTCACCGTGATCACCATGCTCCATCATCCATCGTCACGTTGCTATGTGTCTAACCACACTTAGAGCAAAGCATTAGCAACGTTTGAGGGTCATTAATTACCAAAACCAAACCGGAGCTTTCAATCTCCCCTTTTTGGTAATTGATGACAACCCCTCGAAAAACTCACAAAGATATGGAAATAGAATTCAATATGAAATTGAATTGCTTGCCCAAGACATTTTGATCATGAATCTTGGATTGGACAAGCATTTCAATTCCAGTTTTGGTAGTGGTAGCTCCCCCTACATGTGTGCATCAAATGTTTGGTCGATTTCCAAGCACACATGCATAGATGAAACTTGTGTGAGAGTTACCACAACCAAAATGGTACTAAGGTTTATAGGATTGACCTTTGAAGCGTGATACCATTCGGAGTGCGATAATACACCTTCCTTAGCACCATGGGAATCTAGACATCATCAAAACTCAAGATACCTCATGAGATCACATTATAAACAAGGTACTTGAACAAGTGTAACTCTATGTCTAGAAACCACCTATGCATGCTAGTACTTCATTTCATCAATCAAGTTCTATACTAGCAATACACCAAACAAGCATGAATATTGAATTTAGCTTGCAATGCTCCATATCATCATGTATGCATACACAATATGCAACAAATAGTCTATGAGCTTGCTCCCCCTATTTGTGTGCTCATGGTTGGGTCATATCATAAAAATTGATCCCCTTTCATTGCTCTTTGTGACTTATTTCTCCCCCCTAGGTGTAAACTTCTCCCCCTAGGTGTATACTTTCTTCTCCCCCTTTGTCATCAATGACCAAGAAGGGTGCATAAGATGAGAGAAACAAGTCAATCAACTATGGCCAAATCTAAACCACATGCCTAGAAAATGTATCTCGGTTTGAACCAAGGGCAAGCTTCTTCACACCTCATAAGAATAAGGGTTATCTTGACCATGTTGAGATACACATCATGAGCAAGTGCTAAAGATTCAACACTAGGTTTACAAGCTCACAAACAAGTCATATGCCATCACTAGATCAAATCAAGCATAGAAACAATAGTGATGCCATATGAAAGTCCCTAGTTTGGTTTTGGCTAATTGATGAAACCTAGGACTAACCTTGTTTATCTAAGTGGTTGATTTAGAGAAAGGTTGTCCACATGATGAGCTTATTGAATATGAAGCATGACACACGTCATGTGATCAAAGATGAAGATCAAGACGATGCTTGGCTCCATGGACCGGTGTTGAAGGTGAAGGGCTAGTTGAGGCTTGGAGTGAAGGACCATGCGATGGTGAAGCTCGGGCAAGACTAGGCGCCGATGGACCGATGCACGGTGAAGGGCAAGTGAAGTCAAGGTCGATGGATCGAAACGGTCACATGATGGTGTAAAGCGTTCATATCATTTGGAGGAACAAAATGGGCTCAAGGCAAAGGTATAACCAATAGGGCCATTTTGTTTTGCACTCAAGACACCATAGAGGGTGTGAGTGGTTTAGGATCGATAGCCGCACTATTAAGAGGGGAAGTCTTATCGGCTATTCGACGCACGGGTGCCACTAGGTGAATTCATGAAGTGCATTGCATGTAGGGCCTAGTGAGCTAACCTAACCTTTGGGAAATGTTTGTGAAAAAGCTAACACACAAGCACATGAAGTTGTACACTTGGTGGTGTTGGCACATTTACAAAGGTGGCGCTTGGGCGCTTGTGGTTTGCGAGGGTAGAGATGGGTTTGGGTCCTCTCTTCCTCCCGCCGAGCTGTGAGGCGGGATTCGCGCTTCGGGAAAAATGGATGCATATTTTCTATTGCGCCGGATGCAAAATTTGGTTGAAATCATGCTATCTCCGTTGATCAAGTTGGTATACTTGTTGGATAGCATGTTGCGAGAAGTTGGCGTCACGACGGCCGAAAAACCGGTTTTGACAGCCGGGGACGCGCAGGGAGCCATGGGCGCGCTGACGCCCGGCGCATTGTGACTTGGCGTGAGCGAGTGTCGCGCGCGGACGCCGGGCTACGGACGCACGCGGCGGACGCGGGCCGTTCAACGTGCAGTCCGACGCGTCTTGGGCTTCGTCGCGAGGCCGGGGCCGCATCCGAGGGCGGGGGGATTGGAGCCGTCGCGTCCGGCGTGGGCCGGACGCGGACCCGAAGTTTACGAGCGCGGACCGTTTCCTCTGGACGCGGCCGCCGGGCGCTTGGCCGGACGCGGGCCGGACGCGAGGTGATTTGAACGTTGGGCCGCCAACGGTCGGGCTGGCCGCGGGGCGCGCGAGGAGCGCCGGGCGCGTCCGGCGGGTTGAAATCGGCTTTGCCCGAGGGGTAACGGTTGGATTTCGCCTTGGGCTTATAAATAGGCCCTTGGCCGGCCATGGGAGGTTCTCTTGCCCATTTCTACTCACTTGCTCATCCTTTGTGCTAGAGAAACACTCTCCCTCTCATCTCTCTTGCTTGTTGCTCATCCAAAGTGAGATTGAGAGATCACCTAGTGCATTGCATTGCTTGAGAGCATTCTAGTGGCACTTGTGGGTGGTTTAGCCGGTGGATTTCTTGTTACTCTTGGAGAGTACCGCTCCTAGCCGGCTTGGAGGAAGTTGGAGGCGTTGGCAAGAGAAGGTGTTTGTTCTTGGCCACCTCCGGTTGATTTGTGAGAGGTTTGAGCTCACCTCGTGGGGATCACGAAGAGCATCCTAGTGGATTGCGCGTGTCGTTGAGTACCTCGCTTGAGAGTGGTGTCTTGCGGTGCCTTGCGGGGCGAGCCTTGAGGGGCTAGTGACTTGAGGGTCACACCGAGGAACCATCTAGGTGTTGGTCGACACAACGGGTGACGTAGCTTGGCGGTGCCCAAGTGAACATCCGGGGATAAATCATTGTGTTCATCTTTGTCTCCCGGTGATTGGTCATCATCCTTTGTGTGTTGCCGATTGATTGATTGTTCATCTTATTGGTGATTGGCAACCTCGACTCTATGCGTTGGTATAACACGCTCCTACCCTCTCTTGTATTACTTTGATTACTTTCTTGCAAAGTAGAATTGCTTGTGTGGTCGGTCGGGAACCACTCCTTGTGTAGATTAAATCCCGTGGGTAGAACTCTTGATCACTAGCGGTAGCTATTGTGTGTGCTAGTGATCACCTACTAGAATTGTTTGGATAGGAGGCTTGCAACATCTAGTAGGCTAAGCAAAACTTGCTTTCCGCCGTTTGTGTATCTAACGAAGTTTGCTTAGTGAGTTTGTAGAAATTTTATAGGCTATTCACCCCCTTCCATCTATATCCTTATCAAAATTCATTTGGTTTGCAATGAATGATCCTAGCAAGATGCACATGTATACATGTCTACACAACTAGCAAAGGATGCATGAAATGCAACAACCAACTTTACCTTGCTATGTTGGAGGAGAGGCATGTCATATATGGGGTGCATCAATCCATGTTGGCGAAGCTAAGTATGTTCAACTCATTCCTCAACTTGCAATATCTCTTCTCATCAAGAGGCTTGGTGAATATGTCGGCTAGTTGATCTTCGGTGCCAATGCTTTCAATGCTAATATCACCCTTTTGTTGATGATCTCTAATGAAGTGGTGCCTCACATCAATGTGCTTGGTTCTAGAATGTTGAACCGGATTGTTTGTCATCTTGATTGCACTTTCATTGTCACAAAACAAAGGCACATGCTTGAACTTGATCCCATAGTCCTTCAAGGTGGCTTTCATCCATAGCAATTGTGCACAACAATTCCCCGCACTAATATATTCGGCTTCGGTGGAAAGTGCCACACTATTTTGCTTCTTTGAAGACCATGACACAAGAGATCTTCCTAGCACTTGGCATGTTCCACTTGTGCTCTTCCTATCAATCTTGCAACCGGCATAGTCGGAGTCGGAGTATCCAATCAACTCAAAGCTTGACCCCTTGGGATACCATAGACCAACATCTTGAGTACCCTTCAAGTATCTCAACACCCTCTTGGTTGCCGTCAAGTGACTCTCTCTTGGAGAAGCTTGAAATCTTGCACACATGCATACACTAAACATGACATCCGGCCTTGAAGCGGTCACATATAGTAAGCTTCCAATCATTGATCTATATAGCTTTTGCTCAATCATCTTGCCACTATCATCAATGTCCAAGCCACCATTGGTTCCCATAGGTGTACTAATGGCCTTAGCATCTTGCAACCCAAACTTCTTGATCATGTCCTTGATGTACTTGCCTTGACTCACAAAGGTGCCATTCTTCATTTGCTTGATTTGAAGACCAAGGAAGTAGCTCAACTCTCCAAGCATTGACATCTCAAACTCACTAGCCATCATCTTAGCAAACTCTTCACAAAAGAATTGATTTGTTGATCCAAAGATGATATCATCCACATAGATTTGCAACACAAACAAATCATCTTCTATCTTCTTGGTGAAGAGAGTAGTGTCAACTTTTCCCATCTTGAAGCCTTTGGATATGAGAAAGTCCCTTAATCTTTCATACCATGCCCTTGGAGCTTGCTTCAATCCATACAAAGCCTTCTTGAGCTTGTAAACGTGGTTGGGCTTCTTGTCATCTTCAAAACCGGAGGTTGTGCAACATACACTTCCTCATTGATGAAGCCATTGAGAAATGCACTCTTCACATCCATTTGATAGAGCTTGATGTTGTGAGCACAAGCATAGGCTAATAAGATTCTAATTGCCTCCAATCTTGCCACCGGTGCATATGTTTCTCCAAAGTCAAGACCCTCAACTTGTGTGTAACCTTGTGCCACTAGTCTTGCTTTGTTCCTCACCACTAAGCCATCTTGATCTTGCTTGTTCTTGAAGACCCACTTAGTTCCAATCACATTGTGTTTCTTTGGCCTCTCAACAAGCTCCCAAACTTCATTTCTAGTGAAGTTGTTCAATTCCTCATGCATGGCATTTATCCAATCCGGATCCTTCAATGCCTCATCAATCTTAGTTGGCTCAATGAATGACACAAAGAGTAGTGCTCACATATGCTAGCCAATCTTGATCTTGTTTGCACACCTCTTTGAATATCACCAATGATATGATCTAGAGGATGATCTCTTGCAATGTTGGAAGGTTGAAGAACTAGCTCATTTGCATTGCTTGCTTGACCTTGATCTTGATCTTCATGTTGAGTACCACTTGTGCTTGCCTCATTGGAATCATCAATCACTACTTGAGTTGGCACCGGCACCTCATCACCATCATCCACTTGCCTCGGCCTAATGTCACCAATGTCCATGTGTCTCATTGCATTGCTCAATTGATCTCCACCCACATCTTCTTGATTTTGATCTCCAACTTGAGAGCCTTGGGTTTCATCAAATTCAACATCATGAACCTCTTCCATTAGTCCACTTGCCAAGTTCCACACTCTATAGGCCTTGCTAGAAGTAGAGTAGCCTAGAAGAAATCCCTCATCACACCTCTTATCAAACTTGCCAAGTCTTTGTCCCTTCTTGAGAATGTAGCACTTGCAACCAAAGACCCTAAGTAAGCAATGTTGGGCTTCCTTCCATTCAAGATTTCATATGGAGTCTTCTCTAACTTCCCATGGCAATAGAGGCGGTTGCTATAGTAGCAAGCCGTGTTGATAGCATCACTCCAAAACTTCTCACTCACATTGTACTCAAGTAGCATAGTTCTTGCCATCTCAATCAAGGTCCTATTCTTCCTCTCAACTACACCATTGGATTGGGAGTGTAGGTTGGTGAGAATTGATGTACAATTCCAAGCTCATCACACAACTCTTCAACTCTTGTGTTCTTGAATTCACTCCCATTGTCACTTCTTATCTTCTTGATGGTAGTGTCAAACTCATTTTGCACCCTCTTGACAAATGACTTGAATAGATCATAGACTTCACTTTTGTCATAGAGGAAGAACACCCAAGTGTATCTTGTGTAATCATCCACAATCACAAAACCATACTTGTTGCCCCCAATTGATGTGTAGTGAGTTGGGCCAAACAAGTCCATATGCAACAACTCAAATGCTCTTGAAGTTGACATCTCATTCTTCTTGGGATGTGAGTTCCCATGTTGCTTGCCGGCTTGACATGCACTACAAGGTCTATCCTTCTCAAATGTGACATCATTCAAGCCTCTCACTAGATCATGCTTCACCAACTTGTTCAATTGCTTCATACCAACATGTCCAAGGCGCCTATGCCATAGCCATCCCTTGCTTAACTTGCCAATTAAACATGATGAAAGTTGAGCTTCACTAGCATTGAAATCAACCAAGTACAAGCTTCCATGCCTAAACCCCTTGAAGATGATATTTGCTTGATCCTTGCTCACTACCTCAACATGCTTGTCATCAAATATGCACTTGTAGCCAAGATCACACAATTGTGCCACCGACAAAAGATTGAAGTTCAAAGTATCAACTAGCAACACATTGGAGAGATCCTTGTCATTGGAAATTGCAACCTTTCCAAGCCCCATGACATCACCCTTGCTATTGTCACCAAATGTGATGGAGTTGAATCCACCATTGTCATTCTTGTCAAGTGACTTGAACATACTATCTTCACCGGTCATATGATTTGATGCACCACTATCAAGCACCCAATGCCTCCCTCCGGCTTTGTAATTAACCTACAAGAAGACATCAAGCTTTAGGTACCCATTTTTGCTTGGGTCCTTGAAGGTTAGTCACTAGAGTCTTTGGCACCCAAATAGCTTTCTTCTTTGAGCTCATCCATGGTGTGCCAATGAATCTAGCACTCACACCACTCTCACTCTTAACAAGCATGTAAGAAGCACTCAACTTGTAAGAGGAGGCACTAGTGTTCTTGTTCTTGCATGCATGCTCTAGATGACCAACTTGCTTGCAACTCTTGCAATAGCTACCATTGTTCTTCACAAAACTAGTCTTGTGAGGAGCAAAAGCGGCCTTGCCTTTCTTGGGGGTATAGCCCAATCCCTCTTTGTAGAGAGAAGCTCTTTGGCTATCCAAGCACATAAGCAAGCGGTCCTCACCACCATAAGCCTTAGCCAAGGTGTGATTGAGCTCCTTGACTTCCTTCTTAAGACACTCATTCTCAACTACTAGTGTAGAATCACATGCATGACCAACACTACTAGATGATGTAGAGGCAAAAGAGCATGAAGGGCCAAGTGATGCAACAACAAATGAGTCATCAAGTGAATCACATGATGTGGACACATTTTTCTTTTCTATGTTCACCACTTGTGGTTGCACTTTCTCTTGCTTCTCAACTAGAGAAGAATGAGCTTTTTCAAGCTTAGAGTGAGCAATCTCTAGCTTCTTATGGTCTACCTTTAGACTCTCATAAGAAGCCCTCAACTCCATAAGTTCTTGCTCAAGGTTTTGTTTATCCTTGCGCAAGCCCCTACACTCTTTCCTAGAGTCATTGAAAGCACCTTTGCAATCCTCAAACATGACCCATAGTTCTTCTTTTGTGGTGTCATCATCATCATCACTCTCATCATCACTATCGGGTGGAGGTTTTACCTTAGTAGTCTTGGCCATGAAGCAAGACGATGGAGCACCAAATAGAGAAAGCTTCTCTTGAATGGCAATGCTTGCGTGCCCCTTCTTCTTCTTCTTCTTGGAATCATCATCATCATCACTTGAGGAAGATGAATCACTCTCCCAAGTTGCCACATGAGATTCACCCTTCTTCTTGTGATGGGAGGAGTCTTTCTCCTCCTTCTTCTTCTCTTGCTTCTTCCTCTCCTTCCTCATGGCATCTTCATCATCACTTGCATATGGGCACTTGGCAATGAGATGATCCTTGCTATTGCACCGGAAGCACTTCATGGGACGGTCACTAGACTTGGATGAGCTTCTCTTGCCCTTGGACCGGTACCCCTTCTTCATGAGCTTCCCCATTCTCTTCACAAGGAGTGCCATTTGTTCACTCACTTCTTCTTCTTACCCACTTGAGCTAGAGCATGGCTCATCTTCACTTGAAGACTCTTCCTTCTTCTTCTTGCCCTTGCTCTTGGATGATGTAGCCTTGAATGCCACACTCTTCTTGTCATCATCCTTCTTCTCATTCTCCTTCTTCTTCTTCTTCACCAACTCTTCCTTCTCATGATCTTCTCTAAACTCATCATCGGCCATAATCTCTTGAAGAACTTGGTTGGGAGTTGGCTTCTCCTTCATGGTTGTCTTCACCATGACGGTCTTCAACATGTCAAATCTCTTGGGAAGACATCTCATGAACTTGGTGGAGAATTGAGAGTCCTTGATTTCTTCCCCAAGTCCCTTGAGCTCATTGACGATGACTTGGAGCCTATGGAACATCTCCGGCACACTCTCATCCTCCTTCATTGAGAAGCTTGCAAACTTCTCTTGCAACATGTAGGCTCTTGCGGTCTTGACACTTTCGGTGCCCTCATAAGCTTCTTCTAGCTTCTTCCAAATGTCATGAGCCACCTCAAGGTTCTTGATGAGCTCAAAAGCTTTATCATCAAGCGCCTCATGGAAAGCACTCACGGCAATGTCATTTGCTTGTTGCTTCTTCTCTTCGGCCGGTGTTGGCACCGCACCCTCAACAAGCTCAAACTTTGTCTCCACCACTTTCCACACCTCAAGGTTGATTGACTTGAGATGACTCTTCATCTTGAGCTTCCACTTGGCATAGTCATCACCTCGAAATGATGGTGCCTTCTTGGTGTTGTTGATATGCATAACCAACGCCATTGCTTCACCGTAGGATGTTAATCCAACACAAACAAACGGTGCCCGGCTCCGATACCACGTGAAAGGTCACAATGGCTAGAGGGGGGGGTGAATAGCCTAATAAAATTTCTAGCAAGAATACTAGACAACCCAATTAGATAGCAAGGCGGCAAATGTGCAAAGCAAATGCTTCGACTACTCTATGCAAGCCGTCCTACCAAGCAAGGCTACTCAATTCAATTGCACACACAACAATGGTGATCAAACTACACAACGTCGGTTCACCGAAACCAACCAAGCAATTCTACCCACGGGATTTAAGCTACACAATGAGTGGTTCCCGACCGACCACAACAAGCAATTCTACTAAGCGATAAGTAAAGAGAGGATGGAAGGTTATACCGCCGCGAAGAGTAGAAGATAGCCAATCACCGGTGTAGAAGCCAATCACCTAGAGATGCTCAAGCACAATCACAATGGAGGTCGAAGCCTCGGCAATCACAAAACAACACAATGATTTTTACTGAGGTTCACTTGCTTCCCGGCAAGCTAGTCCTCGTTGTGGCGATGCACTTGCTTGGTGAGTTGCCCGCTCAATTGGCTCGGTGCCAAAGACCCCAATGGGGAGCCGCAATCTCCACACAAGACAAGGATCCATAAGCCACGAGCAATCCACTAGAGTATCCTTTCGCGAACTCCCGCGGGGAAGGATCAAGAACCCTCACAAGAACCCGGTGTGGCCTCGAACAATCACCAAGTCGAGCTCAACCACCACCCGCCGCTCCAAACCGTCTACGGTGACGGGAATCACCGAAGAGTAACAAGAATCCGCAGCCCCACTCGAAGAACAAGTGCCTCTAGATGCAACTCTCAATGCAAATCACTTGTCTTGCCACTCAAATCTCACAAGAGATGCTCAAGAATGAAAGAGATGAGTGGGGGAGTGTCTCTCTAGCTCAAAGGATGCACAAGTATGTGAAAATGGCCAAGAGAACCTCCCCAAGCCGGCCAACCCTCTATTTATAGACCCAAGGTCGAAATAGAGCCGTTGCCCTCGGGCTGGCGCTTCACAATGCGCCGGACGCGTCCGGTGCTCTGCCGGCGGACGCGTCCGCCGCTCTCTGCCGCGCCGTCGTCAGCCGACCGTTGGAGTTTGAAGTGGCTACGTCACCAAGCGTCGGACGATCAACAGTGATCCGCCAGCGTCCGGCGACCGCGTCTGGCGTGCGTCCGGCGTGCCCTCACGCGCGAGAGAGCCCGGCGAGAAAGTTTCGTCGGCGTCCGGCCGCCCGCCGGACGCGTCCCGCCGTCGCGTCCGACGCTCTGCGCCCGGCGCCAACTGCGCCATCCCGCACGCGCGGGACGCGTCGACCCGCGTCCGGCCCGCGTCCGCGCCCGTGACTTGCCACCTTCTTGTTTGATCTTCGATGTCGCGCGTCCTCGATCCATTCTCCAAACCACTTGTCCAAGGTGCTAACTCCACAGAGTAGGTCACTTCTCAAGCACGGAGTTAGCGTATCTTCTCAAGATCACGTCGACAAGTGTTAGCTCTCTAGTTAGCCTCTCATGCATCATGCAAAGTCACAACTAGAGGCACTTAGGACCGCGAATGAACCGAGGAAACCCCTCTTGATAGTCGGTTATCGATCCTAAATGTGGTCACACTCGCTAAGTGTCTTGACCACTAAACCGGAAAGCCCTATCAAGTATACCTTCGCCTTGATCTCCACGGGCGTTTCCATTCATCACCGGAGCTTGATCACTTCACATGTCCACCATGTTCGTCACCGTGATCACCATGCTCCATCATCCATCGTCACGTTGCTATGTGTCTAACCACACTTAGAGCAAAGCATTAGCAACGTTTGAGGGTCATTAATTACCAAAACCAAACCGGAGCTTTCAATTGGCCTAAATTGTCTTATGTTGGCGGCAGGTTTCATTTTGGGCAGTAAAATAATAACTCCATAATTCAGCCTCCTCAGATCTAAATTACCTCCATGCATTTCTTCTAGCATTTCCAATACTACTCCCTTCATTTGTGGCCAAAATCTTTTAAAAAACTCTATAGTAAACCCATCTGGGCCTAGAGCAGTATTTCCTTTTATGCTTTTAACTGTCATATCTAACTCTTCGGCAGTGAAGAATCTTGTCAATCTCTCATTTTGCTCTTGTGTTATCTGGTGATCAGCATCCCACATATCCTCTTGAAGATGAATATCAGCTGTGCTCACACTCCCAAATAGCTCTTTATAGAAATCTGTGACATGATCTCTCAATTTTTGTTCTTCCACAATCACCTCCCCCTCATGTTCTAACTCACAGATTCTCATTTTTCTCCTCCTGCCATTAGCACATTTGTGGAAATAGCTTGTGTTGGCATCACCCTGGAGCATCCATCTCTCCCCACCTCTTCTTTGCCACTGTTGTTCCTCCTCTGTCAGAATTTTTTGTAATTACAGCTCTAAATCACATCTTTGTACCCATTCTCCCTCAGATAGTGTTCTAACCTCAAAACTAGCATCTAACTCCTCAATCTTGCTCTGCATCTCTATTTTAACTCTTTTCTGCTGACTGTCATTGTTTAGCCCCCATCCTTTGGCAGCTCTCCTTAACTTGCTAGAAACAACATGCCAATGGTCTAAAACCTCATGTTTAAATTTTGTTGGCCATTTCTGAATCAACCAGTCATTGAACCCCTCTTGATGCAGCCATTGATTATTAAATCTAAAATAGTAGACTTTATTACTCACATCCCCCCCAGAATCTAAAATTAAAGGGTTATGATCTGAACCTATTCTCTGAGCAGTTGAAACCGAAATCAAATTAAAAATGTCCTCTATCTCCCCTGAAATGATAACTCTATCAAGCGCACACATAATTGGGGGAATTTGTTTGTTAGTCCAAGTAAATCTACTCCCACTTCTAAACACCTCTCTCAAAGCACAATTGTTAATTAAATCATTAAAAGCATCCATCAAACCCACATTAACATTACCAGTCGACTTCTCCTCAACTTTCCTAACCAAATTAAAATCACCTCCCAACATAATAGGCAAATCAGAAGCCCGGATAAGTGTTTGAAGTTCATTAATAAACTCTATTTTCAATTCATCATGGGCCGGCCCATAAATGTTAAATAATCTAAAGACAAAATCTGAATTCTTCAAATGTAGCTCCACACTCTGGAAAAAACCCCCCTGATTTTGGTTGCTAATTTGGGCAATCTCTTTATCGACCCCAAGCAACAATCCACCAGAGTGGCCCTCACAAGGTTGAACTAACCAGAACATGTCTCTATTACCAGAAAATCTCTCAAGTTCTCTCTGTCTAAAAGTAGCTCTAATAGTTTCTTGTAAACATATGCAATCAAAATCATGCTTAGCAATCATTTCTAACAAATTCTTCCTCCTTCCTGCTCCCCCCAGTCCCCTAACATTCCAAAAGAGAATCTTCATTTAACACTAGGGGGTGGGGGGTTTACTCTTTGAATTATCTCTACTTATCTCTGAGCTCATGGGTTCACCTACAGTATCTCTGTTAGGTGTTTGTTCTCCTCTTTGATCTTCACTTACTTCAATATTATCTCTGCTACTTACTTTCTCACCTCTCAATTTTTCTGCAAAACTCTTACTAGCATTATTACCAAAGGATAAACCACAAGCCTGACCAACTCTCTCTAACTGTGTTTCATCAGTCATATTATCCACTACAATTCTGTCAACACTAGCATCAACTCTCACCTCCTCATTATTCTGAGAAGCACATTTAATTTCTTCAGATATGTTTAACCTGGCTCTCTCTAAGGCTGTAACAGCCTCCTGGCTAGCTTGGGACAGAGACATCTTAGACAACCTCTCAAAGTCTTTACCATATAAAGGCATGCCAAACACACTACTACTAGAGCTAGAACAATCATTTAAAGCACAAGTAGCAGGTTGAGAAGAAGCAGAAAAGGTAGAAGTACCTGCAGATTTAGAAGATTTTTTCGGATTCACCCCCAACTCTGATTCTTTGGCTTTCTTGGACATAGCATTCTCCAGTACAGAATTCCCATCATTCACCACCCTTGAGCTGTGCCTTGTAGCAGGAATTGAGCTTGTTGTTTTCTGTTGCTCCCTAACCTTCTCATCATGCTGTCTCTTATCCCCGAACTCTGACCATCACCTTCCAGAGTAGTAGTCACCATCTCCTTTTCCTGAGCCTTTGCATCTTCAGTATTTTCAATCTCAGCAGAGTTTATCTCTTTAGCTATTTCATTTAGATCTTTTAACATGTCTGAAAACTCTAGCAACTTCTTGCAATTGGATTCTTTCTCACAGGAACTCTCTTTAGACAACTCCATCACCTCCATTGGGGCTTCATCATTTCTGTTCCTCCCTCTATAATCAGAAGAGTGATCACCCTGTTGCTGAGAGGTGTTTTCTGGATGACTTCCATCAATCTTAGCCCAGTCCATACTCCCCTGTGTAGAATTAGGTTCTTCCTCATCAGTTTCCTCTCCCTCATCCCCATCAAAGGCATCATCATCATCTGGCTTCTTGCTTGGGGGAAATTGACTCAACTTGTCAGAGTAGAACCAAGATATCTTCTTGCCTTTCTTGTTGATGAACACTGAAGAGGTCCCTTTGATCACATTTGGATTAGGAGTTGCAACCTTGATCCACACCCCTTTCCACATCAAGGAAGGTATATGAACTTCCTCTGGATCACCCACCAGCCTTCCCAATTGCATTACAGCTTCCTCAGTCCTGGCTATCTTGGGGATGCCCACAGCTCTCACCCACACTGATTCCAGCATTTGGAAGGTGCCAGGATCCAAAGTAGTTTCTTCCACCACAACCAGAAAATCAGAAGTCATACACTGGAATTTACCTCTGTTAATCAAAAGATTCATTGCAGCTCTATTCGGGACGCTGGCCAAGTACTCACTTCCAGAGATTCTTCTCACATCATAATCCCACTGGTACCCCATCTGATACTGCAGTTCTGCCTTGATCTTGTTCCTTGTAGCTCTTCCTTCCAACACTGACACTATAACTCTCAAAGGTGTCTCAGCCATCTGTTTTTTGCCCTCCTGTGCCTCTGGGATGTTCAGGGAGTAGAACAGATGTCCTGTCAATCCCATTCACATAACTGCAGCCCTTTGGAGACTGGTTTTACAGCAGGAGCTTTGGGGCCTTGAACCACAGGATTTTGAGGATGCACAATCTTGGGTTTCTTGCTGTTGTTGGGGCAATCATAAGACTTGTGCCCAGTCTTGTGGCAAGCATAGCAGAGAGAGGGTCTGTCACATACCGACCAGTGGTGACCTTCACCGCAGTTGTAGCATCTGATGTTTGCCCCCGAGTACTGACCAGGATCACTGAGCTGGTTGTAAGCAGATCGACGATCTGCCAAATGCTTGCGCAGGTCCCCATCTGTACCTCTATCTTCCTCATACTCCCCAGCACGCTTGCGCCCAAAAACTTCCCCAGATTGATTCTTCTCAAATCCACCTCTAAAATCTCGATCATCACCTCTACGATCTTCACGCGGAACTCTGTTTTCCTTGAACCTGTCCCCCTCTCTCGCATCTCGGGGAAAAGGGCCGCGCTTCTCCATACCTCTTGCTACCTCAACAAACGCTCTATGATCTGTGGTTTTGGGTTGAATACGATGAACAACTTTGGTTGTGGCTCCGTATTTCCTGATCTCCTCTCTGGATGCGGGGAATCGCTCGGCTTCTGGATCCCAAACCCTAGCCTTAGCGACCCACACCCATCTCGACCGCAAGGGTTTGGCTAGTTTGGGGGGATCAGGTGGCGGCGGCGTGTAGGAATGAGAGAAGAGGTCCTCAATAGATAGGCCTGAATGGGCCGGCCCATCTTTTGTGCCAAGGCCCAATTGGACCTTCTTCTTCCCCACGCCCAAATTCTGTTGCCGCGCCAAGCTCTGCTGATCCCCTTTGTTGTTCGTCATTGGCGGAACCAAATCGCTCTTCAATGGCGGAACCAAATCCCTCAGAATTTCATCCGTTGTTCTTACAATCTCCTTCAAACTCTGTGACGCTTCCGATCTCTTACTAGCCCAGGTGAATTGCAAGGGCAGTTTCCCAATCAGAATCGCGTCTTCATTGATCGTGGCAACAGGAGGAACCGGATTAGAACCTCTCGCCATTGCCTTGATCAGTCGCGGTGATTGCGAATGTTTCGGGAGCCCACAAGCAATCGAATAGCTCGTACCAGGTCTAATCGGCGGAAACTCTGTTGCAAACCATTCTTCTAACTCTATCTCCTCCAATGTCCTCTGTTCATCGTCCTGATTCACCTCTGAGTTATCCAACGAACTCGGAAGCAATTCCTGCGAACTCAGTTGATCATCGTTACTGCGAACTCTGAATGGGGGAACCGCAAGCGTAAGCCTGCGATTCCCCATTCCTTCCTACTCGAAACTCCGCAACCAACTCTTCAGGGATGAACTCCGCTCAAAACTCGACAGAGAACCACCAGGAATCGCAAAAACGGCGCGAGGAAAGGGGAAAAATGGATTTACCACGGTCAATCGACGCGGCGTCGAGCCCTGATCAACCTCTCCTACTTTATTCGGACGGAATCCTCAGGATCACGCCGGCGATCGCCGGAGAAGGATCGGTGCGGTCGCCTTTCCAGTCGCCCGAAAGCTCTCTCTCCTGTTCTGTTACCCTCTCTTCCCTTCTTCCCTCAGTGGACTATGAATTCGTCTTGAAACATATTTTGACATTGAAAGTCTCGAAATATTGTAATTTTTTCTCTCTCAAAATTAAGGTTGTCTTGATTGTCCATATTTCTTGTCCACTTAAATATTTACTACTAATGCCGACGCTAGCCTTGAACATGGAGGTGAGGAACTGTTGTTCGACAGAGACTTTGATGTTTTTTTTGAAGCTTCTTGGAGAAAAATATTCATGGTGAAACTAATAACGCTAATACAAAGACTGATATAATTTTTATAACAATTTAGTCAGATCAAAGACAGTTTCACTTAGACAGAACTAGAAAATTGGACTGATGAATACCGAGGGAGGGAGTATTTCATTTGATGATGATGAGCTAGATGGGTTGAATTTGAAGGCAATAAAATGATGAACCATTGTCATCCCAGTGGTCAGTGCTGTTCCCTTGGACCCACCTGTCATGCTCATGCCAGTGGCCAGGGCTGTCCCCTTGGATCCACCTGTCAGTGCCCAGGGCTGTCCTCTTGGACCCACCTGTCATGCTCATGGACAGGTGCCCAGGGCTGTCCTCTTGGACCCACCTGTCATGCTCATGGACAGTTGGCCTGGGCTGAGATGATCCGCTCCTCCGCCACAGATTTCACGAATGGCTTTGGTGAGCTCGACGGGAGGAAAGGGGAAAGCGGAAAGCCCCCTCCTCCTTTCCCTGCTGGGACCCTCGTCCTACTCCAACTCCATGGCGGCGCCGTCGCCCAAACCCCCGACACCACGCGGCGGGCGCGGCCACCAGCAGCACCCGCCCAGCTCCACCTTCACCTTCACCCGCCGCCTCCATGTCGCCCGCTGCTTCCCCGACCCACCACCACCACCACCGGCCTCCATGAACCCTGTGCTGTCCCTTCTCTCGGCGGTGCCCGACTGGGCCGACGCCATCCAGGAGCGCGGCGTCCGCGACCGCCGCCCGCTCTACGACCACGCCGCCTGGCGGGAGCACCGCAGCTCCCGCCGCCACCTGCGCCACCTCCTCACCTCGCTCTCCTCCCGCGCCATCCTCTCCCTCGCGCCCCCGGTCTCCGCCTTCACCACCTTCGCCGCCGCCATCGCCACCTACAACACGCTCCTCCCGGACTACGCGCTCACCGCCTCCTCGCTCCCCTACCAGCTCACGGCGCCAGCGCTCGCGCTCCTCCTCGTCTTCCGCACAGAGGCATCCTACGCGCGCTTCTACGAGGGACGAAAGGCGTGGATGCGCGTGCTCGCAGGCGCAGCCGACCTCGCAGGGATGGTCATGCACCATCCCAATAATCTTCGTCAGAATACACGTCCTGGTACACCACAGGCTGACGACGACGACCTGCTCCGGCGCGCGCTCATCAACTACATCCTCGCTTTCCCCGTTGCGCTCAAGGTACGTAGTACTTGGATTGGATCCTCGTCATCAGATTATTATTGTCCTGAACTAGTGATTCATTTGACGACTGAATTGGGCGTTGCAACTAACCTTTCAGTGCCACATCATTTATGACTCCGACGTAAAAGGGGACCTTCAGGGCTTGCTTGCCGAAGATGACCTGGACGTTGTTCTAGCATCCAAACATCGGCCGCGGTGTATTATCGAGTTCATTTCACAGAGTATCCAAATGCTACATCTCGACGAACAGAAGCGGAGCACTATGGTAACTAACCATCCATCCCAGTATCTCTAGTCAGTTGTACAATAACTGGCATTCAGCCGCAATATATCATCAATCAAGTAACCTAATGCTATTTATTTTCTTGTGTTTTGTAGGAGTCTAAACTGTCTTGTTTTCTTGAAGGAATTGGTGTTTGCGAGCAGCTCATGGGGATTCCTATTCCTCTGTCATACACTAGACTTACTTCAAGATTCCTTGTTCTCTGGCATCTTACACTCCCAGTCATACTCTGGGAAGAATGTAAATGGATTGTTGTTCCGGCTACCTTTATCAGTGCTGCATCACTATTCTGCATTGAGGAAGTAAGTTTCTGCTGTCATTGTCAGCCTGGCAATCATACTCGCATCCTATAAAATGTGCAGAAAAACTAGATAGTGAATGTTGCTCTCTAGTTTGATCTTCATAGATCCTGGTGGTGTTATTTTGAAAAGTTGCATTGGACACCTCTCTGTATTCGGCCCTGTCTGGTGCCTGTATGTACTACATACACCACTGACACTATTGCATTTCAGGTTGGTGTTCTGATCGAAGAGCCGTTCTCCATGCTAGCTCTTGATGCTCTGTGCAAGCAGCTCCATGACGGTATTAAGGATGTGATGGCAGTGCAGAACTCGGTTCACTCGCGACTAGTTGCCAAGACTACTAAGGAACACAGGGGCAGCAGGTGTGAGAACAACGGGTGCCCAACTCCAAAAGAGAAGAAGCCAAGATTGATTGAGCATGCAAGGTGGTGTCGCCATGAACTCTTTGAGTAGAAGATAGCATTGCAAGCGACCAGGCAACCCGGTATCCATGGACCGGAGAACTTGGACCCCACGGTTGTGCCCCAGTTCTTCCTGCTATGGTTTGTCTATGTCAGTATGTAAAATGCACTCGCTAGTGCTTGGATTGCTTGGGAGCTGCCGGGAGCGAGCTTGGGATTGGTCTATAGAGAAGAGTTGGGGCGAATTGGAATGAAGCGAAGAAGCACGTTGATGTACCAAGTACGTGTGGTGAGTAGAGTAGATTATTCTGTATATAAGAAGAAAGAGACACAAAGGTAGCTCCTGCTGTTGTAGCCGTGTATATAGATAGATAGTAGTAGATGGAAACATAATGGTGTGCTAATGTGCTATGCATGTCTCGTTATGCTTTTTTATACTAATTAACATGCGCGAGGTGTCTTGTGTTCTGACGACCGCTAGCTAGTGTGGATTGTATCTCTCTCTCTCCAGTCTAGTGTTGGAGAAAAATGTATCTCCAATCTGGTATATGCTTCTTCTTCTTCTGGTAAATACAATGTGTGTATGCTATTGTGAACTTGTGGTAAATATAATGAAGATGCCCCCTGCTGAGTACGTACACCAGTAGTATTATATAGGTAGTGTGCTCTGTGGTGACGGTGGAGTACAAGAAGAAGGATTGGGTGACATACACATGATTAAGCAGACCACCATTGTCCCCCTGCCTGCAAGATTGCTTACCCTGCCCTGACCATGGTTGCTGCCTGCTGCTAGCTTCTGCCTTCTGGAAGGACAGAACAGCACACAGCGATCAATCGAAGTCTCTTTTGCGGATCCAATGGAGGAAAGGGAATGATGTGTGTGTGATGACTGCGTATAAGTGTGCAGATAGAGATCGATGGCCAAGCCGGACCCTGGATCATCATCTCAAACTGAAACTAAGCAGCTAGCAGCCCATAGAGATCCAGACTCTGAGAGTATATAGTGGCATACAGATACGGGCCTAGTTTAGTGTTGGTACGAGTACAGTTTGTTGTGCCGTCGATCATCGGAGTACTCCTTTATGTATCTCTGTGGCAGACCAAATGATTGTGGATGATGCATGCAATGCAGACATGCTGGCAGCACTTTGTTGGGCCGCCCGGGAAAGATGAAGAGCGTAGTATGAGCACATAGTATGAGCATGGGCAATTTGGGCATGGGTTCAGTGTTGGGGACAGGCAGGCAGACAAGGTTGATTGAGTCCTACGTAATTGCATGTCCCTTGCCTTGCCGAATCATGCATCATCATTAGCAGAGTGTCATGTGGTGTCGGGAGAGAGATTATACGTGGAGCACAGAGTAGTGTATAACTCTCCGTCCTAAAAGAATTATATGTAACTGATCCAAAAAAAGAATATATGTAAGTTATTCTCAATCAATTTTCAAATTCAACTAAATCTACTTAAAAATATATCTGTAACATTAAATAAATATTATTAAATTAATTATAGAATATATTTTTATAGAATATTATGATAATATTATTTTCTACAAATTTAATCAGGCTTTAGAATGTTTGACTAGTCCAAAACATGAGATTGTATTTCTTTTAAGATGGTGGTGGGATTATTTACTCTGTAATGTCATCTGCCATATACTCATTGTTCACGAAAAGAATGCAAATCTCACTTTTCAATTAGTTAAACGATTTAAAGTTTAACTGGAATTTTACATAAAAGTACTAACTTTCATGATACAATGTATCATTAGATTATCTAAGGAATATAATTATTAAGTACATTTTATTGGAGACACTACCATTATAAAAAGTTGTCAAACCTAAATTATGTTTGACTGGTATAAGTTTTATACTTATTGTTTAGTTCCCAAAATTTGCAAACTATGCAAAAAGAAGATTCCCATCACATCAAAATGTCGGCACGCATGAAGTCAAAAACCTAAATTTTATAAAAATCAATGTTTGACTGGTATACAAACAAAATGTTTTATAAATTGGGGAACTAAACAAGGCCTTACATCTGTTTTTCAACCGAGGGAATAGTTTTACTCACTGGAATGCCATACGGAATGGAGCGCTCCCAAATCATCCGTACGGTGATGTGTCCGCTGTTTCAAGCATGCAATCAGCATCGGGCAGTTGCATTCCCTTGCTGACCAACATGAAGATGGTAGGCAACGGCCTCGGCGCGCAAAGACGTCAGAGTCCGGTGGAAAGCTGCCGTGCAATAGCTACTACTGCGTCCCTTCCCTGCAATAGCTACTGCTAGTAGTACTCCGGTACGCGTCAGTACTGGCTGATACGTGCTGCAATACAAACGCCACGAATGCAATTATATTGCTCACTGAATGATCGAGGATATTTCATATTTGCCTAATTAATTCAGCATAATCCACCGGGTACGTACAGCTAGTTGTACACGGAAATAGACAGTAAGGTATGCTGCCGTGATGAACACACGTGCAGTGCACTGACACTGAATGAAGAGTGGGAGTACCATGCTAATAAGTTGTTTCAGACCGTAGTTCGTTTGCAAAATGTACCATGTTCGTCAATGCAATTCCCCGTGCATTAATTTGCATCGTCCAACCTACAGTAGCATCTGTTGTTAAAAGGAAAGTTACACAGTAGCATCCAACCAAAAGAGACTCTTTGGTGCCATGCGGGGGCAAATCGTAATTTCATCAATTTTAATATTTATTTATTAGTCTATCTCTTTATTATTAAGGCATTAGTTATCTTAAATGATGTGGTTGGGTGGGGTTCTTTTCTCCATAGTGAGCTTGCGCATTGTTATTTACTTGCCGTCAATACCGTGTTTACTTTGTTTAAGAGAATACAGATACTAAAAAGAATGGAACTCCTAGCTAAAGTGCCTAAAATTTAACCAAATATATAACTAGAAAATATTAATGTTTATAGCATCAAATGAATATGCTATAAAAACTATTTTTTCATGATAAATCTAATGGTACCTATTGCAATAAATATTAGTATTATTTTATCAATAAGCCTGACACACTTTAACATAGAATTGTTTTAGAATGTCATCTTTTTGGGGATAGAGGTAGTAAATTGCACATAGTTAGGCACGATGTTGTGTGATGAACAAGCATTTAGAGAGAGTTTGGCAAGGCGCGGGCAGAGCCGAACAAGCATCCTAGCGAAAGCATGAAAAGGGCTCGGTTGTTTGGGTGTTTGTTGCGGCTTCGCCTGCTCCACTACCAGAGCCAGAGCCCGTATAAGACTGCACCAAACAATAGCTCACCAAGCACAAACGAGCGAGTAGTGTTGCGTGCGGAGGGGACAGAGGTTGTTTGGAATGAAGAAGAGGATACCTGTGGTACATCTATGGATTGATCAGGATGTGTTGTAAACAATATGAATATAAGAGTGTCCCTCTGCCCAGATGAGAGTGTCGTCCTACGAATTCATCCATGTCCCATAGAATGCACTGTTGTAGTTAGTGGACCACCCTTGCTCCCTAGTCCACCAGAGCGTCAGTGGCATTTATCACTCACAGCTGCATCCTTATCTAGCCTCCCTGCCACCAAACTCAGTCATCCCTCTCCTTGGTCTTTGTATTGGGTGCTAAAACGACCGATTCATTGGGACGGAGGGAGTATATAACTATAATACTACATCTGAATCCATAGTTAAGTATTTAGAGTCGGATATAGTCAGTTTTAGATATAGATGACTATGTCAATCTTCGTTTATAATTTATAACCAAAATATTTTTATCTAAAGGTTTATAATTTATAACCGAAATATTTGCTATCTCCATTCTAAACTACAAGTCATTTTGATTTTTTTTAATATATTCTATTTGCCATACGGAGAAAGTACATCCTAGTCGGGATGCAGGTGCATCTATCAATAAAATCCGGCCATCGTGGATCCATCACGTTCACGTACGTAGGTACTGGTAACAAATTAATGGAATAATAAACTGTCGCGATGGGTACCTACGTATATGTACGTACGCTACGACGAACTGAATGATCGAGTAAATAAATGTAAATCGGATGGCCCAATCAATAATGGGCAACGGCCTGACTAATTTTAATTTATCATCATCGGTACAGTACAGTGCAGCGCAGTACGTACAACATATAAGGATACAGTATTCGATTTTGCAGTAATTCCCGTGCATACGTACTGATCTTGGATGCATGGCAAAATATTGTATTTGACAGCTGCTATTGCCAATAAATCCCAGTTTAATTATTAATTCCGGCATCCGACCATATCCGTGTGTAGTGTTCTGAAGAATGAATGAGCACAGTAACAGTACACGCGCAAAATCAATCGGGCCGTATGTATAATCCCAATCAATATTTTTGACGTCTTGCTTGTGGATGGAGGGAGCAGTACATCATGTAAATAAACTTGCATTGCACACGGTTGGTGATTAAAACTCGCAGCAGCAGGGCAGTGACGCAATGGTGCTGCCAACCAGTCCATCGCCATCACACACGCTCGTACTCGTGTGTACTTGCAGCCGGACTACTTCTAGTAGTACTAGTATTAACGTCGAATCCAAGAGTCAAACTTAATTTGCGTAACAAACAAAAGCACAAAGCTATCATGCATAAAGTTCTTCTAAGAATCTTGTCAAAAAAAGTTCTTCTAAGAACGAATATATGAAGATAGGATCAAGAATACAAAAATATAATTATTTTTAAATCGCATGATGTAATAAAAATATTTGCAAGAATTAACTAAATCATGAATTCATGACATAGGGGAAAATATTCTCCTATAAGAAAATCAACCAAAAATGTTTTCCCATCATTGCATCCTTAGGGTTTGGCGCAATCCTTTTTCCCCCTTTCGCTTTTCTATCATTGTATAAGTTTTTCCGCCCCTTGTCCTCTATACACTCTAATTGTACATCTATCACCACCACACGTACATAGCTTCATTTTGGTCAAGGTTTTTCCTTCTGTCATGCTCTTAGCAAGAGAGGAGGGGTGTGGCTCCTCTAATGGTAATGTCACCTGGTGTTGAGTCACTGATATGATTAGTACACGTCTTGATACTCAACTTGGAGTTATGTTATGGCATTATACCAAAAGAAGTTGCAACTACGCTTGGTGGATCGGGCTATGCCTCTCTCCATCATTCTTTTTGACATCTCGCTGCTCTTGGGCGTAGGGCTTCTTCCATGTAATGTAACCATAGGAGTTAATCATAGATTTGCAATCCTAATACTAAACCCACAGTGAAGGTCTGGTAGCTACGAAGAAAGGGTTACTAGTCGACAGTATTGACCAGGGGAGGGGGCAAAAAGGGAATCGCTGATTGTAAACGGCGTGCAGGGGTGGGCCCACCCTCTGTGTATGTGCCTTCCTCCTAATTAAAGCCGGGCAGTAATTAATCATTATTAGGTCCGCTAACCTAATGATGAAGCGGCAGCGGCGCAGGGAGGAGAAGATCCCTGCAGACCCGGTGACGGAGTATAGAGCGTGGCTGCGTGCCGTTTCTTTTCATCTTTGTCGCCCTCTCGTCACTCGCTGTGTCTCTGTGCTTTCGCTTTCGCTTTCGCCTCCAACTCAACCCAAAAGAGGTCTCCTTGCGTGCGAGGCGAGTGATTACCTCAGCCGGCAGACAGACAGCCGCCAAAGCAGTGTTAGTGGGAGTGGGAGCCCAGAGGAAGAGCGCACCGAGCACGAGCATCTCCACTCTCCACTCTCCACTCCACGCGCATGCCCGTCTTCTCCGTCTCCACCTCCATGAAGGCCAGCTGAGCAAGACAAGCAAGGGGAATCTCTCCCCCGTTCGCCTTGCCGTCCTGATCTGCTCTGGCTCACCTTCCGGCGGCAACCCCTTTCTCCCCCTACAGTACAGGTAATGCCCCTTCTTGGTTGCTCTGCGATGTCTCAAGCGTCGGATTTGGGAAGTGGGATTTCGAGGACCCGGGGTCCGCCGTTCTTGGCTCTTCCTCTGCGGCAAACATGGGATTTGTGCGCCAGGCGCCGCAGATGTGCTGGTTCTCAGAATTTCTTTTTTCTTTTTCCACCAACACGAGATTTGATTCGCGCTAGTGTGATCTGGGTGCCAAAAAATGGGATTATTTTGTTTTTTCTTACTTGCTGAATGTAGCACCAGCTTCATTTGCCGCTGGAAATGGCTAGTGTTTTCTAAACGAAGATATGTACTGCTCGAACAGTCTACAGCGTTGAGATTTCCTTATTTAAATGACAAGAAAATGCCTGCCTGTTTCCTCTTCCTTTCAACCATTTTGTTTGCTATATATAATTTTTGGCCTCTTGGGTGAGATCTGGCGTATAAACTAGTACACCGCCTAGCCTGTTCCTTGCAAAGGGGGCAAACTTGTTTCCCTGGGCTCCGTTCTCGAGCACATTACAGTGGGCGCATTATTTGGAATTTCATTCAAGTGCGCCATTTTGCACTATATTCCATTTCATCCATTTGGTTCTGTTCGGTAAGGCCTTGCGGTCAAACAGAGCAAAAGATCCCATGTATGCTGCTGCTCGTCAGGTTTCCCCCCTTTTTTCCTCTCTCTTTCTCCTTTTTTTATTTCCGGCTTTTTTAATGTTCATCAGTGGGGACTTACCCGTCATGCTTAACCTCTGGTTTATACTGAATCCTCTGAATTATAGTATCCGTTTTTTGGGGGGCTAACAACGTGCATGTTTCCTCCTAAACAATTATGTACGTTTTCACAGCAATGCGCTGTCTAAATTGCTATCTTGTACTAGTTTGCGAGTAAAAGAAAACATGGCTGCATCTCTTTTATACATCACATTTTCATGGAACTTAATTTTACATCATGTGCTCACATTGTAGGTTTCATCTATGGGGCAAGATGCTGGCTTGAAACGTGAGGATCATTCTGGTTTGGGAGCAGTTCCTGAAACTTTGAAGGCCTCTTGCAGCACTAGTGAAGAAAATGAGAGTCGAAACAGAAGATACCGTCAGTTAAAATGCTCAGATAGCAACTCAGGGCAGTTACACATGGACTACATCCCAAATTTCCACTGCAAGAGCTTGCCAACAAGAAGCCGCAAGACGAATGCTGAACAGAGCGTGGTGGGGAAGCGTGGTTCTATGTACCAGAGCTCTAGTGAAATCAGCAGAATCAGAAAGATCCAGGAGGGCAGGAGGAAAATAGATTCTGCATTTGATGGGGACGCATTTCTGTCCTTTGATATTGTCGATGCATCCTCTCGCCCTAGCACAAGTGGAGCTTATCTGCACTCCCATCAGAATCGCAGATCAGGCGTTAAGCCTTCTGTGGAAACTGCTCGTAAGATTAATCGAGCGTCAAAGGACTTCCTGGACCTTTCATTCCGTGAACTTCCTGATGAGGATTTTAAGCTAGACCGACCACGCTTGGACAGTACATTGTTGAAAAATGATGGAGATGATGGTTTCTTGGAGATTTCTCTTGAGAAAGAGATAACCAAGGGTGGCCCCTGCAGAAATGCAGCTCCTGTCTTGCTAAACACCGAGTCAGGTAAATGCACTGAAACAAACTACCTGCGCAAGACGAGGGGATGCCCCAGTGAGAACAACTATGGTGACAAGGGCAGGGATTCAGCAAGCAGTTCCAAATCAACGCCTGTGGAAGCAAGCTCCTTTGATGGTACCTGTCAATCTAACGGTGTTCAACATCATATCATACAGAACAACACTAAAGCTCGATCAAGCCCCTTCAAGAAGATGCTGGACCCTATCATGAAGTCCAAATCTCTTAGGAGCCCGTCTCTCATGGAAAAAGGAGACTCCAACTCTATAACTGGGACAGGTAGCAAGAAAAACTCCATGTCTCGAAAATCACTGTTGGGTGATTTTTCAAGAACTGAACAAGCATCTAATTGCCAGCCGAATGGACAAACACAGCGTGTCAAATCTGTTTTGTCACCTGCTCATCTTCAAGCGGTTCTTAGATTGGATTCCAGAAATGGTGTACAGGTTTTGGAATTTTGTGTTGAGGGCCCAGAAGAATCCATTTCCGCCAGGAATTGGAAAACTGGAGATGAGTTGACATCTATATACACCTTCCATAGTGGTGGGAAACGATCCAGTGCTGCTGGAAGGATCTCCAAAGATGGAGGCTTGAATTTACCCCCAATCATAGGGCAGGTGCAGGTTTCATCTTATTTATGCTCTGAAGTTGGAAAAGATGGTATGATGAATAACTCTGTCATCACCGAGTTTGTTTCGTACGATATTGCTCATGCAAGGCGGATTGTTGAAGAAAAGACTCAATGTACAGAGACCCCTCAACAGCCATTGTGCAGTGTCATTGATAGATCAATCTCCGGTGATTCACCACAGAGGATTAATCTGATGGAAGAGAACAAGATTGGGAGAAATAACTCGGATGTATCAACATCTTGCCCATGGTCTGAAGAAGATCTTTATCCTCATTTGGAGATCGCAGCAACTGTGATAGAGGTTCCATTTAGTAAAGACAAGTCCAAAGAAATGAAGAATAGTTCATCTCCTTGTACTGTCAAAGTTGTTACACCCAGTGGATTGCATGGTTCACCTAGTGATGATGAAGCCAGCCCATCTCCCTTGCTAGATAGATGGAGGTATGGTGGGGGTTGTGATTGTGGTGGATGGGACATGGCTTGTCCCATTGAAATTCTTGGCAATGCATATGATAATAACTGGGCTGAGTCTATAACCACCAATGCGAAACATCCCATGGAGCTCTTTGTTCAGGTACATTGCACGGTACCTATTATTTTAGTCATTTATGACATGAGTTTCTGCAGTAATTCTCTCTAGCTATAAAATTATTTGTATACTATAAATCGAAGCTTGCTTATTGGCTGTCATCCTAGAAACTAAAAAAATTTAAGCCTTTGCAACCTTACTAAGTTAAGCACAGCATGCGCAGTGTTGGGCCCTGAATCTATTTTTGCTGGCAAGGAGAGTATATGTTTACTCACACCAGTCCCATCCATGTATCTATAAGTTCAAATGAGAGCAGTTGTGATGCGCATTCTTTTTGTTTGCTTGAAAAACTGATGTGTGCTCATTGTTGAAACAGGGTAGCAAAGAAGAGCTCCCTGCCCTTTCTATGAAGGAGAATGGGAGAGAACAGTTTTTGGTGGATTTCCATGGGCGACTATCAGCATTACAGGCATTTTCAGTTTGCATCTCTCTGCTCCACTGCTCTGAAGCTTCGATCGCCATCAGTCTCGAGAAGGGGAAGCAGAAGCTGTACTCCAGCTCACTTAAGTTGCTCCTTGAGGAGGATGTGAGGCACCTAATTGAGGCTGTCACGGCTGAAGAGAAGAAGCAGCAGAAGAAGAAGCGGAGAGAAAAGGCACCTCCATCTGTTCTGCTTGACCCACCATTTTCTCCCATTGGGAGAGTATAGCAAGGCACTGAAGCTTGAAGACCCATTGCGTGTAACATTGTTTACTATCAGTCAAGATTTGTCTTCATGTTCATATTTTCTTTTTACTGAAGGAGCAAATTTGTGTTGTTCATAAGGATGGGGGTTGCATACTTGCATGTAGTGTTAGATTTTAGCAGAGCGGTAAGGTGATAATGTACTGCTGAGATGTTGAATAGAAGAGAAAAAATAGGAGCCAGTTCCATGTTCCGGCTGGAAGAAGATTGTACTAGTGAGTGGAGAAAAGCTGGCTGTCACCTCTGTATGTAAACATCACCAGAAACAATGTAGCATGAAGTAGTGTCAAGTGTTCACTCTGATTGCACATTTCAAATTTGCACTTTGAATTGGAGGTGCATTGCATTGCATTGGAACTGACAGTTGTAGCCACTAATCAAATGATTAATGTGTTAGGGTTCCTGGAACGCAGTGCCCGTTCCAGGCCTTGGTGGTGCGATTTGTTTAACAGCAGTGGGTTTAGGCCAGGAGGTAGGAGTTAAGGCAGTGCAAAATGTTGTCGGGATCTTGCGTGTTCTTGGCTCATGTCATGTACGTACTCGTGCTGCTGAAGAATGGAATCCTATGGTCTGACTGGAAGGAAGTTGTGGCCAAATGGATGGAGCCTTTGGGCTTAACCTGACCTAAACAGAACGGAGTCTTTTGTAGCGTTGTATGCATGCTACAGGGAGTAGTGCTACAAGCCAAAGGCAGAATGATTGATTTGTAGCTATAGATATGAATTACCTCCAAATTTCAAGTTTTTTCACTCTCTCTCCATCACATCAATCGGTGAAGGCAATCTAACAAGGCCATAGAAGGAATCGGTGAAGGCCGAAAGATGAGGACAAATAGTTGAGATGGTGGACCATGTTGACCAAGATTTGGAATTCAGTCAGCCAGGTAAACCATCTTTTTTTGAGACCAATGGTCTGATCTGATGTGATCTGACCACGCAGCCTGCCTTTTGCTTTGGTCTGCTTTGCTCTGTTCCCGTTCCTGGGATCTGGATAAAGTGCCAGCTAGAATTTTACTGAAGCAGACATGCGATGCGGCTCATTCTTTCTGCGTCTTCTTCGCTACCGCAACCTGCGCTTTTGTTCATTTTTCTGCGCTCCTGGATTTACCACACCACTGTTTGTTTGTTCTGGTTACTATTTTTGCTTTTTTTTTTCCCACAGAGACAGTCACCATTTCAACAGCAATGCACATCCAATGCTCATGATGAAAATAACCGATTTTCCACTGTCAGTGCTTAAAAAAGCTAGTGTGGTGGTGGTACTGTTACCGTGCTACAGGTAGGTCACACGCAGCTACCTCCCTTGGCCTTGGTGGATTTCTTCATGTGAGCCGATCTGGTAAAATCGAAACAAATTTATTTACCCCCCACACCCACACGGCACATCCACACTGCGAGATGATTTCGTTGATTGACAACAAATCTGTTTAGCTCTCTGCTGCACTGTTACTACTCTACAGTTCATCAGGTTTGGCACATCCGATTTGGTTCCCAGAAAGAAGATATGTACAAAGCCATCCGATTGGCACTTCTCTTCAGGAACGTGGCAGCCAGTTATCACTGCTGACCTAAGCAACATCAATTATGCATATAGTATATGTTTAGATAATTGTTTTTTTTTTAATTAATTCAACCTCTATATCCATGACCAAAACGATAGAAGAGTACTTAGACTCATACCTCAACAAAGAGAACACACAGAGGAAAAACTATGGTCCTATATAAACACACCTCTCGTATTTTGAATAATCAATTAAATTGAAATATAATTAGATTTTTGAAAAAGAAATATCAGTATCTATATATTTAATTGATTATTATATTAGTTTATTATAAAAGATGTATGGTATGGGCATATGGGTAATCTAATGATATTGTTTCGTATCGTGAATGTTCGTATTATATATAGATTGGTTAGTTCTTCGAAGTAGGAGTATAATAAAATATGCTATATTATTGTTTAAATTTAACATTGTTTAGTTCTTCGAAGTAGTAGGAGTGTATATTAAGATATATGATATATTATTATTTTAGAACGGAGAGAGTATTAGTCCACTAGTCCAAGCTTAACAACAGCGTTTGAAACAAGGCAAAGAAAGCAAGCCCAAAGCAGCAGCAGCAGCAGATCAAAATCCAAATGATGAAGAAGGAAATAGAGGAGGATGAGGGCGGCGGTTATGGCGCCGCCGTCCCCATCCCTATGTCGCCGCCGTCCCTCGGTCTTCCCTCCCCCTCGGCCTCGGCATCGACCGCCGCCGCCGCTAGGGTTTTGGCCCGGCCAATGCCCGCCTCGCTCCCTGGCCTGCGGGCGCCTTCCCCCTTCGTGCGGGCCATGGGCACCCGCGTCGACCCGCAGCCGGCGCAGCCGCTCACGGCCCCTCCTCGTCCTCGTCCTCGTCCGCTGCCACCGCCGCCGCCGCCTCTGCTGATGCCGGAGAAGCGGCGGCGGGGGCGCCCGCGCAACTGCGACCGCCTCCTCCCGCCGCCGCCGGGCTTCCACCTCGCTCCGTCCGCACGGGCGCCGCCGCCGCCGCTGCCTGCCCACGGCCAACCTTCCTCCAGTAATCACTCTTAACTGCACTTGGCTGCCTTCCTAATTTGTTTCCTGCCCGCTAATTTGCTGATGAATGAATTCTGGCGTGTCGCTCTGGACAGTGGGGCGTCCCTTTCCCAGCCAATTGGGTGCGTTCCAGCCGCACGTGCTCAAAATACATGTGGGAGAGGTATGCTTTTGCCATCTTCATGCTTTGCTACTCTTTTGTGCAGTGCAGTGCAGCAATCCTTTTAGCTAGCTGCTAACTGCTAGGTCAGCGGGTTCTTGCCTATGGATTTTGGGCATTGTGGGATGCCAACTGAATTGTTCAATCTCAGCTTCCTGAGCTTGTGTTGAGTTTACCTGTCAAAATTAGCAATGTTCAGCGCTTGCATTCCACTTTCCTAAGCAAGTCATATCTGCAGCGATTCGGTGAAGAGAAATTGTAGACTGCAGAGGTGATAGTGTATAGCACCACCCACCCAGGTGGCAGTTGCTGTCAAATCAACAAATTCTGTTTGCTTGCAACAACTGCCTTGGTGTTTTAGGACCATTTTCCTGTTCCATTTCTGTTAGCAGCAAGCCTTGCTTTTACTTGAGCCCGTGCAAATGGCAATATCTGTTGTCTTCTAAATTGCAGCTCAACTACATTCTAGACACAATTTTTCATAACTTGACGAACCTAACCTTTGTACCTAACCTGACAGGGTTTTAAGCTGTCAAATTATTAGTTTTCCCTCATATGGCTATATGGGGCATAGAACCATGGAACCCCAATCTGGGACATCATAACTTGGATGGTTGGGCTAGTAGAGCCATAACCATGACACTGCCCAGAAGGTATAGCTTTGTTTATGTTGTGGGGCATTGCCCATCGATCTTGTTATGCTTGATCGCACCAACTCTGCTTCTGCCCTTACTGATCTTGTTGTCTTTTGCATGGACTTTATGATCTACAAGGCCCAATTTCATAGCTAATCATCCAAGCAGTTGATATAGTTTTGATCCATGGAATTTGATTATCTGAAAATGATTGTGCAGGATATTGTATCAAAGATCATGCAGGTCTCAAAAATAATTGGGAAGGCCGTCTGTGTCCTCTCAGTGTTTGGGGCTGTTCAGGATTGCTATCTGCTCCACTCTGCTGTCATCTTAAACCACAAGGTTTAAACATTTACTCTCTTTATTTAAAATGGTTGCATGCCCAAAGTTTTGAAACTTTCGCACGCCGCATTGTTCATTGATTTCTAATCTTTGCAGGGTCCTTTAGAAATCATTCATATGTATGGATCCATTTTGACATCTGATAGCCCTGGATTTGGGTGCTTATCTGTGACCCTTGCTTGTGGTGATTGTTCTGTTGTCGGTGGCGTTGCGGTTGGACCACTCATAGCTGCAACACCTGTACAGGTACATTCAAATGTTCAGACCTTTTGACTTTTGAGTTATTCAATACTTTGATACATGAACCTGTGGAAGAATAATGTGAATCATTTTTTTCGTAATTGTTTCATTATTCCATTTTTCTGCATATAGGTTGTGTGTTCCATACTTCTATGAAGCATATATGTGTAAATGTAGACCATAACCAACTTAATATTTGGAGATGTGAATCTGTTAAGAATCAGAGAAGGAATTTCTTATCTGAGTTAGCTCTGGTTATCCATAGATGTAATGGTTCTTTCTTCTGATTCTAAGACAAACTAACCTAATGTACACCTTGCAGGCAATTGTTGGAAGTTTCCACAATGATGCTTTCCAGGCAAACAAGAAACCTAAGCTCATAGCATGTTACCCCAGTTCTCATGTTTCCACTAGTCATGGGGTCACACACACTGGTACTGGCTGCACACCTTACCTCAGTTCTCAGGTTGTCGTTGGCACTGGGAGCATGTCTTGCGTCAATTCTAAGGTTACCATTGGCAGTTGGAGAAAACATGATCCCAGTTCTTGGTTTCCCATTGGCAATGGAAGCAAAAATCATTCCAATTCTCAAGTTACTGTTGGCAATGGAAGCACACATCACCCCGGTTCTCAGGCTGCCGTTGGCACTGGGAGCATGTCTTGCGTCAATTCTAAGGTTACCATTGGCAGTTGGAAAAAACATGATCCCAGTTCTTGGTTTCCCATTGGCAATGGAAGCAAAAATCATTCCAATTCTCAAGTTACTGTTGGCAATGGAAGCACACATCACCCCGGTTCTCAGGATACTGTTGGCGATGGAAGCACACATCACCCCAATTCTCAGGTTACTGTCGGCAGTGGAAGCACACATCACCCAAATTCACAGGTTACCGTCGACACTAGGAGCGTGCACTGCCTCAGTTTTGGGGCTGGCATTGGCAGTTGGAGTAAACATGATCCCAGTTCTTGGTTTCCCATTGGCGTTGGGAGCACAAATCACTCCAATTTTCAAGTTACTGTTGGTGATGGAAGCACACATCACGCCAGTTCTCAATTTACCGTAGGTTCTGGGAGCACACAATACTCCAGCTCCCAGGTTCCCATTGGCAATGGGAGCACATATCAATCTGATTCTCATGTCACAAAGGGTGACAGAAGCACAAGTATCGCCAATTATCAGGCTATTGTTGGCTATGGGATGAAACATCAACCGGTTTCCCATGTCATTGTTGGCAACGGGAGCACAAGTAATGCCAATTCTCAGGATATTGTTGGTCATGGAAGCACAGAGTACCCTGAGTCTCAGCCTGCCGTTGGCGATGGGAGCATGAATAACGCCAATTCTGAGGCTGCAGTAGGAGATGGGAGCACAAATAAGGGCAATTCGTTGGACACCCTTGTTGATGGGAACAGGAATTGCCCCAGTTCTAAGGTTTCTGTTGGCAACGGAAGCAGAAGTAATGTCAATTCTCAAGATATTGCTGGTCATGGAAGCACGCATTACCCTGAGTCTCTGCCTGCCGTTGGTGATGGGAGCATGAATAACGCCAATTCTGAGGCCGCGGTAGGAGATGGGAGCACAAATAAGGGCAATTCACAGGATCCCCTTGTTGATGCGAACAGGAATTGCCCCAGTTCTAATGTTTTTGTTGGCAACGGAAGCTCCTGTTACCCAAATTCTAAGGTTGCTGTTGGTGATAGGAGCACTCCACCCTCTGAAGGCTCCGATCCAGAATATGCATCCTACACTGTAGTGGAACATGGTGGACCGAGTCAAATCGATCTGAAGCCCACACAAGTGATGGCTTAACTTAGCAACACTTTAGGTGATTTTATTCAGCCAGCATTATGTTTTCCTCTGAAGACAATGGAGAAGTACATGTTGTGGACAGTGAAGATGTCATGCTTTTGTGGATGACCAAAGTATCTCTTGGGGTTGTAGGAAGTTTAGTCTAGCGGCAGTTGCGTTCTTAGTAGGGACATTGTAGTGTTGGGTTTCCCAACTTAGAATTGTGGTGCAGTTTGTTATAGCTTTAATTGCTAACAGTGTTAGATTTGTGCTGAGGTGCATCAGATGAGAAAATTTAACATAGCCGAAGGGTTGGCGGTGCTGAATTGAGCTTTCAATATACTCCTATATGATGATCTTTACAATGGCAGTTGGTGAAAAGGGCGTATCTGGGGCAGCAAGCAGAATCCAAGGTTCGGCTGCAACAGAAACTGATCATGTGAGTATATGATAGATGCCATGACATTAAACCAATGTTTGTACTAGGTAGAAAGATGTGATATGTTTAGTCAGTCGCCGTCATTGTTTTTCTATCTGTAAATTTGGGACGGACGGCCCGGCCCCGGCTGGGTCAGCCATGGAGTGTGAATGTAAACTCTTGTTTGGGAAGGTATTATTACTCAATTAATAATTATCTTGGCAGAAGTCTAGCCTGCTGAGTGGGCCACGAATTTGCCCGGAGTCAGGTAATTGGCTGCTTGATTTAGGAGGTGTCCACAGATAATCTAGTGCTATAGCTGCTTGCCTCGAAGCAGCGGGGTCTGTATTTGGTGCAAGGAACACAGGAGAGTCCATTATTTTCTCATTTCTCACTTTTTTATAGTTTGGTGGAACACAATGAATTCATGTATCATCAAATCATTCCCCAAATTTCTCATAAGGTAATAGTTAGTACAAATACTATATGTAAAGTATTTTTCAAACCAAACATCCAAGTTGACACTCAATCTGAACAAACATTCATCCAGACTTATTTCCACCCTATACAACGTAGCCGAATCCAAGTCCTGAAGAGAAAGCATATCGCATCTCTTTGAGAGGCACAGATAACCTTGAAGGCGCTGGGTGTTTAGATTTGGACAGATGGAATCAGAGAATTTTTTTTTTTTTTAAAAAAAATAGCGGAACTATTAACAAGGGAGGGATACACCATGTGATGTCACAACCAGACGGAACAGTAGAAGGCTTCTTGAGATGGGAGTAAGACCGGTCAAAACATGGACAGCTGGATGTGCTTAAATCTAAGCCTCAGGCTTTTCTGATCTGACAGTTGAATGGAGTGCACATGCATGAGCAGCCGACCACCAGTCGATGCTGGCCGCGGCATGTGATGTGCCAGCCCCAGCCCAACGCAACGTGAAGACAGGACACGAGCTAGAGAGAGATCCACGAGCTAGAGAGAGATCCAAGACAGGTAGGAGCCCCCACAAGCACAAGCACGAGCCACGAGCCCACAAACAAACGGAGATCGATCTGCAAGAGATGGATACATGAGCATACTACAAATAGATGCTCACCAAGATCGTTCTGCACAAAACAAAATGTTCATCTGAATTCACTCAACAAGCAACTCTGAATTCCATTAGGTTGACATAATAACAACACAAGCAGGTCTGAATTCCATCAGGTTAACATATAACAGTACTGACAATACTAATAAATGGTCAGACTCAGGACAGTCAGACACATCACATGACACATTGAGCGGAGTTCAGAATAACTAACATACAGAGTACCAGAAACCAGCAAAGCAACAGGGTATTGCAATTCCTATTCCCTTTGCGTTGTGCCACAAACGGAACAAGTACCCGCAGCTACTACTACTTACTAGTAATAATTAACACCAACCACGACACTAGTAGTAACTGATGATGATTAACCCTTAGTACTGACCAACTAAGATAGAACAGCAAGATGGATAATTCACGGCAAGGCAAATGATTAGTTTGTGATGACTTGACTGACGGATGGTAAGGTAAGCACAGCAGCACGACAAACGACCTAGTCCTGGAGGTCTCCTTCCTCCTCGTCCTCGTACTCTCCCTCCTCGTCGGCGGTGGCGTCCTGGTACTGCTGGTACTCGGAGACGAGGTCGTTCATGTTGCTCTCTGCCTCGGTGAACTCCATCTCGTCCATGCCCTCCCCCGTGTACCAGTGCAAGAAGGCCTTCCTGCGGAACATGGCGGTGAACTGCTCGCTGACGCGGCGGAACATCTCCTGGATGGATGTGGAGTTGCCGATGAAGGTGGATGCCATCTTGAGCCCCGTGGGCGGGATGTCGCAGACGGTGGACTTGACGTTGTTGGGGATCCACTCGACGAAGTAGGAGGAGTTCTTGTTCTGCACGTTGAGCATCTGCTCGTCCACCTCCTTGGTGCTCATCTTGCCGCGGAACATGGCGGACGCCGTGAGGTAGCGTCCGTGGCGCGGGTCGGCGGCGCACATCATGTTCTTGGCGTCCCACATCTGCTGGGTGAGCTCGGGCACCGTGAGGGCGCGGTACTGCTGGGAGCCCCTGGAGGTGAGCGGCGCGAAGCCGACCATGAAGAAGTGGAGGCGCGGGAACGGGATGAGGTTGACTGCCAGCTTGCGGAGGTCGGAGTTGAGCTGCCCCGGGAAGCGGAGGCAGCATGTGACGCCGCTCATGGTGGCGGAGATGAGGTGGTTGAGGTCCCCGAAGCTGGGCGTGGTGAGCTTGAGCGTGCGGAAGCAGATGTCGTAGAGCGCCTCGTTGTCGAGCACCATGCACTCGTCGGCGTTCTCGACGAGCTGGTGCACGGAGAGCGTGGCGTTGTAGGGCTCGACGACGGTGTCGGAGACCTTGGGCGAGGGGAAGACGGAGAAGGTGAGCATCATCCTGTCGGGGTACTCCTCGCGGATCTTGGAGATGAGGAGCGTGCCCATGCCGGAGCCGGTGCCGCCGCCGAGGGAGTGGCAGACCTGGAAGCCTGGAAATGAGTGGAGTGGTTCAGATCCGTGCACCAGATTTCGCAGATCTAAAAAAACAAGCAAACAAACACAGCATACGTACCTTGCAGGCAGTCGCAGTTCTCTGCCTCCTTTCTGACGACGTCGAGCACGGAGTCGATGAGCTCGGCTCCCTCGGTGTAGTGTCCCTTGGCCCAGTTGTTGCCCGCGCCAGACTGGCCGAAGACGAAGTTGTCGGGGCGGAAGATCTGGCCGTAGGGCCCCGTGCGGACGCTGTCCATGGTGCCGGGCTCGAGGTCCATGAGCACGGCGCGCGGCACGAAGCGGCCGCACGAGGCCTCGTTGTAGTAGACGTTGACGCGCTCGAGCTGCAGGTCGGAGGTGCCGACGTAGCGGCCCGTGGGGTCGATGCCGTGCTCGTCGCAGACCACCTCCCAGAACTTGGCCCCGATCTGGTTCCCGCACTGCCCGCCCTGGATGTGGAGGATCTCCCTCATGGCTGCTGCTCGGCTGGGCGGCGGCGGCGGGGAAGAGGAGGGAAACAGATCTGGGAGTGGAGTTCCGAAGAAGGGGGCGTTAGGGTTTGTGGGGGCTTTGCCTTTGCTTTATACTGCTACTAACGGCGAGGGCGGAAGGAGGGGATCACGCCGTCCGTCCGTCCGTCCAAGCAAGAGGGGAAATGAAATTCGAATTTTGAAATTTTGGATTGGGGAAGGGCGGCCAACAGCCAGCCTGGGCCCACCTGGGGCAGTGCGCCTGCCAGCCTGCTCCACCCTGGTCCCCTCCAACGGTCGGTTCGGGTCGGTGTTCTGGGCTGGACCTGGATACTGCAACCCATTGGGCTCGCAGCGTCCAGTTTCTACGACCTGTTGAGTGGCCCGGCCCGGTGGGACTGGCCCACCAGCTCCGGGATCTTGGATCTTGTTTCCTTCCTTCATTGGACTGACTGGATCATAGCAACTTGCAACTGCAGCTGCTGTACCAGTGAGACGGCCACGCTGGAAAACTGTCACAAGGACAACCGCCGCTGCTCAAAAAACAAGCAGCCGAATAAAATGACATTTTACATCTGTTCCCACTCCTCTTGAGAGAAAAATGAATATTTTGGTGTGATCGGCGTTTTCCAACAAATTTGTTTTTTTTTCTCGAAAACGCAAAAGCTTTGCGTTTCTTTTTCATTGAGTAGGAGAATGCGGAATGCAAATGCAATACAAAGTAACCGGGGTGCAACAAGATTGGGACGATTAGAAGCTAGCCGAGACACCTCCGGTAAAACCAACAAGAAAGAAAGAAAGAAGACCACCTCCCAACAACAAACATCCTGCGGAGCACAGCTCACGCGAAACACTACCCTAGGGATCGAGCGTGCCGACGGCGCCGAAGAAGCACTGGGGCGACGGACGAGGTGGAAGCCCATGGCGGCCTCACTGGAGTCTTCAAGAAGGGAATGACGCCCTCAGGCGCCAACTCTGGAGGTGGTCCGCCGAACTTTAGTTCCTGAGCCTACCGTTCACCCCAGACGGACAAAAAGCCGACGACGCCTTCAGGAAGGGGATGACGAGTACGCCACCGTCGCCGCTCCCGGGCACGCCCGAGGAGTCTTGGTTTTCACCATTGCCGCCGTCTGAGGGGTCGCCCGCCCGAAAAGAAGCCATGGCCGTCGTTGCACAGGGTAGTCGGGCAAATACGCGGGTGGGGCGGCCCGACCTTAGCCCCACCACCCGGTGGAGAGGACGGGCCCCGTAGAAGGAGTTGGCGCGTGCACCGGCCCGCCGGCCGCCCGCCCACCACCGGGGGGGGCGCGCGGCGGCGCGTGTGGACCAAAGAGGGGCGGCGAACCCCGCCGCCGCCGGCGGCAGGGGAAGAAGGGCGGCTCTCGCACAGGCCCCCCCTCGCCAAGAACTGTCTTGCCAACGCCGGAGTTGAGGACGGTGGCATCCCCGCCGCAACGTCCCCAGCCGAGGCCCCGCCTCAAGGGTGGGGGTGCAGCGGGCGCGTGGCGCAGCAAGACGGAGGCTCAGGGGCGGTCCGCGCACGCTCAGCCCTCGCCCCCTCCCAAAGGCTGAAGAGAGGGTCGCCTGGCGCGAGGAGTAGGGCACACGAAGCACCGGCCGGGGTGGAACGTCGTAGCGGCGAAGGATGCTGGGAGGAGGTTAGCGGAGCGCCGGCACCATGTGGCCGCGCCGTCGCTGCTGATCCCAGAAGAGGGTGCCGCCGGCGTGGAAGCCCCGCCTCTAACGCCGACGACCCGCCGGCCCCTGCAGGAGAAGGTGGGGCCGGGAAGCCGCCTGGCGCCAACAGGCGCAGGCGGCGGCGACGAGGGCGACCAACAGGGAACGACGGTGCCAGGGCCGGCTGCCTCAACCCAAGGCCGGGTCCCCTGACCACGCAGCTAGGGCCTGGGGAGGGTGTCGGCCCAGCGACCACGACGGCGAGCAGGACAGGGCCAGAGGGTCGCGCCGCCGCCGCCGGCAGCCGGCGCTGGGAGAAGAAGAGAGAGGAGAAGGGAGTGCAGGCCGGCGGTCCGGCCCGGCCACCTCGACCCGCCGGAGGAAGCGCGTTGTGGCCATGGGGAGGTGGCCGGGCGCGACTGGATGGGGGCGTCGGCGGCGCCAGGCTGCCCACCCCGGCCGGGGGAACCAGGCCGCCGCCGCCGCGCAGCAGGCAAGCCCGGGTCGCCGCCGAGCCGCGGGGAAGCCGGAGGGGGAGGGGGTCGGCCGGCCGCCGCCGGCCCAAACCCTAGGTCGCCGCCGGGCGCCCTGGCGAGTGAGGGCCGCCGGGGGGGAGGCGGATCCGGCTGTGGTGGCGGCAGATCCGCCCCAGGCGAGGCCGGCCTGGCTCCCGCCGGCCGGCGACCGAGCTCCATCCCGCCGCCGCCGGGGCGCGGCCCACGAGCCACCCAGACGCACGAAGACCGCCGCGCGGCCCAGATCCGGCTGCGGGGGCGGCGGATCCGGCCGAGGCGAGGCCGGCACGGCCCCCGCCGGCGCTGCAGAGGAAGGGGGGAGGGATGGAGGGAGGGAGGCCGCGAGAGAGCTGCGGGGTGAGCCTTTTTGAGCTCCGCCACCGCTGGCCGCCGCCGCCGGCGAGGAGTGCGGCGGCGGCGGCCCGTCCGGCGAGGTTGGGGGAGCTAGTGGCGGCGCGGGCGGGGGCCCTCGGGTCGCCTCCCCGGGGGAGACGACGCGAGGGAGGACAATTTGTTGACAAGGTGAAACTGCACTTATCACTCACAAATTTGTTTTAATCTAGAGCGTTCACAGCAAAGCAACATTGTTTCAGTGTCTGTTTGCAAAGCAACTTCACTAATCAATGTCTTATAGCTAATTTTGTTCCCTTTTTAAAATGAATTCAACGAGTTCTTTTTTTGTTCCCAACACACTGGTGACAGAGCATGATGCGGAGGAGTGGGCGTGTGGTGAAGCAAGCCAACCGTCTTAGTAGTAGAAGGCTTTGAGTGCTTGAGGATTTAAGTGATATAATAGAGCCTCCGGTAAGCTGTAGCTGTCACATAAAACTAGGAGGATTCCCTGCGCGTTGCCGCGGGCATGAAGAGGAATAAAAATATATTAGAGTAGTGAACTGATAAAGTGGACACCTTATATGTCGAAATAAATTACAAGTGGCAAATTATAGTGGATTGCTGACGTGGACGCATTGAAAAATCGATAGTGGAGTTGACAGTGGGATGATGATGTGGATGTGTTGCATGTTGAGAGAAATAGATAATGGGGTTTGATTATATAAGAGTTATAGATGTGATAAGCAAAATTGAAGGCACTCTCGTGATAAAATTTGGCACCAAAAATAAAGTCTATGGCTGATAGTGCGGACGGGCCAAAGCCCTCTAACCCACCCATTCACCTTTCCTCTCTAGTCTTTTCCCTCACACCACGTTGTGTTCAAGCACTGCTCAGGTTTGGATGTCGCCCCGTCACAATGATGGCTGGCGAATCAAAACTCCACCGACGATGGAGACGAGCATTGTCAAGGAGCCGTCGCGGCCAAAGAGACCCTAAGTGTGGTAGGAAGCCCTAAGCTATTCGAGACAAGTTATTTTATAACCATGGAAGAGCTAAGCTTCTAATTGTTGTGAGAGAAAAACATTGTACCATGGGCTAATAAGTCAATTGATAAGTTCAAAGCGAAAAAAAACCTCTTTAGTAAGGCCTGCTATAACTTTGATGGTCTTACTTTACCCCCTCTATCTAAAAAGAACAATTATAGGGCTAGGTCTCGAAACAAAGGGCTAAGTGAAAAGGTATGAAAACACCCCTATCTTAACTCTTGACGACTTATGGAGTGTGAAAGAAAGTTTCGTTGAAGGAGGAACGTTCTGCTGGAGCGTTCTAAGAGAACGAGCGGACAGGGAATAGGAGGTCGCCTGTGTGTGGGACCTTGCAGCTATTTTTCTCCTTTTTCGAAAGAAAAGCGGATGGGAACATCATGGGGCGGATGCACGAGGGGGCTGGTGGGGTTGCAACACCCCTCGCATGCAAAATTAACTGGGAATAGGTCTTCGTGTGTAGCCAAGTGTATGGCTATTAAGGTTTTTATCCTTGTGTTAGTTAGCCTCCCTCTCAATTAATTTCTAGATCCGCCGATTCATGCATTTTTGTACGGTATCATCGGGTAGTAACTTACTCCCTCTGTCTCTAAAAGAGTGTCACTAGAAAACCGTGTTTCCCTCACAAACACGCTTCCCGGACAATATTTAAATAGGGACAGAGGGAGTAGCCTTGGGACAAATTTTAAGATATTGGATTGTATTTTGTTTTAGACGGAGGGAGAAAGTTCATTTTGCATCCCAGTAAAATTGAGTGTTTCAGTGACAAGTGAAATTGAAAGTCAAAAAATGGCTTGAGGCTTTGTTTAGATTCCAGAGTTTGGCTTATCTCAAAAAAAAGATTCCAGAGTTTGGCCACCAAATTCACTATGCAGAATTTCTATTCCCCATCACATCAAAATGTCGGCACATATATGGAGTACTAAATATAGATGAAATAAAAAACTAATTGCACGCTTTTATTGTACTTTGCGAGACAAATATTTTAAACCTAATTAATTAATATTTGGACAATTATTATTAAATAAAAATAAAATTGCTACAGTGTAATGTGACACTTACTATGCAAAGTTTGGTTTCAAATTTTGGAATGCCTGAGTCAACACTGGCAGGTCAGGTCGGCTGGGCACGCGGAACGGTAATGCTATAGACTGGACGTTCGACCGATCGAACGGCGCGGCCCATCTATCGCGCCGGCCCAACTAGCAAAGCCCGTGGCCGATCCCCTCCACTTTTCACCTCCCAATCCACTCCACTTTCTATCCCTAACCGCATTTTCCCGTTCCAGCAGGGAGCGCGGCCGGCCGCGACGGGCGGCGATTGAGGCGGCGGAGGCGCGACGAACCGGGGCGCTTCATCCGCCTGGCCCCCGACGTCATCCACACCCTCCGCTTCCGCGCCCGGCTGCCATCCCCAGGGGTCAGGAGCGCGGCCGTCCGCGGTGGTGTTCGTCCTCGGGCGGCGATCGAGGCGGCCGAGGTGCGGCGACCTTGGCTGCTCTACCCGCGCGGTCGCCAGCGTCATCCACCCCTCCGCTCCCGCGTCTGCCTTCCATTCCCAGGTTCGATTCGTCCCCCATCTCGCTCCATTTCATCCCTGCCGTTGTACGCCACGGAACCCTAGCCGGCGACCGCCGACGGCTTGCTACACCACTGCCGCGCATGCTCGTCGTCTCCTCCATAGGCGTGACGGAGCTAGGAAACCCTAGCCGATGTGCAGATATAGGGTTCATGCGCTCGACCTAGGTTGAAGTGGAACATTTTTGAGGGGAATGTGAGGGTGTTTCATGGAACTGTAATGGTGATTCTGTAGCATGTTTTGACTCATTAATATAATTGATTCTGTTGCTCTGTTGTGTGGTTCTATTGTTTATCTGTGGATTGTTCAACATCAGTACATTACCCAACCTTATTGCTTTCATTCACTCTGCCAGTGATATTTAGTTTCAGTATTCTTATATCTGCTACTCATTAATAGTTTCTGTAGCATGTTTCACTCATTAATATTCAGAGTTTATGCCAGTGGTTGTTAATAAGTCACCATCTCCTGCTGGTTCTGGTAGTTTTGTTGTGACAAGATGGAAAACCCCCCCTGTAAATCAGATCAGAGTATAGAAATTATTCACCATTCAGTGTTAGTACAAAGCCTACCTATAAGCTGTTTTTATACATTACATGGGGCATTCTTCCTTTTTTGTTTTTGCAAATGTATCATTGGGTTATTACTCAGATACTTAGGAACTCGTTTTGAAAATGGTTTTTACATTCTTTTTCACATGATAGCTTTGCTGCTCCTTAGTGATCTGCTTGAGCTGAATTGGTTATGTTTCATGAATTAATTCTTTGATATAACACCCTTTTCTGGTTGAACTTTTTCTACAAATTTGTGCTTTCATAGTTCCATTTGATATATTTGTGCCACCAGGGCTATTTACTTATTTTATGTTTCAAATTTTCTTTTTATCCAGGGATCCAAACCGGTGCTTGTTTGGCGCGATGAAGACCAGTCGGCGATGAAGAAAAGGGCGGGATGTGATGCGTCGCCGCACAATGATGGCGTGGTGGCCAATTCGACGATGATTTCATGACCGCGATAAAGAGAGGGGGTTCGCCATGGCTATAAGCGTGTGGTCCATAGGAAGCGGGTTGCTTTGAATGTGAAGCTTCGCCGAGCAAAGCATGAAACACTCCTATGAAGAAATCCGCAACTAAGAAGGCGAAGGCAGCCCCTACATAAAAGGTTTTGTTTTCTATAGTTAGTTCTTCCATTCCACTTGTTTTATTGGACACAAACTGCTAGATAGCGAGGGATGTTTGATTGGACACAAACTGCTAGTTTTTGTGCTTTTTTATTCATGTGATATATCGTGTCACCCATGGCAATTTTACTTGTTTTTTCTTGCTTTTCCTCATGAATGAATTGCGCTAAAATGTTTCAGCACGTTTCACCTACCATGCTCAAATGTGTTTCACCTATCATGCTCAATATTCCACTGCTGTTAGCGATTCAATTTTTTGTGCAGCCTAGTTATGTTTTTTTTAGCACTTTTTTCTTGCATACAAACTATTTTTTCAAACTAAGTTTCTAGTTATGTGTTTCAGCAACACATCCCTGTTTGTTTCATTTTGTTGCTGACCAATGTAACTTTTTTCCATGCAGCAAAGGATTCGAAGAATTCTGAAGCTAACATGCCTTTTCTACACCGTTTCTCTGTGCACCGGCTGCTTAATGTAGAGTTCACAGATCAACAAAGGGGTTGGATAATGGAAGCCGATTTTGGGTCTTTGCTCTCAATTTCCCAAGTATCACTGCCAACAAAGCTTGTTGCATTCGTCATGAAGAATATAAAGGTTGAGCTGAGGCAGTTCTACAGCCCATACATAGTTAAAAGATCTTTCCCTCTCGACAAGCAGTTAGTCTGTAACATCCTTGGGGTACCTAGCGGACCCATGCCTGTCAAAGTTTCATGCCGTCATGAAGATCAAGCAGAATTTCAACAGATTTCTGAGACTTTCAGGGGTAAAGAGCGTGCCATGACCATAGCCGGTTGCATTGAGTACATGAAGAAACAACATGATCGACAAATTTCATGAGGGCTTTCATGCTTTGGTGGCCTTGGGTTCACTTGCTATGTGCTACTAATGATAACCGTGTTTCTCCCAAGTACCCGCACGGTTTGAAGGATGTGACACAAATCGAAACTTCGATTGGGCTGGACATATTCTAGATAAGTTGATGGGGCGGTCCGAAATTTTCGGGAGTATAGCCGCAAATGTGCATTGTTCCCGGTGAAAAACACAATCCCCTCGGCTCAAGGGGTGCCTCCTTATCCCCGCGGTATGATTCTCATATCTTTTTCCTTTTTTGCGGACTAATATATGCATGCATGTAGCACTAATATATGCATGCATGTTTCAAGATACATGGCTTCTTATTATACACAGTTTTGATGACACACACTCCTTTTTTTCCTTTCTGTAGATTGCTTATATGGACCGTCTCGAAATATCTCTCGCTCCTCGATCACAAGATCAATTATGCTTGTCCCTCGCATTTGCCATGTCACAAATGCCGATTTTGACTTTGTTGCAAAGATTGATACAAATAAGCTGCAGTTGAATGCCCCACCATTTGGGGGTTTGCCGGTGAGTTTTCAGTCCCTTTTTTTCATCATCTCTGTCCTTTTTCCCCCTCTCACACATGCCAAAACATGTGTTATATCCATATGCTCTAACATCACTCCCCCCCCCCAAATGTTGTTTTGTTAGCTGCGGAAGACCACCCCATATGAAAACAACGTGCCATTGACTGGGTACGATCCACCACCACTGCGCAAAGAACCGAAGAAGAGGCTCATGCCGTCCCCGCCACCAGCTCGAAAGAAGAAGAAGAAGTGCCCGTGCGGCCAAGCCTTAATGCATGGATCAATGATCCAGCCCTTCCAAACTCTGGCTGTTTGCTAAGGGCCCTTTTGATGGCATTGAGGTCAGTTTTTTTCTTGTAGAGATTCTCCCATCCTTTTTTTTGTTCGATTTTTTTTTGCTATGAATAACATGTGTTTCGTACATGTTGCAATAGGCAGCTAGCTTTTGTTGCAAATGGCACATAGTATGTGTTGCAATAGGGGGCGAGATAGCTTTTGTGTTGCAAAAATAGGCGCTAGCATGTGTTTTTGCAATAGGGGGCGATAGCTTTTTTGGTGTGTTTTGCAAAATAGGCGGCTAGCTTTTTTATGTGTTGCAATATGCGAGATACCTTGTGTTGCAATAGACATATACCTTGCGTTACATCAAAAATCCCCCATCCCTGTTTTTATGTTGCCTAAATTTCTCTTTTGTCATTTATTTTTTGTAGGGCCTTCCTGAAGAATTTCAGCTCCTTCTGGCTTCTCACAACTCCTTGGTGGAGAATGATCTTGCTCAGCTTTCACAAGCTATGAAGAAAAAATTTGATGATCTAGTTGATTCAATGAAACATCAAGGACAAGAGATAATGGCAAAAGAGGTGCTGAGTTTGCTCCAAAGGTGTCTTTGCGGACTAAGGTCACATTCCGGGAGTAAACCAAGGAATGGCGATGATTCTCTTGGTGGTGGCGGCACGGGTCATTTTGATTTCAGCCATGGTGCTCGCATTTTCAGCAAAATGAGAAATCGTGCGGCCCCCTAAAAGCACGGGAGATGCAAGTGCTTCTACCGCACCAAACTCACAAGATGATAATCCCAAAGATACTACCTCTCATGGGGAAGCGAGCGACCAACCACACCTTCTTGTTTCACAGAGATGAGAGTGCTAAGGGTGATGGCCTCCCATCACAAGCAAATGCAACGAGGGTTGGCACCCCCAATGCTAGTGCTTCTACTACAACACACTCACAAGATGAGAGTTCCAAACATCCTACCACTCATGAGCAAGGAAGTGACCCACCACACCCTACTGTTTTAGAGGAGGATCCCACAACTCATGAGAAAGCTGAGGACCCACCACACCATACTGTTTCAGAGGAGGAGAGTGCTAAAGGTGTTCCAGAGGAGGAGAGTGCAAAAGGTGATCAGGGGCTCTCTTGCCCATCACCCCCCACTGCAGAACCACATGCTTCCGCACCACTACCAAGTTCAGTTGAGGTGATCAAGCATGTTGTATTTGGCCCACAGCCACGCAGCCCTTCGTATATTGATGACACACCCTCTTTTGACCTCTTTCCGGAAGGTGATGAGTTGCATGATGATATTTCTGCTTTCAAACCCATCAACCCCATGAGCCACACGCCTCCAGCTATGTGTACGTTCTCTGCTTTGTTTTACCTTTCTCTTTTTTCTCTATTTCCCATTGTTTCATATGTCATCATACAAATAGCTTTTTTCCCATGGAACCCATGTTTCAGATTAGTCTATGTGTTCATATTCATGAAGTTTGCGTTTCAGATTTAAGAAATCCATGTTTTAGATTCATGATATACCATAACAAAATGTAAGGCTATCCAAAAATGGTTTTCTGTTTATTAATTCACGTTTCCAGATTCATGAAGTCCATGTGTTTCATATTAGCGAAACCACACGTTTCATAGTAATTGAATTGCATGTTTCAGATTAGCAAGACCCATGTTTCAGATTAGTCTATGTGTTCATATTCATGAAGTCCGTGTGTCTAGATTTTTTTTTGGGCTGCCGCATTATGTGTTTTTCTCTAAACCTATCATGTTTCTTATTTTTTCCCTCTCACGGTTTTTCAGGTGCCAACACCACGGACCCTATGAATGAGAAAGAAGCTGGCACTAGCACAATTGAAAAGATGGATAGAAAGAAGAGGAAACACATTGAGCTTCACGTTGCTCCAAAACCAAAAAGGACTCATGGTGATTGTGAAATAGGAGCCAAAGATGTTTGGAACAAGTATTTGGCAAAAAGAGCCTTTAAGGAGGGTTTCAAGCTTCGAGATGAAATTGAATCGTGAGTTCGCCCCCTTTTTGGCTCCATTTAGAGTTTGCTGTTTCTTTTTCATGATGTTTTTCATATTCATGCTGTTTTTGCATATTTCTGATAATCTAGTTTTTGCTCTTTTTGCATATGTAGCATTACAATGATTTTTGTATAATGTTGTTATTTCATTATTTTTTGCAAAATGTTTCACTTTGCTTCACATTGCTTTTCATAGTTCCATTTGATATATTGTGCCACCAGGGCTATTTTTTACTTTATTTTCGTGCTTTCATGAATTATTGAGCTATATTTGAAGTCTGAATGCAACATCTGGTTTTTAGGCCTAGTTTCATTTCAATTGGTGGATATCATATTACATATGATGAGTTCTATAAAGCATTGAAATCAAGGGGGTGGATCAGCAATGCAGTTATGAATACATGGTGTAACAACTACAATCTTGATTGGCTTAAAGAGTCCAAATTTCAAGGAAGACCGATCACAAGATATGATGCCTCTCAGTTGGCTACGGTAAACCTTGCACTGTTAAGGCATTTTTCATCTCTCAAATCATTTTTATGTTTGTCTACTTGTCTAAGCTTTTTTTTTATCCTCATCCCTGCCCCAGGACTGGTTGAGTGTTGATCCAGAGTCTTTCAATCACCTATCTACTATGAAAAACTTGTTCAAAACGGTGAATGAAAACGCGCCCATGAAGGATATCGACCTGGTATGTAGTTTCAGTCATGCCTTTTTTTCCAAGTTTGCAACTTGAATCTCAGAAACTGATATGTAGCTTTTTTTATGCCTTTTTTCTGTTTTTTCAGATGTTTTTCCCCATAGTGCGTGACCTCCACTGGACATTGCTTTGTATCTACAAATTCCAGAAACAACTTCAATTCTTTGATTCACAGGGCACCGGTGAAAAAAGCGAATATTTGAAGTACGCCAAGAACTTGGTTAGTGTGTTTTACCTTTCTCCCTATTGCCCCATCCTTCTTTTTTCCTGTACATGTAACATATTCAGATTATTGCTGTTCAATTACCATCCCCCGATCTGTTTCTTTTTTCTTCCCACCCAGGTTGCCAACTTCGCAGAACGGTAAACGAGCTAGGCTTTCTTAAACATGATGTTTCAACCTTTAAGTGGAGCTTCCCGATTTCACCGAACGTAGGAACAAGTATGTGTTTTTAACATTGCTTTGAAATCTTTAATTGGGGTCTATAATCGATTTTTCTTTGAAACTTTTTGGGGGCACAAACACACCCTTACATTATGTCCTTTTTTTGCTCTCCCCCCCCCCCCAAAGCTATGATTGCGGGTCGTATGCAATTGACTTCATGGATTCATGGAATGGCAAGGAGTTTCGTATTCGGAAGTTCTAAAAGTACGTGGCCCCTATTAGTTTGTTCGTTATTTTGTCCTCTTTTCTTTTTCCAAATTGATATCTATGTTTTGTTTTATCTCCCCACTAAAAATGGCAAGTCTTTTTTGTGTTTTTTACGGGGGCCAAGCCATGCCCTAGACCTCGGGAAGCGCGTCGCCGCAACCCCGCTACGCTCCAATCACAACGACGTCAAACTTCACGATTTTGAGGCGGACTACATGGTCAGGGAGGAAGACCGTGATCAAGCCGCCGCTACGTAGTTGTCTTTGTGTCCGACCAAAACTTTTCTTTTTTCTCGTTGGGGATGTTGTGATGTGTGCAACATTTCTATTCTCAGTAATATAATTCAAAGTATGGGATGAACGTTGGATGAATGTTATGTATAACAAAGTATGGCTGAAATGTGGGATGGGATGTTTGGAGGGCACAACATGTGTCAAATGCTGTCTTAGATTTACATATATGGATTTCTATGTGTCATGGAACATCTTTTGTCCCCTGTATGTTTCATTTGAAGACTCTATGTTGTGTCAAAGGCTAAAGTATGAGTGTTTCAGCCACATCATGCCAAAATTTTTTAAAATTTTTCATTACCCAATGATACACTTATTTCGTTTGATCAATCAAATTATTTCATTAAGAATTTGAGATTCTTAATGAAATAATTTTGAGTTTATCGAGATTTTTTATACATGGGGTTTATGTTGTTTCATTTGCCTACTTCCATATGTAACAATGTAAAATATTTTTATTGTTTCAGTAACATGTTTCCTGTTGTTTCAGAACACACACCCATCCCTTTTTTATATATGTGTTTTTTTACATGTTTCATTGCCCCCCCCCAAAGTGTAACAAAGAGCGCGCAATAATGTTGCATACGGAAAGGGTATTAGTAGCACCGACTGAGATCAGGTGTCGAAGCATTTTTTCAAACTGTCAAATACATCGTGCGCAAAGATCAGGGGTTAGGAGCGGTGACTGATATTTGGGTTAGGAGTTTTTGACTGAGATTAGGGTTCGTTTCGTGCGCAGATTTTTTAGGGGTTACGAGCGTTGACTGAGATTAGGGTTAGTAGCGTTTTGACTTGAGATTAGGGTTTGTTTCGTGTGCAGAGATTAGGGTTAGGAGCATTGAGTGAGATTAGGGATAGGAGCGTTGACTGATATTAGGGTTCGTTTCGTGTGCAGATATTTTAGGGTTAGGAGCGTTGACTGAGATTAGGGTTAGTAGCGTTGATTGAGATTAGGGTTCGTTTTGTGTGCAGAGATTAGGGTTAGGAGCGTTGAGTGAGATTAGGGATAAGAGCGTTGACTAAGATTAGGGTTCGAGTAACGTTGTTTGAGTTTAGGGGTTCGTTTCGTGTGCAGAGGTTAGGGTTAAGAGCGTTGACTGAAATTGGGGTTTATGTTGTTTCAGAACTCACACTATCCCTTTTTTTTATCTTTTTTTAATGTTTCATTGGCATTTCTCAAGTGTAACATATAGTGTACAATAATGTTTCAGCTTGTTTTTTACCACACACCATACATGTAACACTGCCAAAATCACATGTTTCATCAGGGCTCTCAACCATGTAACAAATGCCTAACATTTAATGTTTCACTTATATGTTTCATAATGTAACATTTTTTTGCTAACATGGCTGTTTTTTCATGTACCATTTTTTCAACAGCATTTTTTGGTTTTTAAACAGCAGCCAACCTCCCCATCCTTCCATTATACATTGCAAACCTGACTATTTTCTCATGTAACAAAATGATCAACAATGATGTTTCAATTATAAGCTTATGAGTGTAACAAAGATGCAAACCTGACTGTTTCCTCATGTAAAACAGCAGCCAACATGCCATTTTTTCAGTTTACATTGTCAGAAATATGAACATAACATATCATCCATGTAAACATTTTCAATATTCATCTTTGCTGTTTTTTCGAAGCATATCATCCATGGCACTAAGTAACATGTAAAAATGTAAAAATGTTTGTGTGAATGCTATAAATTACATCATAATTGGAAATCGGTAACTTTTTTTCAAGTATGCTATAGTTTCGATTGTGTTTGGTTCGGTTCCTTCAAATCTTTCACAATTTGTTCCGCCTTTTTCATGATGTCGCAATCTTTCACGCCATGGTCATCGCCCTGGCAATATGAGCATGGGGGAGGCTTTGCACTCTTTGCTTTGCTTCTTTGCTGCAGCTGCCTTCTTCTTTTTGCCCTTCTCTACTACTTGTTCTATAAGGGTCTTATGGCGATCAACTTTCTCCTTTGGCCTCCCTTGTCGATCCAAGGCTGGAGGGTTCTTCACCATGGGGATGCCCCCCCGCGCCCCCCTCCTGCTGTTGCCACTGTTCTTGGCCATGCTGGTGTTCACCCATCCGCATTGTCGCTCTTCTTCTTGCTTCCTTAACCTCTTGCCATACTCTATCAATTCCAGCTGAAGCAATTTTGTACTCTTCATCATCGAAGCATGCATCAGCAGCCAGCCTATTTCCTTTTCTGCACAACGCATTGTATCTTGACTTGTTTGTAGGTGGCACACCGAAACAAGCCTCAGGTTCCAAGTATGCTTCACTGATCTTTATTGTTGCTTGCTCTGACCACCTTCTTTTTAGATATTTATCTGGAATCTCATCCAAATTATTGTCACAAAACACTTTAAGAATGTGGGGACACAGCAACCCATCTCGTTCAAACATGTTGCAGCTGCAACAGTAGGTTGTCCCTTCATCTTGCACTGAAACATAGAAGGTTTTCCAGGTTAGCTCACCACCATACATGCGTACTCTTTTCAGTATCTCTATCCTTATTCCTTCGGCCTCAACAAGCACTTGCCCCCTCTTGCACGCAGTCGAGTCGCGTAGGAGCTCCTGGAACTTGTGGAACACACTCCTTGTGTAGAACTGAGATGCTTGCTTTTCAAAGCCATGTCTCGACCAGAGGTCTGGATTTGTAATCTGAGCTCTGCAAGCTTTCACGTTCTCCTTTTCCTCCCTAGTGTCCATGATGAACTCGTAGCCCTTTATGAACTGTAGCACCGAATCATTTGGATTCACCATCTTTTTGAACAGGGCATTCATGCTGTCGTGCTGGTGAACGGAAAGAACGACTTCTTGAAGTACGCCGGAGCCCACATGGTCCTAGCGACTGACATGTTCTGGAAGGATTCGTTTCTTTGCAGGCTGTACTTCTCTTCCAAATTGTGCCACAGTTCCTCAAACTCCGCTGGCGTTTCAGTGTGGTTGATGCAGTAGTCGAACTCTTTAGCAAAATCTGGGCTCTTCCGGATCAGCCATCCAAGCTTGTCACACCCCGTTCTTAAGACATGGAACTTGCAACATCTGTGCACAGCCTGAGGAAACACCAGAGGTATTGCTGCTTTTGTAACAACTCCAGTTTTAGGGTTAGCAAAATCTTGCATCATGAGCATGATCATCACATAAGCATCATTTATGGCATTTTTGTGGCAATATTTTAGTGCTTATTTTAAAATTTCAAATAGGAGTTTTCAAGGGTTTTCTGAAAGTCAACCTTGTGATGCTTTTCTCAAAATGGAGCTTTAACAAAGTTTTTAGAGAAGAATTTTTGGAAAAACTTTTGTTTTGACCCCAAATTATGAAAATGACTTTTGGTGCTTCAAAAATGGCAAAAACAGTTTCAAAAATTAATTTTAAATGAATTTTTTGTGGCCCAAATTTTTAATTTCAAATCTAGGCAGAATCTGCAAAAACTTTCTACATGAAAGTTATTCATCTTTTAATTTTGAGAAACTTTCATTTTTGGAGCATTTCCAAATTCGTAATATTTTGGAAAATATGGGCAGTCAAACCTTTTAATTGAAAAGTGGGACCAGTGGGACCCACCCGGCCCCACCCGTCATCGTTCCCCTTCCTTCCCCTTTTCGTCCCGCGCAGCGCCGCAGCAGGCCGCCGCAGCGACGCGCCGCGCGCCCCGCGCCCCCGCTCGCCGCGCTCGAGTGCCCCGTCCCTCCTCGACGCCCGCTTTGTCCCCGGGCTACTGCTCGGCTGCCGGCCGCTCGGCTGCCCCCACAAGGCCCCAACGCGCTGAGCCGCCGCCGCACGCCATGCCGCGCCAAGCGCACGCGCCACTCGCTCCGCGACGCCGTTAGCCGGGCATGCCCAAGCACTCGAGCACCGCCCGCAGCCGACGCCATCGCTTCACCGCTTCCGCTTCGCCCGCGCGAGACGCGCCGACCGGCCGCCGCCATGACGCCGCGCCGCGCGTCCGCCGGACCGCCGCGCGTCCGCCCGCGCATCCGCCCGCGCGCTACCGGGTCCAAAGTGGACAGCCCGCGCCTATAAAGCCCCGCTCCGCCTCTCGCCTCACTTCGCCCTCCATTTCCTCCTCCCGCGCCACGGCGGTTCCTCGGAGCTCCGCCATGGCCGCCGCCATGAGCCGCTCCGGCTAGCCACCCAGCCACCCCATCATTTTCACCCCTACGCGCGTCACCGAGTCCGCCTCGCCTTCCTCCACCATCCCCGCTTGACCGTGCTTCGATTCAACCAAAGGTAGAGGCCAATCGGCCGTTTTTCCCACCGCCGTCGGACGCCATGCGCCGGCGAGCCTCTCCGGCGTCGCCGTCCGCACTCGTCCGCCGTCACCTTCACCCACTAGCTTGCGCACTAGTTCCGCCCTGTCCCGGAGAAGCCCGTAGGCATTCCCTCGCCCGCCGCCGTGCCCTGCTCCGGCTTGCCGCCGTCGAGCCGCGCCGCTCCTCGCCGCCGTTCGACGCGCTCGTCGATTTAGGGCACTAGCGCCTCCATCTTCACCACCACTGTGTCCGCCTCATCGTCACGAGCACGACGGTGCCACTCTCGCGGCCGGAGACCTCGCCGCCGGCGAGCTCTCACCGGCCGGAGTCGGCACACTGCGTTCCGGTGGCCGACAGCGGGGCCCGCCGGCCGGTCCCACCCGTCGCACCTCGGGCGCGTGTGCGCTCCGTGTGCGCTGCGCCGGGTACGCGTAGCAGCGCGCCCGCGTCGCCGCAGCGGGGAAATCCCCGGGTGCGCGTAGCGATTAGGTTATTTTCCGGTTTTTGAAAATGGTTTAAAGAAAATGTGTAAATCTTCCAAAATTCATATCTCCCTCATTTTAAGTCCATTTGGGGTGATTCAAATTTCTATATTTTTCTTATGATGAGCTTTATGCATGTAGGGTATTGGTGTATTTTTATGAAATACTTTTCTGTACTGTATTATTTTATGCCTTTAATTGCTTATATCTTGTTAAATGCATAATAAATTGTAGGTTCATCGAAAAATGTGGTTCTTGTTTTGTTGCTCTAGTTAGGAGATGCTTTATCTAGGAAAAATATTATTTATATATGTCATGTGTAGAAAATGCCCTGTTTAATTATTGTGCTTACTTTACTTTGGAAGTTAGGAAATTCATAATTAATTATTTATGCAAGGTTTAGGCTTGATAATTTTTCTAGGATGTTTTTATGCCTATAAGTAGTTGTTAATAACATGATCTCTGTTGTTTGACACTTTTCATAATGCAAAGTATTTTTAGGCCCTGATTTATTGCTGCCTTGCCTTTTTTGTATAGGATAAATGGTTTACTGTTTTGGCTTAAAAATTTTATGGTAGGCTTGTTGTTACCTAGTTTAGCTACTGTAATTTTTGTAGATTTTTCTGAGCAGTGTAGCTATAGGTTGCTGTTATGCCCTGTTGTAATCGTGATCGGTTAATCGTCGATGTCTAGGTTAACTAGTGTCTTTACCATGTTTAATTAGGGTCATAAAAGGTGTAACATGTTAGGATGATGTTGACTACCTTGTAACTTCATGATTGGTTCATCATTATCATCATACGCCTTGATTTCGTATTGCATTCCCGATATTCATACGCACGATGCATCATACGATTGCCTAAGGAGTGACGCGTAGTTCCCGAGGAGCCGGAAGGAGAGGAGCAGCGGGAGCAAGTCTTTGCAGAGGCAGCACAGACGAGGATCCGGACGCCGACTTGCCCGAGTGCCCCGACCATCACCCTAGCTCCTTTGAGAAAGGCAAGCCCCGAGCATTACCCCTACGGTTTTCAAAATGTTTTACTTGAGTCATTTATTTATTATGATGCATTAAGTTAATAGGCGTTGACTTGGAACCGTTATCGCATTATGATTACCTTGATCCACCCGAATATCGTTACCCTAATTAAGTTCAGGACCTCGCTTATGCTTAGCACTGCTTAATTAGATCGGTAGAAGACGGGTGATTGACCCTCATCCGCGAGGTAGGTGGTTACTACCCCATGGTTGATACTATGGAGGTTGGTTAGAGAACATAACCATGTGGCCTTGATAAATCACGACTAGTCGGAGTTGTGGTGTGTTAGACCACGGTACTTCGGCGATGTCACTTAATAGGACTATGGCTTTGTACGTCCTCGGATCATGTTGAACAATGCCTCACGTATAGCCGGAAGGATGCGGACATCCGACCGCGAAGCCTTGAGGATGTTTGGGCCGGAATTTCAACGGAGTTGAGTGTGTTGCCCACAGCGCGGTATTAAAGCCGGTGGCCGGTCGCGCCGGAGGTACCTCGGTAGCCGGCATGCCCCGGTTGCAACCGTATTCGTTGAATTCCGTGTTTCCACCCGAATAGACCAAGGTGACCGTCACTCGTTCGGGCCGGCGAGTGTGGTTTGTGTGAGGAATACTCGCCACCGGTTTGCAATCGATTATAATCGCCATCGTTCTGGACAAGGTGAACACTTGACCGAGCAAATGCACTGTCGCAAATCAATGTGAAAAATAGGATGGTTATGGTTCTATGTGTTGATGCTGGTATGCTCAACCTGAAGGATAGGATAGCATTGTTTGCTCATTCCCTGGAGATGAAGTAGTACAGGTGCTAACCTAGTGATGTCAGGATCCTACTTAAAAGATGATAAGCTAGAGAGTCCTTTATCACTAAATGATTATTTAATAAGCTCATCTTTTTATCGCAAGTTTAAAATGAGTCAGCTACCCCACTTATAAAGCCTTACATACTCCTTGGTGTCACTTTATTTTCATTTATGACGGGTAAGTCTAGCCGAGTACCTTCTTGTACTCGGGTTTTATTCCCTTGTTGTTGCGAGATGGTGAGATGTTCTATGGGTATTGCCCAACTTGCTTCTACCCTGCGTTTGGGGATGAGTAGATCGTGGGCGCGATCAATCTATCTATCGTACCTCTATGCTGTTATCGGATGTGATGTTGGACCAGGCACTATGTTTCAACTAAGTGTGCGTTTGTGAACCAAAACCTTTATTTGCTTCCGCAATTTGGATTTGAACTCGGTATTGTAATATTTATTTCGTACTCCGATGTAATCTACTATTTGTGAACCTATGTATCATTATGAACTGTTGTATGTTGAACTCAATTCGGTCTGGGCTGTATTGTTGAAAGTTTGAAATCCTTCGAGATTTCACGGACTACCGGGTTGATATAGCCACAGTGTGCTAATTAAGTTGCTTTGGCGACTCATAAGTACATTGTGTTTATATTAATTGGTCGGTTCCATTACTGGCATCGGAGCGGGTTCAACGTATTCTTGTTCATAAGTATACTTAAAACAAAATGATTTTGTTTTACAAACACTACTTACAAACTTATAGCCACTTAATCTCATATATAGGTTTTCAAAGGTGTGTGGTTTTCAAAAACTTATATATGTGCCTTGGACCAGTCATATCCTTTATGCCCAATTAAGGACTTTAGGTGGCTTATATAAGTACTAACTTGGGGGATCATTGCATCATATTTTTATTTGTCGCGCTCATACACGACGGTTTTGTATGAGGGCCATTCACTTGAATGGTTGTGTATGGTTCAGATTTGCCTCTACGCCAAGGTAAGTGTGAGTTGTGAGAGCATGATCGGACGCAATGCCAATCTAGGGGAGTGCTTATTGGTGCTGGACTATATACATGTTCACACATGTTTATAAGAAGGTACCCCATGTGAGGGTGTCGTCTTCTGATGACTTATTGGGTAGTATGCACTTGGGAATGAGTGCAAGTAATCGGAGATTTCACCTTGTTCGGAAGGTGTCTGGATTTTTGCGTCGCTTGCATTCATTGGGACTTGGGCTGAAATGAATCTTCTGCAGGTACACTAACTTCGTAAAACGTGTAGTCCGACTAGTTCCCGATATATGAGAGCACGTTTTGTATGCCACCGCCTAGACGTATTAGATAATAATTTTAGGCAGTGAGGACGTATGAAACGTGCATGCATCATGATTCACATATGTGCTCATGTCATTCATAACATTCTCCTCTTTCCTTATAATTAAATTGTCTCGATTCCGCATCTCCATGCTTTAATTATTAAAATTGTTGCTCATTGAAAATAAAACTCCTTTTCGATGGCTCGGACCAAGCGCACCGTTCGCAAGAGTTCGCGTCGCCCCGCCACCGCAAGCTTGCTTCCCGTGGGAGTACTTCTCTTGTGGTGCGTCGGGTGCCATCCCACCCGGCTCGTGGAGGCCGGTACCTTTCTCGAAGAAGAGTGGCTTGCCCACTCTCCTTTGGAGGCTTCTCGCACGGTGCCGGTTACCCTCTCGGGCACGAGCCACGGTACTCGGGACGCTCGGTGACCTAAGAGCTATGGTTTTGTTTCAAAGTGGTGGTTGTGGTGCCATCCTTGGGCCATAGTGAGACTTGGACCGGATGGACGGCCAAGGGTGAGGGTATCACTGTTTTCGATGGCGCTCGGATGCCGCTTTCGATACTTGAGAAGATGGTGACGGAGCCGCCTAATGAGGTTCGAGGCTCATTCCTAGTGTTTTTCCTTTGGCTAGCCCCCGCATTGACACGTGGAGGCGGGCTCCGAATGGCACTAGTGGCTGGACCTCGGGAGGCGATCGCGTGCGTCAGTGCTCTTGCGCGAGTGTTGTGTTCGCCTTGATGAAGGCGTATGCGGCACGGAGGAGCTTGCTCTCTCTAGGCACGACCACTGGAGCGTGTCGAGAGAGAGAAGGAGGAGCTTCACGAGATGTTCGAGGAGAAGCTCGAGGAGCTCAGAGAGGAGATGGCACTGATGACTGGGCAGAGAGACCAGGCTGAGCAGAGAGAGAAGTTGGCCTTGCGCAGTCCAGGAGCTTCGGGCTAGAGTTGGCGGGCGTGACGCCACTATCAAGAAGTTTGGAGAGACTTTGGCCCGTACGCTTGGAGAGCGGGATGCAGCCGGACCGAGGCACGTGGTTTGAGGGCTGCTCGCCGCACTCCGTGAGGACTTGCACGAGAAGGAGGTCTACATCGACGCCCGCGTGAGGAGCTCTATGCGAGACAAAGACGGAGAGTGGGTTGAGTCTCCGCTTGAGGGTGCTTGCTAGCCAGAGAGTGTTAGCCTTATGCGCCTAGACTAGTGTGTTGGTTAGTGTTAGCCGGATCGCCGTCCTTCGTGGTCCGTTGCGACTCTTTTGTTCATGTATGTGTCTCGTAGTTGGTACGCTAGTAAGAGTTGGATGTGACCTTGGATCACGTTGTTGCAATGCTATGTCGTCGCTATGCCTAAAAAGTCCAAAGGTGTTGTGTGTCCGGCAACCATGGATATTGTAAGACTCTATGTGATGTTTCGACATAATATTATTAGTGCAAATGTGATGTGGAAAAATGAATTATTGTGCCATGTGTGGTTAATTGTATGAATTAATTTTCCTTCAATTAATTTCGCAAGGCATGATCTATTTATTCGTTTACCCTCGTAGATTCAAATCCTAATAGTGGATCAATATTATGGTTGAAACATGCGAGATGGCGCCGAACACCCGCGGTGGTCATGGTCACGATGAGGAAGAAGGGCATGGTGGTCGTGATGCGGAAGAAGCACATGGTGCACCACCCCCTCCTCCCCTCACCCCTCGAGCGTTGTTTGCGCAGCTTCGGGAAGTCGGCGCAACATCGAGCAACTTCGCGTGTCAACTTTGAAGCAAACAACAAACACCGTGAGGATCGTCGCCCTAACCGGTTCCAAAGTGAATTCAAGGACTTCATGGACACCAAGCCTCCGGTGTTCGGGATGCCCCCGATCCATTCATGGCCGATGCTTGGATCAACACTATGGAAGAAAGGTTTTCTTTGCTGAGGTTATCTGAGGAAATGAAGGCTACCTATGCTGCACACATGTTTGAAGGTGACGCTAGGTTGTGGTGGAATTCTCATCGCCACACCTTTCCTGAGGGTCAGCCTATCACTTGGGATCAGCTTGTTCGTGACTTCCGTGCAACTTATGTTCCACCCAGTCTTATGGCAATGAAGAAGAATGAGTTCCATAACTTGACCATGGGGAATCGTTCTGTGAAGGATTATCACCATGCATTCCACAACCTATCCCGTTATGCACCTGAGTTTGTGAGTACTGAAGCCAATAAGATTGCTGCTTTTAAGAAGGGTCTCAGCACAAAGCTGATGAAGACCATGGGTACTTCTACCCGTGTGACTTTCAATGACTTCTACAATGACTGTCTCACTCAGAGAATCAACAACCCGCATGCCGCGCGAAGAACCGTAAGAGGACTAATGAAGGTGGTTCCTCCCGCCCGAGGGCTCCACCGCATATCGTCCTCCATTTCGCAACCATGGTTCGGGTCTAAGTTTAGGCCTCCACGTAAGAAGAATGTTCCCGCCGTAATCGCAGAGGTTCTCTAGGCCATTCGGGATGCCTATGCCTCGGGGAAAACCAGGTCGGCCAATGCTTCGCTGGTGCCAAGCCGGCAAAGTGATGGGTCCTTGCTTCAACCGTGGGTCGGGCCTGGACACCTCTACAGTGCAATGCCCTCATCCAAAGAAGCAAATGCCTCGCTCGTGTGCATCACACGTCTTTGGAGGAGATTCTTTCGAGAACCCGTGATACCGGTATGTTCCCCGTGAACCGCATTCCTGCCGCTTTTGTTTGATACTCGGATCATCGCATTCCTTTATGAGTCAAGCATTTGCACAAAAGCATAGTCAAGTCATAAAGGAGTTGAATTTAGAGTTTCGGTGAGTGCGGTGGGCCGACATCACCACGAGACAAATGGTACTTGATGCAGCCTTTGGAGTTAGATCGGTGGAGATTCCGGATGAACTTGATCGTTCTCGCCTCGACTAGGTGTGGATGTTATCATAGGAATGAGTTGGATGCATCATTGGGGTGTAGTTTTGGATACCACTAATCGGATGGTGTCTATACGGAATCCTATGGGGAGGGCACTTTCCAGTACCCTTACCTCGGAAGATTCCGTTAGAACCCGTGGTATATGCTACTAAAGTGACCCCTTTCATGAGATTCCGGTAGTATGTGAGTTTCCGGATGTCTTTCCCGATGAGCTTCCGGGTCTCCCACCGGATCGAGAGATTGAATTCCGCATTGAGTTGTTGCCTGAATGTACTCCCAATATCTAAGAGACCATACCGTATGTCCTCTCGATGAGTTGAAAGAACTCAAGAAGCAGCTTGCAAGAGTTAGCGTAGATAAGGGTCTCATTCGTCCTAGTGCATCGAATGGGGTAGTCCCGCCATGTTCGTGAAGAAGAAGGATCAATCTTTGCGAATGGTCGTGGATTACCGCCTACTTAACTCGATCACAGATCAAGAACAAGTATCCTTTGCCCCGGATTGATATCCCGTTTGATCGCTTGTCAAAGGCTAAGGTGTTCTCGAAGATTGATCGAGATCAAAGTTACCATCGATTAAGATCGGACTGTAAGATGTTCCTAAGACCGCTTTCTCTACAAGATATGGGTTGTATGAGTACTTGGTTATGTCCTTTGGATTAACCAATGCTCCTGCATACTTTATGTATCTTATGAATTCGGTCTTCATGCCCGAGCTTGATAAGTTTGTAGTGGTATTTATTGATGATATCCTGATATATTCGGAGAATAAGGAAGACCATGCTGTGCATCTAAGGATTGTGCTGGAGAGATTGAGAAAGCATAAGTTGTATGCTAAGTTTAGCAAATGTGAGTTCTGGCTTCGGAAGGTTCAATTTCTTGGACATGTCCTCTCTGATGAAGGAATAACGGTGGATCCTAGCAATATAGAGAAAGTATTGAATTGGAAGACACCCAAGTCAGTTCATGAAGTAAGAGGTTTCCTTGGTTTAGCAGGGTATTATCGCCGATTTATTCCCAACTTCTCAAAGATTGCCAAGCCCATGACTAAATTGTTGCGTAAAGAGCACAAGTTCGCTTGGACAAGAGTGCGAACAGCTTTTCCGCACTCCGGGGAAATGTTGACCACAAGCCTCCTGTTCTAGCGCAACCGGATATAGAGAAGCCGTTTGATGTATATTGTGACGCATCCAAGATAGGTTTAGGATGTGTGCTTATGCAAGAAGGGAGAGTCATAGCTTATGCCTCTCGACAGCTTGAAGAAGCATGAAGTGAATTACCCTACTCATGATTTAGAGCTTGCAGTAGTGCATGCATTGAAGATCTGGAGACATTACCTCCTTGGTAACCCTTGCAATGTGTTTACGGATCATAAGAGCCCGAAATACATCTTTACTCAAGAAGACTTGAACATGAGGCAACGTAGATGGCCGGAATTGATCAAGGATCACAACTTGCGCTTGCAAGACCACCCCGGTAAGGCCAATGTAGTGGCCGATGCTTTGAGTCGGAAATCTCGAGTGATGCTCTTCCGTCGAGTTAGTAGAAGGCCATAATCTTATGCATTCAAGGATCTTGAACAATATTCGCATCGCTTGTGAACTGGAAGGTAAGGTTAAGGAAGGCCAAAAGTCGACAATGCAATCTCGTAGATCAAGAAAAGAATCAAAAGCATGCCATCTCGCTTCTTCAAGGAAGATGATCAAGGAGTCTTGTGGTACGATAACCGTCTAGTTGTACCGCAGACAAGGAACTTAGAAAGCAGATCATGGATGAAGCTCACTTGTCCAAGTTATCTATGCACCCCGGTAGCGAAGATGTTTCATGATCTAAAACGTCGGTATTGGTGGTCTCACATGAAGAGAGATGTGGCGAGTATGTAGCGAGTGTGATACCCGTTGTCGGGTGAAGGCCGTTCACTTGAAGACAGTGGTTTACTTCGCCATTGCCAATTCCATTGGAAGTGGGAATGTATCGCATGGATTTCATTACCGGGTTACCCACTACACCAAAGGGTCACGATTCTATTTGGGTCATAGTGGATCGTCTAACCAAGTCTCGCACACTTCATACCATCCATACAACATATCGTCCACCTCGCATATCCGATATCTATGTCCAACAGATTGTCGATTGCATGGTGTACCTAAAGAGATAGTGTCTGATAGAGGACCGCAGTTTATGGCTCACTTCTCGGGAACAAGCTTGCGAAGGGTTTGAATACTCAAGTATTGCATAGTACCGCTTATCATCCTCGACTTCGTGCCGCATTTAAAGAGTGAATCGATTTTGGAAGATCTGTTGCGTGCTTGTGTTTTGTCGTGGAAGGGTTCATGGGAGAAGTGGTTGCCGTTAGCGAGTTCTCTTATAATAACAAAACCTATCAAGAGAGTATTAAGATGTCGCCTTTTGAGGCTTTGTATGGTAGGAGTTGTAGAACACCCGCGGTTGGGTTGAGACGGGAGATAGACGATATTATGGTATTGACTTCATTAAAGAAGCGTAAGAGCAGTCAAGCTTATCCGACAAAGATATTGCAGCCGCACAAATCCGACGTAAAAGTTATGCTGACAAGAAAAGACGGACTGTAACATTTCAAGTTGGAGACCATGTGTATCTGAAAGTGTCCCCTATGAAAAGAGTGCAACGTTTTGGTGTGAAAAGAAAATTAGCACCTCGGTATGTAGGACCTTTCAAAATCATAGAACAGAAAGGACCTGTGGCCTTCAAGCTAGAATTACCTGAAGAGATGAGTGCTGTTTTCCCTGTATTCCATGTATCGCAACTCAAGAGGTGTGTGCGACTCCCTAAGGAAAAGATCAAGATGTCGATATCAAGCTACAAACGAGACTTGACCTATGAGGAGAAGCCGGTAAAGTTGTTGGATGTCAAGGAGAGAGTGACCCGAAACAAAACAAATAAAACATATAAGGTGTGTTGGAGTCATCATGATGATCTGGATGCTACCCGGGAGACCGAGGACTACCTTAAAGATGCATACCCGAGTTTCCATAGTCAATGGTTAGTTCTCTCAAATCTCGGGCGAGATTTCTTTAAGGGGGTAGGTCAGTAACAACTCCAGTTTTAGGGTTAGCAAAATCTTGCATCATGAGCATGATCATCACATAAGCATCATTTATGGCATTTTTGTGGCAATATTTTAGTGCTTATTTTAAAATTTCAAATAGGAGTTTTCAAGGGTTTTCTGAAAGTCAACCTTGTGATGCTTTTCTCAAAATGGAGCTTTAACAAAGTTTTTAGAGAAGAATTTTTGGAAAAACTTTTGTTTTGACCCCAAATTATGAAAATGACTTTTGGTGCTTCAAAAATGGCAAAAACAGTTTCAAAAATTAATTTTAAATGAATTTTTTGTGGCCCAAATTTTTAATTTCAAATCTAGGCAGAATCTGCAAAAACTTTCTACATGAAAGTTATTCATCTTTTAATTTTGAGAAACTTTCATTTTTGGAGCATTTCCAAATTCGCAATATTTTGGAAAATATGGGCAGTCAAACCTTTTAATTGAAAAGTGGGACCAAAGGTGGGACCCACCCGGCCCCACCCGTCATCGTTCCTTCCTTCCCCTTTCGTCCAGCGCGCAGCGCAGCCGCAGCAGCCGCCACAGCGACGCGCGCCGCCCCGCGTCCCCGCCTCGCACACTCGAGTGCCCCGTCCCTCCTCGACGCCCGCTTGTCCCCGTCGCTGGCTGCCGGCCGCGCCATTGCGCGCCCTTATTGCTTGGCCAAGGCGCCGAGCCGCCGCGCACGCCATGCCGCGCGCCAAGCGCACGCGCCACTCGCTCCGCGACGCCGCAGCGGGCATGCCTAAGCACTCGAGCACCGCCCGCGCCGACGCCATCGCTTCACCGTTTCCCCGCTTCGCCCCGCCGAGACGCGCGACCCGGCCGCCATGACGCTGCGCGCGCGCGCCGTCCGCGGACCGCCGCGCGCTCCGCCCGCGATCCGCCGCGCCACCGGTCCAAAGTGGATGCCCGCGCTATAAAGCCCCGCTCCGCCTCCCAAACACTTCGCCCTCCATTTCCTCCTCCCGCGCCACAGCGAGTTCCTCGGAGCTCCGCCATGGCCGCCGCCATGAGCCGCTCCGGCTAGCCACCCAGCCACCCCATCATTTTCACCCCTACGCGCGTCACCGAGTCCGCCTCGCCTTCCTCCACCATCCCCGCTTGACCGTGCTTCGATTCAACCAAAGGTAGAGGCCAATCGACCGTTTTTCCCACCGCCGTCGGACGCCATGCGCCGGCGAGCCTCTCCGGCGTCGCCGTCCGCACTCGTCCGCCGTCACCTTCACCCACTAGCTCGCGCACTAGTTCCGCCCGTCCCGGAGAAGCCCGTAGGCATTCCTCGCCCGCCGCCGTGCCCCCGCCCGGCTTGCCGCCGTCGAGCCGCGCCGCTCCGCCGCGTTCGACGCGCTTGCCGATTTAGGGCACTAGCGCCTCCATCTTCACCACCACCGTGTCCGCCTCATCGTCACGAGCACGACGGTGCCACTCTCGCGGCCGGAGACCTCGCCGGCGAGCTCTCGCGGCCGGAGTCGGCACACTGTTCCCGGGTGGCCGACAGGTGGGCCCGCTGGCCGGGTCCCACCCGTCAGCACCTCGGGCGCGTGTGCGCTCCGTGTGCGCTGCGCCGGGTACGCGTAGCAGCGCGGCCCGCGCGTCAGCCGCAGCGGGGGAAATCCCCGGGTGCGCGTAGCAGTTAGGTTATTTTCCGGTTTTTGAAAATGGTTTAAAGAAAATGTGTAAATCTTCCAAAATTCATATCTCCCTCATTTTAAGTCCATTTGGGGTGATTCAAATTTCTATATTTTTCTTATGATGAGCTTTATGCATGTAGGGTATTGGTGTATTTTTATGAAATACTTTTCTGTACTGTATTATTTTATGCCTTTAATTGCTTATATCTTGTTAAATGCATAATAAATTGTAGGTTCATCAGAAAAATGTGGTTCTTGTTTTGTTGCTCTAGTTAGGAGATGCTTTATCTAGGAAAAATATTATTTATATATGTCATGTGTAGAAAATGCCCTGTTTAATTATTGTGCTTACTTTACTCGGAAGTTAGGAAATTCATAATTAATTATTTATGCAAGGTTTAGGCTTGATAATTTTTCTAGGATGTTTTTATGCCTATAAGTAGTTGTTAATAACATGATCTCTGTTGTTTGACACTTTTCATAATGCAAAGTATTTTTAGGCCCTGATTTATTGCTGCCTTGCCTTTTTTGTATAGGATAAATGGTTTACTGTTTTGGCTTAAAAATTTTATGGTAGGCTTGTTGTTACCTAGTTTAGCTACTGTAATTTTTGTAGATTTTTCTGAGCAGTGTAGCTATAGGTTGCTGTTATGCCCTGTTGTAATCGTGATCGGTTAATCGTCGATGTCTAGGTTAACTAGTGTCTTTACCATGTTTAATTAGGGTCATAAAAGGTGTAACATGTTAGGATGATGTTGACTACCTTGTAACTTCATGATTGGTTCATCATTATCATCATACGCCTTGATTTCGTATTGCATTCCCGATATTCATACGCACGATGCATCATACAGGATTGCCGGAAGGAGTGACGCCAGTAGTTCCCAAGGAGCCGGAAGGAGAGGAGCAGCGGAGCAAAGGCTCAGCAGAGGCAAAGCACAGACGAGGATCCGGACGCCGACTTGCCCGAGTGCCCCGACCATCACCCTAGCTCCTTTGAGAAAGGCAAGCCCCGGAGCATTACCCCTACGGTTTTCAAAATGTTTTACTTGAGTCATTTATTTATTATGATGCATTAAGTTAATAGGCGTTGACTTGGAACCGTTATCGCATTATGATTACCTTGATCCACCCGAATACGTTACCCTAATTAAGTTCAGACCTCGCTTATGCTTAGCACTGCTTAATTAGATCGGTAGAAGACGGGTGATTGACCCTCATCCGCGAGGTAGGTGGTTACTACCCCATGGTTGATACTATGGAGGTTGGTTAGAGAACATAACCATGTGGCCTTGATAAATCACGACTAGTCGGAGTTGTGGTGTGTTAGACCACGGTATTTCGGCGATGTCACTTAATAGGACTATGGCTTTGTACGTCCTCGGATCATGTTGAACAATGCCTCACGTATAGCCGGAAGGATGCGGACATCCGACCGCGAAGCCTTGAGGATGTTTGGGCCGGAATTTCAACGGAGTTGAGTGTGTTGCCCACAGCGCGGTATTAAAGCCGGGCCGGTCGCGCCGGAGGTACCCGGTAGCCGGCATGCCCCGGTTGCAACCGTATTCGTTGAATTCCGTGTTTCCACCCGAATAGACCAAGGTGACCGTCACTCGTTCTGGCCGGCGAGTGTGGTTTGTGTGAGGAATACTCGCTAGCTGGTTTGCAATCGATTATAATCGCCATCGTTCCTGGACAGTGAACACTTGACCGAGCAGCGGCACTGTCGCAAATCAATGTGAAAAATAGGATGGTTATGGTTCTATGTGTTGATGCTGGTATGCTCAACCTGAAGGATAGGATAGCATTGTTTGCTCATTCCCTGGAGATGAAGTAGTACAAAGCTAACCTAGTGATGTCGATCCTACTTAAAAGATGATAAGCTAGAGAGTCCTTTATCACTAAATGATTATTTAATAAGCTCATCTTTTTATCGCAAGTTTAAAATGAGTCAATACCCCACTTATAAAGCCTTACATACTCCTTGGTGTCACTTTATTTTCATTTATGACGGGTAAGTCTAGTTTGAGTACCTTCTTGTACTCAGGTTTTATTCCCTTGTTGTTGCGAGATGGTGAGATGTTCTATGGGTATTGCCCAACTTGCTTCTACCCTCGCTTTGGGGATGAGTAGATCGTGGGCGCGATCAATCTATCTATCGTACCTCTATGTCAAGTTATCGGATGTGATGTTGGATCGTGCACTATGTTTCAACTAAGTGTGCGTTTGTGAACCAAAACCTTTATTTGCTTCCGCAATTTGGATTTGAACTCGGTATTGTAATATTTATTTCGTACTCCGATGTAATCTACTATTTGTGAACCTATGTATCATTATGAACTGTTGTATGTTGAACTCAATTCGGTCCGGGTCGTATTGTTGAAAGTTTGAAATCCTTCGAGATTTCACGGACTACCGGGTTGATATAGCCACAGTGTGCTAATTAAGTTGCTTTGGCGACTCATAAGTACATTGTGTTTATATTAATTGGTCGGTTCCGTTACAGCTTTCATCGCTTTGTCCTGGTCTGTCATAATGTGCATGGGCTCTAGGCCTCCCATTGCTTGCTTCAGCGTTTCAAACACCCACACGAAGGACTCCGTTGTTTGGTCTGGTACAAACGCACAGCCAAGGAGAATTGACCGCATATGGTTATTGATTCCAACTATCGGAGCAAAGGGGAGATTGTACTTATCGACACAAAAGGTTGTGTCAAAGAAGATACAATCCCTGAACATCTTGCACAGCTCTCTTGTTCTTCCGTCCATCCGAACAAATGCGCCCTTCGCATTGTTGCTATCGCTTGAACAAGATGGAAGAACGAGGGGTCTTCGGCTTGTTGTTTCGGAAATATTGCAACGTTGCTTCCAGTCTCGCAACCCACTCGCCCTCCTCGTGTTACTCCCGGCATTTGAAACATCCTTGGAAGTGCATGTTGTGTTCGGCATCCCACCGTGGATATCGAAATCACCGCCATTATCTTGATTGTAGGGATGTTTCTATTGTGCAATGCCTCCAAGATCTCGTAATCCGCACGGGTGATTTTCCTAAGAGACCTCAAGTGCTTTCTCCTCCCAACTGCTTCACAAGGGGGTGTGTGATTTGCGTCGAAGACAAGTGCATTCCCACCCCCCTTCTCGCAGCCCCACCGCCATGCGTGCCTTACATTTCACCTTCTTTAGGGTGCTGCATTTCCTTGACCCCATGGTCAGTACTGTAGAAGAACTTCTCCGCTTCGAGGCCCTTGCTTCTTCTACATCCTTTGCTGATCTTTTTCTCTTCAACACGCCACCAATTGCAATGCCGCTAGCAGATGTTTCATCCCCCTCTTCATCTTCAAGAGTACCACCATGTGAGCACTCATACTATTTCCTAATCCACTCATTTGTAACCGAACTCCTCCTTGATGCTCCACTTTAATACTGAAGCCCATCTTCCAAGCATAGTCATTGTAGAACTCTCTTGCTTGATCTGGACTTTCAAACTTCATCCCAACATACGGCTCACTGGCCGCGAGCGTACCACATCATCTTCCTCATGGTATGTGGCCTCTCCCTCATGGTTTGTCGCTTCTGTTTCTTCCGATAACACATCAACGTCCACATATTCTTGCCCAAGAGGCCGTGCCGCCCGAGGGGGTGTGATTTAGGCCGATTTCACCCGGCCCCGCGTTTGGAAAATGTTGCAAAAAGGTGTTATCCAAGCACACATATGAAATCTGTTTCTTTTGAATTGATTTCTTTTTCCCGAAATGATGCTTTTCATGTAGCAAAACATCCTTACCTGAGAATTAACCTTTCTGTGACCACCGTTGGTTGCACTCGAGCTCGCCGCACTTTGTGGTATGCCAACATTCATCCGCGCCCCATTTCACCGCGCCTACGACTTACGAGAGACACATGTGTAAGCACACGAGATGTTTTCACTTTTTTTTCTATGCTTTCATTTTTGCATTTTTTGAAACACGAAAAATGTGGATCAATTCCATGTTTCAGTTCCAATCAAAACAGGACTTTTTAGGCCTTTTTTATCAGCAACACATATGTGAAACACACCTATAAATTTTGCTAAACTGTACTCATCATATATCCATGTTCCAATCTAAATTATACACACACCCAGATCCATGTTACTGCAATCATCATCAAAATAAGGCTAAACTGCACACATCTATATCCATGTCAACACCTTTTTTTGCATGCACATTAGCACAGATAGAAAGCATGAGTGGACATCATAGCATTTTGTAGGTACAGTACTAATACATGATTGTAACAAAAACAAAATCATATCATTTTTGTGTTCACTGCTGCAACAATGTGAGTTCAGCAATCTGCACTCAAAGATGTGAGTTCGTAACTCACCTCGACACACCATTGACAGAGATGGGCCAATTGCCGATCAAGAACTTTGTACTGGTAACTTGTCTACTCGAACCAACTCCATGCATCGTATCGAAGAACTCATCATAATGTGGTCCAACAAGTCGTTCCGCCATTGCACATTAGGTTGCTTCTCCGGAGGGAATTCTATCCCAAGTAGAATGTGTGGGCGAGACATTTTTGTGTTTTTACCGACGATTTTGTTTCGGGCGGGGAGGGAGGAGGGCGACGCTGGTGGCGGAGAGATGTTTCGGTTGCGGTGGGGGCGGGGCCTCGTCGGCGCGGGCGAGCCGGCCGATCGGCGGCGAGGCGGTCCCACGAGGGGGCACCGGCGGATCGAGCCGGGCGGCGGGGGATGTTTCGGCGGGGTGGGGTGGGGGGGGGGAAGGACGGGCGGGTGGCCTCGAGGACAAGAGGGCTGGGCGGCGGCGGCCGCGGCGGCGAGGGTTGAAGCCGCGGCGGCGAGCTCGCTGCCACGCGCCCCTGCAGCGCGTGCGCGCGAGGCAGGTCGGGGACGGGGGGCTCTCGGGGTCGGTTTGCGGGGAACGTTTTTGTGGGCCAGGTGCGGGAGCTGCTTCGTGGGCCGCGTTCAGTAGTTGAACGGTCGATCGCCAGTCGGTCCCCACGCGGAATTGACGAAGCCGTGTCGTGTTTGCCTCCGCACAGCCGAGTCAGGCAGGCAAGGACAAGGATATAGGGTTCCACTCCACCGCGAAGCCAAAACAACAAGACGATTGCTTGGATTGGATCGATCCTCTTCCTCCGCGAGACGAGACCGCTGCCGACCCAGGTACGCTTTCCTTCCTTCTCCCGCTTCGCCCCGATCGACCGGATCCCCCACCTTTCTGATGATCCATGTCAAATCCAACTGTAGAACCCTAACCAATTTATTTTTTTTAGCAAATTACTGTACCCCGCTCTAGCTCTAGGCTGCTCGATCGCGCTCCTGTCTAGATCCAGGGGATCTCCTCTTATCAATTCCTATTCCGACTGGGACTTGCTCCTTCTTACTAGATTCGATCCTGATCTGCCAAATCCATACATGGCTACCGTAGCTCCTGCGATCCCAATTCATCCATCGATTGGACCCGTCTTGTTGTTTTTTTTATATGATATGATTGAAATTTGACGATGATTCATCGGTGGATCCGCAGGCTCGCCACCATGTTGGAGGAGCTGCTCATCTTCACCCGGGGCGGCCTCATCCTCTGGTCGTCCTGCCGGGCGCTCGGCGCCGCCGCCCTCAAGGGCTCCCCCATCGACGCCCTCATCCGCTCCTGCCTCCTCGAGGAGCGCTCCGCCGACGCCAGCTTCTCCCAGGACAGCTACGCCCTCAAGTGGACCTTCCACAACGACCTCGGCCTCGTCTTCGTCGCCGTCTACCAGAAGATACTCCACCTCCTCTACGTCGACGACCTCCTCGCCGCCGTCCGCAGGGAGTTCGCCCAGATTTACGACCCCAAGCGCACCTCCTACCATGACTTTGGGGACATCTTCCGCCAGCTCCACCGTGAGGCCGAGGCACGCGCCGAGGAGATGAAGAAGTCCAAGCAGGCCCTGTCCTCACGTCCGCAGCCTGCACTCTCCCAGAAGAAGGTTGGTCCCAAGGGCCGCCGTGGCGATTCCCGCAACAAGGGCGGTTCTGGTGCCAGGGATGACTCTGATGGCGACGACTCTGGAAACAAGGACCACAACACCATGGCCAATGGTGCCTTCAAGGGCCAAGAGAACAAGGAGAATTCTCTCGCCCGCCCTGTTGTTGTTAAGGGAAAGGAGAATGGAGGACCCAAGGATAACGGGGCCTTCGATGTAAGTAAACTACAGAAGCTACGGACCAACAAGAAGAATGTTCCGGCTGACAATGGAACCAAGAAGCTGACTAAACCTGACACAAAGAAGAAAGGGAAGCAAGACAGGGTCTGGGACGACAAACCTTCCAACAAGAAGCTGGATTTTACAGACCCAGCAGATGAGAGAGGGGACGAGGTGACAGACAATGTGGCAGTCATCGAGGGAGAAAGCATGATGGATAAGGATGAGGATCTCAGCAGCGACAGCGAGGACGAAGAGGTGGAAGATGGACCCAAAAAGAAAGGATGGTTCTCATCAATGTTTCAGAGGTAATAATCCATGCACTTCCCTGTTTACTGATAACCTTAATTAGCTCAGTAATCTATCTATATACTCATTAGCCTGGCTCTTATGGTCTCCTGTTGTTCACTTCATTCGTTAATGATACACTTGAATTATCACTCCTACCTACTGCTTTGCCTTCGCCTAGGAAAAAAGATTTAAAATGTGCTGCTGCTTCATTGGAGCATTGGGTATCCTTGATGTTTAGATGATATGGAATTAGCTTTGTTTGAATGTCCATTGCTACTGGGTTGGTTGTGCACATATATTTCTATACAACCATATCTGTAAATCCCAGTCTTTTGGCTTAACCTATAGATGACTACATGCTCTCATTAGATACATTGACCATGGTCACTTTCCTAGCGTTATGTTATATATCATATGTAGTAGTTTGTAAATATGGATAAGCAAATACCTAGACTCAATGATGATGTTGATCATAGATTTTGTGGTGGCTGCTATGTTTTTCCACCTTCAATATTTCAGTCCTCTCTCTCTCTAACTTCTGGCACCAAATAAACAGCTCATGTGCTGGCTTTTGTTTCTCTTCAACCTATTGCATTATGCTCCAAATCTTTGTGCATATCCTGTAATATAATACATTGCACCTTTTCTGTGCTCAGTATTGCTGGTAACAATGTATTGGAGAAGTCTGATCTGCAGCCTGCGCTCAAAGCTCTCAAAGATAGGCTGATGGCAAAGAACGTGGTATGTACATATTCTGCAGTTGTTTATTTGATATACTTGATAGATAGCCTTTTCCTGTCTGGATAAAGAAGGCTGGCCTTACTTTACGCAGGCAGAGGAAATTGCAGAGAAGCTTTGTGAATCTGTTGCAGCTAGCCTTGAGGGCAAGAAGCTAGGATCTTTCACAAGAATATCATCTACAGTCCAGGTTTTTAGCACATCTTCTCATCAATTTATCTTTATCTTATATCATCTACACATCGGTTGGTAATATGTCTCATTTGATGGTTACTCCTGCAGACAGCTATGGAGGACGCTCTTCTTCGCATTTTGACCCCAAGGCGCTCTATTGACATACTGAGGGATGTGCACGCTGCCAAGGAGCGTGGGAGGCCCTATGTCATTGTTTTCGTTGGGGTGAATGGAGTTGGCAAATCCACCAACCTTGCAAAGGTATGCATTTCCACACACCACACCTACCATAATAAAAAAAAGGAGAAACTTTTCTTGTAATATTATTAATCCATTGTCTGCATTTTGAACTTCACAGGTTGCTTATTGGCTTCTTCAGCATAACCTCAGTGTAACGCTTGCAGCATGTGACACCTTCAGATCTGGTGCTGTTGAGCAGTTGAGAACTCATGCAAGGAGGCTTCAGGTAGCGATCTAACTATCTAGTGCTATCCATTAATCCAATGATCGAACTTGCCCTGTCTTTTTTTGTCATCTGTTGTTAAGTCGAATTCTGTTTGACAGTTTACTCTTTATCATTGTCTTGTGAAAGAGTAGTTTTAAAATCGTAAATTTGCACCCCTATTGATTGTATATAGCAAAGAGAACAAGAACTTATGTACAACAACAACAACAACAAAGCCTTTTATCCCAAGCAAGTTGGGGTAGGCTAAGAACAAGAACTTATGTACAGTAAAGAAAATAAATTACAGAGCAACGAGCCATTCTGTGATTCTAGGGAAGTACTTGAATTTTGCTCTATGGGTGACCAAGGCGAATCTATCAACAAACTTTGCTTTGCATGCAGGGACCAGTTCATCACCACACACAAAAAAAAAAAAAAACCCAACTATTTTGTGTTCCTAGCCTTCAAATTTTAGTCATACAGTATTTTGCAGCTGTGTGCTTCTGTAGCCTTACATTTGTTTTGTAATGATTCATGATTATTCATTTTCATTTTTTTGTACTACACTTTTTTTTTGGCTAACCACACATATTCCTATGTAAATGCTCTCGGCAAAACTTTTCCATACGCTCTTTCAGAATGGCCATCAGAAACATACACGCTGGGGCTGGGACTAGTTTCTCTGATGTAGCGTTGAACTATGTTCTTTAGTTATAACATTATACTATGTGTCTTTTGTCCCCAAGGGCATTGTTTTAAGTTTTAACATTGAAATTGATGTGATGGTTTTGTGTGCAGATACCAATATTTGAGAAGGGTTATGAGAAAGATCCAGCAGTTGTAGCGAGGGAGGCTATTCAGGAAGCAACCCGGAACAAATCAGATGTTGTTCTGGTTGACACTGCTGGACGTATGCAGGTTGGCTAAGTGGTTCAGTTCGAAGCATTTAGTATCTTTATGTCCTTGTACTGGAGGATATGATCTTTACTATGAAGTTTACCTGAGTCTGTCTAACTGAATCTGCAGGACAATGAGCCACTCATGAGGGCACTCTCCAAGCTAATCAATCTAAATAGCCCAGACCTGGTTTTATTTGTTGGAGAAGCATTGGTTGGAAATGATGCTGTAGACCAGCTCACTAAATTTAACCAGGTATAACTTGTATTTCAAGGACAGATGAATATTTTCATGAGAGGAATGCTTGTCCATTCTTAGTCCTATATGGAATCTGGTTTCTGTTACTAAGTGTTTTTTGAACTTGTTTTGTGAAACAGAAATTAGCAGACCTATCTGCTGTTCCTACTGCTAGATTGATTGATGGTATCCTGCTCACCAAGTTTGACACCATCGACGACAAGGTCAGAACTTGTACACTAGTTCGTGTTATATTATATCAAGTGGTATTTCCTTGTGTCGTATTCTGATACAAGCTCCATAAAAACCGTGCAGGTTGGAGCAGCGCTTTCCATGGTTTACATATCTGGTGCTCCGGTCATGTTCGTTGGCTGTGGTCAATCCTACACGGACCTGAAGAAGCTGAATGTGAAATCCATCGTGAAGACCCTCCTGAAGTGAAGTGCATTGTGTTGAACTGTACTGCCCAAAGTCTGTTATCTTTGTATCCCCAGTGACCTTGTCATCCTCATGTTGGAGGACATAGTGGATTTATAACTGTTGGAGTCGTAACCTAACCCAGTGCCATGTGTAACTGTGGTCATGTGTGCTTGTGTCAACGTGTCTACTTTGGCCGTCTTGCTCAAATAATACATCATTTGCATTTTGAATGGATAAAAATGGATGAATATGCCGAGTCTGCTATCATCTGTATGTTACTAGATTATTATATTTAGTGGCAGAGGCTGGTGTGTATGCTGAAGAGGGCTGGAACCAACTACGAGCTCCCTTTGGTGCTATATGTCTGGATGTGTTAGGCAAGCTGGAAGCGGCATGAATGTCTGACATGATTTCATTCAGCGTACACGGTTGCTTGCAACATTAGTAATAAGCCTGGTGGGTAGATGGACGTCATTTCTTCAGCATGCCATCCTCTGCCGCTGCCTTGTGCTCGTGGCTGTAAAGATTAAAGAAGACGAGGCTGCCTGCTCATCACTTATTAGTGTGTATATTTTGTTAAGCACCTAGAGTGGGCTGGGTTTCGGTCACGCACATTGGGATCTGTCTTGTGGTGGTGTGGATCAAGGCCGTTTCTGACAGAACTCCATGTGGCTTTTCATATCATTCTACCTGGATCGCTATTCTTTGATTCTCCAGTTGAAATATTATGCGCGTGCATTCTGATGACACGTAACCTGGATTTGCTATTCTTTGATTCCCCAGTTGAAGAAATATTACGCGTGAGCATATACAAGGTTTGAGTTTTTGCAGCCTCTCTATCTTAGCTTCCTCCACATCACAGGCGTCCCGTGCGTGTCGTCCACATTCACTCATGTTTCTTTTTGCAGCATAATGTGGCCGGGTAGTTCATGTGGCATGAATGTCTCTGCAATACCAATGCCAATACGCCAAGCATGTGGCTGCTACTGTTGCTGCTGTACGCGTCTGTCTTTCGTATTCATTCAGCTTCTTTATCCGTGGCCTTTCCTTGTCATGTGGAATGCAATTATGCAGGCAATACATATTGCAGGTCATTCTCCGGTGTCCCTTCCCAGTTGTAGTGGCCTGGACCCAGCACCCCTATCAAACATTCCACGCGCAATGTGTCATAACCTTTAGCCCCCCATTATCTACAGCTTTTCTTCTTTGCCTAAGATTCCCATACCTCAATCAATATATACATATATTATTATTATAAGAAAACATATATAGATGGACAAGAGATTGATGTGCTTAAAATAGGGGAAACCTTCGTCGCCAAGGTAAAAGAGCATCTCCTTTCTCTCGTTTGTTAGATGCTTCACGGAAGACATGTGGTTTAGTATAGATATAGCAGCTGTTACATCTTTACAGGGATATATATTCCCCCTTCTGCTTTATTGATGTATACTGCTAAAATATGGTCATACCACACCACCAATTATTTCTGTGATGAATAATCAAACAAAACCAGAATTTGGTTGCTCAATCGAGATGTGATATTTCAGATGCCAATATGAAAAATCATGAGCCTTTCTCTTCTTGTATAAAACTAATGTTATTATAAGAGCATATCTTTGTTGATTCCATCGTACAGTTACTGTACAATAGAGACTTTATCATGTTGGTTCCTGGTTCTCCCATCTGACTTTAAATGCCATGTTAGTAGGATATCTCACACACAACTGGTATCTTGTTCAGGCAAGGTTCTTCCTGTCTTGGCTTACCCAAGTCTTCCTTTTTTTAGCTTTCTTATAGGTATGTTCGTTCAGACCAGACGATCACAGCATCACTGTTTGTCATTTTTCTTTTTGTCAGATACAGAACGACAACCACTGAAGATTCGATCTGCAATGCCACATAAGTGGTTCGTCTGGGCTTCTCTTACTTTCATCGACTTGAAGCCTGAGGCGTGTACTTCTTGGACATGTACATGGAAACGTGGTAATAACTGTCCAGCTTTGCTACTCTACTGTCCATACTGAGTCGTGTAGAAGGTGATGAAGTTCTAAGCTTGACAACTAGGATTATTCTGTAGTCAAATCACCAAGGATCAGTCTTGAGAGCCTAATCCCATAACTGTCCAAGCTAGACCTTTTTTTTTTATGAAAGGGTCCAAGCTAGAACTGATTATTATACATAGAAAGAAAATCCTATAACCATCGATCATAGACCATATCTGCCAAATTATAGTGCCATAAATCAAGTGACCATTATTCATCTGCTTGGCTTTATCAAATGACCGAAAACTAGATATGATAAGAAGATACCTCTCTTAGAAAAAAATTATTATTTCGGTCCTCATTTGAATTTGAAACTAGTCATTGCATTTCTCTGCTGTGTACTCAGTAACATAGGGAAAACAGTGGAGGAGAAAAATAATGGGCAATGCATATGTGAACCTGTCCATCAGAGGCAGCTTCACTATGACACTACAGCCCCTTCTTTTCTTTGTTCCTTTAGGCCTTAGGGGTCTTAGAAGCATCTCTAGCCCTTTTCAAGGACGGCACTCCTTGTATTGGTGCCCACATACCACTAGGAGTGCAGTAGCACTGACTTCGTCTCAAGCTTTAGAACCTCTTCTTTGCGGTAGATAATAGCGATATCTTATGACCTTTTTCATTGCTCGTGCGAGAATCGATTCCCTGATGCCTTTTTTTTTCCTTTCAAAAATTGCTCTACTTTTGTGATCTAAACTAGTCTAAAGTACATACATATATAATATAACTGAAGGGAGGCTGAGGGGCAGGGAATAAAGTAGTAGATGCTTGTGTTTGCAAGTGATCTAGGGGGCTAAATCATGTGCCTAGGATTGTTTCTATTGGATGCAGAGTCGATGGCTGAGGCATAATTTATGTTCTTGCTTTTGCAGTTACATGCATATGTATTATATGGATTTTGGATAGTGAAGCAACACAACATTGTAATTCAACATCAGCATGGTGATTACAAACCATATGGACTATTCATATTCATAATGAGAAAATTTCAACGGACATATAAATAAAGTATATAGTGAGAGCAAAGAACAACTAGTTTATTATCTCCTGCATGTATATGGTGCAGTCTTAACGTGGAGGAATTGTGTACTCAGATTAGCTGCAGAAATTAAATAAAATGCTGATGATGAGACAGGTAGATGCTTGCCACCACTGAGGTAAAAGCGCAGCCACTTTACATTCTGATTGCCATTCCCTGCATCCCTATCAGAACAAACAGGATTTGGTTCATGTTGCAGCAGCCATAAATTCTGTCAGGATAACGGCTAGCTAGACATCAATTCTCCCCCTAGCTACTGTCATGCAAACAAATTCCCCCAAGGAAAAGATTGTTGTACAAACTACTCGCTTATCCACTCAAAACAAGAATCTAACACTGTCATGACATATGCATTTCCTCCTCCCTGAGGAAAAGTTAGGGACTGCACTACTCAAGCTGTCATCTTTGAGCATGGTTGACACTTGACACAACGCCTGTGGTCCATATCGGCTATAGAACATATTCTGAATTTCTGAGATGTACGATATCAGCCATAGAACACCTGTCATCCTTGATTAGTCTTGTATGAACATATTCTGAATGAATACTTAGTCCTTTGGTACTATGTGTTAGTATTTTTCTGTTTTTTTTTCTTTTAGCCTGACACTGGTAATAGGAACCAGTCATGCAGATGCAAAACTTTTTAGAAGTTGTCAGCAGCTATAACAGTCTTAGCTCTTGAGCCACACCCTGGTGACAGTATAATGCAAATCAGAATCTCAATCACAAATAAAAAAGATTATACTGCTTTATGCTTGTCTCTTAACTTCTAGTTCCACTTTATTCCCAAATCCCTGTTGCATTTTGCAATTGTAAACTTGGAAATATTCTTCTAATATACAACATTATTCTTAAAAACATGCATTTCTCGTGTAATTCTGCTTTACAGGTGTCTGGATTTTCTTCAAGGAGAAAGCATTTCAGGGCACCCCTCTGATCACAGAGATTTGTTCCAAGCACAAGGTGTGCCTCAATAGTCATAAATTGATAGCACGCTTCCACGGTTAATATTCACACCAATTTGATTCCAATTTACAAAGCATCTGGAAAGATTGAAATAGCATATCAGTACTTTGTAGTATCAAGTACCAAGTCTGTAATCATTTTAACTAACTCACCAAACTGGTAGATCAACTACTGCATTGATCTGGACAGAGGATAAGTCAATCTAGAAGCCTATGCAGGTAGAAAATGTTAGTCAAAAATGAAATGACAGTGGGAATTATGCTTCTGTAGAATATTGGGCCATAACTTTCATGAATTCCACTGGCAAAGAGAACTGCGGGTTACAGAGAGAGGACGGCGTCTATAACTTGCTTGTAACCTATTATTTACTACTTTCCTCAGCAAGTCCACCATGGTTGATAAATTCAGATGGGGATTAGTAAATCTGGACATAATGGTCAATTAGAGTCCATGAGACATGCAGCCAACTAGCATAACCTAGCTTCATGACATTTTTAGCTTTTTGAACGCGTTCCCATTTTTTTCTTGATTGTGAAAGGCTCCCTATTTTCTTTGTGAATCATGTCCAACATACATCCTTTTATTTTTGAGCAAACAGGATGTCACTAAAACATATATATATATTAAAAAAGAGGAGTACAAAACAACTTAGTTTCCATTCATAGTTCTGAATCTCATGATCAGGAACTTCACAGAAAACAAACATCTAATGCCTGAGTGGAACATTTCATACACCATATACCTATTTGATTGTACAATACAAGAGTATAACAACATTAGCAGGCTTGTGGATTCTATCTGAGATACATGTATATATCGGGATCCTTGCTGACAACCATGAACATGAGTACTGAATGAAATACGCTGGTGATGATAATATGCCAATCTAGCGGACCTTGCATCTGCCAAACAATCTACTGAAATCAAGCAGCATGGCAGATTGAGCAGCAAGGTGACACTGACATGGCGGGTAATTTTGGACGATCCGATCAATGCAGAAGCAGACATATTGTTAGGATCATTAGTGCCTAGTAACTTGCTCTCACGGGCGGCGATGCTCAGGCAGGTGCTAGCATCTCCATGCGGACACGGAGAGCAGCTCTCCGCGTTGCCAATGCAGCACGAGCGAGCCGGCGCGCTTCTCGACGCGGAAGCCCCGCACGGGCACCTTCTTGAGCAGCGACTCCGCCTGCGCCTCCGCGAAGCTGCTTGCCTGCACCGGCACGAAGCCCGCCGACGCAAGCATTGCCCTCCAGGGCGGCGTCTTGTCTCCCGCCGCGGCGGCGCGGTACCTCTCCGCCACGCACCTCTCGATCCTGGGCTGGATCAAGAAGCGCTCGATCTTAGCGGCGACGTCGGAGGCCGTGCCGACGGCGTCCAGGGACTCGAGCAGGAAGACGCAGGACTGGAACGCCTGGAACAGGTGCGTGGCGAATGGCAGCTCGGCGCGGTCACAGGTGCGGTCCACGGAGACGACAAGCTTGGCGCCGAGGCGCCTGACGAGCTGAAGGACGGACGGCACCGCGGGGGCGTGCACTGAGCCGGCCGGGAGGTGGACGGCGACCGCGTCGCCGGCGGCGATGGCGAGGAGCTCCGCGGGGTCCATGGCGTCGAGGTTGTAGAAGGCCAGCTGGAACGGGACGCGGTTCTCTGCGACGAAGTTGGACAGGTTCTCGTGGACGAGCTGCAGCTCCAGCGGGTGGTGGTGCGAGTGCGACGCCGCGGTGGACACCAATGCGGTGACCTTGAGCGTGGCCCCGAGCGGCGGTGCGCCAGCTCCTGCATGAGCGACGCCAACTGCTCGTCGACGCCGATGTCGAAGTCGAGCACATGGATGCAGGCGGCGCCGCCGAGCTCGTCGAGCACGGCCTGGACGCAGGTGAAGTGCGCGAACTGGAGCACGGGGCAGACCTCGGAGAAGGCCTTGTAGGCGCCGAGCTTTAGGAGCACGTCCACCGGCGAGGAAGAGGAGGAGTCGGCGGCGGTGGTTGTGGTGCTGGAGAGGGCAGCGCGCAAAGCCTCCTTGAAGTAGAAGGCGGAGCGGAGCAGTGGCGTGGCCGTCGCGCCGGCGGCGTGGGCGGGCTGGAGCAGGTAGTTGAGCCGCGCCAGTATCTCGCGCGAGCCGAAGACGTCGCCGGCTTCGGCAAGCCTGGCGGCCTCGGCGAGCTGGTCCACCGCCGTGGCAGCGTCGTCGGTCCCCGGCGCCTCCGGCTTGGGCTTCAGGAGCCCGGCGGGAGGCGTCTGCTGCTTGGGAGGAGGCGACGCGGGCACCACGGGGTTGTGGTGGTGCAGCTTGGGCGGCGTGACGAAAGGCGGGAACGCGGCGTGAGTAGTATGGAACGGCGGCAGCGTCTGGTGCGAGGAAGAGGAGGGTATGTGGTCGAGGTCATGAAGAAGAGCCGCGTGGGAGTGGTGGTCGTCCATGACGCCCGGCATGGCGACGTCGTCGCCAATGATCCAGCCGAGGAAGGTGCTGTCGTGCCCCTGCGAGAGGGTGGGGCCTCCCGGAGGCTGCGCGTGTGCCTCCCAGGGCTCTGCGGCGCCAAGGCCGAGGGGCGGCATGTGCATGTCAAGGGGCGGGAGGTGGTGCACCCAGTCCGCCTCCCTCCCGGCTGCGATGTCGTCGTCTTCGTCGTCCCCGGCCGGCCATGCTGGCGGGGGCGGGGAGACGCTCTTGGCTTTGGCTCCGGCGAAGGCCGCCACGTCGCCGATGCCGAGGGGCGAAGACAGCGTGGCGGGCGGGCTGGTCCTCGCAGTGGCTTTTGGGCCTTGTGGGAGTGGGGCTGGTGCTTGCTGTTGCTGCCGTCGGCGAGTCGTCGCAGGTGTTGGTGGAGTTTTATTGTCCCGGCGGCCGTCTCCTGATGAGGCGCGGCTCCGGCGAGGGGCATGCCTCGATCTGTCGATGCCGTCTAAGCTCAAGACAGGATTAGGAAGCACTAGTGACTATGGTGGCTTACCTCATTGGCATGCATGGCAGCAAGAAGATGATCGATGTCTGTATGTATGGCGATGATGAATCAGATCACGACTAGTCTTAATAGGTCGTGATTGATGTCGGTCTGTTACGCTGCTATATATATATATATGGTGTGGAGCCTTCGGGTCGGTGGAGATCGCACGCACGCACTTTGCGCTTCGCACTCTATGTAGGCTGATAACTTGAGTTCAGCTTGCTTGCTGCTTACTAGTTATTTGGACTTTGTGTTGAGAGAGTGATGGAGCTGCAGAGCATCATGAAACTTGTCTGCTTGATTACTGCTATATGTATATGGAGTCCTGCTAGTTTCACGCCGAGCCGAGCTGAGCTAGCTCACCACTTTCCCAAAATCTGAATGGACAGGGCAGGACGACAGGACAGGACAGGACAGGACAGCAGAGGCGATGAGATGATTCTCAAATGGAAACGACTGCCGGCTCGTGTACGTAGGTGCATTGTGTTGCCTTGCCCACAACCACAACGCATACATACCGTGGCCATCTGTTTTTGCGACGATTACTCATGCTGCTGCTACTACCGGTGGCGGAGGAGCAGGGGAGCCAGAAAAGGCGAAAAGTGAGTGGTTTTCAAACAAATCTCCGGCATGGAGTCCAATTTTAAATCGAATTAATTAGTACATATGATGCGATTATTCACAAAACTAATTTCTCAAGATGCACGCGAGTCGTCTAAATAATTACGCAAATTACATCTTTGTAATCGTCAAATAACCGGAAATTATACTTTCCGTGCTAATGTAGTACGAAATAGTCTCCAATATCATCTTCGCTTCTTCCTGTTTACGTCTTCATTCTTTTTTCCTTTTTAGATTTATAGTTGGACCAACATGGCGACAGGGGTCGGTCCACTGATCTAATTCGATCTCCGCTTTATCTGCATCACTTTTTTCCAAGCCCGGCTGTCGATTTTTCGTTATCGAAAAGCATGCATATATAGAAAGCTAACTTTGCTCCAGAAGAGTCTGAAAGTGAATTAGTCATATACTCAAAAATATCACATTAATTAACTGCGTTCATAACGTAAAAAGCTTTCTTTTATATTGATGAAGAAAAACGCATTACGTCGCTCCGTCCATGCATATGCATGCATTCAATTATATATATCATGATTTTTATTATTAATGCATAGACCTTGCTAAGCATCATGGCTAGGCATCCATTTCCACGCTAGATCTCTAAAATCTAACATCTCAAGTTGTAGCGCCTCAGTTAGCCGCAAACCAAACACACCCCTATGTAGGCACAAACACCAAAACCATCTAACCTCTTGGATGGAATAGAGGGAGAGTGTGCTACAATGTAGTTGCACATCTTATTTTTTTCGGCATCAAATGGTTTTCTTTTATAATTAGCAATAAAACAACATAAGCTTTGTAAAACTATTATATACCGCATTTCTTTTACTACAGGGGAGAGACAAATCAGACATATGAAAGAGGTGGGCAGAGTAGCAAGGTGGGTGGGCGCGCTAGGCCAATGATGGCTACAGGTGGAGATCAGCGAACTATGGTTGGGCCGCGAAGGGGCGGGGAGACACAGCCGGTGTCCGGAAGGTGGGCGTGAGTTCACGAATGCGAACCACTCAAGAAGATGGCGTGAGGTTGAAGATGACTATATAGCGTACGATTAAGACCTGATGGCAATGATTCATTGCCTAAGAGAAACATGAAAAAAAAATAAGCATATGATGTACAACAATTCCCTTTCTAAACTGTGAGCAGCGAACGAATCCAAATATGGTAAGGGCATGTTAACTTATAATTAACATGTCACTGTATTTATATATGACAACAAATTTAAAAGTAACGCACACAATCGTTGCAAGTGGCACAACCCAACTGCCTGCCTTCACCACTATGTCATGGCTGCCGCTCTCGAAAGTCAAAACCCCCGGCCTCTTGCAAAGCCACCAGAGGTTGATTCCCTAAACTGATAAGTCTAATTACTTTGTGCAGCAAGCAGAGGTGCATGCACTAATTGACCTATGAAAATTATCTGAGGTTCCTTTTGGAATTAATGGATCGAGGATCTTGCATTGTACACACACGACTCTAATGAGTTGTTTTTCTTTCCGCAATAAGTTGAAATGATGAAGCAAATAGTAGAGCCAGTATTTGAAAGTACAGATTCTGAATTGTTCCGCCCCAAAAAAACTCTCGTTGGGCTTGCCACCCTGCTATTGTACTAAACTGTTTGCTCCGTCGGACGAGGAGGTCCATTGAATTCTGTTGTCAGGTTTGTGAGGGCATGGGCCGTGACGCACTCTAGGCCTTGGATACCTGTGGGCCTGCCGAGGTGGAGCGGAGTAGAATCGGCCCACCCGACAACCAACAGACGATGACCTCGTTCGCCTCAAAAAAAAAAAAAAAAAAAAAAACAGACGATGACCTCGTGGTGGGGTACCATCCATGGAATCCCTCGGAGTAGCAAAGAAGTACCATATCCTCACTTGCGTTATCTTCTTCTTCTTCTTCTTTTTTTTTTTTTGATAACTCAGAGTGTGGATTCAACACACATGTATGGAGGTGCCATGAGATGAGAAAATGGCGTTGGGAAAAAAGATTTAGGATCTGATTAGCACAGTTCTGATCGACATTGAGATCCATCCATGTTTTAAATTAAAGCGCGGTTATGGTGTGTGAGAGTGCGTGTTAGCAGCGAGCGGGGAATGAATGAAGGTTCCAGTCCATATAGCCAACAATGTGTACTTTTTTTTTAGATAATGGATATTACATACCGGCCGGCTTCTTCTATCAAAAGATAGAATCTCGCCAATTATTACAAATTCTTGTCAACGGGCTCAAACTACTGAATGCACCACACTTGTGCTACGAAACACCAGCGGAAACCAAAAACGAAATAGAGTTCTTAAACTAAACATGACCGATATGTCTAGAGGACGTCCACCCATTGGAACTAAAAAATTGCAACGCTGATACTTCTAGGGATTGTCCAACTTGGAGCAGTTGGGTCCGTTGATCATCATGGCGTTGCAGACTTGCCCATTGCTCGAGCCGGTGAGTCCCTCCAAGAGTACGCAAGAAAGTTTTTGGTCTACATTTACCAAAAACCACTTCGTTCCTGGTTAACCAAATTGCCCATAAAAGTGCCGTAGCTGCAGTTAATAATAATGAATTATACTTTTTTGCTTCCAATTTTTGACCACTGTAAGAACAAATCCCCCATATTTAAAGGAGGTGATAAACCAAACAGTATGTGTATAGTACGCCATAGAAATTTGGCATAAGCGCAATCAAAAAAGAGATGGTCTATTGTTTCAGGACGATGACAAAAACAATAGTATTTGTCTCCTGTCCAGTGACGCCTAAGTAAATTATCCTTAGTTAAAATCACTCCTTTTTCCAAGTACCAAAGAAAAATTTTAATTTTCATTGGTATTTTTATTTGCCAAATGTCTGGTGACACTCTAGCCCCATTGTTAATCAACGCAGCATACATGGATTTGACCGTATAAGTACCAGATGCATTTAAATTCCACACAAAGACATCCCTTTCCTCCGACAAGTTAATATCATGTACAGATGCAACGATTCTATGCCAGGCATTTAGGTTTGCCCCTACTAAATTTCTTCGGAAAGAAATATTATAGGGCACGCTCCTAAGAACTTGCGCTACTGAATCTTGTCTGCCTTTGACTATATTAAACAACGAAGAAAATTTGTCTTTAAATGGCTTGTTTCCCAACCACGTGTCACACTAGAACCTGGTTTGGGTCCCATCCTTAATCTTAAATGAGCCAAAATCCATAAAAGACTCTCTAATGTTCATTAAACTTTTTCAGAAATGTGAATCCGTTGGTTTCTTGACACAACTCCCTAAAGTCTTATCCTTGATATATTTGTTTCTTAGCAACTGTTGCCACATTCCATCCTCATTTAATAATTTAAACAACCATTTGCTTAGTAAACATTTATTCTGGATATCCAAGTTTTGAATTCACAAACCTCCTTGGTTTTTGGGTTGACACAACACTTTCCATCTAGCTAACCTGTATTTTTTCTTGTGTTGATCATTTTGCTAGTAAAAACGGGATCTGAACATGTCTATTTTTTTCTAAAACCCCTCTCGGTATTTCGAAGAACGACATCATAAACATCGGTAAACTAGATAGCACCGAGTTTATTAACACCAATCGTCCCCCTACCGAGAGCATTTTACCTTTCCACCCGCTTAGTCTTTTTCTATCCTTTCATCAATTCCTTTCCAATCTTTGTTGTTTAACTTCCTAGTGTTCATGGGTTGGCCTAGGTATCGAAAAGGGTACTTCCCAATTACACATCCAAACAACTGCGAATAGAATTCTTCATGATCTTTTGCCTTGGCAAAACAAAATATTTCACTTTTGTGAAAATTTATTTTTAGGCCTGACACTTGTTCAAAGGTGCTTAGTAAAAACTTCATATTTACTGCCTTTAGAACATCATGATTTATGAAGATTACCATATCATCCGCATATTGTAAGATAGATAAACCATCATCTACTAAAACAATGTGTACTGCAAATAAATAAAACAAAATGAACAATATGCAGCAAGCTAAGACGTCTCTTTCATCCATCTGTCGGGTCACATGGGGCACTCTGTGATCTTTTTGATTCCGCGCGCGCCCGCGGTTGTTACCAGTACACTTGTGTTGTTTGTATGTATATGCAATGAACGTGATACCGCCGTGTGATGAGAGCGAGCATGCATGTAATTCCGAAAAGATCATCATAACGCAGTCTTTCTCAACACTTTGGCTTCTTTTGCTGGCATGCATATCCAGCTGGTTATATTAGTGTAGCAGCAACAACTTAGCTGTTTTTATCTGTATGTCACTTAGCGCAACCAAGTTTGAGAGAAAATCTGCCAGCTGCTTCTGATAGGCGTGTTGTACGCAATCTGACGGAGTCTACGTACTACTATGTACTGGTCCTTGCATATATTATATATATATGCCAAAACTGAATCAACATCCCGTAGGGCAGGGAAGGCTGAATGGCTGACCTTGCTTGCATATGCATGTATTGGTGCGTGGTAGCTAGCCATATAGGTCATACAAGGACACGACGACGGAACCATTATTGGTACGTTGTTTGGACTTTGGAGTTGACATGGTAAATAATACGCTCACAGTATAAATAGATAAGTGTTTCTTAATTGTCAGCTTCACATCAGAATCCAAATGCATTTTAACTATTTATTTAGTAGCTAGGACTCTACACCACTCCAAAGAAGTTGGAGAGTGGAGCACTTAAGCAGTCATATATGGACAAGTGATCCTTATCATCTTCCCACCAGAATTCAAATGCATAGTAGATATGGCTCTACAAAATCCGTTTTGATTAAGCTGTGAGCGGAGTTAGAGCTCTACGAAACAAGCTAACCGAGATGTACGCTGCGCGTTGAAGAATAGTTGTGTGTTCGCATGATGACCTAGTAGCTGGTGGTCTGTATGTGTAAGTATATTTTTTTTTTGTGTGTACACTCAGACTAGTCTTATTAGGGTTTTATATCATGTCTCAATTTCCAAAAATTCTATGTGTTGGAAATAATATATATAGAAAAGTTTCATCCCACAAAAAACTCATTTGAATCTAGAATCTATAAAACTGTCATCATCTTTCTCTTCATCTATATTGCCATTACTGTTATATCAGTTAGTTTACTATTTATGGAACTTTTATTAAATCACTACTGAGACTGGTCTATCAATTTAATAGCGATATATAGTGTATACTCCCTCTGTCCCAGGATATAAAGCGTAACCACCTCTGGCTCAAATACCAAGAATACATTTAATTCTCTCTCACAGCACTAGTATTAATGCATTAATGTCTATAAGAGAGCACGCCTTATATCATGGGACACGAATAAAAAGTGGTTACGTCTTATATTCTAGGATGGAGAGAGTACTAATTAAGCAGAGAGTACGTAGTACGTACATGTGCTGGGGTGCTTGGATGATGCATGTGGTCTCTCCTCTATATGTTATGTACTCCCTTTGCTTTATATGTCGGTCCGATTTGGCAGTTGTCATGCATGCATGGGCCTCCTCAGCCCTCTCGATGATGATGGATCTTATATAATTAGCTAGGACGTCACGTCACGGGGGTGACGCGTTACATGTATACATTCATTGTAGGCACGCTATAATACTCATGCATGTAGAGCAACTTTAACAGTTTGGCAAAACTACTTGGCAAATCTCTATTTTTGGCAAAACCACAAAAATCCTCCTCCAACAACTTGGCAAAACCACTTGGCAAATTGATAAGGTTGGCAAAACCAGCCCTTCCCGGCGCAAATATGCGCGCACGGGAGGGGTTGGCATATCGCGAATTCGGCTAGTCTACGGTGGTGGATGCATTCATAGTTGCATGCATGCAGGTGAAAAGAACAGCTTGCGGCCTTCTTTTTTTGAATTGGCAAGCTAAAGATAGCAAACTATTGGAGAAAAGTTCTTTTTTTAGCTTGACAAATCTTTTGAGAGTTGGCAAATCATAAGATTTGCCAAGTTAAAAATAACAAACTCTTGGAGATGCTCTAACAGCTAGCTCGTTGAGTCAAAACTACTCAAACATGGTCGCGCACGATCGAACCTGTGTGCTATAGCTAGCTGTGCCTGCGCTCACTATGCACACAATGACCATGATATACCTATAGCCAGTGGCGGATCTACAGGGGGGGCTGGGTGGGCTCCAGCCCCCCCTAAAGCATTTAATCAACACTAAAATTACTGTAGCAAAGTCTAAAATCACCATTAAATCTTCGTGCAAATCAACATCTTCATTGTTTTAGCCCCCCTTGTCCCCAATCCTGCATCCGCCACTGCCTATAGCTAATTTTAATTAGGGATATATATTTTCTTTGTTGGGGCCTTTAATTTGGAGGACAGGAACGCGAGATCACTAACAATTTTCTGCTTGTTTGAGAAGCAATACTGTAATACTGCGGCTCGATCTCGTGTCGTCATGAGACTTTTCATTGGTTGTTACTGCCCACCT